>JAOANR010000008.1:4171748-5419248 GCA_030278955.1 Hygrophila difformis | reverse complement strand
ATTTGTTAAAAATTATAAATAAAAAATACTATCTATTTTAAAGTTTAAAAAAATTTAATTTTTAAGGGTTTAGGGTTAAGGGTATAGGGTTTAGGGTTTAGGGTTTAGGGTTTAGGTTTAAAAAAATTATCCATAAAGATTTGATAAAAATTATAAATAAAAAATACTATTTGTTTTAAAGTTTAAAAAAATTTAATTTTTAAGGGTTTAGGGTTAAGGGTATAGGGTTTAGGGTTTAGGGTTTAGGTTTAAAAAAATTATCCATAAAGATTTGATAAAAATTATAAATAAAAAATACTATTTATTATAAAGTTTTAAAAAACTAATTTTTAAGGGTTTAGGGTTAAGGGTTTAGGGTTTAGGGTTTAGGGTTTAGGTTTAAAAAAATTATCCATAAAGATTTGATAAAAATTATAAATAAAAAATACTATTTATTATAAAGTTTAAAAAAGCAAAATTAATTTTTAAGGGTTTAGGGTTAAGGGTATAGGGTTTAGGGTTTAGGGTTTAGGTTTAAAAAAATTATCCATATAGTTTTAAAAAAAAGTATAAATAAAAATACTATTTATTTTAAACCGCAGGGGGATTGGTGGTTTGTTCGGCCCGAGGGACAGGGATGCGCCCCTCACCTTATTATGTACTTTAGAGCCCTAGTTCTCCCGATCATAGTGCATGAGTTGCAGGAGACTGACCCGGATGGATTAGCGGAGCTCCGGGCTTCATGTTTTTCATATCTATACAGAGGAGCGACTCACGAGAGGGGGCCGCGTTGGTCTGATAGCGTTATGGCGGCTCAGGCCATGGCCGAGATTTTACACCGTGAGGTGGCGTTCCGCTTCCCTGCCGATGGTGAGGAGTGGGGTGAGGACGATGCTGTCTGGTTTTTTATATGCGGGCGATTTGTGCGATACGGCCGGCAGGAGCACGCTTTGATTACTGGTTTGCGGTATGGCCGGTCTGAGTTCCAGCTATACTCGGACGATGGTCCCCCAGCCGGGAGCTTATTTTCGAGGTACCAGGACGTTCTCGCGAGCGCCTCCGCGGATAGGATCCGTACAGCCTTTAGGGACGGGCATTTTCGTACGACACCTGGCGACGGCTTGAGAGTCGCTAGGGTTTTGACAGCCTTCTATCTCGTTCTCGGGCACGATGGGCACAGTCGTGGTCCGGAGCCATGGATGTGGCGGTTGGTGGAGGACCGGGATGCTTGGGAGGCATTTCCGTGGGGTTTGATTAGCTGGCAGGTGTCACGACATGGGTTCAGGCGTCTCCTCACCGCGACCAAGCCTGATGGTTCAGTGCACTTCTACGGCCACGCACTGGCATTTATGGTACGGTACTGTTACACCACATATTATAAATGTTTTCATTTGCACTGGTCTAATGATTTACCTGACGTAATTGGTTCGTGAACTCTGCAGGTCTGGGCCTGCGAGGCCGTCCCAGCTATGATGACGATTTATTGCAAGGAGAGATTGGGGGACCCGACGGAGCACCGCCCCAGGATTGTACAGTACCTATTCAAGAGGGTGACGAAGGCCCGAGATTGGCGAGCGTTTTTCGATCAGACGGTTAGTGGGCATGTACTTCGTTATCTCGTTGACATTTCGTATACTAACAGTATTGTTTTGATTGTGTATACAGTTGGAGTGTTTTGAGACACTTACACCCACCGAGGTGGAGTCGAGGGAGCCCTATATGGCAGACCTTGATGTTGAGATCCCACCCGGATTAAAGTGGGTGCGAAAAGACGATCGAAAGAAGGGTCGCAAGCGGAAGACGGGCGACGGGGATGCTCCGGTGGTGGACGAGGCAGTGGAGGAGGCCGAGCCGACAGTTGACATTGATCAGGGTGGCAGCGGCGCTGAGGCACCGAGTCGGCCCACCCAGCGCCCGCGCACGGATACACCCAGTGCCGATGCAGAGCCGAGCGCCCACCCAGTGCCTCCGGATTTTGAGACCATTATGGCCCGTCTACTGGAGGGTTACGAGCGGCGCACGGCGGACATGATCGCAGCGTGTGATCGACGGACAGCGCAGACGGTCGCGGAGGGGGTGCGACAGATTGCGGACATGGTCGCCGCGACGGAGCAGCGGCTTATGCAGGAGATTCACCGCCAGCAGGAGGCCACGAGATTGGTGGTGGCGGCGGAGGTCAGGGCCGTACTCCAGCGGAGCCACATCCGGACGCCAGATGTGGGCAGAGCTGGCATGTCGGGTAGTAGGGAGGCGGGGGTGACTCCTGGAGTACGTGCGGGTGCAGCATCGGGGGCAGATCAGGCACGCGCTACGAGAGAGTTCTCTGGAGTGCGAGCGGCCATGCCGCAGGTGTGCTCGGATTCACAGGATGCTTCCGGATCCGATCATGCCGCCGACGCCGAGCAGCGTACACCTCAGTCCGGCCATGACGAGGCGACTCCATCCGGCACAGGTAATTATATTTATTCTTGCTAATTTACTATCATACTGCAGACGAGTTAATATTTGAGATTTGTTGAATGATGTTGTGACTACATATTCGCAGGTTTTACGTCACCACCTCCCAGTGCGCCTACTGTGCATCCGAGTTGTGACGTCACAGCTGCAGGTATTTTACTGGCATTAATGCGATTTATTTAGCACATCCGGATTGATTCTTGGTATTTTATTTATGATTCACTAAAAATATTTTTTCAGGGTCTGTTACACCACACTTAAGCATACCTCCACTGTCCACTGACCCGACACCTTCCTCCACCACAGCTGCAGGTATTTTGCTGTTGTTTAGTTTAAAGTTTGATTGTGTACTTATTCTGCTTATAGAATAAGGCTTATTTTTTAAACCCATATGTAATTTCCCAGATTATGTTACACCACCGCCACGGGTGCAGCCACCGTCCACGCTGCATCCAAGTTCCTCCACTGTCCACTTAGCGGGTATGTTTTCGGTTTTTTGTACATACATTTTAATTGTTTATTATTTTCCCTAATGAGGATATTTGCGTAGGAGGTTCCGGACGCACGGACCCCGCCGAGTACCGCACTAGACGGGAGCGACAGGAGTCTCAGGCGCTTAGAAGCCCGTTCACCACCAGGCTTGATCGACCGCGAGGGCGATCTGGGAAAGAGTTGTTCAGCACTTATCTGGAGCAGGGCGGATATAGGTAATTTTGTAACCAGTTAAATTAATAGTGCACCTCACTACGGGAATACGAATCATGTGTACTTCTAATGCAGTGTAAACGTCGGGGCGATGTTTTCTGTTACCCATCATTTTTTCAAGTCATGGTGCACCACCACCTACCACCTGGAAGACGAGGTAAATTTGCTTTTCGTTTCTCTACTGGGCGTGTGCGTAAAACAAGACTTTTTAAGTTCATATCTACTCAGTCCACACTACATTTATTGTTGCAGCAATTAGATGCGTACATTGGGATTCTACATTTCAAGCCCGAGATCTTCGGTGGCCGGGTGCGACAGGATAGGCAGATAGGCTTCGTCGATGCAAAATTTCTGGTTAGGTTTATAATTTTGTCTTCGAATGTATATGTATTATATTTATTATATTTATAATTGACTGACCGCAATTCTATTCTTAAACTAGACTCACCTTATCCATAACTGCTGGGACGAGTTCGATAAGGTGCCACGTTTTGATGATAAGTCTGTGGAGCGATACCGGCAGTATGTTGCGGGGCAGAGGCCCTCGTGGGGCAAACCTAGGCCGTGGTGGACACTTGACGAGGTTCGTGTTAATAACAACCGAACTTATTTATTTTTTCAATTTAGCGTATCTATCGACCATTTAATTGTTGATTTTTAAACAGTTGGTGTGCCCGTGGAACGTTCGAAAGCACTGGGTTATCGTTCGATTTTCACTGAGGGAGCAGTGCATCTACCTCCATGATGGTCTGTTACCGCCGAGGGCCCTGACAGATCCGATTAAGGAGAAGTTAAAGGAGACGCGCAAAGAGGACCTCCTGCCATTCAGGACACTATTTCCGGCGCTACTGCAGGTTGCCGGATACCACCGACATAGACCGGATGAGCCTACTGTACGGCAGTGGCCACTAGGTCGACCGCAGGACAGCACAGTTTTACCCCAGTATGATAGGTATTTTATTGGTTTTTTATTTTATGCCTCAATGTTGTATAATTATTGCTTTTGTAGTTTTGTTTAATTTAAAGACTAACTGCAACAGCTCCTCTTGCGGCCCGTTGGCTCTTCTCACTGCATATTGTTTCCGCATGGGTACATTCCCCCGTCTGGGCGTGAAACTGGACATCAGAGGTATTCGTTTCGAGCAGGCGTTTGCAGTGTGGCGTTTCAGCTTGGACGCCTCCGAGGACGAGTTCTATGAGGGCGCTCTATTATGATCTGATATATATAGTTCCATATTTTCGTATTTTGTGATTATTAAGCGATGTAGTATTACATTCTATTTCATGGTATGATATGATCTATATATTGCTATATGATAACACAGATATGAATAACAACTGCATTATAACCAATATTCAAATAGATCCAGACGAGTTCTTCCCACAGTTATTCAAATGATCTATATATTGTCATATGATTACACATTTCCAATTATTCGGATAGGTCAGAATCTTCCCACTCCTGATTGGCATCATTCAAATTGGGGATTTCCACAACACTGGGCATTTGACACCGTTTCACCGTGTGCCCTTCCTCACCGCAACGACTACACCTCTTCTTCCTGCGTTGACGTGGTTGAGATGGTCCAGGAATGTCATTTGGATCGACTGGTTGTGTGCACCTTCTCTCTTTGTGCCCGAACTCACCACACCTACGACATCGCTGACGTCTTCCGGCACGCAAAGCTTGCTCGGTGGCGGATGGGATCCTGCTCTGTTTCGGTCGTCCTGCTTGCCTTGGGCATTTTGGTGTACCGCATTTTACGTCTGCTATTTCTTTAGGTATTTGCCAAACATCAGGGTGCTCCATTGGAAAGACACGCTCGCCCCACGCAGCAAGTAGTGTATCACGCGTGTAAAAGGATGGCATGTAGTAGTTCAACTCCCCTCTAAAGGACCTGTACATAAAAAAATTGATAATTCCAAGCCAAAATTGGACAAGACAAATTCGATAAGAAGTTGTAATATCTAACACATACTTGATTGCGGCAACAGCGTGGGCGCACGGGATGAGCATGGTCTGGAACGAAATGCACGTACACGTCCGATCAATACCAAGGTCCACCACGTATGTCTTATTGTTTTGTTTCACGTGATACACATTTGGGTGGTTCGTTGCCTTGACAGGTAGCTTATCCCCCATTTCCCTCGCTTTTAGTAAACATTCGTTCGCCCATTCTGTAAGATGACCGGTGGTAAGTGCTGCCTGATTGTGCCTCTTCGTGAACCATTCACTCTGAACGGCACGGATAACCTCGAATAGGGAGCAAATTGGCAGCTTCCTTGCCCACCGGAGCCGGCGGTTCATACTCTCTACGATGTTCGTCGTCATCATGTCGTAGCGACGAACGACGCAACGCACACGAGCCCACTTCTCCGGTCCGATAACGTCCACAAGGTAGTGATACGCGCCAGGATAATGATCTTTCAACGTCTTCATATGTTGCTCGTACTCGGAGTTCTTGAAGGCATAGGCGGCTGCGGTGAATGTGTCGACCGCTGACTTCCCTCCGTGCTTTAATATTTTCTGTGAGAGGTGCACACAACACAGAACGTGATGTGCCGTCGGCATGGCTTCATAAACTGCTCTCCTTATTGCCGGAGAACCATCGGAAACTACAAGCACATCGTCAGGAATGTCAAGGGCCCGTCTCAACTGCAGAAGAAACCATCTCCAGGATGGGACCGACTCGACTGCCCCTACACCGAAAGCCAGTGGGTAAATCATATTGTTGCCATCCTTCGTCACGGCCGCGAATAAGACACCCTTGTAAGATCCTTTCAAGTGTGTGCCGTCTATTACAATGAACGGCCGCATATGATTCCATCCTTTAATGGAAGCACCAACCGCGAAGAAAGCATATTTGAAACGACCCTTTCTGTCCAACATGTAATCTGTAACAGTTCCCGGGTTCTGCTGCTCCAGCATGTATAGGAATGATGGAATCATCTGGAACGAGGTGTCGTGGTCCCCGAACAGCGATGCTATTGCGTGTGCCCTAACTTTTCTAGCTAGGGCTACCGACACAGTGACGCCCCTCTTCTTCAACGTAGCCTGAACCTGTACAGGTGACAGCGTGCTCTCATCGAGCACTATTTCATCTTCGAGGAAGGTACCCAAATATCTGGATGGGAGTGTGTTGGGTGGAGGACGGTCTGGATTCATCACGCATGTATGTGGAATTAACTTGTACACAACCCACGTCGATCCACTGCCTCGCGCACGCATCTTAAATTCACAATCTTCCTCACGACAACACACCCAGTACCTGTGCGGCTCTGACTTAACCGTCTTCATGCCGGCTCTCTGATCCACCAAATACTCAACGAGCTTCTCCTTCAGCCTCTCTTTAGTCCCAAAAACTGACCCACGCGCTAGGATTCTATCAACCGAATCGTACAAGTACGGATCCACGCCTCGCTCGGGCAGATCAAAATGCGGTCGCGGCAGATTCCACATTCCGCTAGTCATGTCGGGTACAACGAACGCTTCTTCAGTATTTCGCCAAAACGGATTCTGCTCTCCATGCAACCCCCGCCCTCCATGCGTCTTTCTACCATTATTTTTGTTGTGTATGTCCCAAAAAATTTGGGCATATTTCTCAATCTTTCTCGTACTGAATGACCGAGACCCTTCTTCCTCTCCGTAGTCTGGGTCGTCCGACTCGTCCGACTCGGCCGACTCGTCCGACTCGGCCGACTCGTCCGACTCATCGTCCATCGAAGATCGCCATTCTTCCTCTTCACTCCCCTCTTCACTCTCCTCTACCTGCTCCTCCTCTTCGGCGCCATCTTCTCCCATGCGCTCCCCTTCATTGGACTCTGGAGGTGGGATGTTTTCTGCTTGCCCTGCATTCCCCTGCCCGTATTCATCTCCATACATGTTACTCCATCCTCCGTGCCCACTCGTATATCCGGGTACATTTCCCATGTTGCTTGCACCATACGCCATTTCCCCTCCGTAAAAAAACTCGCTGTTGTTTGCTCCAACATTCGGGTAATTGTAAAAATTATGCATCGGTTGTTGCCCGAATATCGCATCTGTCCAGCTTCCCGGCTGTGGAACGAATGGATAATTGAATTGTTCGTTATAATTTGTAGACGGTTGTGGAACGCCCGTACCTAAAAAAATTATTTAACACGTATTAATATTCATTAACATGTAATGGCACCTCCCAAATAATCGAAATTAAGCCCATATAGAAAAGCTTACGGTTCATGTCTTCCGGATCTCTATTACCAGTGGTGGAATCTCCCTCGAACCAATTGGAACCGAACCAAGACATTGTTCCGTCTCAAATAATACACCTGTCAGCAATTTGATTCACAAAACTACTTTTAATAACAATAATCTAACAATAACTGTATACATTTGTTATTTTATTATACCAAATATTTTTAATATAACGAAAAATGCTTATAATTACTTTAGCATTTCTAAGTACAAATAACAACAATTTCCATCTAATTAACTACAAACTAAATTAATCACCGTTTAATTTACTAAATTTAAACTTAATTAACCTACAAATTCAATTAAAATGAAACTCCCATTTTGGTTCATCCACATATAGAAAAATACAGTATACCCACATATAGAAAAATAATAAATTTTAAATTCCATAACAGTTTATTAAAATTGACACCATTTTAAATTCCATAACATGATATATGTACCACAAATTTAAACTTAATTAACCTACAAATTAAATTAAAATGAAAACAGAAAACTTTACTAACATTTGTGGTACATATATCATGGCATCTACACTTCTTAAAATAAAATCTTTATAGAGATGGTCAAAACATAAACAAAAATAAACATTTCTTAATTATAAAAATAATTCGACCATAACTTAAGCAATAGAAACTTAGAAACTTACGAGTTATCCAAAATGACACTGGATCCGGGCCTTCAAAGAACCACAATAGCAATTCCAAAAAGCACAAAATTATTATTTAAATGCAACTTGATTGGGTTTTTGGAGGAAAGAAACAGATGAAGTTTCGTTTGTGAATCTAGATCTGAGATGCAACTTGAAGTATATTATTTGAGCTTTCCACCAATAATTGAGCTGTCCACAGCTGTCCACCAATAATTGCACTTCGATCGGCTATTTTCCTCTTCGATCGGACCGGCCCAACTGCTCAAATGGATGATCGAAGTAAAACAGCTTCGGTCGGCCAATTCCGCTTCGATCGGCAAATTATAGCACCGACCGAAGCTCCTATATAGCCGACCGAAGTCTCTTAATTATGTTTAATTACGTTAATCAGCTACCTGACTTCGGTCGGCCTTTTATATTTCGATCGGACCGATCGAACCTTCCGACCGAAGGGTTTTTCGTCATTTCGGGTAGAAAAGTTAACTTTTAAGCTGTGGGTGTGAAAAACTTTTTTACAATCCCTGACAGGGTACTGCGGTTTGCATCCCACATAAGAATTGAATTTTACTCTACAATAATGGGTCATTGCTAGTTAGGGACCTAGCCTCCTAAATTAACTTGGTTTAAGTGGAATAAAGGTTGTGCTCTATCTATCCGCTTACTAGTACTGCTTAAAATTCATTTTTTTTTTTTGAAAAATACTTTATTGAATATTTATGAAGTAATAAAAGGTTCAAAATTCACACTATTTTAGGGGCAATCAATAATGGGAGTTCTTATCAACCCTTTCAATTATAGAAGAAATAGAAAATAGATATATACCGAAGAGGACAAGAAAGAAACGGCCGGCCCACAAGCAAAGCAATATTTTGTTGCAAAATCTTGATCTTGCAAATTGAAATGAGTTAAGTACAAATCCAACACTTGCCCCACTCGTGTGATTTCTTTTCAATCATGCAATTGTCACTTTCGTGTAAATAGAAGTAATCGTTATCATTGCTCCACAAAGAATAATTGATGAACTATTTGTGGAGGCAGGCAGGTGTACGTTGTCTGAATCCTATGTAGTAGTATTATTTATTCACTGATTTCGAATCCCATGAAACCGATAAACGAATTTATTCCAATTTTTGAACTGTTTGTGGAGGCAGGTTTTGTCTGAATCCTATACATGGATGATTGATTCACTCATTCCATGAACATTTGCATCCCACATTCCCACATTCATTGTGTGCTACATTGATATGCACAAACAACACTTACCTTATCCACATATATATTTATAAATACATTATACACTATTATATCTTTATACTATATGACATTGGCTAATAGGTCCATATGTTACAACATATGTATATTTTTACATAGTAGCATCAGACGTGCATATTTTTACTTGTTCAGGTACATATGTATATATGTATGTATCATTGTATGTAGAAATGAATTTGATTTGTATCTAGTTTATATATGTTCTTGCAAACTAATGCAATCAGGATTAGGTGTAGAAAAGATGAGGCTTTTGCTGTCCAATCAAATCGCAAAGTCTCCACTTGAAAATTAATCGTACAATTATTGCCTCAATAATGAATTTTTAATTAATTAATTGTACTTAGTCTACGTTTTAGACTTGAAAGTTTTAATAGTGATAATTACTAGTTGCTTCACTGCTAATTTGCGCTGAATTTGATACGGATGAAATTAAACCAACCATTTTAATTTGATGTCAAAACTCGTTCTGAGTCAGATTAATTGGTTCAATTAGCCCAACACTGCAGACCTAAAAGAAAAAAGAAAAAAGAAAAAAAAAAGGACAAGTTTTAATGAATTTGTTTGTACTCCCTCCGTTTCTTTTTAAATGTTACGTGTTGACTTTTTTTACTGTTCATTATAGTACTTTGACTTCTATTTTTGTTATAGTTATAGAAAATAAAATATAGCCAAGTGAGATCTTGTTGAATTCATCTCATCTTCTAGTTTTTAAATATCAAATTTTAAGAATTTTTACTTATACCGAATTTGAGTTATTAATCGTTGAAAATGTGCGTTGGCATACGTGCAAATGAGAAGTGTAACCTTTAAAAAGAAACAGAGGAAGTATCTCTTAAGTTTATTGAGTATTTTTAGGGTTAAATGGTTAAATATTGAAATAAGTTCCACATGAATGGTAGCTTTAATTTAGTAGTATACATTTGTTAGATGCTGTCATGGATGTTGAGTGAAAATTGGTAGTCTAGTTGTCTGTCCTAGAGAACTCGTAGGACATCAATGTTTCGATGGTCCTGTAGTGTTGTAATAATTGTAATGTTTGTTTGAAATTCGAATCGGAAGGTACAGATCACTAGTTAATTTTATATATTCGCTATCTATTATTACTACTATTATTCTCTAGCTCCCACCGAATTCTGAAATCTCTTACACATCTTGTCCGTAAATCCCACACAAAATCGATCAAGTGCATATTTTTAAATAAGTACGCCAATCTCCATCTTTACTTGATCAAGATTTTTGTGATAATTATTGCAGGTGGGTTGCAGTTGCAGATACTCTATCAGACCATCTCCAACGCACACGTTAAAGTGGCGTTGGGCGGTGAATTTGTCGGAGCGTCTGCTCGCGTCTGCTCCAATGCAGCCGCTAAAATTCCTCCGCAATCTTTGGCGGTGCACTGTTGTCACCGCTATCCCTTTACCTTTTTTTTTTCTTTTTTTTTTGTCTTTTCTGTTTTTTGTTTTGTTTGATGTATGCATTTATATATTTTTCTTTAATAATATAAAAATAATTAATACTCCCTCCGTTTTTGTATAATTGTAACATTTGCATAATTGTTACTATTCATTGAGTAACTTTGATTCAATTTTTTTAACATAGTTATATAAAATAAAATATAGTCAATTGAGATCTTATTAGATTCGTCTAATCGCGTAGTTTTCTAATATCAAATTTTTAGAATTTTTATTTTTACATAGTGGGAGATATTAAGCGTAAAAAATGTATATTGAATTGCGTGAAATGTAGAAATATTACATTTTTTTTGAAAACGGGGAAGTACATAAAATGAATTGATAAATGATATATAGTAAAGGGAATCAAAATGAAATATTCTATTGTAAGGGGAAATTTAGAGTTGTGGATTGAAGATGAAGAGTGAAAAAATGTAAATATAAATAGAGGAATGAGTTGGAGATGGTCGTAGCACCAGCCAAATAACCATATCTTCTTCTGTGAGTAATAAATTCCATTGAAAATCGAAACCCGATCCCAGGAAATTTGCCTTGGAAGATTCTCAATTATTATATTTTTATTTACTAGTATTTTTTAAAAATTAATTTGGTTTCTTTACAGCCTGCAGGAATCAGGAGAGGATATGATTTGGTAGGTAATGTATTTGGCTTTAATGCAGATTCTCCTTATCTATTTCATCTTTTATTTTTATTTTTTTTTTATTATCCTGCAGTATTTTAAAGGATTTGGGTGCCTAACCCAAAAGCTTGTATTAGTAATTATTTACCTGCATAATAATGAAGAAATTCCTCGGAGAGTTTGGCATTTCTGGTATTCGCCCATGTTTTATTACCATTCAATGATACCTTGTACTTCCTCCGTCTCATTTAGATTATCACGTTTGACTTTTTGGTACTATTCACTGTTTAAGTTTGATTCGTATTTTTATCATAGTTATGTAAGAAAAAACATAGTCAAGTGAGATCTTGTTAGATTCGTCTAATCTTGTAGTCTTAGAATATCAAATTTTTATAATTTTTTATTGTACACTGTTAACCCAAAATTTCTTGGTTAACATACACAATTTAAGTTATTAACCGTTAAATATGTACATCGGCATACGTGTCAGGTGGGTCCGTAGCGATTATAATGAGACGGATGTAGTAATAAACAAATAAGAAAAGTATAAGCGAAACATCAAACAATGATTAACCTGTCACGCATATTTGTAAGAAAGGAGATTCAAGTGTCTCGGGAAAATTTAAATTTGTTCCAGATCCTGGCCTGCAGCTACTGCAAATTTGCAATTACACATCTTGCGAATGTTTGATCATGATTCATGCAATACCCATGGAATTCATTGGAATATCATTTTAGAATTAATTAAATATTTTTTTAGGCCAGGAGTCGTATTCGTTTTTTGGCCACCAATTAATCCAATTATGAATTTTGGTCATGACAGGGCATTTGGGCCGAATTTAAGGTCAATTTGACCAAGTCAACGCCCACAACGGGCTTCGTGTATCCCACTCTCCACTCGATGGTCTAAAAGTAGAAATTGTGTCATTCTGATGACCTGTTTTAGTTTTTTGTTTTTGTTGTCCTTCTGATGGCCGATTATTGGGCGAGGCTTGGCGCAAATAAGGAAGGAAAGGTGGAGATGTGGAGGTAGAATCACCAACGCTGGATCATATTTGCTCCAAGCAGATTTTGCTGTCTTTATAGTATGACGCAGTGTTGCCATTTTTATTGAATTGTTTTTGCTCGGGTATACAGTTTGATGTCGATTTCAAAGCATATGACTGAAGTGTTGATGTAAGGACTGGACTATGTATTGTATTGGCGGAAGCTTTCAATAAACATATTATTCTCAAAAAATATATATATATACTATTATATATATATATATGATATTCCTTACATATGTTAATTTATTTCACACTTTCCTTTTTTGTCATTCCCAATATTTTATTGTTAAGTTTAATCAAATTAAATTTTATTGCTTATTTTATTATATTTCATTTAATATAAAATTAATTCAATTTAATTTATTTTTTATATTTAACTTATTAGGTTTCATTTTATTTTATAATTTAATTATTTCTCATGAGGCATTTGGACCGAATTTAATTTTTTTTATTAATAATAACATAAGAAAATCAAATTATAAAACAAAATAAAATCTAATAAGTTAAATATAAAAAATCACTTAAATTGAATTAATTTTATATTAAATGAAATATAGAAGTAATAAATAAGCAATAAAAATTAAATTTAAGGAAAATAACAATAAAATATTGGGAATCACAAAAAAGGAAAGTGTGAAATAAATAAACATACGTAAGGAGTATTATTTATTTTAATTACAAAAAAAAACTAAAATAAGCCACCAGAATGACACAATTTCCACTTTTAGGTTATCGAGTGGAGAGTGGGATACACGCTTATGGGCATGAACTTGTTTAATTGAAATGACTTCTTGAAGTGACCTAAAAAAATATTTAACTCATCTTTTTAAGCTATAAGAAGAAAATGAGAAATGGTGAAACTTTGAGTTGGGTGAGATCTCTACTCGAACACGATCAGATCGTGGGGTGAAGTTAATTGGACTTATTTTGTACTTTCTCCATTCCTAAATTATTGACACGTTGGGAGTTTTGTCACTGTTCATTGAGTAACTTTGATTCAACATTCTAATACATTTATATAAGATAAAATATAGTCAATTGAGATCTTGTCGGATTCATGTAATGCATAGATTTAAAATATCAAATTTTCGTAATTTTTTGTTGTATGCAATTTGAATTATTATGGATTAAAAATGTGTATTGAATTGCGTGAAATATGGGTTCGTAGCAAACTATTAAGGAACACAGGTAGTATGTTAGTTTCTGTTTATTACATACATTACATAACAGCGCATGCAGCACTTTGCCAACGTGAAATATGTAGTTCTGTATGTATGTAGAGGTAATAATTAACTTAGATCAGGTTGTGATCATCACTAGTTCACTTCTCAGGTGGATTTCCCAGTGTCAGTTATATTACTTCACAAGAGTCCGGAGCCACAGTACCCGTCAGTCTGCCAATTCATTTTTTTGACCGCCGACAAAAAGCCTTAACTTTTATGCCTGAAAAGACCGAATGCACCCCAGTCCCCAAGTCGTGATATGGTTCGTACACGATCCGGATCAAAAACCACGACCCAGGGTATTAATTAGTAAGGGTGACTAAGAAACTCCGGTTCGTGAGTTTAAACTCACGACCCAGGGTATTAAAACTCACGACCCAGGGTATCAAAACTCACGACCCAGGGTGTGAGTTTTGATACCCTGGGTCGTGAGTTTAAACTCACGAACCGTGGTTTCTTAATCACCCTTACTAATTAATACCCTGGTTCGTGGTTTTGATCCGGATCGTGTACGAACCATATGACGACCCGGGGTGCATTCGGTCTTTTCGGGCATAAAAGTTAAGGATTTTTATCGGCGGTCAAAAAAAGTGAATTGGCAGACTCGGTACTGGGACCTATTACTTCTACTTCACAATCCAGCCTGATTTCGATTTATCACCAACACCTAAAATTGCACTTATTTTTAGATTCAACAGTTAAAGAATTATTACAATCAACTGCACCTTCTCCATCCCCCTCAGCTCTGATGCTGCAAATTCACACTTACACAGCAGCAATGGCTGCCATCAGTGCCTGCATCCTTGCGGGGGGGGGGGGGGGGGGGGGGATCGCCCCCAGCCCAGCCCCTTCATACAATCTAGGTCAGCCTCTGTGAATAACTATCAACAGCATATTACCAACATTTTGAACTCGAATATTGCAGGTCCAATGTGCTGATCATACCAACAATAAATTAGTAACTGATCAAAAACTGTTATCACAATTTTAATTTATCCTCAACTCATTTGGAGAAATTAAACTACAAGCAATTACAACATTTAACATCATGGAGATACCGAATATTTTTTTTTCTTTCATTCTAAAAACTGTGCATAGACAACACTAAAAATCTAACCCTTTACTCATTTACAAAAAGACAATTCTACAGAACATGTTATATCACTCGGATTCAAGTATTCAACATTTTTTAGATGTATTTTATGTACTCAAAACATACAGGCTTCTGTATTCAAACACAAATAATATAAATAAAATTCCACATCAAGGCATGTAATAAAGCATGAATTTAATATAGCACTCAAGAACGTACAGTTTCTCAAACTAAACATAAAAATTAGCTTGTTACGCGCAGCCTGCCTGAACCAGACAAGCATACAAATGCAGCCATACCAACAAAAATTTCACATATGCCTATACTTAATTAGAATCAAGGCAGTACGTATGTACTCACAAATACTACCACAAATTTAAGCACTTGTATGTCAAGGTTATAACTCTGTAAACCATAAGAATAATTAATTAATTCTGGTTTTTCTAATTACCAATGAATTAAGCCGGTGATAACTAGAGAAACTGAAGAAACATATATACAAGACAAACCTACAATTGAAAAAGTTTCCTTGTCTAGGTACTAAATTAACATTACTAGTAAAATGGAAGGCAATATAGATTCTGTACTAACAATCCTACGCATCCTGAACCAACTCATCTCACCAACCATATGACTCGCACATGCACTACTGATGCAAGACTTTACTTAGATTGCATAAATCTTTACACGGATTACTGATCCAAAAAACAAGAAAATTTTGCAATCTTGTCACATGGCCTATATATGTGTGTGTGAGTATCTATATATCAACCTGATCCAATCTATCCCTCTAGGGCCCTATCCATTATTCCGGCAACGCTATCTTACAGATGGATGAACCCATCCCAAAAGATTCATGAGTATTGTGTATATTAAACAAAAAAATTTGAATATTTACGCAAATAAATGTGTTTGTTGTCAATAACACCATGTGTCATCCACACAACATAATTATGTATTAAGTGTATAAACAAAAAGACGGGTGGATTATCACATAGTCTAGCACTTCGTTGACGACCCTTATCCTCATTCCTCACCCCCTATTTATGTTATCAATTGCATTGCTTTCCATTTCCGAAAAGTAGGTACATGTAAACACAGTTGAAAAATGGGATTTGATCCATAGTGTAGATTCAAAAGGAGTTTGTATCATACAAATTGTCATATGGCATCGAAATCCTTGATAGTCGACGGTGTTAATCAACCACATATGTGGCTCAATCTTTCTTGCAGCACAACAAGATCGAGGCTTTCCAAATCATTTGCCTGCAAAACTAAAATTGATCAACATTTAGGGTTTATCTTCTAGTTCTTTTATTTGCTCAATTTATAATTCTTGTTCATTACGAATAAATTGATCAATTTATTCGTAATGAACAAGAATTATAAATTGAGCAAATAAAAGAACTAGAAGATAAACCCTAAACTTTGCCTACTTTAAATTAAATTCCTCTTAATCAATCAAATATTCATGACCTCGGCCTGGATTCTATGGAGAAACCTTCCCTTCGTTTTTGTGGAGACACAGCTAACCACATTCATATCTCTTACAAGCAAATCCGCGAGCACCTTTGACAACGCGAAGTCGACGTTGCTGCTGTTGATCAGAATCTCCAGCCCGTTCCTGACCTTGTTCACATTGACCACAGTTTGTAAGTTATCGCGGCGGTCATTCGAGCATCTTTTTTCCTTACTCGATCGATCATAAAAGCACTCCTTCAGCTTTTCGCTCCGAATCTGCAATTCCTGGATATTGTTCTTCAGATGGTTTATGTAATTTGTCGCTTCTTGCATGTGATCGCTTATCGACCGTTTCCCCTAAAATGAAAACAAAAGAAACCCTAACATTTCAAATCTAGGGTTTACAGTCCAGACTCAAAAGGAGTTTGTATTAATTTCCCAAATTTTACACCAGCATATATATTTTTCAATTGATTAAGTAATTTAATTGACCTTGACGAACTCAATTGGAAGAAGTGCTCGAAGAGAAGCATGAAGATGTGACATTTCTTGCCTCCTTTGCCGCTCGAGATCTCTGCGCAAAACCCCCGAATTGCTGGTTCCGTACACATCCTTGTTCCTCGTTTGACTCTGTTGAGGCCCTGCAGTCTGCAAACCGACCAGGGCTTGTTGCTGCTGGTTGCTGGTGCTGGTGAAGTCAATAATACTGCTTGTACTTTGGATAAAGGGACTATCCACAATAAGATCATCTAGGATATTATCGGATTGGGGGATTATTACATCATCTGAGGCTCCAAACACCAGCTCATCCGTGGGCTGTAAAGAAAACATTATGTTGTGATGATGGAAGATCCTTGCAAAATACGAATCTAGTTTAGTAATGGATTTTGCAGAGGGTTTGTAGATATGTTAGGTCGGGGTTTATTGGGATGTTGAGATCTGGCCGGTAATCAATGTTTGGGATTGGGTATTAATAACTTACTTCCTATAAAAGAAGGTTCGAGGAATGGGTGGGTGGGACTACAGAAATATATCTATTGGGGGGTTGATTGAGGAAATGGTTCTATAGAAAAAAAACAAATTAAAGAATTAATTTCCTTAAAATAAATGTCAATATATTATGATGTGTTGGTAGGAGTGGACAGTGATGGTGTGCTTTTGATATTAGTGTGCTGTGTCTGTGTAATAAATTATATAGGCGAACTGCAGACAAGAACCCTTAGCCACACTTGAAAGGGAAAGGAAAGGAAATAAAGAGAAGGGCATGAAATAATAATGAATTATTAAAGCAATTTTATTCATTCATGTTCAATTGCCGGATGACATAATTAAACTCACGAACTTTATCCAAAAAAAAATAATAATAAAATAAAACAAATTAAATTAATGCACACCCTTTGGAATTAAATCTATAAATAATAATTGCCTTGGATATACATTGTAACCCAAAAAGATGCCTCTTTTATTTATTTACTGGTTTATTTATTAATTGATCTATCATTATATTGTTCACAAGTGCGTGGTTGGCAACTTGGCATGTTAGAACCATTTGCTCCTATATAAGATCGCATTTCTCTACTTTTGTAGTCATGCGTTTAAATTAGCAAATGTGTTCTCAACATTATATTAATATTAGTATGATTAACCCCAAAAAATTTAATTACAACCCCCAAATTTGATAGTGCGCGGAACGAAAAATAAAAAACTTCTTTTTATTATAGTATATTTGACCAACAAATTATAATAACAGATTTAATAAAAGTTCTTTGGTAGATATAGACTATAGAGCATATTTAATATTTATGTAAAATTTGGCAATCTGCTATATCTCCTCTCCAATATACTTCAAAATCTAATATATGCTCACTCTCACCAAAATATATATATCTATATGATATACTCCCTCCGTTTGTTAAAAATTGTAACATTTGCATAGTTGTTACTATTCACTAAGTAACTTTGATTCAAATTTTTAACACAGTTATACAAGATAAAACATAGTCAAGTGGGATTTTGTTAGATTCGTCTAATCGCGTAGTTTTATAATATCAAATTTTTATAATTTTTACTTTTACACAATTTGAGATATTAAGCATTAAAAATGTGCATTGGATAACGTGAAATGCAGGAATGTTAAAATTTTTGAAAAACGGAGGGAGTATGCAATATGCTCCCAATTATATGTTTGCAATTGTATATTCGATATTATTCAGATTTTTGGAATATAATATATATGAGGTAATAATTAAAATAGGCCACCAGAAGGAGTCATTTCCACTTTTTGGCCACGATAATTTGATTTAGAAAAAATAGACATTAGAAGGATTTCGGGCCTGAATTTAGGCCATTGGGCTGGAATTCGGGCTGCGATGGCCTAAAAGTGGAAATGACTCATTCTGGTGGCCTATTTTAGTTTTTTTAAATTATTTTTTATTTTATTTAATTAAAATAAATAATTCTCATTTTGTGCTATTATTTATGTCATACTGTCTTTTTTCTTGTTCCAATATTTTTTATTTCTATTTTAAAAATACTTAAATATTAATTACCAAATATACCCATCATATCGCATTAATAAATAAATATATTAAAGTTTCAAACCCATTAGCATTAATAATTCTCATCCAGCCTACAACCATATATCAGAAAATCACACATAAATAAATAAATTTAAATTGTAAATTCATTACAACCACATTATATAAATTCTTAAGCCACATTTTTTTAACCCTAATATATTCTTGTATTTAATACTAATTATCCCTACATAAAGTACCATATCCGCAAATTTTGGAATACTTATAATAAAATATGTTTATTTTTTACTTTATAATTTATTTGAATTTGTGTTTGTTTTACTTATTTTATAATATATTTGAATTAAAATTTATTTTATTTCTTATATTACTCCATTCGTCACTTTATTAGTCTTAAAAAAAAGTAACTTAAAAATTTATATAATATGATTGTAATGAGTTTACAATTTTAATTTATTTATTTATGTGTGATTTACTGATATGTGGTTGTGGGGTGGACTGAAATTATTAAAGGTAGAGGGTAATTTGAAAGTTTAATATATTTATTTATTAATGTAAGGTGATGGGTAGGTTTGACGATTAATATTTAATTATTTTTAAAATGAAAATGAAATAAAATATTGGAACAAGAAAAAAAGAAGTAGGACATAAATAATGACACAAAATGAGTATTATTTATTTTAATTACATAAAATAAAAAAATAATTGAAAAAAACTAAAATAGGCCACCAAAAGGAGACATTTACATTTTTAGGCCATCGCAGCCCGAATTCCAGCCCAATGGCCTAAATTCAGGCCCGAAATCCTTCTAATGGCCTGTTTTCCTAAATCAAAATATTGTGGCCTAAAAGTGAAAATGACTCCTTTTCGTGGCCTATTTCTGTTATATATATATATATATATATATATATATGTGTGTGTGTGTGTTAGTATTGTTTCCTGTGTATTTTTCTATTGTTGGTTATATTGTTTGATATACTTATTAAAGTGCATTCGATATTATTCGTATCCCGTTACGTACTGTAGGCTGTCGCCCGGCATTATTGTATGCGTGTAACATGCGGTGTTTTCAACTGGTTCTTCTTTTGAGGTCTGACTACATCTCTTTTTTTTTGGCAATAATAAATAATCACCAAGTTAGCTCTCAACTGGCATAAACAATACCAAAAGTAACTTAAATTAATTATACTCCGGGATTAATTATAAGCAATTGTTAACGTAATTAAAGATTGATTTGGGCAAAATAATAATTAAAATATACAGCGAAGGTAATCACTTAAAAAATTTAATTAGGAAGATATGGAGATCTCTCCAATAATTGGTTTCTTCTTATTCGTTTATATTAAATTTTATGCTGTCAGCATTTATAAATGTAAAATAAGAAAAAAGTTGTTAGAGAAAGACAATAAACTTCAAACACATCAATTATTTTTAAAAAGCAACTTTGTCACGTACCAAAGGGAGTACCTCGGCAGGCAGCTTCCTACCTAGGATTTCATTCGTTAGTGTACCTCGTCCTCTTTGAAAAAGTACAGCGTTTGCTGCTACTGACATTCAGCATATTACATTAAGTTTTGAATCTGAGATTATATTTTAAAAGCTACTGTTCCTTTTTTTTTTACATACTGTTCATTTTTAGTTCAGCCAAATTGAAAAATTAATCAGACTAAGAGATGAAAATGAAATCGTATCGCAATCCACTTTCAAGTTACATGCTTGCTCATTAATTTGATTGATGGGTATTATTGTTCATTTTAGCTTTATCAGCCTATAGTTATGTTACAATTATCAGCCTTTAGTGATAATATATACACACATATAGTATATGACTGAATGACATGATAAAAATTGCAACATTTTCCTCCATATATGTGGCCGAACAGTAATCCTACTATGTTAATTTCTTACATCCTGGAAAGTATTCATTCCATGGCCTGTCTCACCGGAAAGTAACCATCCTGTAAAAAAGCATGGTACCATGGGTGTGGATATCGATATGTAATAGTATGAAAAGAAAATTTTATGATGAGACAATTATTTGAATCGTACTACTATTATTCATCAACGGTGAAATAGTAGTACACCAAATCCCAATTTGAGACCAAATGGTAAATCATAAAAACCTAAAAAGAATGTTGCAAAAGGCACCGGTGGAACCCAACATGACTTTAGTGAATAAAAACCACATATATGCATCCCCAAATATAGATCACACGAGAAGAGGAGACGCTGGAAAAGAGATCACCGCTGGCAATCATAGTGTCGTTGTTCTCGTCAGCCTGAGAGATTCACATTTCCGAAGAAGGAACACGCAAAAGGTTCATGCAGAAACCGAAAAAGCTGGCCAAGGTTGAACTGCTCGAATGCACCATCTGATCCCGCGTCACATATCCTCAACGTGTTCTATATGACACGCGAGAGATCACGCTATTGAAGAAGACACGTGTTTGAGAGATGCTAGCAGATCTGCTCGCTCCCAAATATTCTCATAATGTTCGAAAAATTTCTTATATATCAGTGCGAAGAATAATATAAAATTTCCGAATCTTAAAAATTTTGAAAACCCTTTCATCCCAGGGTCTATTGAACTAATTCCAGAATAACAATTATATATACGCAGAAAAACTTTACTATATGTCACCTCGTGAAATATTTTAAGAGTAAAATTCTTCTATAATTCATAAATTAAAATTCAGGGTATTATTCCTAATTTACCAAAAAAAAAAAAAAAAACAAACAAACAAACAAACTACCATCGGCACAAGCTTGGAGTGCCCATACTAATTATCCCATTCTTAATAATAAACCTCCAGAGTACTCTCTTTTGGGTAAAGGTTTTTTTTTATCACATTTGGCAATAATGACTAATCCTCTTTTAACCTTAATAGTATTTGTTTTAAGCGTGAAGGAGCCACAACCACTGCACCACACCATTGGTTAACCGCAACACAAGAGTTAATAAGGCTCAATCATGCATATGGAGTAAGAAATACATTATATTTACATATATATATAAAACTATAAAAGGTCATGAATAATATTTGACGAAGATTAATTCAAATGCCTAGGAAGTATATATGTATATACATACATACAGCGAATCGATTATCAGATATTATTCTCCGACAAGGCTTCCCGTGTTAGTACTCCCAAACATAAAAATTAGAGAAGCAGAATAACTTTGCAAGAACGAACAAGTGCATAGAGCAACCATATATGTCATGTTACCATGTTACCAACCAACAAATAATAGACCACACCTACAGAATCAATTACAATAATAACTAATCCTGAAATACTCATAAAGCTTCACTTTTTTTCTGACACATGCAACATTAACAAAACCACTATCTGGAAATACATCTGAACACTATGATAGAATCAATACCCAATTAAAATACTACACTATGTAATAAAAACATTAAATAATTACTAATAGACAACAACGCAGTTTGGGAGCACTTTAACTAGCCAAGGGCAAACTATTCATATCGTTGAATATCACACTGGAAATGTTCAACCATTCAATTTCATTACATACCCATTAAGATCAACTAACATTTAAATAACTAAAAAAAATCAATCAATTGCATGCCCACAATTCAATGTATATATATAGGTAATCTCCCATGAACGAATTTATTCCCACTATTCATACATATTCAAGTACTATATATATAGATATACCGTGTACACATATAAGAAATGGTATTCCATTTTCTTTAATGCATGGATGTACTTCAATAACACAAACAATTTACAAAATACCGTGCCAACTCGACTATATATATACACCAAAGCTCCACATCTCATCAATTATTCACACGCCCTTTTCAAAGTATTGCATGCTTATTGGTTAGCCAGGTTGTAAGATTTTAAGGATCTAATATATTAAACCTCGTCCTCAACTCACATGGTAGAATATAAACTCCATATATGCATGCTCCTTGTATCAGGAGGTATACCAAACAACGCACACACTTAGCCTAATACTAGTATTTATGTTGGGTTCATCAAGCTTATATGATCAAGGTTCATATATAAATCTATAAACGATCTCTAAATAGTAAGATGACACTTCACCATTTTTAGGACCAATTATTGTACTCGGGAAAGTGCTGTCTGAAGGAACAGAAAACACACGCTTAATTAACCCAACCATGAGAGGAAAGGGAACGAGCAAAAGGCTTTAATTTAATTAGATCACAAGTCAGAAATAAGGAGGAGGTCTATTTTGCAGAAAGAATTCAACATCATCATCCATCCGAGGGTTAAAGTGACACTGTTAGATTAACAAACAAATTATTTATATATATCCTGGCGTCAGAAACTAAACCTTGCTATAACTATTTAGACCACTAAATGCCTCAGTCTTTGTTGCAGCTCCACTGGATCAAGGCTTTTCAGAACATCACTTGCCTGCAGAAAAATTGATGGACACAATTAATATTACTAATATTTATCGATAATTAACTGCGATGATTAGTGAAAAGGAGTAAAAATTACGAGCCGCCTGAAGAACATAGAGATCATCGTTTCTTCTTGTGTCTCTTTTAGTTTCAATTTAATTAATTGGTAAGCACAAATAATATGCACTGCAGAAACCCTAGTGTCTCATTTCTGATCTGAATGGAATCAATCCCACCTCGGCCTGGATTTTGTGGAGAAATCTCCCCTTTGACTTGGTTGAGATACAGTTGACCACACTGATGTCCCTATCTACCAATTCCGCGAGCACCTTCGACAACCCGAAATCGGTGCAGCTAATTAGAATCTCCAGCCCATTCCCGGCCGCCATGTTCACGGTGACTAAATTAGGCATGTTATTACCACCGTCTGAGCTTCTTCCATTTTCCTTGCCTGGTAACTTCATCAGGTTGTCTCTGCGAGCCTTCAATTCCTGGATGCTCTTCTTCATGTCGTTTATGTAATTCGCGGCTTCGGTCATGTGATCGCAGATCGACCGTTTCCCCTGAAAACAGAATGAAATCAAAAACCCTAGATTTTTCATAATCGTTCAAATCTTTGGTGGTAATTAGTTAACCCTAATTGACCTTGACACCAGTCGGGCTTGACAGAAACCCTAATTTTTCCCCTAAATTATTAATTAATCAGCTTTCATGTACCTTGATGAGCTCAAGAGGGAGAAGTGAACGAAGGGAGGCAAAATGTTCAGACATTTCTTTCCTCCTTTTCCTCTCAATATCTCTGTGCAAAAGCCTCGTACTGCTTCCGTAGACATCTCTGTTCCTGGTTTGTCTCTGTGGAGGCGGCCCTGTCTGGCTGACCAATTGCTGCTCGTTGCTGCTGGCAGCGGCGGGGGAGATGGTGAAATCAATGGTGTTGCTTTCCATAAAGGCATGATCTTCAATAATCAGATCGTCGAGGATTTTATCCGATTGTGGATTAATAATAGAATTAGGGACACCAAACACCAGCTCATCTCTGGGTTGTAAAGAAAACATTATGATTACAGAAGATCTTGCAAAATCGAGTATTGAATTGGATTTGGAGAGGGTTTGGGGATATGGTTGGTTTGGGCTATTTGGGGGTTTTAAGATCTGCAAATAATAATTGGGGGGGTAGCTCACTGATAAATTAAGGTCTAGGATTCCCTGGAAAATGGCAAGGATTGGTTTTTCTTTATTAAAGAAATGGAGGAGATGAGAATGGAAGAGGAAATGGCCCCTCCTGCCTCCTGCCTCCAGAAAATTTAAATATTTTGTTAAACTAATACTCCCTCCGTCTCATTCCAAATGTCCTACTTACTATTTTTGGATGTCCCATTACAAATGTCTTCTTTCTATAAATAGAAATAATTTTCCCCTCAACAACTATGTGGACCCCACCATATACTCACAAACCAACTCTACCTTAATTCTCGTGCCCAACAGTAACAAGACACTTGGAGTGGGACGGAGGGAGTAGTAATTAATTTATCCCTTTGGATAGTGACTGTGAATTGAATATGAATTGAGGGGAATAGGCATGCCATGTATGCGTTGTCCATCTCATCATGTTTGCTTTCACATAATGAATTGGAATAAATAAAAGGGGTTTGATGATTAATTTATAGATTTATTTATGCCTCTGTTATTTTTTGCTAAACGTATGCCTCTGTTATTTGATAATTCAAGGCATCACAGCTGGATCTCGACCGTTCATGCGTTTAGGGTCCGAAAAAGGAATGGTGTGGATTGTTGTGGTGCTGGAGTCCCGGAGTTTTGTGGAAACGCTAGGGTTTTTATCAGTTGCCCATTTAAGAGGGTGTTTGGATTGCTTCTACCAAGGTGCTTTTGGCTTTTGCTTCTGCCAAAAGCACTTTTGGAAAAAAAGAAACGTTTGGTTTGGCTTTTTTAAAAAAGCAGAAGCACCTCGAAAAGCTGCAAAAGTGTCTCTGGGAGAAGCAGCCCAGGGGGTGCTTCACCGAAAAGCAGAAGCCAAAAGCACTTCGTAAAATGTGCAAAGACTTAAATACCCTCATTACTTAAAATAAATTACATTATAAATATATCTTATTATCATAATAAGTAGCATGTCCTTTTTGGTAATTTAAACATTTCAAAAGCACTTTTCACTTTTACACATCCAAACTTACTTTTGAAAAAAAAACTGTTTTTCAAACATTCTATCCAAACACAAAAGTTACATGCTTCTGCTTTTGACTTTCACTTCTGCTTCTGCTTTTGGCTTCTGCTTTTCTCAAAAGCCAATCCAAAGGGGCCCTAAGTATTTTTGTGACGAATCATCATCTACGATTATACCTTTATAGACTAATTAAACACCCGTAGCTATATAAAACACTGCTTGGAGAATTTTCAGAAATAGATAAAGAAAAAACTACAACTATACATACATACTTTAATACTAGTAATTAAGGGATTTGATTGGAAGATAAGAAGTTGCAAATTAGTGGAACAAATTAAAGGGCAATGAGGAAGCAATCGTATGGCGGAATATTGGAGGGCACGGTGTTGGATTAGCTTCATTTTGTGTTTGAAAAGTAAAGGTCAAATATTACCCTGCAAATGTGCCTCTATTTATTACATAGTACTCCCTCCGTCCCGTGAGTTATGGCTCGTTCCTTTTGGGCACGGTAATTTATGTGGTGGGGTATGGTCAGGTTTAGTGGTTAAAGTGATGTGAGTATTTGTGTTTAAAATTTTAATAAATTTTGACTTTGTTTATTGTTTAACTTTGACAAAATATTATTGTAATGATTTAATTAGAGAAAAATATTCAAGTGTGGTCTTCTTAGAATCGTCTAGACGTCTAGATTTAGAATATATATTTTATATAAGTTTTATTTGTACCAATTTTAAAATATAAAGAATTAAAGGAATGGAAGGGACTTTGTGTAGAAAAATAAAAGTGTATTGGGAGTTGTGCAGAATAGTAAAAGTGATTACTTTTAATCAAAATTTAGAAACCATTAAGATTCTAATCACATTTATATTAATTAAATTTATCTAAAAAGGGAAAGTGACCACAATTCGTGGGACAATCCAAAGAGGAATACGAGCTAGCCACAATTCATGGGACGGAGGGAGTATTATACTTCCTCTGTTTTTGTTTAATTGCTACGGACCCTACGCTGCGTGCCATCCAGTGCGCATTTTAAACCATTAATAACTCAAGTTCGGTACAAATAAAAATTCTAAAAGTTCAATATCTAAAAACTAAAAGACGATACGAATCTAGTAAGATCACACTTGACTATATTTTAATTTGTATTACTATAATAAAAAAACAAAATTAAAACATTCCAATGAACAGTGGTAAAATTGACAATGGTGCAAATATATAAAAAACGGAGTAAGTATCTACCCAACGGAGACTAACGTTGTAAGTTTACTGTACCTGAATACGGTAGCTACCATTCATCTCTGAACCTCTATTGTCTTAAATTTGACTCTTGAACAAAAAACAAATTAAAAAAAAAAATGGGTATAACCCTTTTGGTAAACTTATAATCCTTTTTTTATAATAATTGTACCATTCTTTCTTTTCATGCAATTCAATAAATATTTTATAAATATTATTTTTAACTATTAACAATTTAAATTATACAGAGTGTATACATAAAAAAATTATAAAAGTACGTATTAATTCTAAATCAATATGATGAGATGAATCCAATAATATCTCACTTGACTATATTTTTTCTTATATAACTACAATAAAATGTTGAGCGAAATTTGCACAATAAACAAATAATAGTATAATTAGAATTAAAATGGAGCAAATATTCAAGAACGGGTGAAGTATATAGTAGTTGTATTACTTTAGTCTGATTATTATGGTGCAGACTATATGGGGTTTGCATCTGTAAAGCAACAGAAGTGTACGTTAAAAATATCATCACAAAACCATGGTGTGGTGTCAAGAAAACACTTATCTCCATATACATCACAAAAATCGTTCGGATGATCACATAATCACCTTGACATAAAAAAAATATATATTTTCTTACATCCCGGTCTATTCTATACAACAGTCTGAACACTAACAGCGTCCATATTACTTGCGTATAAAAGGTCTGACTTCTTCACTTCTCCCAACATTATTGGGATTAATTATTATATAGATTTATTTATTTTATGATAATTGGCTCGACAATCACGTGCCAGTTTACCTGTAATTTACTGGACTAATTAGTAGTAATCACTTTATTGGAAAAAGTTGGAGAACAATAACCCATGCTGTTCATGTCCAATTTTTAATACTTAACTTGTAATCAACCTTTCATGTCATCATAATCAAATTTAAACAATTCAATTGTGTGTGTATGTATAATAACCAAAAATTTCCACTCACAAATAAATAACTCAAGACTTTAAGCAATATGCTTAGGGCCAAAGGCTTTTATTTAAATTTTTTTAATTAATTAATCTCACTGCATGTGACACGATTTCAATGTATTAAAACAAGAGATGATGGGAATTACCTAGTGGTCAAGTTTCCCGACTCTCAACCTATAGGTTGGGGGTTCGATTACCCACTCGGCCCCTTATCCTTCCCCTTTATCCCTTTGTAATTTGTGTGGTATAGACTCCCACCATCCTTTCCTAACATGTAGTTCAAAAAAAAATATAGAAGAAGAAGAAATATTAAAACAAGAAGCGAATATAATTATGAAGATTCCCCGTCATTAATTAAAGTAGTGATTCCATCCTTAAATTATGAACATGTGTTAATCGCACCATTCTACTGTTGCAAATGCGGCGTGTGAAAATTCTTTTAACTTTTCAACTAGTGAAAAGCAAGAACTGTACCGAACGAAACCCTTAATTTTTTTTTTTAAAAAAAATGAATAAAGACACAATTCGACCATTGTAATAAATACGTATAAATATATTCAGAATCATGTCTAATGTCTAGATTCTAGACCCATAATTTCTGCTTCCATTTATGCACCCACATACATGCCTGTCGGATGAGGCCGGGAACATGCAAGCTGATATAAATATCAGCTATTATATTGAAAAAAAAAAATTATTCGTATTATTTTTCCAACAAATTATAAGCTGTCACGTATCAATATACTAGTATTATTAATAACCAACGGTGGTTTGAACCGTTATAAATGGGGAGAACTATTTTGGATGATGTTCACTCAATCCGCATGTACCTCAAGGTTACTCATATGTCATATATATATATATATATATATATATATATATATCCGTAAGAATTACTCATATGTCATATATATTAATTAGAGACGTCTTCAATTTCATGGCGTAATAATCTTACAAGACACTGTTTCAATTATTCAATTCAATATCTTAACTTAATATTCAGATACAGGTGTTTGGGCCAAGGGTTGGCCCAAAATAGTGGAAGTCTGAGTTGCTACAATTGTGTTATTGGACTACCAATAGCCCTATTCTAGGACTTGAACTTAGCTCGCCAGTCGGCCCAAAGAATTATAGTTGGTTCACAAAGCAAAATAGCCCTGATTAATACTCCCTCCGTCCCGCGAAGATTGAAGCCTTTCTTTTGGACACGGTAATTTAGGTAGTGGAGTTTAGTAGTTAAAGTGGTGTGGGTATTTGTGTTTAAGATTATAATGAATTTTGATACTGTTTATTGTTTAACTTTGACTTAATATTATCTTAGTGATGTAATTTGAGAAAAATATTCAAGTGTGGTCTTGTTAGAATCGTCTAATCGTGTAGTTTTAGAATATATATTTTATACAATTTTTATTTGTATCAATTTTGTAATATTAAGAGTTAAAGAAATATAAGGGACTTTGTGTAGGAAAGTAATAATGCATTGGAATTTGTGCAGAATAGTAAAAGTAAGTATTTTTAATGGGATTTGACAATAATTAAGATTCTAATCAAACTTATATTAAGTTAATTTTTCTAAAAACGGAAAGGGTTCAAACTTCGTGGGACACCCCAAAAAGGAATAGGATTCAAACTTCGTGGGACGGAGGGAGTAAATAACTAAATTAAATGGCCGACTAAGCCCATTATGATCAAACGCAAGTCCTCTCCTACAACCAAAATCACACATGAAAATGTCAAGATTCTAAACAGCTTGCAAAACTAAACACTGTCCAGGTCTAAAGTCTAAGCATAAATTTTTTTTTTTGCCCTATAATTGAGAGGTAGCCATCAATGATGAATCAAACTCACGGTTCTCTTTTGAGTATGAAATCTCACTTCACCCGCTAATATACATAACTAGCACTTGATCAATACACGTTATATTCACATACATGGATGAAAAACACAAAAGGCTACGGAAAAATTTTTAGGAAATACAGGAATCAGACCTACCAAACTTCACCGGCCTCATCGGGCCTTCTTGTGAGGCTTAAACGGGAACCGAGAGTGAGCCGAAGGTGAGAGCTCCATTGGCAGCTCAGGCGACGCCAATTCTCCGGTCAGCACCCCGACCAATTCCTTCATAGAAGGCCTCCGGTCGGGCGACTTCTGCAGGCAGAGGAGCGCCATCGTGATGCACAATAAGGCCTGCTCTTTATTAACAGACTCGACACTCTGATCCACCAAATCCAGAAGCTTCCCTACGCGGGCAAGATGCCTTGCCCATGACAATAGATTAGCCCTCTGGAACTCGGACATGGGCGACTCCGTCACCTGCAGTGGCCTGCGCCCCGCAACGAGAACCAATAACAGAACCCCGAAGCTATAGACATCGCATTTCTCGGATACATCTCCCCCACCACAGTACTCGGGTGCAATGTAGCAGACGGTGCCCCTCATACTCGGCGTGCTGCTGATGCCACCGCTCTTTGGTATCTCCCCACTCACGGAATCGTAGCTATTTTTCCGAGCCTTCCAGAGCTCGCCACCGACGCCATCCAGCCACCAGTCGACGCTAGTCTTGCTGCCCCGGCTCCTGCTCCGAGTCCTTTTCTTCTTTCCATCAGCAGAATACAAGGCATTGTCCCTTGATCGCCATTTTTCGCCATAGTAGTAGTCGTCGCTCGCGGATCCTTGACCTTGTTTAGTCGTCACCGTCTTCTTCTTTTTCTTCTTCTTCCTCTCGAGCTCCTCGCAGTATTCTTCCTTCCACCACTCCCTCGCCGGTCTCCGTCTGCTCTTCTTTGCATTCTTCTCGTCATCCATCGACGCCCACCAATCCAACTGCCTTCTCTTCTTTTTCTTCTCCTCCTTGGCCATTTGCGAGCTCAAAGTCGCACCGATGGTGTCGCGTATCGGCGGCCTCTCATTCTTGATCTCATTCCCAAGCCATTCCATTACGTAGTCTTTAACAGTCCCGGACTCCCCGTCGACTCCGAGATCCTGCTTCCACCACCAATCTTTCCCTGAAACACTCTTCTTCTTCTTCTTCTTCGTGTGATTCTGCCATGTCTTCTTCCTTTCTCTCCCGCTCTCCACGCTCAACCCCTCGAAATTCCCATCTGACACACTCGTCGTTTTCTCCCCTACCTCGCTGGGAGAAGCCATAGCAACCATTGCAGCCACTGTATTGGCCAAAACTACAGGAGATGACTCCGGCGACTGCTGAACCACCGCCACAGCCGGTGGTGAAGCCTCAACGCCAAGAACAACACTCTCCGGCGACCTATCGACGGCCATTGCAAAATTGACGCTGCTAACTTCATCAAATGCACTATTTGTGATCACACTCTCTGTTTCCACCACTGATCCATTATCCTCCATGGCCATTCCTCCTTCCTTCTTCACATCCTCCATCTTAACCCTAGCCAATCCAAAATCCCCAATTCTAGCACTGAAATTCCCGTCCAACAATATATTACTCGGCTTGATATCGCCGTGAATGATGGGGGGATCACAGTAATGATGCAGATACTCCAATCCTTTTGCTATATTCAGAGCAATTGAAAATCGCTTGTCCCAATTCCTCAATTCCTCACTCTTTTTATGAAAAAGGCAATCTTGCAAGCTGCCGTTTTCCATTAATTCGTAAATTAAAAGCATCCGGCGTTTATCAGGGTTCGATGAAAAGCCTATGACTGAAACAATGTACTTACAGTCGATCTTCGAGGAGAAGATGAGTTCGTTCTGAAATTCGCGCTCGCCTTGCAGCGATCCCGAATCCATAACCTTGACGGCGAATAGCGACGCCGCAAAGACAGGGAAGTCGGAGACACGGCCGGCGCCGCGGCCAGGCTTGATCTCGGCACGGTAGACGGAGCCGAAGCCGCCCTGGCCGAGACGCAGGGACGGCGAGAAATTGGAGGTTGCGCGGCGGATGATCGAGTATGGAAGGTGGTGCGGCGGTTTCCTCGAGTCTGTCTCCGACGCGGTCGGCGCGGTGCGTTTGCGGCTGATTCTGCGTGTGTAATAGTAGATGACGAGGAGAAGTAAGATACAGGCAAACGCGGCGGCCAAACCGCCGGCTATAGGCGGAAGGAAGCGGCGGTGAGGCGACGGCGGAGATAGGAGACGGCGGGAGTGCATATTGGTAACTTGGAGTGGGGGGAATTGCTGAGCACAGCTCGGATCAGAGAGAGGCAGAGCGGAGCGAAAAAGAGACAATACTTAACGGAGACAGAGACAAGACGATTCTATGTACTACTACTATATGCGAAATTAATTATTTGCAATAAGAACATACTGTATTAAAGAAAATGTGAACGTTGCTCCTCAGCTTCAGTGTAGTGCTTTTTACTGATTTTGTCCATTTTGCTCCTTTTGCATTTTTTTTTCTGAATATAGTACTCCCTCCGTCCCAGTCAAGATGTCTGGTTTGACTTTTTGGTACTGTTTATTGTTTAACTTTGACTCAATATTATTCTAAGTATATTTTTGAGAAAAAATAATCGAGTTGGATCTTGTTAGAGTCGTATAATCATGTAATTTTATAATATATATTTTACATAATTTTTTGTTGTATATAATTTGAGATATTAACGATTGAAAAAGTGCATTGAATTGTGTGCAGAAATGAAACAAGACATCTTAAATGGGACAGAGGGAGTAGTATTTAAAAAAGAAAAAAAAGGAAGTTTTACTCCGTCGTAATTATTGCTGGTATTTTACAATAGAAAAATGTAACTAAACATGGCCCATGCGTGACAAAGGTCAAACCTTCGAGAATTTATATCCCACAAATCATTTTCTGGACAAATAAATAAATAACAGACCGTAACAGAATGAATAAAAATCACAGATAATAAAAGAAAGGGTCAATCATCAATAGTAGAAAAGGAGACGGATGACAAGTACTACTACTAGTAGGTCTTTTTCCTTTCTCTGATTTCCTAATCTTTTATGCATTTTATATTTCGTGCAATAATTAGTTTTAAACCTTTAATTAACAATGCCATTAATTGATGCATCCAAACACGGTATAGGACAGACCATATCAATCATTCTTAATTGTAAAGTTATGGGTTTTTTCTACCTTATCTAATTAAATATTGCAATTGTCAAATTATCTCGTCACTTCTATGCCAAAAAAAAATTTATCTCGCCGCTCTTAATTAAGATTTTAAGTTAGCTTTGGGTATGAAATAAATCTAAATATCATTTGAAAAATATAGCTCCCTTATAAAACTCATGTTTCCTTATTAAAAAAATATATATATACTTAAAATCTTAATTGTAGTATACAGAGATTATATAATACTTGGGGGAGGAGTTAATAAGAAGAATTGCAGTTTGTAGGGGACCTCTTCAATGCCAATGGTGATTGAATTTTCTGTAGTGGGTGGACAACTAACAATTAATGTTGTCATTTTCTGTTCATGAGTAGGTGAATGAAATTATACGTGAATTTCAAAAATAAAGCATCATATTAAAAATGTAGTAAAAAAATAAAATTAAATTAAATTAAATAGGCGTGTGTAGGTAAAGTGCAATTATAATCACGAGATTTGTACCTGAAATGTCCAAGTGTGCTAATAATCTACCCTATTCCAACCAAATCAGCTACACTGAGCAGAGAATACTTAAATTTTTGAGGTGGTTGCATATTTTGAGCAAAGAATTTAATGTTGTAAATATAAGGGACACATGCAATGGCCTTGAAAAGAATCTCATCACATGACAATAAAATTTGCATTATTTTCCTACTCCAATTGTTCAAACTATAGAAAAGAAGAGGAATAACTAAAGACAAAAGTCCTTAGAAATTATATATATAAAAAAAATAATGAAGAAATCTTAACCAACAAGCTTGAGAAAAAAGATGAATAACTAGACAAAGAAGAAAGTAAAAAAGAAACTGTTGAACGGCAAAGATGCCATGGCATCATGCATGCCTTTGAAACTTTTTCCGTGGAAACTTCTTTCTTTCCACCATCCTTTACACTTTGGGGATTGGAACTAAAACACGATCCAAGGTTTTCAAAGCAGTAGAAACTAACTATCATTACTTCTTTTTTTCCCCCTAATTCCATCATTAGCATTATTTCATTTATAGGAATATGAAACTACTTGTAAATGTGATATTTGTTATTGACTATTTAGGTCTTGCATATGTTTTCCAGTTTGAATCCTTAGTTTTTTTTTTTTTTTTTTTGTGAATGGGACGCAAAGCGTCAGATAAAAAGACGCAAAAAAAGAAAACAAAATACACATATCAACTTAGAACCGGGGGAACCACGTCCCTGCCATGTCTGCCGTAAGAAGTGGACGAGCCTCACCTGGCGGAAAGTCCCACGTCGTGAAAAACTCTTCTGAGCTCGACCCTCGCTTGGCCAAGGCATCGGCCACAGAATTTCCCTATCTCAGAATATGGAACCATTTATAGCCTTCGTGTGCCTCAAGGATATCTTGAATATTCCGAAGGAGAGCAATTAGTTGATATGCTGGTTGCTTTATAGTACAAATCATCTCTTATATATAATTAATTATAATAAAATACTATGACTCTTCCAATTTAGCTTAAGAAAAAATAAATAAATAAAAGACCAGAACAAGTCAATCATAATTGGATGAAGGAAATATATCTTCAAGTTGTTGTCACATGTTGCATCAATCATGAAAAAAAAAAAAAAAAAAAACCATGTTTCTTTCTTTGAAACATTATTTTAATGTTAAGTGTCTCCAACCACAATAGAAGAAAGTGTACTTTGGATGAAATTACTCCTATTTTGTGTTTATTATAGAGTAAAATAACATTACAAACAATTATCGTTCTTGTTTTTCAAGGTAATGTTTTAATTTCTAGTACAATATATCACTTTTACATAATTTTGTTTCTATGCATGAATTAATTATTCGTGTTAATTCGAATATTTTTATGTTCAAATATAAATCATATTTATTTGAGGAAGTAATATATTTTTCATTGTTCGTTTTATTTTGCATGGCTAAAGAACACTTAGAAATGATAGATTATCCACTGAAAAGGTAAATAATCAATCCGACTAGGCACGAACCCATCCACAATCAATTAATAGTTAGTGCATTCATTAATTAATGCACAAATAGAATGAAACGTTTGCAAAACTTAATACTAAACTGAAAACTAAAGCATAAAGAAATTGAAAAATAATTCGAATTAATCAAATAATTGAATGTGTGTGATCTTCCTTTTCGAAACAGTTTCATTGGACTGGATTTTTCAAAACAACAATTAAGATGATAAATTGCCAACATGCCATATGGTGTTTAGTGTTCATGTCAAAGGCCCACACCAAAGCTAACCATTCAATGCTGTCGTCTCTTATTCCGAACAAAGACAACATATAAATCCTACAGATGTCCGAAAAACTAGAAGTGGCTTTGTAATTTAATTCATAAAAGATCTAAATCCAGACCTTTTGGCTTTATTGGTGACCTGGAAAACCTACTCATACACCAAAACTATAGCTGTGGATGGCTCAGAGAATATGAAATTAAAATTTTGTAATTCAGTATATATCCATTATAATTGAACGCTAGAACTAATGAGGACTAGCATTGTCATTTATTAAATCATTATTTTAACTGGAATGTAGTCATATCAAACCAGTCGCCAGTGGCAAGGAAGAAAGAAAAAGTATGCTAAAGAGTCCACTTGAATTCACCTTTAAGGTGTAAAGTTCAATCTTGATATAAACATAGATTGGAGTAATACATAATACTGGCATGATCTAAAATACTGCTATTGCTTCTAAGGGTTACAAAACCCACTGATTTCTTATAATGCACATATATAGTAAATTCCATAACTATAAATTACATAGATACATGCTCTATATTCGTTAGTACGTGTATATCATAGCTCATTGAGCCTTTCTAGCTACACAAACAGCCGTGTTAAAAAGATCAGGGGAAGTTGTTGGAGTTTTCATGCCAAGCCAGTTAACAAAATACAAAAACATCACAAACAGATGAGCGAAAAGCATGATTCAGAAGAGTAAGAGGAATGAATTGGTACCTGATCTGCAATAAGGAACTACCAGAACCACGCATGTTGTGCATCCACTGCTTTCACGTTGGTTGATACTAGAGGCACGGTTCCATATAATGAGATGAAATAATCGAGGCATTTGCTTCTTTTTTCGCTGTGGCCCTTGAGGCTGCTTGTCCCGGATGAACCAATCTCATGTATCTGCCCTGTAATTCAATTAGTACTGAGTAGTGTTTTCAGGAAGCCAGAGTAAAATCAGTTGACACCTTGAAATCATGGATATGTATCTTTACACACACACAGTGGGTTAGAATATTAGTACCTTTGACCCATACTGGAGGAGCCCTGGAGGCATTAGCAACTAGGAGAGACATTGCAATGTCTTCACAGCTTCTGATGGGAAGCAAACAATCACTGTTAATAGAATTGTACAAGCATGGACAAGATAAGATCGCCCTGAACCTAATGCTACCTTTCCCTCCTTATATAATCCTGAATTGATTGTGGCATTCTGTTGGTGTATAGCTCCAAGTACATTTTATGAAAGAATGCAGCTTTCGGGAGAACCATACTGTAAGTCCCTGTCCACCAAACTGACCACCATCCTCCATATCTGTAATTGACCGCACCATCTTTCTACAAAAGACGACAATTCAACATGTAAATCAAATCTATACCACATTACTACAGCTGGAAAACGAAAAGAAAGATAAATTCCATGGAAATCCCAATGCATGACTTCATGCCAACAGAATATTTGTATCAAAACATGCTTGTGTAGAAATGTATGGATGGGAGGCTCACACCTAAAAGCAATTTGTAATAGGTGGAGCTACTCCATCCATATAGATCCACATTTTAATGAGAGATCTGTTTAATGAGAACTGTAACTTTCCACACTGTTGGCTTTGTAGTTATCATGCATTTTGTTAATATAAATTCCATGGAAATCCCAATGCATGACTTCATGCCAACAGAATATTTGTATCAAAACATGCTTGTGTAGAAATGTATGGATGGGAGGCTCACACCTAAAAGCAATTTGTAATAGGTGGAGCTACCCCATCCATATAGATCCACATTTTAATGAGAGATCTGTTTAATGAGAACTGTAACTTTCTACACTGTTGGCAAGGATGAATAAAACTTTAGTTACTCTCTGAGCTCATGTATCTGTTCCTCAAGTACAGAACGAGTCCCATATTTGGGTTGTTTATTTTCTTACCCAATTCACAGAAATTCTTGGAGGAGCGAAAGACACAGCATAATTCAATACTTCAAGTGGCCAGCAGGGTATCATCTAATCCACTTGGAATCGGATAAAAAAAATTTGCACCTTGTGTAACGGTGTTTTCACATCAGATAGTATATATTTTGTAGTAATAAGTAGGACCTCTACTGTAAACCAAGAAAAAGTGATTGTTTGTTTCAAGTATCACACTATATTTCTGTAGAATCTCGATTTTTCTCAAAAGGATTTAAAGGAAAGGATAACCGGTTGTTTTATGATGCATGTATATCTACATAATGATTTGCCAACCCTGGAGAATTGAAATTTTTTATGTATGATATGACCAAATCCAATGACTTAAAGGTTCCAACTTCTAACCATTCAGCATGCAATATCTATGCAGGCAGGTTAACAAAAGATAACAAATATATGAAAGTATTGAGAGGGTGAACAAAAGACGTAAGCAGAGACAGAACACTAAATTAGCTGCAGAATTTATGTTTCTCTATTGTATCAAACACACAATATAACTTGTGCTAGGAACTCTGAATTTGTGTGAGAAACTAACCTCTTCAGTAAGCCAATGCATGCGAGGAACAAATCCTAACATTGTTCGTGGAGCTGTTTGCCATACAGAGAATGCAAAATCTAGCGTGCCACATGGAACAACTACATCATCATCCACTGAAAATATAGCATCTGTCCGAAGGTCCTCAATTGGCTTGAATCTATTGTTTAGGTTATCATCTTTGTATATGTCAAACCTAAAGTTGGGCTTGTTTGCAACTTTTTTCTTTAACACCAACTTTTTCAGATGGTCTGTAAGCTTGTACGATGGTGGATTGGCTTCACTCCAAACAACATGTATTGCATCAGTCCCTCTGCACGATGCATAGTGAGCAATAGATTGCTTGAGTATTGAATTTCTCTTCGAAGTGTTGATAAGAACAGTGTATCCACCCCTGGATATTATAGGACAGGGAGAATATGTAAGTAGTTGCCCATCATAAAATACTTTTGCAACATTTTGATGGTTTATTCAAAACATTTTGATTACAGAACAGGCCGGCAACTCAGAAACACAAACACGATATTTAGCAAGTGAACAGGTTAGGGTTACATCAAGATTATACCATTATAGCCAGAAATAACACCAGGTTGCACAAATACAAAATCAATCAGTAAAAGGGCAAAACTCCCTTATCAATTAAAAAGTGAGGTCAGTCTCAAAATCTTCCTTATCAATTATGGCATATGGGAAAATTACTTCTTGTACTTAAAGAAACCCTAGAATCGAACATTAGATTCCAATTGTGCAGATGCTAATTCTCATTAGTTTCTGTACGAACTTCACATTAATGAAAATACAATTTTCGGGACAATGTAAGTAGCATGAACTTCTACAATCTTTAAACTTACTGGAATTACCGTACAGTTACCAGATCCAACAACCTAAATCTTTAATAATTGCTACAAAAAGCTAGATAATCAAATCAAGTACAGCAAATCACACGGAAACCAACCAATATTTAACTACCAAAATGCGCATAAACAATGCGAAACCCAGAGGATCAATACATTGAAGTAGGATGGTCAGGATTCCATCCCATAAGCGAGGAGATGTTGGCGCCGAGAAAATAGATGGAAGCCAAGATGCAAAGCAGCAGGAGTAGCTTATGCTTGGCGCCTGCGAACAACACCAGTCGGAGACGACGGTAGAGAAGCGGCGATCGGGCGCCGAAGACACCGCCGTTCGAAGCTTTCTCCTTCGTGGGGGAGCACTCGCCGCCGTTCCCGGAGAAGAAATCCTCTCGTACGGCGATGATCGTGGACATGTTCTCAGCCGTCAGGCGTGCATATCGAACGGAGCGCCCGGATTTAATCTGGCGAGACACAGCCAAAGGCTCAGATCATTCAACAGTCGTGGCGCGCAAACAGGACGCGATCGGACTTGGGTCGTTGGGTTTATTTTATTTTTGTTGTGATTGTATGAAAAAAGTCAAAAAACTGGACCCTATAATATAAAGAATAATATTGGTCTAAAAAAATTATACACACTCCATCCCATTTAATCTGTCTGGTTTGATTTCTGCACATACTTTAATACAATATCACAAAATATGTACAACAAAAAATTATAAAAAAAAAATATATATATTTTAAAACTACTGTAATTCTAACAAGACCCAACTCGATTATTTTTTTCAAATATATACTTGTTATAACATTAAATCAAAGTTAAACAATTAACAGTGTCAAAAAATCAAATAAGACAAGTAAGGTGGGACGGAGGGAATATAAAAATGAAAATTATAGTACTACCTCCATCCCACTCAACGCGTCATTTTGAAATTGTTTATTGTTCAGCTTTGACTTAATATTATTGCAAGTATATATTTTGAAAAAATAGTCGAGTTGGGTCTTGTTAGAATCGTATAATCATGTAGTTTTAGAATATATATTTTACATAATTTTTTATTATATATATTTTGAGATATTAACGATTGAGAAAATGTATTGAATTGTGTGTAAAAATCAAACAAGATAAATTAAATGGGACATAGGAGTAGTATTTATTTCTCCCTGAAGACAGGCGTAATTAATAACCGTGTCCGTGTCACACAATTTATTTTATTTCAATAATTAATGGAGTAATTTGCAAGTAAAATTTAGGGCTTAATTATTAAAATAATGTAGATAAATCAGACCTTTTCTAAAATAGTAGGCAATCGCCTGTTCAACACGCGAGTAGAAAAAACTAATTTTTTATTGACAGATTGCCTGTTCAACAAACAAGTAAAAAAAAATTGAAAAACACTACTCGCCTGTTCAACAGGCGAGTAGAGATAGAAATTTAAAAAAAAAAAAATTGAAAAACACTACTCGCCTGTTCAACAGGCGAGTAGAGATAGAAATTTAAAAAAAAAAAAATTCTAATCGCCACTCTAACAGGCGATTAGAATGGAATCTAATTTTTATTTTTTTTAGTTTATTTGGGATGGAAAGTTATCCTAGTGGTCAAGTCCAAGGTTGGGGGTTCGATTCCCCACCCGGCCCCTATCCCTCCTTTTTATTCCTTTGTAATTTGTGTGGCATAAACTCTCACCACCTTTTTTAAAAAAATTAGGAATATAATATGCTTCCACATGCATGATAAAAAAATTTCCAATATTTTTTTTACTCAACAACCTATACAAGGTGGCATGGGCTCCCTCAATCTAAAATAATTTATTTTATTTTAGTTTAGTTTACTTGGAAGGGAAACATACCCTAGTGGTCAAGTCAAAGGTTGGGAGTTCGATTCCCCGGCCCCTATCCCTCCCTTTTATTCATTTATAATTTTTGTGGCATGGACTCCCACCAATTTTTCTAAAAAATTAGGAATATAATATACTTCTACATGCATGATAATTTTTTTCCAATATTTAGGTTAGGGGAACCCATGCCACCTTGTATAGGTTGTTGAGCAAAAAAAATATTGGAAATTTTTTATCATGCATGTGGAAGCATATTATATTCCAATTTTTTTAGAAAATGTGGTGGGAGCCCATGACACACAAATCACAAAAAAATAAAAGAGAGGAATAGGAGCCGGGTGGGGAATCGAACCCCAACCTTGGACTTGACCACTAGGGTAACTTTCCATCCCAAATAAACTAAAATAAAAAAAAAATAGATTCCATTCTAATCGCCTGTTAGAGTGGCGATTAGAATTTTTTATTCTTTTTTTAAAATTTCTATCCCTATTCGCTTGTTGAACAGGCGAGTAGTGTTTTTCAATTTTTTTTTTTTACTTTTTTGCACTGATCGCCTGTTCAATCGTCTGTTGAACAGGCGATCTTTCAATAAAAAATTAATTTTTTTTACTCGCCTGTTCAACAGGCGATTGCCTACTATTTTAGAAAGGGTCGAATTTATCTATAAAAACAGGCTAAGGTAAGGCGCAAGTTGCAAGAGCCAGCATGAAACGTACACAGTTATTGGGACAAGAAAATTAACAGTAGTTCCACATATTTAAGCTGGAGAGATTTCAATTGTGATTGTTAAATAATCTCAAGTTGAGACTATAATTACAAAAATGGACAAGCAGGATCCAGCATGAGGCAGTGACCACGAACAATAAATGAGCACGTATATTATATTACAAGTATGAATATAGGACATACCATGAATGGGCAATTCACAAGCCATTGATTTAAGCCATATTCGGATTCAATTATCCTTCCTTTCATTCTGCTATTCAAAAAAAAAAAAAAAAAAAATTCCTTCCTTTGAATGATTAAATTTATGGGCTAGGCCACCATGGACCATCACCATTACCATTAACATTTAACAATCACCATACATCATTCATTCATTCTCTCAGGCTTGATGATGCATTGCTAGTTGCTACTTTTCTACACTCCCAATTCTACCCTACTTATAATGCATTTGTTTTTTAAGAATTTATTTATTATGGCTGGGCCTGGGCATTTAGAAATTTTTGTCAATAGTTTGGATTTTCCAAATTATGGGGAAAAAGAAATTTACTATTACTACTAATACAGAAGAGTTTGAGATTATTATACGAGTTTGAGATCATGAGACTGACTGGCAGTAACAGTAGAAAATAGAAAACCTTTCGTCATTCAAAAAAATATAAGTATACTGTAGTAACCAATAGTACAAATCTTGAAATTGGGACAAACCCTAATTCCCAAATTGAATTGCGCCGCAGCGATTGGCCATTAGCCTAGAGATCCAGAGGGTACCTTTGAATGCAATCCGCCCATGGCCCTCTGTTCGCCTCCCCCACTATGGGTTTAATGCACTCCCACACCAGGCTGTTGCACTTGGGTCCACTCCCCATCCCCAGCTGCCACACCCGATCCCCGATCTTCATCCTCTCCTTCGCCTCAATGTACCCTAGCTCGTACCACAGTGATGACGATGATTGATTCCCGAATCGATGCAGTGTCATCAATGCTGGCTCCATTTCCCGCTCCCCGAGCTTCAATCCCTTCCCGATTTCGCATATCACGGGCTTCCCGGACACCGGCAGGCAGAAGTGTTGCACCACTCGCTTGAAATTCGGCACGTGGATTTCTGTTGATTTGTCTAGATATTTCTTCCTCATTATGGACAAGGCGTACATCATCATTTCCGTGTATGGGAGAAGCTTCATTCCCAGAATCGTGATGTTCGATCGGAGGGTTTCTCCCGCTACCTGCACGAAATATATTGCTATACATTATAGCTGTTTTTATTTGAAGCATCATCCTGTAATCGATTGAATTGCGCTTTTGAATCGAAACATATTTCAGAAAACCTATGCCCTAAAGTTGAAATTGCGAATTTTTCACAAGGTTGGTTATGGAAAGATATTACTATGGCATATGACCTGCAGTAAGTCTCTCCTCAGTGTAACCCCTGTGTTTCCATAAGAATCCTCTTCCCTAATGGCTGAGTAATAAGCCTTGTCGTCAAATGCTCTTTGTGTCCTCATTGTGTGAAGCAGCTTATATTTGGCTGCCTTCCTAGCTTCCTTCTTGTTGGAGACTAGAATTGCAGCAGCCCCCATCCTGAAAAGGCAGTTGAGTACCAACATGGGGTGCTCCTTTCCAGGGTACCATCCTGTGGAGAGGATTTCAGTGCTGAGAATCACGGCATTGGAATTCTTGTGTGTTTTTAGTATGTTATAGGCCATGTCAATGGCCAGTGCACTTGCACTGCACCCCATCCCACTGATGGTGAAGCTTTTGATGCCTTCCCTCATAGAGTACTTGTTGACTATGATCGATGATAGTGCAGGGGCTGGACAAAAGCCACTGCAATTGACTATGAGAATATCAATATCTGTTGGGGAAATCTTGGTTTTGGATAGAAGGTCTTCAAAGACAGGGAAAAGGGTCATGTGGACTTCTTTGATGGCTTCTTGGTGGGTTGATTTTGGTGGGATGTGTTGTAAACCAGGTGGGAGACAGGTTTCTTCACCTTGCCCAGATTGTGTGAGGACTTTGGCCATGAATGCCGCACCCTCTTTGTCCAAAAACTCAAACATGTGGGCATGTTCTAAGAAAGCTGGCAAAGGCACCCTGCAGAAGCTTGGAGGCTTTAGACAGGCAAAATCAAGGAGATAAACTGGTGAAGGGCTTGAAATGTAGTGCCTGGCGATTACCAGAACAAGGAAACATGAGGCAGTCATGAAATGGTAAATGGGCTCCCTTTGCTGCGCCAGCAACAAAAGTTGCAAACAAAGTATGAAAACAAGAATGGCCAACTTCATGAGTTCTGTGAAAAGAGAACTCATTTGGGCTAAGAACAGCCTGTGGGAAATGGCTGTGTCCGAGTTGTTTGTGTTGTTGCTTTTAGCCATCAGTAGATTTGAAAGGTTTATGGTCTTCTGTGTGGTAAAGTGGGAAATCAGGAGCATTGGAATTTAAGGGGTTGCAGAGTTGCAGAAAGGGCAATAATGGAGGCAACTATTTCCTCTCAACTTGGTGCTTCTGGTTTCTGTGAGCACTGGTGCATGCCATAAATGTGTGTGCGCCTATGTTTACATATTGTGTAATACTCCTATAATCCATCCGAATGTAATTATACACTGTTTACTCGGTTTCTACAAATATAATGGTAAAATTTCATATTTTTCCAACTTATACTAAGACAGGTGTTTTTAATTGTTATACTATAACAATTAAAATTGGCAAAATTTCGATTTTGTTCGATTCGTCTGATCGTGTAGTTTTAAAATATAATATATTTTTTTTATAAATTTTAATTCTCTATATTTTAAGATATTAAATATATTAAACAAATACATTGAACCGAGTGTCAAAACTTTTGGAGTAGTTTCTTGGCATTACCCTATATTTGTATTGGAAGGATTCATATGCAAGTAGTAACTAGTAAGTATTAATGAGAATAACCTTTTGGAGTTGAAGTTTGAATTTTCACTTATTTGAGTAAAGGCTGACAAGTTCTTTGAATGTCAGATGTATATATTGTGTTTGGAACCAAATAGTAAATCCAAATCCCAGGTCAAAAATATGGGGCTAGCCCCTAACGAGAGTTCTTTGAAAATCAATATTACAGGCTTCAAAAACTCATGATGGGTCCGCCCTTGTGTATACATACACACACTAGCTAGGAATATATACACTCACTGAAGACAGTGCAGATGGGGTGTTGATTGGTGAAAGATTTGCAGTTGGGTGGGGAGTTTGAGTTTTAACTCCATTCTCTAGAAAGTTTTGCCTTCTTGTCTTTTTCTTCTTCCTTTTTTCTTTTTTTACTAGTAGTAGAGTAGATTATCTGAAGGGATTTTGACCACTCGTATCCCAGTCAAAGATTTGATAATTATGTATAGAATAGAAGTTTTTATCATGTTGCGTTGATCAGTGACGACTGTGTAATTGTTAATGTCAAAGGGATATAAATTATGCTTCATTCTTTGGTACATTTATTAATTTGAGTAGTTGGCTGTCGATAGAATTATAGTAGTAATTTGGAGGAATGATTCATAGAAGAAGTAGGCGGTAGTATTTTGCACCCGCACACCAAATGGGGAATATGGTGTCCTTAGAACACCGAAACTTTTAATTTTTTTTGGTGCTCTTAGAAATGTTCTGTGGGGTTAATATTTTTGGGATGTGGAGTTTAGCATGCACTACCATTTAAGTGCGTGATTCTCCAATGTACTGGTGGTAACATTTTCGTTTGGAGGTTACAATAATGTATTGGTTGATGTAGATTTTGTGAGAAGAGTACAGTTGAAATTTTGTATGAACTCAGGAAAGAAAGTGATGACGATATTAATGGAATCGGGGGTGTTATTTATTTTGTAAGAAGAGTACAGTTGAAATGACAACCTGATTAATTGTAAACTCAGGCTGTCCCTGCCTGCATAAGCTAAGGTTTTTTATGAGGTGAAAAAAAGTCAAAACCGAATGGACACACACAACAGACATTATGGGGGAAATCAAAGGCCAATAAATGCAATCTTGTTGTTGTTTGACTCGGCATATTAGTGGAGTACTAATTTACTAGTAGTATGTTTATCCCATTTTCAACATTATCTTTAAAAGCTGTTCCGAAAAAAACAATTACGGAGTACTCCTTCGTTCCTTTTTAGTTATCTCTTTCAGCTCAATTTCAGTAACCAATGTTTGCATTAATTAACTCATAAATTTACATTTTTACCCTTCAACTAAATTTATACATAATAAATATCAACACATAGCTATTTATGTAAAGTGAAGGGCAATATAGTAAAAACATAGCATAACTACCTATAACTACCTAAAAATGACAACTATTTTGGAACACTTTTTACTCTCTAAAAAGACAACTAAAAATGAACGGAGGGAGTAATATCTTTTAAAGCATCGGGTGAGCGAAGTTAATGCTGATGAGCTGATTTCTGATTTTTAAGACTAAAATAGTTGAAGAGTCGAGGAGGTTGGTCTGAATCGTATATCTGCTGCATCTGCATACATCTCCCAAAATGAGATGTCTTTATTTTGAGTACAATCGTAGCTGGCAAAGATAAAACCTTATTAAAATAAGACACATTTTATATTTATGCATTCTAGTAGTATTAACTTATCTTTTTAGCAGTACTATTCAATTTTCCTGTGTGTTATAAAAAGATGGTACTCCCTCCGTTCCACGAATTGTGGCTCGTATTCCTTTTTGGGTTGTCCCACGAATTGTGGTCACTTTCCTTTTTTAGATAAATTTAATTAATATAAATATGATTAGAATCTTAATGATTTCTAAATCCCATTAAAAGTAATCACTTTTACTATTCTGCACAACTCCCAATACACTTTTATTTTTCTATACAAAGTCCCTTGCATTTCTTTAATTCTTCATATTTTAAAATTGGTACAAATAAAAATTATATAAAATATATATTCTATATCTAGACGTCTAAACGATTCTAACAAGACCACACTTGAATATTTTTCTCTAATTAAATCATTACAATAATTTTTGTCAAAATTAAACATAAAGAAAGTCAAAATTTATTATAGTAAAATTTTAACCACAAATACCCACATCACTTTAACCACTAAACCTCATCACACTCCACCACATAAATAACCGTGCCCAAAAGAAACGAGTCACAATTTACGGGACGGAGGGAGTATATAGTATATGTAAAAATTACAGCTGTATCAGAATCATTATTTGTTACTCCCTCCGTCCCAGCTAATGTGTCATGTTTGACTTTTTGACGTTGTTCATTGTTCTACTTTGACTCGATTTTATTGCATGTATATATTTCGAATAAATAGTTGAGTTTGGTCTTGTTAGAATCGTATAGTCATGTAGTTTTAAAATATATATTTTACATAATTTTTTGTTGTATACATTTTGAGATATTACCTATTAAAAAAGTGCATTTGATTGTGTGCAAAAGTGAAACAAGACAAGTTAAGTGGGACGGAGGGAGTAATTATTAGCAGTATATTTGTAGACTTGTAGTATTATTTGGTGGTGGTAACACTCCGTCTGCTGCCTAGACATGAAGGCATCGACATTAAAAGAGATGAAAAGGAATTGACTCCTTGTTGGGTAATTTATGACGGAAGACCATACAGACCGCGCAGCAAGGTTTTGGGCCTGTTGGGCCCACTCTCGGAATAAAGTAATATTAAAATGGGACAAGGACTAATAATTACCGAATACTTTATGGACTACGAGAGTACGATTGGGCCTATTGGGCTTTTGAAATTACATTTAAACTTAAAAAAAAAAATTGGAAGTCTGTCAGAATGCTGCCGGACCACCTCGATTAAGCCGAAGCCAGCCGAGAACGATCCTCCACAGCATCAACCGGCTCGGAAGAACCCTCACCGGAGAGCCAATAATCACGCTCTGGTCCGGCAGCCATAGCTCATCCACCAGACTTGGTTTCTCGTCTCCTTAGAACTCAAGGAAACAGAGGTACGAGCCTATAGAACAGATCCTGTTCAAGTAAGGTCGTGACCATTGTTCACGTACCTGCCATTAAATACCAGTTAATTTCTTTTAGTTTATCCGATGTGGGATATGGTTTCTTCCCTTTTTGCGGTCATGGCCTCATGGGAACGAATTTTTTAATCACAGACAGCCTGCCACGCTCGTTTTATATTGTTGTCTTTTCCCAATGTTGGGTCTCTCATTTATTTAGGGAGTAGAAACTGGGATTAACAATACAGTCATCCAAATTTGTTCGAACAATGAAGAAATTAGCGAGGAGCGGGTTGTGGATTCTGTTACTTTATTTCTTATTCCTTTTTTGATTGAATTAAGAAAGCATGATATAAAGTATGATGAGAAAATTAACACTCTCTTCTCCATTGTATTCGACACACGTATTGCATTTATGTATAGTATGATCTTTCACAATTCAATTGCTGGCCATTTTGTTGCCGTTTTAAAAGTTGTGTCCCAAAATGGATGTTAGTTCATTATTCCGTGACTTACTTCCCAATGCAGTCAGTCAGTAATGCTACACTTCTTGCAGAGAATAGCTCCCTTGAATAGTTGAATGGGCAGTTATGAACTTATGATTGATAGAATATTTCATGGGGAATAGGAGGATAGGTTCATTTTGTTTCAATCTATTGTGTTATTTACCTTCCTGTATATCATATCGAGAGGATCTCTGTTTGCCAATATAATGGTTCTTGAGTACATTTAAGCGTGGCTACAAGGATTGATGCCTGGAGACGAGTCTCGGATCCATTGCCTCCTTCTGTGTGTATCAGCTTGGGTGCATTCCTTGTTCCATTGGGCTGCTAATGCACGGGGGTGGATTTTCGGGGGTGGAGAGGAACAGGGTGTCCTTCACGGGCACGGGCGTATTGGAATATGTTTGCAATGTTAAAAGAGAAAGGGCATTTGATGCCGTATGTGCCTTAATCCATGATGGCCTGGATGAAGAAGTCTGTCTCTCCAGGTCTGGGGCAAATGGTGCAGAGGACTTTAGGGCTGATGGATGAAAACTGGAATCTTTTAGCAACTAAAAAGCTCATTCAATTCACGGCCTTTCAAAACTGAACTAATTTTTTTATTTCCAGTATACTATTTAACAGGTGATTGGCGATGTATACAAAAGTGCATTAAAGTCATAATGGAAACCTCACAATTCTTCATCCACCCTTCCCTTACTACTAAGTAGTACACCAAAAGTTCTAATCGGACAAGTGGGAAACTTCATTGTTACAACACAGTGTGCTTACTCTGTCTGATTCAACACTTATTCCTAAGACTAGCACGAAGATGGAGCCCACCGTCGATCTGCAGAGTGAGCATTGTTCGGTAGTGCACTGGTTTCTGCTCATCCGCCAAAGTGAATGAGAATGCACTGAGCAACACAGATGCAAAAACTTTCATCTGCCTGTAAGCGAACTCTTTGCCCAAACAGATCCTTGGCCCAGCCTGTACAATAAAATATCAAACTGTTATCTAGCGAAGAAAAATGGCATGTTAATGGTGACAACTTAAGATGGTTGTGACGGAATGTTTCTGTCACCTGAAAGGCAGTGAATTTGAAGGAGCTTTCATGCCGGAAGATCCCATTTTCATCAAGCCATCTCTCGGGGCGAAACTCCTCTGCATCTTCGCCCCAGAGAGATTTCATCCTGCCCATGGAGTAAGGAACATAGGACACCAAATGTCCTTTCTTGATACTGAATCCATCTGGGAAAGTGTCGTCCGCGAAACACATCTTCCCATCCTGGTACAATGGAGAAAGCTGAGTACAAATTGCGTTGAAATTTTGCATTGAAATGTGTTGTTAGACCTATGAATATATTTGTTCACAAAATATGTTAAACTCTATTATATCACTCGATCTCTCCAGTTGCAAACAGGTTCCCATTAAGGCCATCCAAAGATAACAAATGCAACAGTGAAACCTTAAACCCATGTACCTGAGTGGAGGAGAGACAGAAACAGGAGAATTTCAAGAAAGGATCATAAGGCAACATTATCAACCCACTTTAACATCAAGTGCATATTAATGTAGACATTAAATTTCCAAGTAGCAGATTCTTACTGCGGGAACTGCTGGATACAGCCTGAGAGTCTCACTCAGGGCAGCATGAAGGAACTGCATTTTATCCAATGCTTCTTCAGTAACACTCCATGCTATCTCATCAATGCTCCAATTTTCTCCAATCTTAGCCGCGTGCCGTACTTCTTCAACAATCTTTTCCTGAATATCAGGGTGCTTACACATCATGTAGAAAAACCATGAAAGAGTGCTGGCTGTTGTGTCCTTCCCGGCGATAATAAAACTTAGTATGATATCCTTGAGATACTTTGGATCTGTCTCGTTCATTTCCAGAAACCTTGATAGAATATCCCCTTTATGCAACTGGAATTCACGCGGACACAAGTCATATCGGTAACTCTTGACTCAATCCTACCAACAAAAAATTGATTATAGTCTGTTAAACTCACCGATTGATCTTCCTTTCGTTTGTTGACTTGTTCCATTTTGCTTCGAATGACCTTGTACACGAATCCATCCACGACCTTCATGCATTTCCTCAACGTGGCCTCTGATCCGACATTGAGGAATTTCTTGATCGGCCAGGATATGTCCACATATCGAAAACAGGTCATCTCACTTGCTTCGTCAAACGCCTTGGAGAACTGGGAGCCTTCGTCGGTCCCACGCATGCTGTCCAGATCAACACCAAGCACAACTTTGAAAACTGAATCCAATGCAGATTTCATGAACAATTCCTGCCGGTTGGGGGGCAGAGACAGACTGATTAGTGAATCAATCAGTTTATATATATTAGTATATGTATATAAAAAGAGGATCCGTTACTTGAATTTCAATTATCTCATTGGATGCTGCGGATGCAGACACCATATGAGCAAGTTTAGCTGCGTTGTTCTTGAACACCCCACTGCTGAATTCCTTCAAGTTCCTCGTCGAGAATTCAAAGCTCGACATTTTCCTCTGGTGTCTCCACTTTTCACCATCCACTGTGAAAATCCCATCCCCCAATAGCCCCTCCAAGATGTCATGGTGGAATGAACCCTGCAAAATTCAGTGTATCTACTTTCAGAAAAATACAACTTTCTGCAAATCGGAGTTGAAAAGAACGAGTATTGATAAGTAGGCACCTTGCCATAGTTGGCGAAATTGGTCTTGAGGAAGTACTCGACGTTGACCGGATCAGAAGTGTAGATTTCGGTGTTGTCGAGGTACAGAATTCGGAAGGTTGTGTTTTTCCGGGTGAGATCGGTGAGGTAATCGTACATTTGACGGAAATTCCATAGCAGGTGGAAGATCGTGGCCCCAACTGGATGGTACTTCCGCTTGTCCTTCAAGCCCGACGATCGTCTCCCCAAAACCCTAATTATGATCACCGCAAGAATCGCAATTAGGGCGGGAATAAACATCGGATTACTCAGCACATCCATAGTTCGAATCAAGTTCGCATACTTACAGAAAAAGGAATCCTCAATTGCATCCCAATATATACTGAATTGGGGAGTACGCAACAGTGATTCCACTCCCTTGGTGCCATCCTTTTCAGATTTCTTTAACCTATTAGTGCAAGACTTTGAAACAATTAGCGAAAAAAACAAATGCAAGTGTTGGTAGAGTCAATGGTAGTGATGAAGTCATCAGTAGGCCAAAAAAGGAAAAGTGGCCGAAGAAAATCGGTGATTGCTGTGACCATGACTTCACACAGAGGCCTTGGGAAGATTTTTGTGGATAATCATTGGCCTCCACGTTGATCTGGCTGGATATTTCAACATTGGCGTGCTGTTATTTGGTGAACAAATCTCAAGACTAAACAACGGTACAAAACAAAATGGCGTATTCAGAACTTTTAACTCCCAACTGGAGCATATAATACAAATAATCTACAGGTGCATCGTCAAATGCTTATTGAACGTACGACATCTCATCGTCTGCAGAGAAAATTTAGCAAACAAGGCAACATAGGAATGTGTATCACAATGGAGGTAACAGGTAATACTAGTAATAAGCAGCACCAGTAGCAACAAGAACTTCAACAATTATAGGGACGTTATTGCTTTTCCTTCTTCAAGAGCAAGGGGCCAACATTGTCCCCAGTAGCCTTATTGTGTTTCACATGGCTTCCGTCGCACAGAGGAAATGTCCCTGACCTCCAACACCTACATCATCACATATATATATAAGCGTGTTCAGGATTCGAAATACAGTATTATCAGAACAAATTTAAACAATGGATTACGAATGCAGAGTTTCCGTTATCAAACATGTGAAGTATGGACAAATCAGTAATATCAGTTTATAAACTCAAGGCACCTTGGCTCATTGTATTCAGCATCTTTCTTACCAGAGTACTACAGTAGTATATTTTAGTAGTACATTTTTTTTTAGAATTATTTTTTCTCACAGTATATAATAAGTTAAAACTTAGGATCGAAAAATTACATCCTCTCAAACTATCAATTATGAAACATTATCTTCCCCTCATCATTCAGCAAATCTTTCCAACAAGCCAAGAACGTTCATTATCTTCTTGTTCCATAGTAATTAAGGACTCCATAGGTTTTTTTCCCCACAGTACACCTAGTGTTTTTAGATCCTTGCTTTCTGACTCTCTTCTAGTTCATATCTCAATTCACACTCTTAATTGCCATACAACAGATTGGGTAAATTTTCTCACTTTTTTCATTATTGTAATTTGTAAAACTCATAAACCATGCCAACCCTTGAGAGTTAAAAAGGGTGAGCTTGGATGGAATGAATAGTCGGAAAAGAAAAAAGTGGATCACGAAAGGAAAAACTATTTCAGTGATCATATTGCTTGGTTCCGGAGGAAGAAAAATATGAGAAAAGAAAGGAAATCAAATGAAATGGGAGGAAATATACGAATGCAAGGTTTACCTTTCTTCCATTGATTTCCTATTTTCTTTTCAAAAGAGAACTTCCAAGCTCATTTTTTATGTCCATGTTCTAGTATTACATGAATCAGTGTCACACTATTTTATTTATTTATTTTTCTTATAAAGTATTACATGTTCTAGTTACCCAGAGTGCACGTAATTGAATGCGCATTTTAAATCATTACTAACTCAAGTTCGGTATTAGTAAAAATTCTAAAAGTTGGATACTTAGAAACTACTCGACAAGACGAATCTAACAAGATCCCACTTGACTATATTTTAACTATTATAACTATGATAAAACTTTAAGTCAAAGTGGAGTGTGAATAGTACCCATTTCCAATCGTTTCAATCTTTTAGAAACTGGGAGTGAGTATTATATAAATTGTATGTCTGATGTTTGGAGTGTTTTTGTATATTTGTTTCTATCTAAACTTTAAATGTAAATGAATTGTGAAGCATAAATTCTAACAATTATTCTTTTGGAAAGAATCAAATTTTATAATATAGGTTGAAAACAATAATATTACTACTGCAATATAAGTTGCAAAATAAAGTAGTACTAGTATATTACAAATGTAGCGTGAAGGCGATAGAATCGAATGAAAATGACTAAATTACATGTCTACATGTATGCGTGTGTGTGTATATAATATTGAGAGAGAGACAGAGAGCAGTGAGAAAATGAGAATGAATGAAAACCTGCAGTAGGCCGTGAGGGGTTTGGCGAGGTCAGAGACGATGACCGAATCCACCACTTTATCTTCCGTCTTGCGAATGCTAGGATTGATACCCTCCGCCCTGACCGCCACCATCCGGTGATTATTCCGGCGAGGCTTCAAGGCGGTCCAGGTGAATACGGTGTTGACGGCGACGGAAATTGAAGCCATGAAATTTGGGGCCGGCTATTGGAAGGAAACGAAGTTGGCGATGAGTAAAATTGCGGATTGCAGTTTGCTGCTAGTATTTGCGATTTGGAGTTTGGGCGTTTAGGCGTTAGGGTAAGAAGAAATGCCAAAAAACACCAAAGAGAAGGTGTGGCGGACACGAGCCCCGACCCTTTACGCGATTGGGAATTCTTTGAATCTTGATCGAGTGGAGGATGTTTGCCGATACATCCTAGTTAAAGAGAAATTATTTAGTGGTGTGATTTTGACATTTTACACATTTGTTACTCTTATACTTCCTTCCTCCCACGAAAATCGACTCATATTTTTTTTTTTTTTTTTTTTTGTGTTCCATGAAATTTACTCATTTTTTATTTTTAGATAAGTTAAATTAAGTTAAATATGATTAGAATCTTAATGGATATTGTTAGGTATTTGAGTTATGTTGTGAAGACGATCGTTGTTTGAAGGATGTGAGAACAACCGAAGAACAACCAACTGAGTGCAGCAGAAAAGACAAAAATACAGATGAGCTGTAATGACCTAGCCTCAGCCCAAAATCAGCCCAATGGGCCTAGGGATACGAGTTTATTCATATAAATAGGGTTATCCCTCATTTCTTGGAGGCTAAGACAGCAAAATAGAGAGAGAAAAACCTTTGGAGAGTTGGGGGCTGCCATGGATATTAATGCTTGAAGGTTGAAGAAATTTGTGGAGTTTTTCCATCAAAATGAAGCCGCCGATTTGAGTGCATCTTTTGTTCATTTTGATTGGAGTGTTTTGATCTTATTGCTCTCATACTTCATTGTTTGATTATCATACATTTGAGAGAATATTTTGAGAGAAAGAGCTGCTGCAAATGGAGGCATAAATGGAGGAGAAAAGCTGCTGAGTTCATCTATCAAAATGGCTTGCTGATTGGGGTAATTTCTATATCATTTTGATAGGGTTCTTGAGTCATTTAAACTTACATTTTCATACTTTGCTGAGTGATATCTTGAGTGAAAATGTTTGTGAGCTGAATCTGGTGTTTAGATTGTCTGAGCATATTGTTTAGTAGCTGCTCCAGGGGTAGACAGCTCGCTGCACTGAGCATTAGGATTGGGTTGTCCAGCGGATGTTGGAACAGCGGGGTCCAACAGTCTGTTCAGTCAAGAAGGGTGAGTTCTTGGGTGTTGCTGAGTCCTAGTGTGGTAAGGTGTTTGGAGTTGTAAACAGAGGGTATCTGTGAGCCTTTTGGAGTTAGTGAAATGCCTGGATTGGGATCCCCCGGATGTAGATCGGTTTGATCGAACCGGGTCAACAAATGCTCTGTTTTCCTCTGTTTTCTGCATTTGTCTTCTGCCTTGTGATATATTTGTGATTGTTGATTGGTTGTCTGGATAACGCGTCAACAACGTATTCATATATTTTTCCTATCCTATTTACCGGGACCTGTCAATTGGTATCAGAGCGGGGGCTCAAAAGTTAACTGAGCTCGATCTTCAGGATGAGTCGTGAAGGCTATTATATCACAAGGCCGCCTTTGTTTGATGGATCAAACTACTGCTATTGGAAATTTAGGATGCGGATTTTCTTAATGTCTCTTGGTCCAGAAGCATGGTCTGTTGTTGAGACGTTGTGGCAACAACCTGTTCGTGAAGTAAAGGAAAATGCTGCTGAAGGAGAAAAAGCTGTTGTCAATATTGTTCCTGCACAGATTGAGGAATATACTGCTAAAGAGAAGTCTCAGTTACAGGAGAATACTACTGCACTTAATGCCATATTCAGTGCCGTGGATGAAACTCAATATAGGTTGATCTCAACGTGCACCACTGCCTATGATGCTTGGCATGCTCTGCAAATTGCTCATGAAGGTTCTGCTGATGTTCGAGCAACCAAGCTACAACGGATTGAGTCAGCTTTTGACAGCATAAGGATGGAAGATGATGAAACTATTTCGACCTACTTTTCTCGATTCAAGGATCTAGTGAATCAGGCACATATGCTTGGCTTGGTGTATGATAATGGAAAGTTGGTTAGAAAGATGCTCCGCACTGTTACAAAGAGATATAGTCCTAAAGTTTCAACTCTTGAGGAAATGGAAAAGGTGCACACCATGTCACTTGAAGCACTTGTTGGTACTTTGCAAACATATGAGATGAATCATCTTGAGGAACCTCCTACCTCAAAGAGTATTGCATTAAAGGTCGTTGGTGAATGTGCATACGTTACTGAGGAAGAAAAGGCATATCTCTCCAGAAAGATAGCTAAGATGCTGCAAGAAAAGAGAGCTAAAGAATTTGAAAAGAACAAGTATGATGGCAGTCGACAGAAAGTTGGAACAACCGGCAGACAACCCCAGAAAGGGAGTTCTTCTCATGATGAGCAAAAGAAGACCAAGAAAGTTGTTATAAACGATCTGCCTGAAGGATTCAAAGATCTGAAGTGCTTTGACTGTGGAGGAGTTGGTCACAAGAAATCTGAATGCCCTACAGCAAAGAGGAGAGGTAAACAAGCTATGAAAGCAACACTCAGTGATGACGACGTTGTTGAAACATCTGATGAACAACCAAGTGATGCAGAGTCTGATGATGTTGATATTGCATTCACTGTACATACTAATGGGAGCACATCATCTTCTGAAAAATCTGAACAAGCTCAAGAGGACACTATTGTTGAAGTTGATATGGAGTTTGATGAGCTTGCTGAAGCATTCGATGAGCTTAAGGAAAACTATAAGTGTGCTGTTGGTGAAAACAAAAGATTGTTGGGTCAAATTTGTAATCTAAATGATGCTGTTGACGACAAGGATGATGAGATTGCTGATTTGAAGAAAGAAATCAAGAAGTTGACTAAGACTGTTGATTTGTTGAGTGGTGATAAGAAGAGATTGGAAGAAGAAAGAGATGCTCTAATGTCTACTAATTCTGAGTTGTTGGTGAAAGTCAGTCACATCGATGCCATGATGAAGAACAAAGAAAAACTAGATGTGATGATCAACCAAGGAAAATCTAAAGCTGATATGTCTGGGATTGGCTATCAAGGGAATGAAGCCTCATCTTCAAAGACAATATTTGTTAAAGGAGGCATGTTGAGTCAAGGGTCAGCCAAGAATATTACTGATGACAGCGGTCTTGATACGGATGTTAGTACAACCAAGAAACAACGGAGCTGTGCATATTGCAAATTTTCTGGGCACACTGCAAATACTTGCAACAGGCTGGTGAAAGATATCCTGCGTGGTAAACCCGTTGTTTGGCCATCCGTGGAACTACGGAAGCACGTCAAGTTTCGAACTATGTGGATTCCTAAGAAAGTGCAATCTGTAGATTTATCACTCCAGAAGGACACATCAAGTGATCTTGATCCTGGAGGAACAACCAATGGTATTTAATTATACCAAAAAGGGTGAGAAGTTGGATATGTGGGCATGGTTTTCATGATTATTTGTTTTGCCCAATCCAACTTGGTTCGGGGTCTACACTGAATTCATATTTCACCTGAATGATTATTGATTAAGGGGGAGTTGATTAAGGGGAGTCAAATGGCGATTTCTTATCTCTGCACATTGTCATACTGAGGTTGTGACAGGGTTGTTGGAACAATGCGTGAATGAGGAATTAGTTCAAAAAGGGAATGTGAGCTGGTGATGTTGCAGTGTTGCTGGAACAACAAATGGATTGCTGACTGGTATAAACTTTATTCTGATGATTGTTGAACTGGCCTATTTTTGATACTTTTGATGCAGATTTTATTTGTGAAGCTGCTCACCCAAAAAGGGGGAGAATTTGGGTCGTGGGATGTTGAATGAACAATTTTTGTTGATAATCGTTGTTCTTACATCTTCTGAATGTTTTGGCCGATCATCTCCACAAAGGGGGAGATTGTTAGGTATTTGAGTTATGTTGTGAAGACGATCGTTGTTTGAAGGATGTGAGAACAACCGAAGAACAACCAACTGAGTGCAGCAGAAAAGACAAAAATACAGATGAGCTGTAATGACCTAGCCTCAGCCCAAAATCAGCCCAATGGGCCTAGGGATACGAGTTTATTCATATAAATAGGGTTATCCCTCATTTCTTGGAGGCTAAGACAGCAAAATAGAGAGAGAAAAACCTTTGGAGAGTTGGGGGCTGCCATGGATATTAATGCTTGAAGGTTGAAGAAATTTGTGGAGTTTTTCCATCAAAATGAAGCCGCCGATTTGAGTGCATCTTTTGTTCATTTTGATTGGAGTGTTTTGATCTTATTGCTCTCATACTTCATTGTTTGATTATCATACATTTGAGAGAATATTTTGAGAGAAAGAGCTGCTGCAAATGGAGGCATAAATGGAGGAGAAAAGCTGCTGAGTTCATCTATCAAAATGGCTTGCTGATTGGGGTAATTTCTATATCATTTTGATAGGGTTCTTGAGTCATTTAAACTTACATTTTCATACTTTGCTGAGTGATATCTTGAGTGAAAATGTTTGTGAGCTGAATCTGGTGTTTAGATTGTCTGAGCATATTGTTTAGTAGCTGCTCCAAGGGTAGACAGCTCGCTGCACTGAGCATTAGGATTGGGTTGTCCAGCGGATGTTGGAACAGCGGGGTCCAACAGTCTGTTCAGTCAAGAAGGGTGAGTTCTTGGGTGTTGCTGAGTCCTAGTGTGGTAAGGTGTTTGGAGTTGTAAACAGAGGGTATCTGTGAGCCTTTTGGAGTTAGTGAAATGCCTGGATTGGGATCCCCCGGATGTAGATCGGTTTGATCGAACCGGGTCAACAAATGCTCTGTTTTCCTCTGTTTTCTGCATTTGTCTTCTGCCTTGTGATATATTCATATATTTACCGGGACCTGTCAGATATAACTGCCAATACATTTTTATTTTTCTATAAAAATCCATTGCATTTCTTTAATTCTTCATATTTCAAAATGTAAATAAAAATTATATAAAATATATATTCTAAAATTAGATGTCTAGACGATTCTAACAAAATCACACTTGAATATTTTTCTCTATTTAAATCATTACCATAATATTAAGTTAAAATCAAATAATAAACAAAGTCAAAATTTATTAAAATTTTAACATAAATACCCACACTATTTTAATCACCGTGGTCAAAAGAAACGAGCCACATTTCGCGGAACGAGGGAGTACCATCTATAATCAACAAAGCCAAAAGTGAATTAGAAATTTTTTAAAAAACGAATATTGAATGATTTAGGCTCCGTTTGGAATAAGCGGTCCAAACGCTAAAAGCTCATTCCCAACTCTAAGAGATTCATATTTGTTTGTTTTTCCGGAAATACAAGATTTGGAATCGTTGATTTTCTCCACAAATCATGGTCTTGGGAACTCTAATCTCTGAAGCCAAACTCTAATCTCTGAAACCAAACTCTAAACTCTAAACTCTATTTATTTACCAAACGAAGCCTTAGATAAACTAAGGAAGAGGTAAATTTTTTAAAAATATTTACCTGATGGTATATTGAATAATAATATGATTATGTAAAATGGTACTGCTAAAAAGTATTTTTTTCATTTTTGCTTAATAGTCTATACAAACTAGGAAATGAATGGTGGGGCTCATGACACACAATTACAAAGGGAAATAAGACAGGAATAGGGGGCGGGTGGGATTATAACCCTCAACTTGAAGGTTGAGAGCAAAGTTATCAAAATCTAGATCTTATGTAGGATCGTTTTCCATTTGAAAGATCGGGATTGTAGAATCGTATTCAGATCCTAAGATCCTATGAAATTAGGACAAAAAAATATGTATATTCATATTGCATATTGACAAATTACAATAATCAATATCAATAGACAATAATTTGTTTAGCAAAAATAAAGATAATAATTGAGCATTTAAGATATGATGCATGAGCTGGGTTGGATTTGTCATTAGAAAGAGGAAGGGAATGCGAGGGCGACGATAGGAAGAGAATGGGGATACGACGGTGACGTCAACAACAGGAAGATGAATTGGAAGAGGAAGATGAAGGGGATGCGAGGAAGATGGAGATGCAAATAAAAATCCATAGATCTGGATCTAGGAAAAGAATGGAGAACTGGAAAATGAAAAAATGAGATGAAAAATAAGAGGGAGTGGGATCGGATCGTTCAAAGATTTTAAGATCTTGTATAGATCCTATAGACCTTATCCAAATCTCACCCTAATTTAGATCCCATACAGATCTTGATCGTTTTGGCTTTGTGGGATCGTAGGATCGTAAGATCCTAAGATCTAGATCTAGATTTTAATAACCTTGGTTGAGAGTGAGGAAGCTTAACTACTTGGGTCAAGTACCAATTCCCAAAGTATTTTTTCTTAATCCCTCGAGGATCTGCAGGGGCAATTAAGAGCGCATCTCTCAAAGCAGTTTTTTGCATACACAATGATCGAACCCGAGACCTTGCTTCTACTAGAACCCCATCCACTCAAGTCAACTGTTGTTGGTAAAGTATTTTTTCTTTTGACTTAATACTACTTAACAAATACTTCCTCCGTTCCTTTTTATTTGACACGGTATGAGTTTTATTACTGTTAATTGAGTAACTTTGATTCGAATTTTTAATACAGTTAATATAAGACAAAAAATAGTCAAATGAGATATTGTAAGATTCGTCTAATCGCATAGATTCAGAATATCAAAGTTTCATAATTTTTACTTGTATGCAATTTGAGTTATTGAAGATTAAAAATGTATATTGGATTGTGTGAAATGTGGGTGCGTGGCAATTAAAAAAAGAATGGAGGTAGTAAAAATTATGCAACAATAAATAATTTCCCTTTAAAATAAAATGGGGAAGGGCATCACTCATTAGGCATTTGAGAATTGAAGAAAAAGATTCCAAAAGAGAGCGGAAGGGGAATCCTCATGTTTGGAATTGGGTCACCAAACCAGCCAAGGAAAGTTTGGGAAATTTAGAATTCCCCATTTCACACTCCAACTCTTTAACTCAAAACACCTACACTGCTGCACACACACTTCCCTCGCGACCTCCGCCGCCTTGTCCTCGCCACTCCGGCGGCTCCCTCACATGACCCCAAACCAGAGCCCCGAACGCAAGGAAGAATCCACACGAACCGGCATGAGACTCATAGTGCCCTTGCAAGGAGTCGTTCAAGGCAGGGGCGGCCTCATCCTCGGTTCCCTCATACCCTGCGCCTTGTTTTATTTCCTTCAATTCTACCTCAAACGCCACCGCTCCAACCAACCTCGCTCGCGCTCCGCCTCATCCGCCGATTTGCACCGCACTTCCTCCCGGGCTAATCTCCTGTCTCGTGGTTCCATTGGCCGCGCACACCTGTCCGCCAGGGCAGCGCCTATCGCCAAGCCGAATGACTCGCCCTACTATATTGGCTTGGATCGGATTCGGGAGGATCCCTATGATGAAATTGTCAATCCGGATGGTATTATCCAGCTTGGGTTGGCGGAGAATACGGTGAGGATGCGTTCTGTCCTTCGGTTATGTTGTGACTGTTTTTGAATGAGTTCTGATGTGAATTTGTTGGTTGTGCCTTAAAGTTATCGCTGGATTTGATTGAAGAATGGCTTTCCAATAATTTCTCTGCTTCGATACTTGGAGTGGGAGGTGAAGCTCTGGGGCTCGCCGGAATTGCAACCTACCAACCCATGGATGGATCAATGGCATTCAAATTGGTAAGCAAAATTGTTTTTTTTCCTTCACAGTTTTAGCCTGTTTGCTTGATTGACATTCTGGATTGTTGATGGAGATTTGGGAGTACCTCACTTTTAATTCCTCTTTTAGTGGTGGTATAGACATTGGATGCTAGCATGCATACATAGTGTAATTTTAAGATATATATATACATAAATACATATATAATATTTCGTTTGAATATATTACTAGTATATTTACAGTGGATGATGAAAATACTGGTCACATGGTTCGCGTATTACTGCTATAACCTTAAATGTATGTTTTTCCAATGGTGGTCATTGTTAATAACATGGGCGTTTCCTCCGGATGAGGTGCTTTTGGCTTTGGCTGCAGATAGAGCGGGAGTTTGGTTCCCGCGATTTTGATTTTCTTGTTGTTTTGTTTTCCTTTACTTCCAGCTTTCTCTCTTCGCCCTTCATTCTGTAGTTTTTTTGTTTTTTAGCTTTGTAACACCCCTTTTCCGACGCTTGGCGTCAGTTCACAAAAAAAAAATACCATTGTTAATACCTTCTTGAGGAGTTAAGAGTTGTCTTTGTATATTTATGTTTCAATGCTGCATATGGATTGTTCATTTGTTAACGAGGTTGCAATGCTATTTCATTATATTTTCTGATCACCTTGATTACTCTATTAAGTATTAACACATGTTAAATTTCCTGTGCATGTAAGAAGCCTATGTAATTACTATCCACTGTATAACTGCAATGAAACAAACTAACTTATTAACGAGCTTTCCAGTTTCCAGGACATAATTTTTGTTGAAATGTGCTTTTATTTTATACACATAGTTTAAAGTGTTATTTATTTTTGATTTTTTTAGAAAAAAGCCATCAATACAGATAATAGTCTAATAAAAATAGATTGTTGAGTGGTTCACTTCCATATGAAAATTCTTTTTGTGAAAAGAAAATGTTGAAATTGTGTGATCTCATAGAAAATTTAACGTTATGAAACTGATTGTATAGAATGATGAACAATTATATAATGAGAATAACCTGATGATTACCACCAGTATATATATATGTTGTAGTTATAGCTAAAAAAAATTGAGATTTTTCGATTTCTTACCAACTAAGAACTTATTTTCTAATATTTTTTAGGTCTTCTAAATAATGGTTTGTATAATATAATTAATTGAATCCGTCCCTCTTATCTTATTGAAATTGCGGAGATTCGTTCTCATGGTTTAGAATAGTCTGGTTTATTGAAATTGGTGGATCAAGATATACATATAGAAATTGAGGTTGGTTATCTCGAGGTAATGAACTGATTATTTATTTTGTTGCATGTTTTATGATCAAATTGATACAGATTCTTATGGTTTCCTACGCCTACGTTATGAATTTAAAATAAGCAAACTTTATGCACAAATAATAATAAGACCACAAATACTTGACTTTATTTGGAAAAAAAAGAAAAAACACCTCCCGCGAAGCGCGGGTCAAAATTCTAGCAGTCTAATAACAATAGATTGTTGAGTGGTTCACTTCCATATGAAAATTCTTTTTGTGAAAAGAAAATTTTGAAATTGTGTGGATTGTATTCTTTAGTGTGATTGCATAAATACATGGCTCTTGTCTCCTTAGGTAATTGAGGCTCTGTTGCAAAATTCATCATTCACCTAATCGATTTTTGTATAATACTTTTTATTTAAATTTCTAAACAATGTTGAGGGATCCAATTTTGAGTGTTGAACTGAGAGTAAGAAACTAAGGTTAAGTCAGTCACTCAGTCCAACATTGGGCTTTAAATAGATTGTGCAGTCCATTTCACTTTATGATGTATCTTAAATTACATTGCATTTGCAATTAAAGAAATTATGATACACAAGATTCTGAATTGTGCTAGCTTTAGTTATTGTATTGTGTGTTTGTGTTTGTGTTTGTGATATGATTGAGTTGTATCCCATAACCAAAGGAGCATTTACACTAGGAGTGCATGGTTCTCAACATTAGATGGAGAGGAATGGTAGCATGTTCAAGGCGCTTTCCACATAACAAAAGTGTACTGGACACTATCCATACTTAATCCTATTCCTAGGATAGCATGGATCCTTACTCTGTATAAAAAGGTTAGCGAGTTCAAATGTGTAAACATTATGTGGTTTTCTATTTAGTTTCTCTGTAGGAACAAACAAGTAACAAACAATAACCATCGAAAATGAACAAGTTAGACAATCATTGTGGGGTAGATGGTTTTATATGAAAATGTACTATTTCGTGTAATCATCATGATGTCTTCGTTAATCCATCAATTGACTAAAGCATTATAAATGAAGTGAACATTTTCCAAATCCTGTAATAAACATCCTGTCTGAAGCCTTGTTCTATTGCATAATTAATGGGTATTCCGCCAATGTTGCAGGCAATGGCGGCTTTTATGACTGAAGTGATGGAAAGAACAGTATCTATTGACCCTGCACAATTGGTATTGACTTCCGGTGCAACTCCTGCACTTGAGATACTTAGCTTTTGCTTGGCTGACCAAGGGAACGCCTTCCTTGTCCCTGCACCCTACTACCCTGGGTAACACATACATTTTTTTAAGATTTGATCCTTGATAACACTCTTATTTGTTGTATGGACTTATGTTGTATCTCAAACTATTACCTTTTGATTTATTTATGTATGGTCCTATTCATAGTTGTAAATGGTGCGCCAAAGGTGCATAGTGTGTATGGTGGTGCAGCTATGGAACCATAACTTGTGGTGTGGCACACTCCTTCTACGTGACGTGCGCCATGGTGCACCTCAGAAAGCCTCTCTTATTTTTTATTTTTTTCATGCTTTTTGTAATTTGAATTAATTTATTTTATTTTTGCCAGCAACTCCTAAAGTAGGGAAGTGACTTGAAATGATGGGGTGTGTTACAGTTTGGATTGAATGTAGTTTGTTTTGAATGTTTGATGTGTTCTAAACTTTATTTGGGATGTGTTTTGAACTTTTACTTGGGATTGATTAATAAATGTGCTTTTTTTTGTTTGGTTGAGCGTTATATATATATATTCTTCACTATTCCGCACGCTGCGGACCATACCTGGTATGGTACAAGCTTTGCACAATTTTTAATATGGTGCTATTTATATTATTTTATATATTTATGCCATTTAGCTATATGATATAACTATGTTATTTACATTTATTTTTTTGCTGCAGATTTGATAGAGACATGAAATGGCGAACTGGAGTTGAGTTAATACCTGTTCATTCTCGCAGCTGTGATAACTTTACATTGAATATCGTGGCTCTGGAACAAGCATTTAATCAGGCAAGGAAACGGGGTCAAAAAGTCCGTGGAATTCTCATTTCTAATCCATCTAACCCTGTTGGAAACATAATGAATGAGGCAATGCTCAAAGATCTCCTGTATTTTGCCAGAGAGAAGAATATCCACATCATATCTGATGAAATATTTGCTGGTTCAACATATGGAAATGAAAAATTTGTGAGCTTTGCAGAGATAGTTGACTCAGAAGATATCGACAAAGACAGGGTTCACATTATATATGGATTGTCTAAAGATTTCTCGATCCCTGGATTTAGGGTTGGGGCTATATATTCCTCCAATGAAAATGTGCTAAATGCGTCCAAGAAACTAGCTCGGTTTTGTTCAGTTTCAACTCCCACACAGCAGATTCTAGTATCAATGCTTTCAGATAAAAGGTTCGTAAGAGAATACATCAACAAAAATAAGCAGAGGATACGTTCGATGTATGATTTATTCGTTGCAGGTCTAAGAGAACTTGGTTTGGGATACAAAGAAAGCTCTGGGGGCTTATATTGCTGGGTTGATATGAGCAAATTAATTAGTCTATACAATGAGCAAGGGGAGCTTGAGTTATGGGAGAAGCTTTTAGATATAGGCAAGATTAATGTGACTCCCGGTTCGGCTTGTCATTGTATTGAACCAGGATGGTTCAGAGTCTGTTTTACAACATTAAAGGAAAAGGAGATCCCTCTTGTCATGGATCGAATACGTAGGATCATTCAAAGTTGTAAATCTCCTGTGTAATATATTTTTGACCTTGTTCCTATTGAGCCTAGCTGAATAGATATTTTTTACATGGTTTACAGGCTTTCCATTTTGCGAATTCAACTTTCATATTCATCATAAAACTTGCATATTTTACTCTGATGAAAATTTTACAGGGGAAAGCACTAAGCAGTAATGTGGCATTGTTTTTCCTTCCTGGATCAATTGTAATTTGCTTGAATGCTAATTTGCTTCACATTAGTTTTAGCTGCAGTTGTCTCTTCCACTTTGTAGGCAATGCATTAATCCCGTTGCTGCTTCCAAAGACGCAGCAGCCTAAGGCGTTCCCCTTCATAAAGTCCTGCCATTCAGAAGGTACAGAATGGACATTTCTTGTCAGTTAAATAAATTTTAACTGCTGAAAACATTTTTATGTTAACATCCATTGCTGCTAGTGTTAATGGAATTTAGTTTCTGTGGCCGAAACCGATCTGTACAAAGACCAAGGAATGAATACTTTACCATTGATGCTTGTTTATGTAGTTTTGTGATTTTTCTTCGGCAACTCATTCTTCGGCTCATCACTATAAGCTCTCCGAGTGTCAGTAAAGGTTTTCTGACTTGGCTGTGATTGCTTTCTTGCAGCAATTCCTTCACCGGTACATCTATTTTTTTAACAGAATCCATTCCCTGGCATCCAGCCTCGTCAAGGTTTGGTCCATTAGAACCTGGCACCAAAAGTGGGAAAAGCCACTCCAGGAAAGACTGCCCGGCCAAGCTTGTTGCTCCAGCGGCATAGTTGCTGTCAGTACTTTCCGTGTCAGAATCTGGCAAACATGAATCACCAGTCCGTGCAACGGAAGTGTCCTGCACTTCAACAAATGGGTTGTTTGATCTTGGTGGCGCAAGGTAAGTTTGCTGCGCATCTACGAATGGGTTGTTTGATGTAGCTGAGGTGAATGAATCATACGTTTCGAAACTGCATGTGTCGACCTCCTCTGAATCCGACAATCCATATACATTCCTTGCATGATCAGTTTTGCCACCACCGCCAGCACTCCATCCACAGGTTTGCTCTAACTCAGAGAGATTCGAAGCTGGTGGCGACAGGATGATGCTGTGTTGTGAAGATGGCACGACTAATGTGTCGCATTGCTGAGGCTGTATGGACCGTAGTGGTGTCCCAGGCTTTTCTTCCCAGCCAAAGGGGACCGACACAACGAGCTTCATAGCCGGTGCAACGGGCTTGATTTGTCGAGCCAGGGTTGGTCTCCAGTCTTTATTAGGGACCCCAGGTCTGAGTTCCCATACAAATGGAACTGATATGAGTTGTCTCTCTCTGTTGTTGCCACTCTTTGAAGGCTGTGTTTCTGCCATTTTGGATTCTTGTTTTAACTGATTCATGGATTATGTGTTGAATGAAGCCATATATATATATATATATATATGAAGTATAAGTGGATGAGTATATGTATTGTAGAGTGGAGTAGTGGTCTTTCAACTAACTCATTGTTGAATGCCAACCGAACCATTTGTTAGAAAAATTAGGCTTACCTAATGCTGGATTTGAATAGTAGTACTGTAGTAGTGTGACTTTCTTTGACCAAATTCAGAATTTAAATTAGTGAGTGCCCTGCCCGTTTTCCGGACAACTTTGACCAGTTAGGGTATAATTTATACATAACGAATGCACTTGCATGCTTAATGGTGTTATTACGTTCTACTGTCGTGATTAGGTGCTGCCAACAATTTGAGTACTACTATATTCCTATACTTTAAAAATTAAATGGTGATTGGGTAAAAATACACTACTAACGTTGTGTTTTGGAATGAAAAAAAATCGCAAGATAATAAAGACAAAATGACAAATAAATAAATACTTCTCCGTTCTCAAAAGTTTTTGACATTAGAAAATATGTTACTATTCACACACAGACTTTTATTTAAAGTTTTATCATAGTTATACTACCTCCGTTTCTTTTTAAGTGTTACGTTTCTCTTCTGCACGTTTGCCAATGCACATTTTAAACTATTAATAACTCAAATTCGGTACAAGTACAAATTCTAAAAATTTGATATTTAAAAACTACAAGATGAGACGAATCCAACAAGATCTCACTTAACTATATTTTATCTAGTATAACTATAAGAAAAATAGAAGTCAAAGTGCTTCAATGAACAGTAAAAAAAGTCAAAATGTAACATTTATTTAGAAACGGAGGGAGTACAAGTTAAAATATAGTCAAGTGAGATCTTGTTAGATTCGTCTCGTCGTGTAGTTTTTAAATATCAAACTTTTAGAATTTTTACTTGTACCGAACTTGAGTTATTAATGTTTAAAATGTGCATTGGACTACGTGAAAAGTTGGTTTGTAATAAACTTTCAAGAACGGAGGAAGTAATCAATAATCATGTGGCTATTTTTTGATTTTGTCCAAATTAGTATTTTTAATTTAGTCGTATTTTTATAAATAAAATTGTCGTATTTTTACACGCGTCCAATATTCTTTAAAAAAATATAAAAATAAATTTTAGATGTTGCGAATTGAATTAGATAGCAGAATAATTTAGTAATTTCAAAACAATAATATAATTCAGCTTTATTTTTATTTGTATTCCTATTTTCTTTTTATATTCAACAATTTTCATCGTTAAAATGTATGGTGTGTAAAGTTAGGTATAAACAAAAGATAGACGATTATTAGTAATGAAAATTTGATCGATTATTAGTAATGAAATTTTTGATCGTATAATAATATAAATCGTTTACCTCTTTCCAAGTGAGTATCGAAATTTTTAATTAGTATATGACGTATATGTTTTTTTTCTTTTTAATTATATAAATCAATATACTTTACATGCAACATCCTATTATATTGAAAAAATTAAAATATAGAAGTACTATATTCTTGCTTATTGTCAAAAGTTTTCATTTTCAAACATATTTATTAGATGAAACTTACATATTGTTCTTATTTATACTATTTGTGCACGTATATATTGCTAAACAAGTAATTTCTAGTTCTAACAGTAACTAATACTACATCCGTCTCATTATATTTGTTACATTTGATTTTTTGACATTATTCATTGTTTAACATTGACTCGAAGTTTTATCATAGTTATGCAAGAAAAAACATAGTAAGTGGATCTTGTTAGATTCGTCTAATTTTGTAGTTTTAGAATATCAACTTTTTACAATTTTTTATTGTACATGATTTAAGTTATTAACCGATAAAAATGTGTATGGGCATGCATGTCGGAGAGTAATATAACAAATATAGTGAGGCGGAGGAAGTATATTTTAAATAAAGTGAAGTACAACGCTATTCACTTTGCATATCTTCATTAGTTTTTGTTTATTCAATGATTCTTGAAGATAATGTATTTATGTAATTCATTTATCGACTTCTTGTTCTTAATGTTAAGTATTTTTCAAAATATCAATATGCTATTTATTCATTTAAAAAAAAATCGAAATATCATCATTCTCGTAATTGAGTAGACCGTTGGCATATGATGGTTTGTAACTAAATTTCATAGAGAAAAAATCAATGAAAATTTGATACTATAAAATACTGGTGGCGTTCCCACACATATCGCCATGCTTTGCCACCAAACGCACACCAAATTGTGCAAATACCAAATTCAAAGTAAAATATAGAGCAAAAAAAAAAAAAAAAAAAAAAGAAAAGAAAACTAATTGCAATGAATTTGGAATAATTGCCAGTACTTTTTCTTGTCATTTTTTTCCAAATCCGTCATATTCAAATTTTTTTGCCCCTATTAGTCCGCTTCGTTTGCTAATTAAAATTAAATCCGTCCTAAACTCACTAATCCAAATCAATTAGAGATCTAATTAGAAAAATCGCCAAAAACGTCCATTTTCTTGTTTTTTTTTGTCCGGATCTGTCCTCTTCAACCGTTACAAATAATTGGCTTCAACTGTTGTGATCATTGCGTTAAATATAATCTACTTTTGTGCATTATATTTTGTTCTTTTTTTTGTTTCTACAGTCTATATTATACTGTCAGAACTACAAGTAAATTTTTTTCAATGCATATCATATTCGCATGTCAACAATCAAGAAACCTAATTAATTAGATGCATTACATATTCACATTATAATGACATCAAATTCGAAATTACATATTCCAACGGTGTCTTCATTCAAAATAAAAATGAACATGTAACCATGGACACAACCAATGAGGGCTCAATGACAAACTAGTGGGGTCGCCATCCAAGCAAATAAGAAATTGGGTATGGAAATTGTTGATGTGAATGAGACATTTCAGAGAGCGGATGAATTTATAAAGCACTCAAATGTTGAAAGAAATGAAGTATATAGGTAGATATTGGAAACTTACTTGCATGGAGTTGATTATTGCCCTTTTTTTTTATATGTCATCCGGATTCCAACATGGTTGATTTGTTCTTCTTCTTTTTTTTTTTAAAGAAGGAAGTTGTGATTTGTAAAAGTGGTAGTGAGTAAGATTTAGTGTCATTGGTTTGCCATCCATTTTTATTTTGAAGAAAGACGCCAATGAAATATTTAATTTCGAACTCAATGTTTGATGGTATTGTAATGATAGTATGTAATGCATATAATTAAGTTTTTTCATGTGTGACATGCGAATATGATATGCATTGAAAACATCTTATTTGTAGTTGTGACAATATAATATAAATTGCATAAATAAAAAAATAACAAAATATAATGCACAAAAGTAGATTATATTTAATGCAATGATCACAACAGTTGGAGCTTTGTAGCCAATTATTTGCAAGAGTTGTAGAGAACGAATTCGGACAAATCTACAAGAAAATGGACGTTTTTTGTAATTTTTCTGATTAACTCTCTAATTGACTTGGATTAGTGAGTTTAAAACGGATTTGGTTTTAATTAGAAAACAAAGCGGACAAATAGGAGCCAAAAATTCGAATAGGACGGATAAAAAAATTGACAAGAAAAATGACTTATTCAGCCATTATTCCCAATGAATTTGGTATTTGGGCACGATAGAACTGCCGTCACATCCTCACCCAACAAGCAAGTGATTTGACCCACTTTTTATCCGTTATAGTACTATTTTTAAAATTTACTCCGTATTTATTGTTTTTTAAAAGTAAGAACATGGATGGTAAAGTGTCAATTCTTATTTTTTAGGCCAAAAGAATGGGGAAAAAAAGAGGAAGGAAACAAAGTAAACAGATCCTCTACACTACATAAAAAATAAAATATCAGAAAAGGCAATTCTTAACCTTCCAAAATTTTCAATTAGTCATAAAGAGCGGAAAGAAATATATAAACCATTATACATTTTTTATTTCATTGGTTTTGTTCAGTAATAGTATAAAATTTTTGAAGGCCCATATATCTAATGATGTGCACATGCACTATGGTCAGCAACCATAATTTTATATATTTATTTTATTTCACACTTAGCTGGCCACCATAAGCCCTGGAAAAAAAAAAACGAACCCTTAATTTATGAGTATACAATTTCTTTTAAAATTTTTAACTAAAGGTAGTACTAAATGTGTACGCCTAGCATAACAAACCAAAACAATAAAACACACACGCATTCATCATCAATACTAATAAAACATATCCTCATTGTCCAATTTTTATTTAAAAATAAAAAATAAAATAAATAATAACAAAACTCTAAATGAATCCATCCAATTCCCACTGCCAATCATAACACAGCTGCAATGTGATAAACAATTTCTTTTTCTTTTTCTTTTTTTAAGAGAATATATTGCCAACACTTGAAGAAATCTGGATCCAATTTCTCCACGTCTAATAATGTCAATGCATGGCCAAAGAGAAGAATATAGTCACATGCTGGGTATATCTGATCTATCTATGTACTCTATAATATACTAATAAGCTAACATTAGTATTTTTCAAGTAAATCCTTGCCAAAAATTTACATTTAATCACAACAATAGTGGTGACATATATATATTACAACAAACAGATCAGGGGCAGTTTGAAGCAAAACTATCCACACAGATCTGTAGCAAGAGCTGAACCTGAATGTAATCATACACTATGACTCTAATTGAAACATCAAACGAAAATCAAAACCAAAATCCCACCAAGTAAAAGGAAAAAAAGAAAGTGCAACTAAATTTGATTAACTCTGACCTTGTTCTGGTAAGTAGTTCAAGTTCATGTATCCGTTGTGGAAAATGGCCTTTGCATTCATCTCCCTTTCAAATCTCCAAATGTAATTCAGCCCCACTAGCAGCTCCGTAATGGCTGCCTCAGCCTTGTCCCGATTCGCAAAATGGAGCGTTTGGAGGAGAAGAACATTCGTTTTCGGAACCAAATTTTGGTGCTCGAAGCTCCTTTCACTCTGCCATTTGATCATATTATGCGCCAATGGCGATAGCCATCCCAGGATCTGCTGCAGGGCGTCGCGCCATTTCCCCGCCAACTTGGGGTCGCTGGCGCAGAATCCGATGCCCTTGAGGCGCCCGCGGAGCGCAAAACGGATGGAGTTCGGAAGCATGGAGTAGAGATCATCTCGTGCATCCACGCCTACCAGTTGCGGCGATCTTATCATTTTTTCCATCACGATGATCAGGTTCGAATAGTGAAGGGAGAGCGCGGCCGCGCCTAATGTGGACGGAGGAGGCTTTAGGAGTTTAGAGTTTAATTCGAAAAAGGACGGCAGATTTGGAGGAGATTTTGTCAGTGGACCGGAGACGAATTGGGGATTGGAGGCGTCGGTAGGGTAGACGAGAGCGGAGGCGGAGAGACTGCGCGGTAGAGCGATTGGGAAGCCGTGGTTGACGCCGAATACGAGCTTGATTCGCGCGAGAATGGTGAAGATTGAGCGAGCGAGGATGGATACTATAGCGTCGAAGGTTCTAGACCACAGCGATTTCTGTTTTGAATATTTGATTTGTTGCCTCTGCCAGAGAATCTTCTGACGCAAAGCGGTTATTTTCTTCTCCTTGACCGAGGCGTCATTTTCCTTGCTCTGCGACAGTTTCTTCAATCCGTTCTCCAGAGTGACAAGCTCGTCCATCTCGCGGTGGAGCGCGGCGGTTGCCGCCACGAACCGGTCGAGTTTCTTCACTTTTATCTCCATCTCCTTGGCGCCGAGCAGCCAGCCGTACGGATCACGGCCTGTGTTGGAGAATTCGTCGAGCAATCGATCGAATCGCCGGAGGTTGGGATCCTCGCACCGGACGCTCATCCGCACGGCGGATTTCGCGATCAGGCGGAGATTCTCGACGAGTTCAGCGCAGGCGAGGCCGAGGAGGAAGGCATCGTCGTTGGAGACGATTTTCCGAACACCTTCAAGGCCTACAGCCTCGCCGCGGAGGCGGCCTACGCTGGACTCCGATAACGACTGCCAGAGATGGAGGAGCTTCGACATCACACCGGCAATCTCGAACGCCAGAACGCCGACGCTTGATTTCTTCGCCGGTATCTTCTTCGTCGCCGGCGGCGGCGCGCGTACTGAATCGAAACCCTGTGCAATCGTCTTCCTCACCTTGATCAACCATGTTTCAAGCGCCATGGCTCTCTCTTTCTGTATCTCTATATGAACGTATATAGGAAGAAAATGAAGAGGGAATGAAGCTGGTAAAGTGTAATTGTAGAGAACTGCAGGGAATGGGATGAAGGTGTAATTGTAGAGAATTGCAGGCAAGGGAAGCGTACAGATAAGATAAAGGAGAGAAGTGTAGTGTTAACTGTAGTGTAAAGCTATCATGGTATGTCTGAAAAGGGAATAGCATTGTGGCTTAATATATTACCAACAAATTAATTAAATAAATTAAATTAAATAATTTGACATTTGACAAAACCCACTTGGAATAGCAGAATAGGGAACAAGGTGAATGTATTTACTGTGTTCGCGTAATGGGGAAAATTGTCTGTTTGGGATTCCACTTGCAGTGATTTTATTTTATTTACTTATTGATAATTAAAGAATATACTAGTGTGATTTTTATTTATTTTTCCTAAAAATGAAGTATGTCCATAGTTGTGACTTGTGAGCAATCTCATGCAGACTGAAGAGTCTTACATTTATTTTATTTGAGAAAGAAATTAATTTTGAACAAGATCCTTAATATGTGGCACTTGCTCTTTTTTTTTTTTTTTATTTGTTCAACGATCTAATAAAAATAAGGTTTAACATGTGTTGGGCAAATCTTGAGCACAAATTGATTAAGTTATTACTATACACAAGTTATTATTTTTGTAAATACTAACATCTTGTTGAAATGTTTAGATTCCAATATGCTATAGCATAATTCAGAATTTAGTATTATGTAAAAAAAATATTTATGACATAAATTGAAGATGTGAATATAATCATGCTTGAGCAAAAAGTGGGAAGATTAGGGCGTGCATGCCATAAAACATGCTTTTGTATTTGTTGTTGGAAGGTTCTACACTCTCTTTTTCCAGTAAAAAAGCTCAAAATGTTTTCGCTTCTCTTTCTTTCATTTCACTGCTTTTCATTTTTATCAAATGATTCAATTTTTCTATGGTAGTAACATAAAATTAAGCAGCATTATTACACATGTTTCATGAAGGAAATGTGTGGTAAACTAAAGTTGACCGATTATCGAGTCACAGATATCAAAACTCCAGTTTGACCAAATCATAATAGTCCAATTCATACCTAGATTTTGTTTTTACTTTGGTTTAATTTAATTAGCTGACCTTGGACTGCTTCTTCATTGATGATAGTATACAACCTTTTAAAAAGTATAGAATATATGAAAAATTGCAAATATAGCACACAAATGAACTTGATTCGAGTGTTAGAGAATATTAATGATGGTGTTTTAAATTTTTCAATCGACAACCAAAAAATCAAGAACTTCCAATAATGACAATTTTCGGCCCTAGGCCTAATAATGACATTTTAATTTTTCAATTACAATTTGTGCACCCATAAATAATTATTAATGGAGGGTGGGGGATGTATATCTTTGGTTGAAATTAAATTTGTTTGTTGGATATATAGTTGGGAAGAAACGAAAATAAATTCTTATACGAATTTTCCAAGTATATTAATTCTCAAGCGGACAACACTTGCAATATAAGTATGCATTTTTTTTTAGGAATTTTAGTGGAATTTTAGATGTTCAAAATAACTTCAGTTGGTGAGTTTAAAATAAATTATTTAAACAATAAGAGTTTTATAACGCAGTTGACTTAATAATATGGGGCTCTGACAGCTTAAACAAATATTTTGGATTCAAACTTTTGTATATGCAAAATTCTATTTTAGGATATCCCAACTCTTCAAATGAACTTATATCCCAGACGTATTAAATTGCCAAAAGTCATGGTGCATTTTGGGGCATGGGAGAGTGGGAGACCTTACAAGAAAAAATCCAATTACCGACCACCATAATACGAGTCGAATTTACCTACCACATTACCGACCCATAATTGGGGTCGGTAAACCCCTGGACGACCCGTAAAACCTAGTTACCGGCCCCAAAATTAAAAGAAGATTTTCTTATAGTGTGGAAGGTAATAATAGTAAAACTAGTAATAGTAATGATTCTCACATGCTCTACAAATAATCCTTCTTGCACAAAGTACACCGACAAATCATGTTGTACGACTCTTTTCTTTGCAAACGCCACATATTTTATTTTTATGTTTTTTTTTTAAAAAAAAAAATCTTTAAAAGTGATATGTACTGTAAGTCTGTAACTAGTAAGTACAGTACTAGTAGTATTTTTAATGTAAAAAATGGGTTTAAAATAATTTTTTAAGTACAATAGTTAACTAGTAAATACAGTACATAAGTTCACCCCTAATTAAAGAATTTTTTTGGGTGAAGGAAATACTCCGTACAGAGTACAAAGTTTAGGTACCCTGCGGTGTTGCGGATTTATGGATTTAAATATTAGAAAATTGTTTACAAATACTAGGAAGTACGCATAGTATTTAATTGTTTACAAATACTCCTATTAATTAGATAGTAGTAATTATTACTATTAAATACGTAATCTTCTTGGACCTAAAATCAAGTGTACGTCCAAATTCAAGTAGCCATTTCCCATTTTCCATGCAATGTAAGTAATTCTAATCACATGTATGCCACCGTACATAGTTAAGAAATGTAATTATATATACTCTTAAGTCTATTATGCCCCCCTCATCGAAAGGAACTGTTATGCTATTACATGGTGGATTTGAAGCCAAGCCAGGTGCCCAGCAGTAGCTCGTTTGACTCAATTAATATTGTAATGCCGCCCACTGCCACGTAGCTATTGCGCAAGCACCGGGATTTGTACTGCAATTTGGAACACTTTTTCGGGAAAAGAAGCCGTGTTTTTTTTAAACGGCGACGCTCGAGCGACGCTCGAGCGTCGGCAAAGTGAAAAGAAGCCTACCTTGGCTTTGAGGCTTCTATTTCATCAAATATATATATATATATATAATCAATTTTCGTATATCAAGCTTAAACAAGCAAAGGCTGGCTAGTGGGTACTCACTGAAAAATATTTCCTCCGTCCCTCTGTTTTTGCTACGGATCCATCGGACACAAATGTCTATACTCATTTTTAACGGTTAATAACTTAAATTGTGTACGATAAAAAAAATTACAAAAAATTGATATTTTAAAACTACAAAATTAGACGAATCTAATAAGATCTCACTTGAATATTTTTTTCTTGCATAATTATGATAAAAATTTAAGTCAAAGATAAACAATAAATAGTGACAAAAAAAAGTTAAACGCGACAATTAAAACGAGACGGAGGAAGTAGTACATTATTGTATCCATAATTTCTCACTAAAAAAATTACACTATTGTTAACTATGGTTTCATGCAATGTATGTACGTGGAGTCTTTAGATTTGGAGTAATTCGAACTAAAGTTGTGACAACAGATTCTTAAAGGGTGAAGTACCAAATATTTCGAACCAATAAAAATATAATAATATGGCTTACATACTATAATTAGTATGTCTGGATGTTTGGTAGATGTAGATGCGCGCGCGTTTAAACCGACCAATATAATGGATTCACACGTGTGGTCTGGACTCTGGAGAGATCATGTCACGTACTATATACCGTATATTAGGAGTATACTTGATACTAAATCCTATAGTAGTACAAATTAATGGGCCTCTCGTAGTAACACAAATTTGTTCTATTTCTATATACTTGCCGACTTCTCTCATCTATTGTTTGCCCTAATACTACCTCACTTTTTAATAAATAATAAAAATAAGTATTCCAACATATCATCACACACCCAACGCAATTCAATGTTTTAAGTCACAGTATTATAGTGTGACGCTCTCATTTTCCTCGAATTGTATTAAACCTAAACAGAATGATGTAGTAGTGACGCAGGACATACTCCTATATATAGACAATAAATGGTGCAAAAGGTGTTGACCACAAAAAAAAAAAAAAAAAAATAGAGTAGTTTGCTTTTTAAAATCTTAAAAGTTAGGAGTATGACTGTATGAGTATATATATATATATATAAAAGGAAATTTAATGGCTTCAAAGGTCAAGCAAATTAACGACGGACACATATTGTGCTGTGATGTCATTTTCCCATAAATATAACGTGCTTTCATTTCAGTCGAACATTATATTGCATTTCAAGTTGAATTACTGAGATAATATAATTATAATTCTTAGTATTAATTTTGTTGTTTGTAAAGTGTGATAATAAGAAAATAAGCTTAACGGGCTCGCCTTGAGTATAGTCGCAAAGTTACAAATAAATTTCGTGATTTCGTAAAAATATAAGTATATTAAAATGAAATGATATATAGGGCTTCGTATTTATATTTACACATGAAATTATACAATTATTATTTTTTAATCTGGTCTAAACTTTATTGAAAAATGTCATATACTAATATACTCCATATGTATATTTTCATATATATATATATATATATATATATATATATCTTAATAAATGTATTTTCGATGCACACTTAATTAATTTTAAAACTATATATATATTTTAATCTTTAAATATTTATCTTTTATTACTAAAAACAAACGAGGGAATGTCATTTACTAATTGTCCACACGTTTGTTGCCTTACGAGGTCATCAAGTATATTTTAATTTATTTTTTAATTATTATAATTAGTAAAATTATAATATATTGCCGTAAACATGTTATAGTATGTATTATCTCCAATCATCATCATATAAGAAAATCTGCATCTAGGGGCCTGGAAATAAATTTTAATATCCCAAAAAAGACCAGAGGAAATTAGATATAGATGAGAACAAGTAGGCAAAAACAAGATGGTCTTAATTGGCCATCCAAACCCACTCCAGAAATTAAATTGATTGAAGACCTAAATTCCAAATACATCCCTTTCAACATGTAATGATTATTTAGAAGATAACAAATCAAAAATTCCAATGAATTTGGTATGATTTGACTCCACATACATCCATACTATTATAGTATGTTACATATGCACACACAGTATATACATATAAACAGCATATATGACGTGTGGACAACATTTTATTGAGAGGGGAAGTTTATTGTTTCACAAATTCAGATTCATTGGTATATTCCATTGATTAGTGCCCAAAGCACCATATGTAATGAATTTTATATGATCTAGTGCAATATATAATCATTATAGCAAAGATAAAACGATAAATACAGTGTCGCATATTTAGGGGGGAAAAAAAAAATAGGAGAGGATGAAAAAATGAGGACGAGGTGAGGAAAAGAGACAATGAACGTGTAGCAAGTTGAATATTTATTTATTTATATTTTGACTTAAGTTGGAGGCATTTTAATTACTATAATTATTTGTGGCCTTCTTTTCAGGTCAAAATCATACTCATTTTGCTTCCTATGAAAATTTGAAAACCTATTTTATTTTTTCAAAGTGTGGGTTTGCTGGGATCCCACTTTTCCATATCGATCGTTTTCAAATCTTTTGGAATTCCACTCTCTCATTTCATTGCAGCAAAGTGGAATTATAATTGTTTCTACCAGTAGAGGCGACGCAGATGTATGGATTTGGGGCTGTTCAAGGATGTGGCAAAAAGTAACAGTACATCTTTTTTGAAAAATCAAAATAAATTTTATTAATGAGTAGATAATGGTAGTGTAAAAAAATCCACTTTTGTAGATTCAATGAAGATTTACATTTTATTTTTTAAAAGATTAAAAGGGAAGGAAGGAAGGTGCAGTGCTAGGCTTTTACAAGACAAAGGCGTGTGGGAATGGACCCAAATTGGTGTCGACCTAGAGACATATGCATGAATTCTGACTAAACACTTTCATCCATTAATCCCTCTTCCCGTGCACGTGCGTCATCACACTAGTATTCATTTCCTCCCAACTCTCAAAACATATTAATCACACTTTATAACTTACTATCTAAAAACACATTTTTTTTTTTAATTTACTCAATTATATTATTATACTCCCTCCGTTCCTTTTTAATTGTCTCTTTCAGCTCAATTTCAATAACCAAGGTTTGCATTAATTAACTCATAAATTTACATTTTTACCCTTCAACTAAATTCATTCTTAATAAATGTCAACAAATAGCATTTATGTAAGTGAAGGGCAATATAGTAAAAACATAGCATAACTACCTATAACTACCTAAAAATGACAACTATTTTGGAACACTTTTTACTCTCTAAAAAGACAACTAAAAAGGAACGGAGGGAGTAATATTTATACACTAAATTAATAAAAACTAACACGTTGAGATGCGGACTTGACCTAGTTGTCAAGTCACCTGACTTCCAACCTCTAATTAGGTTTAGAGTTCATTCCCCACTCAACCTCCTATCACTCCCCTTTGTCCGTTTATAACTTTTATGGTATGGACTAGTCTGTATAGGCCGTTAAAAAAACACTAATAGGTTCTTTTTCCTACTTCGTAATTCACTTCTATATTTTCTTTTACCCAAACCATGCACATGGTCCACCTAACCACTACCAAGTACCAAGTATAGTTGTTAAGATCCCGAATCTTAGGGTTTTACGATTTTACGATCACAGCCTCTCTAAAACGATTCCGATCCTTGTAGGATCTTAAAATTAGTAAGATCTGGATAAGATCCCGATCCTGATTGTAGAATCTTACGATCTTATGGTCATATTTCTTAAACGGTTCTACGATCTTACGATCATACCCCATTAAACGCATAATTTTTTGTAAGATTTTATGATTTGGGATCAAAGTAACTTCTTTTTTTTAATTTTAAACTTAAAATCTTGTACTTGTTATGTATGATGTGTAAAAAAAATATAATATATATGTATGTGGAAATATTTTATGTTTAATTATGATATTTTTGTACTGTATTGTAGTATTAACTTGCAATATTCATAAACACACGAAATAATATTTTTAATTGTTAGTATACATAATTAAATTTATTTATTATTATGATTTCATAAAAATCTTAGGATCCCGATTCGATCCTACGATCCCAATCTTTGCCCGATCTTAACAACCTTACCAACGTACCACTTCCGCTAGTTACCGTCTTCTCTGCGCGTGATCACTTTGCTGCTCCCTTTGGGCGGATACAATATGAGCCCAATAGTTCATAGTCAGGCCCATTAGTAAGTTACCCTTACATTAGTGGGCTAAATTTACTTGGACTTCGGAAGGCCCAAGACAAAGTAGAGCAAAATCACCATAACGACCGGTACGCGGTTTTCTATCTGATGAGGAAATTATGAAGGCCTGATGAATGAATGATTATGATTGGGGAAGCAATTAATCAAACTCAGTAGCTGTTAACACGGAAATTTTCGTAGTTCCCTTTTACAATCAGATCTTCAGAATTCCAGCTCCGGGGACGTTGATTACAGTTTCGGTAGAGTAGATAATTTATTTCCAGATCCGCACGGCGCCTGAAAACGCGTAAAAATTTGCCTTTCCATCAATTCAGCAATTGAGGACAGGGGTTATTGCTCAATTGAGTGGAAATTTTAAGGATTTGAAGCTGGCATTCGAGTTACGGGACCAATTGAGGGGTTTTCCTTCGTTTATAAGGTGAGAATTCGTGGGGATGTGCTTGCCTTGATATTATTGGGAATGCATTTTGGAGTTGTGTCAGCTTAGTTAAAGTTGATGTGAGATCGTCTCTTTTTCCGCGCCACTGTGGATCCTTTTTGTTCATGTTGAAGAAATATATTTGGAGTAGCGCATTGTATATTTGTTGTACTATATATGTGTTTGGCTTTGAGAGACGGTGTTTTTCTCATTTAGTTAATAGGATTTGTAATTATTGTTATGTTTTTGTCTGTTGTAGAAGTTAGAAGTTGGGATGCAGATTTAGAATTTAGTTCCTAGTCCAATATGGTAAATGTTGCCAAAAAATTATTACAGTATTTGAAAGAAATTGGATGTAGGTGGGTTTAGAATTTGGTAAATGTTTTATGGTTCGAGGAAAATTGATAATTTTACGGCAATAATTACCTGTCATTTATAGGCCTCTCATGGATTGTTCTTTGTGTTGATGATCTACAACTTAGGTACTTGCTGTCAAGGTGGATGAATCTCAGGGCCTGCTGATTGATGTTCTCTCTTGTGAAATTCTAAGAGAAGTTTGAACTTCGATGTTGGCCTCTGTGAATTCATAAAGCTTATGTGGAATGTTTTGAAAATGGCTGCTTCTTTGTAGTGTCTTGATACCTATCATCTATTTGGATAGTCTTAGAACAAATTTACTTTAATAAGAGGCAATGGTGTCCGTTCCAGTATCACTTTCAGCTAAAGAATGGTCTAAAGTTACCTATCCGAAGGCCCTTTTATCTAGTATTGCTGCAGTTGGAGGGCTTGCTGTATTTTTAATGCTTGCATCGACCCTCTTAGTTCCGTTTGGTGATAATTCTGCTGAGCCTTCTCCTAGTAATTGGATGACAAACGCTGCTGATTCAGGTAAATATCATTCTAACCTGAAATTTGTGGCCATCTATCTTATTTTTCTGCACTTCTTTGTCTTACCGTGCCTTTTTCTTTTCTGTCTTCTTATATAATTTCCTCTTTGTCGTACTCCTGTCTCTAGTTTTGTCACTCAAACTTTTCATTAATGAGAATTGAATGCCATTTTTCATTTTATGTGGATTGTCTAGTAATGGCTTGTCCGTGCCTATCAAATGTTTACTTTTTGTCATCTCTTCGAGAGAAATTTTATTCCCTATAAAGCCAATTAATGCAGGTTTATAAATCAAAGTTGAGGTGAACATGATAACTTTTTAATGCCTATGTATGAGTGTTATATTATCTTCTGATGCACTTTTGATGGGGATTATACTTTGTTGGGAACTTTTGCATGATTCTTAACAATTAATAGTATCCTATCCATGTCTTTTGGTTTTTCACAAATGAAGAAATATTGTGTGTTTATGTTACCTTTTATATCTTGGTTTGCTTCATTTCATAATAAGTTGGCTTATTATGTTCCAGATTGTGATCTTTACAATGGAACATGGATTCATGACACAATGGGCACATTGTACACAAATAACTCCTGTCCCGTTATCACTCAGATGCAAAACTGTCAAGGAAATGGAAGACCAGACAAAGACTATGAGAACTGGAGGTGGAAACCATCCCAGTGCGACCTCCCCAGGCTTGATCCAAAAAAATTCCTAGAGTTGATGAGAGGAAAAACATTAGCTTTTATTGGTGATTCGGTTGCTAGAAATCAGATGGAATCGATGCTTTGTATTCTGTGGCAGGTTAGAAAAATGGCAATATCTCAGTTGATGTCTCGCTGATTTATGAAGTTCAGCACATATGATCTTTTTCTTTTTATCTAATTCCTTATTTTCCTCACTACCTCAATTATTATTTGATGAAGAGTAATTGCCATTCTTGTTCAGGCTGAGGTTCCTAAAAACAGAGGTAATAAGAGAATGCAGCGGTACTATTTCAGATCTACATCTACAATGATTGTTCGCATATGGTCCTCCTGGCTTGTTAATCAAACAACTGAACCATTTGATTTTGCCCCTGCCGGTGTGGTTAAGCTCCACCTCGATGCTCCTGATGATGTATTCATGCCGTATATCAAAGACTTTGATGTGATTGTTCTCTCTTCTGGCCACTGGTTTGCCAAACAGTCGGTGTACATACTGAACAATGAGATTGTAGGTGGACAATTATGGTGGCCTGATAAATCTAGAGAACAGAGAATCAATAACATAGAAGCTTTTGGGATATCCGTCGAAACAATCATTACAGCTATGAGCAGAGATCCAAATTACAGAGGTCTTACCATTGTCCGAACCTTTTCACCAGATCATTACGAAGGTGGAGAATGGAATACCGGTGGATCATGTACGGGGAAGGATAGCCCTGCCTCAAAAGGTGAACTAGCTGAAAACGCCTTCACCAATATAATGCACGAGAAACAGGTGTCTGGGTTTCGTCGTGCAGTTAAGAAACAGACAAACAAATCGAAAATGATATTGATGGATATCACAGAAGCCTTTTCATATCGTCATGATGGGCATCCAGGCCCATACCGAAGCCCGGATCCCAATAAGATCACAAAAAGAGGCCCCGATGGTAGACCCCCACCACAAGATTGCTTGCACTGGTGCATGCCAGGTCCAGTCGATACGTGGAATGAGCTTGTAGCTGAAATTATACGGAGGGAACTCAAGGACTGAAAAAATGCTTCATCTTGAGGCCTGAGGGTTACATCTATTTATGCTTAGCTAAACATGATTTTGTTTCCAGTTCCACTTAATAGAGCAGTTGCATCAGAAAAGATATTCTCAACTCATGGCTAAAATGAAGCAATAGCTAATTTATTATTGTGCCTCCTCCCTCTACAGGGGAATATTACTATTACAAAATTCTTGTGTAGTTGTATTCATCATCTTTTTTTGCATGTATAATGAGCATCTGCGCCCTTTCAACCTTAATCTCGTATTCAGTATTTAATTTATTCAGTTCTGCAAGAGAATATGATGACTGTGTCTCTATTGTCCATCTGTGCACAAGTGTTTTCATAATTTGCAGATGCAAACAGGATACACTTTCAAAGGTGAGTTCAGTGAAGCCCATTGTTAAAGAATGAAAACTTCATCCAGAGAAGAGGTAACTCGCCACAACTAACTTTGATATGAAATAAAATGTCAAGTATTTTTCAGATGGCCAGCATAATCTTCATTACCATTTTTCTTTTTTCGGGAGAAACAATCTTCATTACCTTTAATACTAGTTTCTCTTGAAATGCCTTGATTAACCTTCCGTTGATGAGATTAGGATTATTTTCAGGTAATTCTTGTTAACAATTTTTTCGTAAACATGCTTTAGACATGATAGAAAAAATTTAATTCTCTGTAAGCATCCGCATCCAAGTGTTGGGATGAGGAACGAGTCAAGTATCTTGAGCTCAACTTGTCCATGTTGAATACCAAACATGATGATTCTACTTTTGAGTTTAGTTGAACTTGACATAATCTCATCCACATTACATAATTCTTTCCTCCAAGGGCAGGTCATTTTATGCTAAGAGGGATGCTGACATCAAATGTCGCATGTGTAGTGTATCGATCACATCTGTCCCAAGTTCTAGCTTGTGCTGCTTTCTTAAATAGGGAAATACCTTTCTTTCTTGAAAGTCTAGCATGTCTTTTGATGAATATAATACGAAAGAGCATGTATGAGCTGTCTGAATTGTAGCTCACTGGGTCATTCAATTTTCTTCTTTCCTTTTTTGATTAATTGCTTTGACTTGGCAAAAACTACTACTGTATATTTTAAATTTTGGAAATTGCTATTTCTGTCGGTCATGACTCATGAGTTATTCACAGCATGAAAAAAGGATTTCAGCTCATGCTGAAATGCTATTCAACAATTACGTGAATAGAATTTAACAATAAAGTGAAAATTTTGAAACTCACCGTTGAAGTTTCGACAATCATTATTCATGTATTGGGCAACAAGAGAGAGTTATTAAAAGTAGAATTATTGAATGGTGTTTATGTTGCTGACTGGTGAACTTTGTTGAATTATATGGAGCAGCTTATTTATGTACCACACAAAAAACAAAACAAAGCAAAGAAGAGGAAGAAGAGCATGCCAATGCTCTGAGCTTTGATGAATTGATGTTCCCTTGCTTCAACCATTCTTACATAGTAGTATTAAATTCTATTTCAATTCGTTAGATTCCTTTGTTAGAAGTTAGAACCCCTTACTCTAACATGAGCAACACTACCAACTTGGTGTCTTTGTATTTTATTTGTTTTATCTTCAGGTCTCTCATAGATGATGCTACCCACGTATACTCACGTTTGGCGATACAAAAATGGCACCCCAAAGACCAAAACCACTGTATTTAAGCTGGTCACCATTGCAACATTCTTCCAAACAACCCATTTCTGACTTAGTTTCCTAACCATAATCAAGATGGGTGAAAATCTCCACACAACATCCAATCTCAATCCATATGGCAAGCTCAACGAAGCTGAGCAAGAAAGGCTCGTTGCACGAAGGAAAACGCGCAGAAGAATCACGATCATCTCACTCTCCTCCATTGTTCTTGTTGCAGTCGTTGTGGCCACTGTGGTTGGAGTCACCCAAAGCATAGGCAAAAAACAAGGAGGCGAAGGTGAGTCGGCTTCTTCATCGATCAAAGCCATGTGTAGCGTCACATTGCATCCGGATTCGTGTTACAGCAGCCTTGTGCCTGTGGCGAAGTCTGGGAATCTCAAACCCCAGGATCTATTCAAACTGTCCGTCCAAGTGGCCATCGATGAGCTCACAAAAGCCTCCAAGGATTTCGTTGAGGGGGGAGGAATCAAGAAGCTCAATGTGACCGATAAAAAGATACTCGCGGCTGTGGAAGCCTGCCAAGAGCTTTTCTCCCTTTCGTTGGATCATCTCAACAACTCATTGTCTGTCGAGGATATGAGGTTGCCTGATGCTCTAGCAGATTTGAGGACATGGCTGAGCTCTGCAGGGACTTATCAGCAAACTTGCCTAGACGAAATCGAAAGTGCTTCAAGTGAATTGAGCAATGTTGTGAATGCAAACTTCAAGAACTCAACGGAGTACACCAGCAATAGTCTAGCCATGATCACCTCAATCGATAAGTCCCTCGACGCTTTGGGTGCCATTAAGAGGCGGCGTTTGATGAGCTTTGATGATGGTCTTCCCGAGTGGGCGTCGAGTAAGGACAGGAAGCTGCTGCAGACGCCGAGCTCGAAGATTAAGGCCGACGCTGTGGTGGCGAAGGACGGGACTGGAAAGTATAAGACAATCAAGGCTGCCCTCAAAGCTGTTCCTGAGAAAAGCAAGAAGAGATTTGTCATCTATGTCAAGAAGGGGATTTATAATGAGAATGTTAAGGTTGATAAGAAGCAATGGAATGTAATGATGGTTGGCGATGGCAGGGACGCCACCATTGTTTCCGGCAGCCTGAACGTCGTCGACGGAACTCCGACGTTTCAATCTGCAACATTTGGTAAGAAATTTCCTAAATTGTTGAAATTCCAGTGTGCGATTGTTAGAAATTGGGGAAGTTGAAAACTGACGGTTCAATTTGGGGGTAATCAGCTGCGCTAGGGCAAGGATTCATCGCTCGAGACATGGCCTTCCGGAACACCGCCGGCGCCGTCAAGCACCAGGCGGTTGCCCTAATGTCAACCGCCGATCTCTCGATCTTCTACCGGTGCACCATGGATGGATTCCAGGACACTCTCTACGCGCACTCCAACCGCCAATTCTACCGCGAATGCGACGTCTACGGCAGTGTCGACTTCATCTTTGGAAACTCCGCCGTCGTGCTGCAAAACTGCAACATCCTCCCCAAAAAGCCGATGCCGGGGCAGCAGAACACTTTAACTGCCCAGGGCAAAATCGATCCGAATCAAAACACCGGAATCTCCATCCAAAACTGCACGATCCGCCCCGCGGCGGACCTCGCCGGCACCCGCACCTACTTGGGTCGCCCATGGAAGAACTACTCCACCACCGTTTATTTCCACAACGCGATCAGCGGCTTCATTGACCCCGAGGGATGGCTTCCGTGGGTCGGGACATCGGCGCCGGATACGATCTTCTATGCTGAGTATCAAAACTCCGGCGTCGGGGCTGCGACGAAGGATAGGGTTAAATGGAAGGGACTGAAGCTGAATCTGAGTGCTTCTCAGGTGAAGAAATTTACGGTTGGATCATTCATCAATGGCGATAAATGGATTCCGGCAGCTGGTGTCGCCTACAATTCGGGGCTTTGAAATTGCAGTGAACGAGTAATTCTTGTTCGCTGTTTCTTGATTTTGTATGATTTTCTATGTTCGTTTTGTATCGTGGTTCTGTAATCATTGTTTTGAATTTGTTGTATTAATATGAAAACTGGGATTCTTTCATTTCATAATAACTGGAAAGGGAATATTCGACCTTGTCCGACCCCTCAAATGAATTTTTAACACGTGGCGCGCTCTCATGTCCCAACCCGCCTGCTGAGACCTGAGAGTACTTTTTCTCGCAGATTTCTCATAGTTTGTACTACCTCCGTTCCTCTTTAAATGATTTAAATGATACCTTTTCACTTTTATTATTGGTGATTAAGTAGCTTTGACTCGATTTTTTAATACAATTATATAAGATAAAATATAATCAAGTGGGATCTTGTTGGATTCGTCTAATCGCATAGATTTATAATATCAAATTTTCATAATTTTTACTTATATGGAATTTGAGTTATTACGGATTAAAAACGTGTATTGGATTGCGTGAAATATGGGTCCGTATCACTTATTTAGGAACCGAGGAAGTATTTCAATTTTCAACGATAGTGATGGTACTCTCCCTCCCGCAAAATTTGACGCGTTTCTTTTGGGCATGGTAATTTATATAGTGGGGTTTAATGGTTAAAGTATTGTGGGTATTTGTGTTTAAAATTTTAATTAATGAATTTTCACTTTGCTTATTGTTTAACTTTGACTTAATATATGGTAATGATTTAAAAAAATATTCAAGTGTGGTCTTGTTAGAATCGTCTAGGCATGTAGTTTTAGAATATATATTTTATATACTCCCTCCGTCCCATTCCAAATGTCCTACTTACTATTTTTGGATGTCCCATTACAAATCTCTTCTTTCTATAAATAGAAATAATTTTCCCCTCCAACAACTATGTGGACCCCACCATATACTCACAAACCAACTCTACCTTAATTCCCGTGCCCAACAGTAACAAGACACTTGGAGTGGGACGGAGGGAGTAATTTTTATTTGTACTATTTTGAGATATGAAGAATTGAAGAAATGTAAGGGATTTGTATAGAAAAATAAAAGTGTATTGGGAGTTGTGCAGATTAGTTAAAGTAAATACTTTTAATGGGATTTTGAAAACCATTAAGATTCTAATCATATTTATATTAATTTAATTTATCTAAAAAGGAAAATGTGTCAAATTTCATGGGACAGCTAAAAAAGAGAATATGCTTTTCGGGTCAGAGAGTATAATTTAACAAAGTTCAGCAGTTAATGTTAGATTGTTACAATTATTGATATTGTTTAGTAAATTTTCAATGCTAAAAGATCACATTGCAACATTGTTGAATTTAAATTTAAAATCAAATTTGGATATGCAATGACCAAATTGAAGTAGAGAAGAAACAACTAGGAAACGAAAACGTCAAACATATATTGGGGATGTTTGGGAGTCAGCAGATCCGCTAGCAGATAGCAGATTCGAAGAGAGATCTGTGAGAGGATATGCTCTTCGAATATGCTATATGCTACCAAATATGCTTGCTCCCAAACATACTCATTATCATTATCGTCATTAAGTGTAGGACCGTTTTTCTGCCAACGTTGTACTTTGCAATAACCCATTTTCATAAACGAGACAAAATGGCATTTAAGTAATAATCCCTTATTTCAAGGGGATCTATTTTCTAACATTAGTCAATTTCTGTTTTACCTAAAAAGACAGAGAACAGGTCAGAGGTTGAAAATTTTAAACGACTCTAGTATTAACTTTACAGGTTTTAAAAAATTAAATAAATTGCCCCAATTTATTTAAAATTTTATGACAAAAACCATCTTTTTTCTCTGTTTTCTGTATTTTATATTCCAATTCATTAACTTTACTAATTTTAAATTCCCTTTTATTAAAATTTCAAGACGGATCTGAAACCATTTTCTCAACCACAATTAATACTTTGAATTTTGGAATTTAAATATTGCTTGTTTCCTAAGTAATTTTAATATATATACATTTAATTAGTTTCTATTTAAGTATTTCTTAATTTTCTACCTCCTGCTGCTACATTTTTTTCTTGCAAGAACCCTAATTTTGCAAGTCGAAATATAATTTTCCCTCAAATTTTTTGTTTTTTTTTTTTTTTTTAGTTCTTGAATTTTTTCACTCTATTTTACTCCGCAGAAGGGATTAAATTATGGTAGTTTATGAATTTTACAGTATACATGAGCAGAGCTCTGTTGTAATTTGATGATCACACGGGGAAAAATCCAAGCTTGAGTTTCCGATTTTGTCATTTCTGAAGTATTTTTTTTTGTTGTTATGCTCCTGCCGCGCATTTCTGTTCAAGATCCAGTGATTACTGAAGTTAATTCTTGCTGCGGTGTTTTTTCAATTTCTGAATACTTGAAATCTGAACTATTTCAGCTCCATTTGTTTGCTGAAATTAGGGTTTTAGAATTAAGGTGTTCTTTCTAAGGGTTCAAAGTTTTCTTTTCGGTTATCTGTTTGGTGGTGTAAATGGAGGGTAAGGAGGGTTTAAATGCTACTGGGGTCACAGTGAGAGGCGATGAGGCCCCTCAGAGCTTCAGGGTGGAGCCCAGGGCTGAGAATTCCGTCCATTTCGGCGGATCAGCTGCTCCGCCGGCGCCGGCAAGTGTGGCTGCACCTGCTTCAGACATGAAGAAGAAGAGGGGAAGGCCAAGGAAGTATGCAACAGATGGTGCTATAGTGGCATTGTCCCCTATGCCAATATCGTCTTCGATTCCACTTACGAGTGATTATACACCATGGAAGCACAATTCAGGAGGGCCAGTAGACTCTCTCAAGAAGAAACATAAGTTGGAATTTGGAAAAGGTAAATTTCTTGTTTTGAACTTGGTTCATGCTGTGATGCTGATTTGTGTGTGAGTTTGATGTTGTCTTTAGTAGTTGTTATATCTGCTTGTTTATTATTTTGGGATGGTGCTGCACTTTTCTGTTCGCTTTGTGCCTATCATGGGGTCAGCTTTAAATCCCATAATTTTAAGTATCCAATGTGGAATTGGGAGTTGGGGCCCTTGGCAGGGAGTGGGGAGGAGATTGAGGTGGTTTTCTGGTCTGATCGAATGGGGGAAAATTGTTGAGAATCAAACTAGTTACTGGTCAATCGGTGCTGTCCTTTTTGCTGATGTGACAGGACAGAGGATATGCCTTTTCACTCAATAATTGATGTAGTATTACTAATGGCATAAATGGCTAAGAAGAATAAAGAATCTTGATGAATGGTGATGAGGTGTTGATGTAACTCTTGTGGATCTAAAAACCAAGATTATAAACGGTGGATTAATGCTGTATTTTGAAAAGATGAAGTATTTGATTATTGGAGGTGAACAGGTTCTTGTATTAATCTTGCCATTAAGGACGTTCGGAGAATGCAAACTATCGTGATCGTTTATTATTGAAGTGTGGACGTGCAACTTGGGGCTGCACTGAGAGATAATGATGCATGAGAACGAAATTATTTTGGTAGCTAGTTTTCAGGTCGCTTTCAAAAAGTTTCAAAACTTAGAATTACGTTCTTATATTCTTTGTGATGCTTTTACCTGTTGCATCGTGGATTATCTTTGTTCGCCTTTGTTCTTGAATAAAAAATGCTCTTGCATTACTATTTATTAGAAATACTTAAAAATTTTATGGTAATTGGACAGAATGTCTGGATCTTTACTTTTATTATCATGAAATTATCATTTGTCTTGGTTAAAAAGGGAATACTGATGAAGATAATTTGCTTATCTGTCATACTAATTAATTTGTATTTGTACATATACAAGTAACCATTTCCGCATGCGAATGGCTTCTGTTTCAAACGTATTAAATGTTGAGTTCATTGGGAACTAGGATGACTCGAGGTTTGCAGTGATTGGCATCTTGTTTAATTGCTGCGGAACCTTGTACTTGTACTGGTCACTTGTTTTGATGTTCGATTTGCACTGCATATTTTTTAACTTTTTTCATGTGTTGTAGGGAGATCAGTGGTGCCTAGCGGTGGAAATTTTATACCACACATGCTTACTGTTAACACTGGCGAGGTACTTTTAATTTTAAATAAATGTTCATGTATGTGTGTGTGTGTGTGTGTATGTATCAACATGTGTGGTAGGTTGCTCTGAAATTGACAGAAGACTAATTAACATTTGGAGTTATGGGCATAAATTAGATGTTAGTAGAATTACCATATCCTGTTTCATTGTCTGACTTTGAGTTATCAACTGAAGGGGCCCTCCGGGAAAATAACATCACTGCATCCATGACGATTATTTTGGATCTTTTGGGGTGTATTGTGTTATCATTTAATGGAAAATCATGTCATGTGTTGTTTATTACTTCTATCCACTAAGCACTGATAACAGGCATTAATATTCGTATAAGTTATGCAAGCCGTTTAGAAGTTGGCTTACCATCTGTCCTCTTTTATGAGTTTTATCATGAAAAAACTTCAACATTAGAATTATGTCGTTCCCATTTTTCTGTAAAAATAGGTATTGGTTAAACACATGTAGTCGTGTACATTTATTGTGATTGGTATCCAATATCTTGTGGCATATCAAATTTTTTGTGGTAAATGCTCCTGATTGAATATTGGAGAATAGATATACAAAAACTTGTGTCAGTTGTGTGTGGCTTGGCTAAGTTTACGTTTTCCTTATCATTCCTTTCACTCCTGGCTTTTGTTTCAGGATATCAATATGAAGATAATATCTTTTTCTCAGCAAGGATCTCGAGCAATTTGCATTCTAGCTGCAAATGGTTCTATTTCAAATGTTACATTGCGTCAGCCTAATTCTTCGGGTGGTACTTTAACCTATGAGGTGAGAATCATTTCGTCAATATATAGTCTGTGGTATACAGAACTCGTTTCTTTGAACTGCTCTTATCCAACACGAGAAAAATTGTGTATTTGGATTTTTCTTATGTATCGATTGCTTGACAATTCTTTTTTATTTGGAAATAAAAGCTTTGTTGTACTTACATGGTATCCACAGGGTCGTTTTGAAATCCTCTCTCTCACGGGGTCATTTATGCCTAATGATAATGGAGTGACGAAAAGCAGAACAGGTGGGATGAGCGTCTCCCTGGCAGGTGCTGATGGACGTGTACTGGGAGGAGGACTAGCTGGCATGCTAGTAGCAGCTGGCCCTGTTCAGGTTAGTGAATCTATTTTATGAAGAAGAATTAGTAATTTGGGAGGCGAACATTGTGTTGTTCAAAATAACGTCGTCGTTGACTTAACACTGGTGGTAAGTTAATAGAACAAGAATGCATCTGGATTGCCAACTCTTGGATAGCACCAAATGTACATTTTTTGTTACGTTAATGTTTTGATGCTCGACACTTTTCTGTGTTGAAGAGCATCTCAAACGAAGCACGTGAGCAATGAATGCTGCAAAACTTGACTAAACGTTTAAATTCAACAGGTTGTGATCGGCAGCTTTGTTCCAGCAATCGAACATGAGGTAAAGCCCAAGAAAGCAAAATACGAGCACACAATAGCATTCGGTGCAGTCCCCAGCAATTCTATCTCTGAAAAAAGATACGAAGCAGCCCCTCGCCCACCACCACAACTGAATCCAACTCTGACGACTTCTGCGTCCTTCCATGGAGACAACTTAGCCTCGATAAACACCAGTCATGGCTCCAAGACAACAGTTGTTCAGAATAATACTAGTATTTTGTTTCCTGCAGGAGACAATTCTAATGGGCCGAACCATGAAATAACCTGCTGATTGATTATGTATCTTCATTTCCATTGTCTCTCTGTATTGTAGCTGTTTTTGTTTTGTTTTCTTTTTTGTTGTAGGAAAGTTTAGGTTCGCTTCTTCTGATTACAGGATGGTGTGTCGGATCAAAGTACCACGTCCCTCGCCGTGTGCTCAACGACTGCTTATTCCCAGGTAGTAGTACTAGATTAGGATTTTCTTATTCTTTTGTTGTCATAGGATTTGTGATATGATCTCTCGACGGTGTGTAAGAAGTTGATTATGTTTATGAAACTTGAAATATTCCGAAGCCGATGTTGTGTGGCTACTGGATAATTATGGTAATATTCCATGTAGTCTTCGTCTCTTAGTAGTAAAAAATTTCTTGTAGCATTGCCATGGCTGAGCCATCTGCATTCTGCTGTATCATGTGTGTATGTTGGTCATCGCATTTTCTTTTTATTACTATAAGTATATAATAAAAAATTTAAATTAAATATTGTTAGACTTGTGTAATTAGAATTAAATAAAATATTTTATTTTGGACCGGAGGGATAATGGAAAAAATACCAAAATGATGCCTAAACTTTGACAATTTTCCAATTTGGTGCCATAAGTTTGGAGTTTTCTAATTTGGTGCCATAACTTTACTAATGTTCTCCAAAATAGTCTCATCATGCCATAAACACCCACATTTGCTTATGTGACACGTGATTAGTGTAAGTAATTAATTTAATTATACCATGTAGGTATTGATTGAGTTTGGACACTTTCTAACCCTATTTCTAATTTAATGGTCCCGTTCAACTCAGCAAGCACGCAGAAAATGTGTTTGAATGTATTCATATGTGTAGGTTAAACTCAGTCAATGCCTAAGTGACACCTACATGATATAATTAAATTTAATTATTTACATCTCATGCCACATAAGCAAATGTGGGTGATTAAGGCATGATGGAACCATTTTGAAGAACATTAGCAAAGTTATGACACCAAATTAGAAAACTCCAAACTTAGGGCACCAAATTGAAAAATTGACAAAGTTACGGCACCATTTTGACATTTTTTTCCGCGGAATAACTGTCCTCTAATTTACTACCTTTGAAATTGCCAAAAGGCAGGCAAAGGCCTTCCGCATTTATGTTCCACCAAACATAACGGTAGTGGCTGCTACTGGCTAACCTACATTTAAATTTCATAAATCATGACTAGAAGAATCCTGCCATATAATCGTTACAAATACTATATTTTTGTCTAATTTAATTCTTAAAAATTATCCATTACGCTAGTATAATCATCTTATTTTGTTTTTCCAGAAAATCGTCTTATTATCTCATTAAATAACAGAATATTTTCACTTTTTCAATTTAAAATATTTTGTTTATTTTATTCCTAAATCTATTTTCACGTTTTCTCGAAATATTCTTTCAAAAACAGGTAAAATTATGGCGGACAGCCTGCAATCTACCTACAGAGAACACAGACTAGAGTTGACCCACAATGTACAACAACAGCCACTCCTTTTAATTAAAGATTAAACTCATAATCAGGTTGTAAATCAACACACCGCAGTATTTAATGTACAAACTCTCCAGATTTCTACATAATCATATTTTTAAAAAAAAAAAAGAGCCTAAAACTATAAAGATAATTTATCATTTAATCCTTGGTCCCTTCCAAATTTTGAACCATAGAAAAATTACTTGTATATTCAAAATTGGTTAGTACTTAACAGACATTGAGTAATGGTGACTGTCCGAAATAAACATTAGGGGATCAAACTCTTGTTATGAACACTGATTTTGTTTTATGTACCATTTATTTATTATGCAAAAAAACCATAGTCGAATATTCATTCACAGCATTAATAATAGAAAGACACTGAGAAACAAGAAGAGGAATAACTGAAGCTCCAAGTCAATTTTATTTACCAACTTGGATATGATGATCAAATATTCTTTTTATACAGAGCATGAGCATAATCAGCATATCCTCCATCAGCAATGACACACACCAGCGACATATTTGTGACACCATTTTGCATACCAATTCCAGAAACCACATAAATTAAACACCCACCTAATTATTTAATAATTAATGTATTGATTGATAAACATTATATAGCATCTTTGCACCAAACAGCCTCTTTAATTACACGTACTTGTTATTAAATTATTGATCCAAGCTGAGCTGCTGACCTAAGGAGAGCCTTGTCTTGATCTTCTCAGCCCTCCAACCACTGTTGATTTTCTCAATGAATTCTTCAACCCTTTTCCTCAATTCATCATCAGCATCATCAGCATCAGCATCAGCGTCATCTTCATCTTTATCTTCATCATCTTGCAGGATAATTTCTTGTTCCTCATCTGGCTGGATAATTTCTTCTTCCTCAATCATGTCGATACTCACCGACGGCAACTCCCGTCCCTCATTTGCCTCCTCGTTTAAATAAGCCTCGAGTTTTTTGGAACACTTTTCAGCATTGCCAACACTGGGGATCCCATTAGGGAAAAACTTATCTTGTTGATCAAGTTTTGGTGTTGGGCTTGTTTTTGATGAACTGCCAACAACAATTATGGCAATAATGATCACGTTGCAGAAACAGAAAACAGCCAGGGAATTTGAGGCAGCAAGGCTGATCAATCCTATGGTGTAATCCAACATTTCTCTTTTTTTTGTGGGATCAAGAAAAATTTCAAGATTTTTTTGATGATGATGATTGTGTGTAAGAAGAACCAAGAACTGAAGACTTTTTTTTTTTTTTTTTGTGTGCTTGACAAAATGGGATTGAATTGAAGGCCTTTTATAAGGGGCTTTTTTGCTTTGAGTTTGAAGGGGGGAAAAGTGTGTTGGGGAAGCAGCTTTCTGGACACTGATGTTGTGCAAAGGATTTTTATATTAATGGGGTTGTGGTGTGAAAGCTGAGGCAGAATTTGAATTATTTTAATGTTAGTTGATAGTGGACTATAAATTAAATTAATGGGTCATTTGGGAAGTCCACACCTAACAAGAGATTGGTTAGCCCATTTGCTTTAAAAACTAAAATAAGTAAATAATTGCGGTAACTCAAGGAGCCCCCACATGGCCATTTTGATAGATTTAATTGTGTGATTAATATGGGTTTAGGTTTATGTAGTTTAATGCATTGAGATATTTTAACTTTGCAGGTTTTAAAGCTAACAACGGTTTTTGTATCACCAACTTACAGAAAAGGACAAACTTCTTGGGGGACCTAAGCCAGGATTTGTGGTCAGAATTTAAAAGCATGATTAAAGAAGTGTTGAAAGGGAAGCAGCACCCAACTATGGACACCATAAAATGTTATGATCGGCTAGAAAATATCTGATATTAGATCACCTGTAGACTTACAGTACAAGTTTACTTTCTTATCATGTAGGAGTACCCTGTTATTGTATAATGTAGTATATAGTATATACCAAGTGGGTAATATGGAATTTCCACTATGCCACAAACTCAACTCAATTTTTTATTTGAAGCTAAACCAACAAGATAAAAAGTAAACACTGAGATGTCTGGACATGTGTTCTTATAGTGATGATTTAGCCTTGCCCTTGAGGCCCATATGTGAGATGACAACCAACTGGATCAGATCCTAGCTTGTCTGGATCCCAAGTGGACAGGACAGGCCAGATGTCTGGACATGTGTTTTCCAGCCCAAACCATGTACTGTATTTTTAGTCCTGGTAAGGATGTTCCTGTCGGGCAACAAATGGATCATGAAAATAGTGATGTATCAAGAAGACTGAAGCAAGCAGCAAAACCAATGGAACAGAGAAGGAATCAGACATCAGGTAATGTTAAATATGGAACAGACTGTCACGTCTTGCACCATGCTTTAATTTTGAACACATTATATTAGTGCCAATGTCCAATATCCATAATTCCACACCTAATATTATTGGGTAAATCTTCAGAATCGCTGGGGAAGGTCCCCCAAATTGCAAGCATAATTTGAACACATTATAAGATGTTTTATACCAAAATTAGGCTTGAGTTTGAGTTGAATGTTGTGTTATCTATTAACCGAATCAGTTCAATCAATGTTGCACACTTGCCCTACTATTAGGGAACTTTGTTTTCTTAAAAAAATGAAGCACTAATCAAATGATGTAGTATGATTATTTTTCGGTTACAAGATATAGTATGATCTCAAAACATATTATGAAGTATGATCACCAAAAATTTTTTTCATTCCTGATGAATTATTTTGTTATAATTCAGTATTATTACATCAAAAGTTCTAAACTACGACTGTGCTTGATTATTGAATGTTGAGTACAATTATTTAATCTCCAATTACTTAAGAATAATTAAACCAATAATAGTGAGTTGATTTCCAAAATTTATTGTGGAGATAAATGATGGCTCAACCTAGATATGAGTACCATCCTTTTCTGAGGGAGAAGAATGAAAATGTCACTATGTACATCAGTACATATACATGCAAAACATGAAGAAACATTCATTCAAAATTCAAACACACACATAACCATAACAGCTTAAAAAAGAAATTCTAAAAATAATCCCTATAATGACTACCTCCATCCATAACCATTTCCACCCCAACCCAACCTCCACATCATCAATTATTTTTTTTTAAAAAAAAGGAAAAATGGATGGTGATTGGGTTTGGATGGTTGGCCTTGCCCAACCTTAAGACCACCACTTGGTCACTTGGTCTCTTTGATTTGGCCAATGGGATTGAGACACTTGTCTCCATCTCATTGGTCAAGTGATTCTTTTAATTTTATATAATAAAATAATTATATCTTTTATATAAATAAATAAATATAAATAAAAAATATATCAAATTTTATAATTTTTATTCTCTTTAAATAGAGATCACCCTTGCTATATTTTTATTAAATACACAATATATCAATTTTGATATATTTAACCCATTTTTAAATTTTTATAAAATAAAAACAAATAAAAAATATATTAATATTTTAGATTTTTATTCTTTATAAATAAGATAAATATTTTATATTTTTGATACATTAATTTTTTTTAATATTTCAATATAATTTAAAATTATATCAATTAAAATAATTATATAGTAAATATTGTGGTTGGATGGTTGGGTGGTTATTGATAGAGTATGTAAAATTGGGGTGATTGGGTTGGGATGGATATTGATGAGTTGGAGGAGAGATAAATTAATTAAATAATGTGATGGTTGGATGGTTGGAGTGGTCATGGTTAAAGATAGTAGTATGCATACACATCCTATAGATATAGTAGAACTAAAAGTGATCATTACTTCACTTTAGAAAACAATAACACACCACATGATTACTTTTTGAGTTTTTTCCCTCCATGATGTTCAAATCCTTTTTATTCTTGATTAATTAATTAATTACTCCCGTCCCAATTTAATTATCTTGTTTGATTTTTTGGCATTGTTCTTTGTTTAACTTTGATTCAATATTATTGTAGTTATATATTTGAAAAAAATTGTCGAGTTGGGTCTTGTTAGAATCGTAAAATCATGTAGTTTTAAAATATATTTCATCCGTTTCTTTTTATTTGCCCCATTGGGGTTTTGGGCACTATTCACCCACACGCTTTGATTTAAAGTTTAATTATAGTTATACAAGTTAAAATATAGTCAAATGAGATCTAGTTAGATCCGTCTCATCGTGTAGTTTTTAAATATTGAACTTTTAGAATTTTTACTTAAACCGAACTTGAGTTATTAATGATTTAAAATGTGCATTGGATTGCGTGATGTGTGGGTCAATAGCAAATAAATAAAAACAGAGGAAGTACTATATTTTACATAATTTTTGTTGTACATATTTTGAAATATTAACAATTGAAAATATATATTGGATTGTGTGCATAAATAAAATAAGACATACTTCCTCTCTTCTCAAATGTTTATTACTCCCTCCGTCCCATTCCAAATGTCCTTATTACTATTTTTGGATGTCCCATTACAAATGTCTTCTTTCTATAAATAGAAATAATTTTCCCCTCCAACAACTATATGGACCCCACCATATACTCACAAACCAACTCTACCTTAATTCCCGTGCCCAACAGTAACAGGACACTTGGGGTGGGACGGAGGGAGTACAAACCAACTTTTCACGTAATCTAATGCACATTTTAAACTATTAATAACTCAAGTTCGGTACAAGTAGAAATTATAGAAGTTCAATATTTAAAAACTACACGACGAGACGAATCTAACAAGATCTCACTTGACTATATTTTAACTTGTATAACTATGATAAAACTTTAAGTAAAAGTCTGTGTGTGAATAGTAACTTTTTTTCAAATGTAAAAAACATATGAGAATGGAGGAAGTATTAAATGAGATGAAGGGAGTACAATATAGCATGAAGCCATGAACATGGTTTTATAACAATATATCAAGAAATGATTGTAATAAGGAAAAATGCATTCTTTTTTTTTTGTAGGATAGGGATCCTGGCAATGTGATGGAGTGATGTGTGAAGATAAATGAAGATTATTGATAAATATATATATATATATATATATAACCTACACACGTCATTTAGTAACTCCACTGCATAAATAAAAGGAATTTATTTTGTTTGTTCAGAGAAAAATAAAACATGGATTATTTGTCTTAAACAGAGAAGCCCTCAGTTTTAATTAAGCAGAAGGGCGAAGAGTCTGAGTTGACCCAAGAGTCAAATCCCATTGGCTGCTCTGGAGTGGGGCCCATATGGTTGACTAATTGGCTCCTCAAATTTGTCGATTCTGCACACGCGCCTCAATTCTCACGTGGGAATAATTCTACTTGAAGGGAAATGGAAAGAGTGATGCCGTCAGCATACTAATCGACAAAGTTTCGATTGAATTTAGAAATAGAAATGGTCTCGCTTCTTCCCCCACTTCTTTTGCTTCTTGTTCCTTCTTCTTCTTCCCCACAGCAGCCCACCACATCCCCCAAGAAGAAGCCCCATGAACTCATTTTCATCTCTCTACCTATGAAATCTCCTCCACCCAATGCCTCGTTCGCCGTCTCCTAGTGTTACTCGGCTTTCCCCTTTTTGCGAATTTTCTTCACCTGAGCATTTTGTCGAACATCTGTCGCATGAGTTGTGCAATTCTTTCTTAACTGCTAGTTTTCCGGCCAAATGCCGGCTGCCGGCGGGTACCTGTATCCCACCTCTGTTATTCAAGATTTAATCTTTTTAATGTCAAATTGCTCGCAAATGGTGCCCCAAACTCTCACCTAGTTCATAAACCCCTAACTGGGCGTAGCTGCAGTTTTGGTTAAACCAAATCTAGGCCGTGAAGTGGGGAGGAAGCCTTTCTCCAATGTCGAATGCTAATTCAATCTCAACTGACGCGTCGGGAGACGCCACGATGAAGGCGGTGAACAGACGGTATGAAGCTTTGGTTGCTGTCCGTACAAAGGCGGTCAAAGGGAAAGGCGCTTGGTACTGGGCGCATCTGGAGCCGATTCTGATCAGGAATTCCGAAACCAACATGCCCAAAGCTGTAAAGCTTAAATGCACGCTTTGTGATGCTGCATTTTCGGCGTCCAATCCGTCCAGGACTGCTTCGGAGCATCTTAAGAGTGGGACGTGCCCTAATTTCAGCTCAATGTTGAAGCCTCTTTCGCAGTTGCCTCCTCTGGCTTCGCCTTCTTCTTCATCACAGCCGAATCATCGCAAGCGAGCCTCGCAATCCCATCAACCAGTGGGTAATTCTTCGCGTGCTTTTCCAATCAACATGGTTGACTCTTCTGGATTCGGCAATGAAACAAGCTTTGTCCAAACGATGCATTCCGCGGGGATGAATTTGAAGCCGTTGGTTTTGTCCGGTGGGAAAGAGGATTTGGGGCCATTGGCACAGTTGGAAAACAGCGTGAAGAAACTCAAGAGCCCCAAAGCTTCACCCGGCCAAATGCTGAGCAAAGAACGAGTGAATGCAGCGTTTGACATGTTGGCTGATTGGTTCTACGAATCGTGTGGATCATTGTCGTTAACAAATCTCGAACATCCTAAATTCCGGGCGTTTCTTAGCCTCGTAGGCTTGCCTGCAGTATCCAAGAGGGACTTTTCGACAACGAGGCTTGATTATAAGTTCGAGGAAGCTAGAATGGAGGTGGAAGCAAGAATCAGGGATGCTTCATTTTTCCAGGTTGCTTCGGACGGGTGGCAAAGTAAGCATTTTGCTAATCCGAATCAATCCTTGGTTAAGTTTACGGTGAACCTTCCCAACGGGACAAGAGTATTTCACAAGGCGGTATACTGTGACGGAGGCAGAGTGCCTTCAGAGCACGCGGAGAAGATCTTTTGGGAGACAATTCAATCCGTATGCGGTAATGAGCTGCAAAGATGCGTGGGTATAGTTGCAGACAAGTATAAATCTAAAGCCTTGAGAAATTTAGAACTCCAGAATCATGGGATGATTAATTTATCTTGTCAGGTTCAGGGATTCTTTAGTTTGATTAAGGACTTCTATAGGGAACTTCCTTTATTTTGCATTGTGAGCGATAACTGCATGAAGATTGCAAATTTGATTAATTCTAAACCACAGATTAGGAATAGTTTTCACAAATTTAGGCTGCAAGGATTTGAAATCCCAGAGTTTATTAGAGTTCCTCCCCCTAACTGCGACATCACCAAGAATTTTGGTCCCTTCACTGCTATGTTGGATGATCTATTGAGCAGTTCCCGTATTTTGCATCTAATTGTTGTTGATGATTCATATAAGCTGCTTTCCTTAGCGGATCTTACTGCCAGGGAAGTAGCTGATGTGATTCAGGATGTTGGTTTCTGGAATGATGTGGAGGCTGCTCATTCACTGGTGAAGATGATCATGGAGATGGCAGAAGATATTGAATCCGAAAGGCCATTAGTCGGGCAGTGCCTTCCTCTCTGGGAGGAGCTAAGGGGCAGAGTGAAAGTCTGGTGCACCAAGTACAATTTACCTGATGAACATGTGGAGAAGATAGTCGAAAGGCGATTTAAGAAGGTGTATCACCCGGCATGGTCAGCTGCATTCATTCTGGACCCATTGTATTTGGTCAGAAATGCGAGCGGGAAGTACCTCCCCCCTTTTACATGCTTGACACACGAACAGGAGAAGGACGTTGACGAACTTGTGACACGGCTGGTCTCAAGGGAGGAAGCGCATATTGCTTTAATGGAACTCATGAAGTGGAGGTCAGAAGGTTTGGATCCACTGTATGCGCAGGCAGTTCAGGTTAAGCAGCAGGATCCAGTGACAGGAAAGATGAGGACTGCTAATCCTCAGAGTAGTCGGCTTGTGTGGGAAACTTGCCTGAAAGAGTTCAAATCGCTGGGGAAAGTAGCCGTGAGGCTTCTCTTCCTCAACGCAACGTCGTGCAGTGTCAAATGCGATTGGTCCTTCACACAATGGTTTTGTGCGCAGGGTCACTCAAGGTCAGGTTTGGAAATGGCTCAGAAGCTAATCTTCGTTGCAGCTCAGGCAAAGATTAACAGCCGGGACATTTCCGGTTCAGAGGAGAATGACACCGACGTTTTTGGTGCCATGATGTCCGATGACAATACGCTGAATGAGGTTTTCACGGACACATCGCCTATCTAGTCACTTAAAGCCCGGTAGTCATAGGATATTTTTTACTTCATCATAATTTGTTACTACTATCTGATTCCTGCGAGTTTCCTCACATCTTCAAGCTCAAGAAGTTGAGTTGAGTCCATAGTAAGATTAAAAACACGCGATCATAAGAAATCCCTATCGGCTGGGGGATACTTCTGGTTGTGTAGACAGGAAAAATATTCTTGTTTGTAGCTATAAATCTGAGTTAGTAACAGAAAAAAAAGACTGGATAGTGTAGCATATGTAATGCCTGTGGCTGTAATTAGGTTCACTATCCTTCATTCTCTAGTATTCGCCTATCATTTCGTAGATTGTTTGTATGGCCGCGAGCGCTGCAGTCTGGCGACTGCGCGTGCTCCTTGGTTGTTTATACAGGTGTGCTAATTGATTCTTTTCAATCACATTATGCTTCTTTCATCTTACCTTATTCGGTCTTGATGTTCTTAGATCTGTATTGAGATGCCAACTACTATATATTTCCACCCTTAAAGGCGTTGGTCTTGATTATGACCATGAATGGATGACAAAGAAAGGCTACCGAAAAGGGGCTTTAAATTGTTTGAGCTGCAGCATGCATTTAAGCAGGGGCTCTAAACCCTGAAGCTTTCTCCATCAATTATGTTATTTGGCTAACACTTTTTACCTCATTAACTTGTGTTGTACACAAATCTTGTAAGGACGGACGGGCCCATCCTGTCGGGTTTCCAAACCTAACGTTTGGGGGAATTACAGGTTTTCATGGGACTTGTTTCTTTTATGTGATTGATGGATGGATGGATGGATGTGTCTTTTTCGAGCAATCTGTAAGCAAGGGATGATGTCTGCTGTGCGGGGCATGGAATGCTGTTATACTTTCTGAAACGATGTTTCAACTAACGCGATTAGTACAGTACAGTACAATGTTCTCTGCTACTTGTTCGTGTATATTTTGTTGACTCATCACTCTGCTACCTCTGGTAATTTCAGCGCTACCAATTTCAATGGTTTTGCCTATTTTTGCTGCTGCTTTTGCCCTTTTTATGTTCCCATTCTTTTGCCTTTCTCGCGAGAGGGTAAAAGACTTTTTTTTAAAATAAAAAAAAACAAAACATTGACACTCATGTGCATGGGCGGATCTATGTATAGCCAAGTGTTGGTACTGGACACCACTTAAATTGATGAAACTGTTATTTTAAGGTAGAATTTTTTTATATTTAATTAGATTAGGCTTGGTGGCACCACTTAATTTCTAATGGTGACACCACAATCATTCATTTTAACTAAGTTTTCCTCTATATTTTTGTGTTTAACTACTATCCCTAATTTCAATATAGCTTTCACTATTTTTCGGGACACCATTTAAAAAAATTTCTGAATCCGCCACTGCTCATGTGTCGACAAAGGTGTGTAGGAGTCCAAACCACACAAATTAAAAAGGGGATAACGGGGAGGGATAGCGGGCCGGGTGGGAATCGAACCCCAACCTATTGTTGGGAGACGAGGAACTTAACCACTAAGGTAACTCCCCAACCCAGAGGGTAAAAGACTTTTGTGAGCAACAAAATAAAAATTAAAATATTTTATTGATTAAGAAAGTAAGAGTATTTGTTATTTCCACAATTTCCTTAACATGCAGTGGCAGAAAATCTCTATTGAATTTTACCAACCAAAAATTTAAAGTATGGGTGGTCACAAATGCAAAAGCATCCCACATGCAACTTTCTTCTTTAGCAATCAATTTGCAAGGAATAATCAGAACCCGTGACACAAGGCATGCCCACAAAATTACACCTCAACAAAAATTTTAGTACAGTATTTGTTTGATTGTTAATCTTTTAAATTTCTGGCATACTCAATTAGGGCTGTAGGTACAAATTTTGGTCAAGTGAGGAAATGACCCTGTCGGCAGGGATGTGATGTAGTAAATCAACACTGACTGCTCACCAAACTTACAGAAGAAAGCCAATTTTTGGATGACTCAAATCTTAATTGATGAATTCTGTCGTGAAAGAAACAGGGGTGTGTATGATGGTTAGTACATTCATAAATAATTACACTACTTTTATAGGAGAATCTACATGCTTTTCTATGGCCCCTATAATTGCCCTTTTTCTTTACCCCTATTTGATGCCACTTCAAGAATTCAAACTACTTCTAGAATATAAATGTTGCTGGCTTTTACCTTTTCACTTTCTTTCACTTTTGGGAGCTTTATTTCCCCTCAGTTTGTTGTGAGTCATTTTCCACCATAATTGCAAGAGTGACATTTTTCTTTACCCTGTTGCTTTTCCCCATATGAGAGAATGGATCTGTTGTTGTGGATTTCAAGAATGAATGGTGGCCATTTTTGTCTCACGGTTTGGACTCTGGAAGAACCTAGAGATGGCTCAACAGCTGAGGAATCACCTCCATGTTCCAACAATTGAAATTGAAAAACAATACTTCCTCCGTCTCATTCTTTTTGTTACATTGGCTTTCGACACGCATGGCGAGACATATTTTCAACGGTTACTAACTTAAATTGTGTACAACGAAAAATTATAAAAAGTTGATTGTCTAAAACTACAAGATTAGACGAATCTAACAAGATCTCACTTGACTATGTTTTTTTTATATAGCTATATTAAAAATTTGAATCAAAGTTAAACAGTGAATAGTGCAAAAAAACCCTCTGTAACAAAAATGTTGAGACAGAGGTAGTATAATTTTAGGGACCTAATGTAAGTAAAATACCAATGTGATAGTATTATTCTAACTTCTAAGCATAGAGTATGAACACTCCCCATTATTTTCATTGCAAGAAACCCCCTAGAGAGTTGAGAGGACGCCGCGTTTTTTGAGCCAATATAGCAGCATGACACCAAATGTTGTACTCCCTCTGTCCCATTTAAAAAATCTTGTTTGATTTCTGCACACAATTCAATGCACTTTTTTAACCGTTAATATCTCAAAATATGTACAACGAAAAATTATGTAAAATATATATTATAAAACTACATGATTATAGGATTCTAACAAGACCAAACTCGACTATTTTTTCCCAAATATATATTTGGAATAAAATTGAATCAAAGTTAAATAATGAATAGTGTCAAAAAGTCAAACATGACATCTTACACGGGACAGAGGGAGTATAATTTAGTACTCCATCCGTCCCAATTGGGATGTCACATTTATTTTGGGCACGGTATTTTAGGTAGAATGAGTTATTGTGTTAAAGTGGAGTAAATAGTTGATGTGATGTTTGTTTGAAGAAGTAAAAATTTTCTAAATAAGGAAATGTTACAATTGAAATGGGACGGACCAAAATAGAAAATGGAACATTTGAAATGGGACGAACCAAAAGAGAAAATGAGACATTTGAAATGGGACGGAGGGAGCAACACGTACTCCATCCGTCCTAATAATTATGGCCACTATTCTTCTTTGGAGTGTCCCAATAAGATTGACCACTTTCCCTTTTCAGCAAATTAGATTAATATAAATATGATTAAAAACCCCACAATAATGACAATTGTAATTTTTGCACAAAGGTTCAATACTATTTAACCATTAATATCTCTAAATGGGTATAAGTAAAAATTATACTATAAAATATTACTATATTCTAAAACTATACGATTAGACGATTCTAACAAGACCACTTGACTATTTTTCTCTTCTAACATCATTACAATAATATTGAGTCAAACTTAAACAATAAATAGTGTCAAAAGTCAAATATAATAATTATAAAATGGGATTTGGGGAATAACCAAGTTTAATCATACCACTTTAACTACTAAACATCACTATCTAAATTCTCGTGCCCAAAGTAAAGGGGTCATAATTAACGGGACCGAGGGAGTACATAAAATTAAAATTTTATATTAGGGCACAAAAGTTTCCAACTTTTTCTTATTATTTGATATTTATTCTTTTCTCTTTTCCATTTAACACATATTTTTTCTTACCATACACTGTAAAATACTCCTCCAGTTTTCTATCTTTTCTTGAATCCTGTTAAAAGTCAAATATAATGCCTAAAACGAAACTTACTCGGATAAAGTACAACATTAATGCCAATCACTTTTCTAGCTTTCAATGAATAAAAACAGTCAGTGCACCTCTTTCACTCGGGTTCTGCGTTTTTATTACATCTGTTGGTTCAATACAGAAGAGGTAGTATAAAAAGTGCAATGGCACTTCCTGCAATTTTCCAATTAATCAAAATGGGCTCATTTGGTATTTGTCCGTAAGGGTCAGACTGAGTGGTGCCATTGGTTTAGTTTTAGTAGGACGAGGACCAACTAAAACCTGCTAGTTTATTTTTTTGCCAAGTCTTTGCACACGATAAAGTGCTTTGCAGAAAGCAAAATCGATGACAGAGAAACCTACCCTTTTGGGGTTTATTTCTTGTGAGCCATAAAGGGAATGCATGAGGGGAAACTGTCATATGCAGTGGGGAAGAAAGTGCTAAAGTAACGATATATCGTTGTTTTAAAATATTGGGCCTAGTCGCTATTCAGAAATGTGCTGCAATAGTGGGGTCAAGCAAATATTTTTCTTGTCCTCTTTTGGACCATGAGTCATGACAGCACCATTCAAGGATCTATCAATCCCTCTTGCTATTGAAACAAAAATACTACTCCTTACTATACATGTTTATGTATTTATGGCACCGGTAAAATACTTGACATAGCTTGACACAATAAAACCGAGTAATGACACACCTGTAGTGAAAAATATGTATGTTTATTGTATCTCAAACAAAATAATCATATACTCAAGAAAGATGTGTTTGTGTGTATTGACAGAGATCTGAAATGGATTTAATCCACATTGAATTGTGCAGCGGACGCCTCCATCAACCCATTGCGTATCTGGTCACCGATATCACGCACATGACCAGGTCCGTGGGGTATGAAAACTGTAGTGTTTTTGGAGGTGTTTCCAAGGTCTTTGATTGTGTCGAAATACTGGGTGATCATAATTAGGTCCATGACCTCCTTTGCTGAAGTGCCCTCAACCTTGTGGGAGAAGTTCAAGATATTCTCCCGAAGGCCATCTGTTATAGCTTGCCTCTGTCTGGCTACTCCAACCCCGCCAAGATACTTGGCTTCAGCATCTGCTTCTGCTTTCTTGATCTGGAGAATTTTGTCTGCCTCCCCTTTGTATACACTTGCGAGCTGCATCCTTTGAGCTAATGCATCAAATAAAATTGTAGTGTCAGGGGCAACAAAAAGAATAAATGAGTGGGCTATGGGCCCGAAGGAATAAAAGAGGGAGAAAAAAAAAAAAAAAAAACTATAGAACAAGAGTTATTATAGTACTATAATGTAGGAATTTGTTTTTGGATTACTCCAAGGATGTCTCCCATGATAAAAGTACTGATATAGGATTTCAATCAGTGAACTACTCAATAAACAGGTTAATTGCAATCAAATATGCAATGTTTAAAACTGATTCATAAGTTCAGAGGCCTTGCAAGCAGTAGAAACCCAGTCCTGAAAAGACTTGAACTGTGATTTATGAACCTAGCCCGTATAACAACACAGTTTTAATTCAATTTAGCCTGTCAACACTCTCCTAAGAGGCATAGCACGCAAAATGCCTTATTTGTTTTCACAAAGCAGGCAGATTTTGGGATTTGAATATATAGAGGTTGGCAATCTAATCTAAGCACAGTATTTAGGTTCATTAGAAAATTCTGATATAAAACAGGAAGAACCAGGGACACTTGTGATGTCATCATTTTTTGGGACATTCATATTATCCTCTTGGTCACTCTACCAAAGATGTCAAAGAAACCAGAACAGCAGAGAATCAATTTTCCCTAGGATGCTGACCTGCATTTATCTCGTTCATTGCTTTCCGTACTGCGGGATCAGGAACAATGTCAACCATCAATATGTGCTCTATGCTGTATCCATATTCGCCCATCACCTGACAAATTGAAATCATACAAAAATGGATGTTTTGAATATCCTCTTTCTCGTATAGTGGCTTTCAAGTCAATCATCTAAAGGTGCAACACTTCTTTAACATATAAATACTATGAAAATATTGGTTACAAAATCTGATTCAACACTACAGAGACTGACTGGATCTAAATGATGATTAAAGCATAGCTAGCTCCTGAAGCAAATGCATGAATCATGATAGAGTTTTTTTCTCTTACTTCTCTGTCTGTCCCCTTCAACACAGCCAGAGATTATGCACGGGCACCCATAGTTAAAGTTAAGGATCCTTGTATACTGACATCAAATATGCTCTGCAATGTTTGTCTTTCAATTTTTCTACAGATAAACTGAAAAGTTCAATGTTTGGGTTATATGCTTGGACAACTATTAGGAATGCCAGGCTTGTAAAACGTTTATTTACAACAGAAAAAATACAGGGGAAAAAAAGAAGGTGTTGAGTTAAAGAAGTCCACTACTCCAATCAAGATTCACCAAAAAAATTCTATCATAAGAGAGGTTCAAAGCACCAGATTCTTTACGAACAATTGAAAAATACAGACACATGAAAATATATTTATCTGTGTATAGATATAACCTTCTCAAGCTCCTCCAACACAGCTTTAGCTACATCGCCCTTTTGTTCAAATAGCTCATCCAACGTCATTCGAGGAACATGAGCTCGAACCACTAGTAACACAAATAAATTCGTATATCAGAAAAAACAGATATGACTTTCTGCTAAAAAGAAAAGGAAAATATATATAAGGAAACATTAGTTACCATCAAATACATAAGATGTAATTTGCTCTTGAGGATTTTGTAATTCATAAAAGGCATCATCTGCATTTTGCTTGATCACTCTATATTGTATCGTACAATGCATTTGAACAAAAACATTGTCCTGTTGCATAAGCATAAATCATTAAATATTAACACATTTCTTAGTAAAACAAACAGCTTTAGGATACTACAGCTCCTTTACAGAACCATTGGCAAAACTATTCAAATAATTAGTGCATGGATTTGAACAATTTGATTGTCCAAGTGTAAGTTAATTTGCATCACTTAAAGCTCACAATCTCCTTAAATCACAGAAAAAGCAAGTCAACATTGTTAAAATGGAAAAAGTAGGATGGCGTAAATGTCTTTATTATACTACTAAGACAAAGAAGCTGCACATTTCTTTTACTATAAAAATCAGAACCTAGGGCACCACACCTTAATAAACACCAATAACTGTCATTCATATTTCCTCGTACATTAAACTGTGCAAACGATTCATTTAAACTATCACTTTTACCACGAGAGAATAGAATCTAAAGAAATTCTACAACCTTCTCAGCAATAACTGGAAAAGCAACCATCAAACGAGAAGTGAGTCTTCAAAACATCAACAGTCTAAAACGAGAAGTGCCCAGCCCTATCAAAAATTAACTTTTCAAAAATAGGACTCTATAAGAGTTCAAGACAATATGCTCTAGTTAGAATTCTCCTAAGTCCTAACCCTGAGACTTGTCATACAATTTACATACTGCCATGTACAGTTTGTTAGAAGAGACTTATTCAAACCTGTTGGATATTGAGTCAACATAATATTTGTAATAGCTATTCTATTTCCTGATTTTTAGGTGCAGTTGTTAGGTCATGGAGTGTTTTATACTCTTTTTATTTTCTGGCAATAGATAGAGTTCGCAGGTTTAATTGTTTTCTCTATTTTATTCTATGTTTTCCCGACACATTTGTATTCAGTTTCTATTCCATAAACCCAGAGTATATCTTAAACAATTTCATCAAATTAACAGTCAGAGAATTTTCTGTCACTCTCACTAACCAAAATTCAACCCTCCAAGAAGTGGAGAAAATATCAATGAAATTTTGCAGTATTCAAACCAAGACATGTAGATCAAAGAATAATGAACTCGATGCAGAAGGTAGAATCACAGCATCCCAAACAGTCACAACACTTCAACAAGCGAAGAAATTTTAAATGCTAGTATAATGGACCTTAGTTTTCGTCTCGATTTTGACGTCAAGGGAGTTGATCCTGGTGGACAGAATTCCAGCGAGGCACTCACCGGCGCACGGATTGAAGAAATGGAGGCCAGGCTCCGCAAGGCGGTAGAAGCGGCCCCACTTCTCGACCACTCCTACGCTGGGTTGGTCCACGCACCCACAAAAAATACAGTACACGTTTCCCATTACGGTTCACGCGCAGTTCCCCCCTTATCCTTCGCCTCAAGAAAGTCTGGTTCCAATACGTACAGAAAGAAAGTTAAAAGCGAATACGCCACAACTATGTGATTGCCATAACTGCAATCAACCACCCTTGGTCAATTCAATTAGGGTTTGTGGTGAGATGTTCTTTTGATGTGGACTGGTGAAATCAACAAAAGAGTAGATAGAGATCGACTTTAATTCGACCCAATACCATTAGAGTTTTATTCAATAGCTATTAATCTGCCATTCATGCGATGCTAATTCATCAACGTGATAAGTAACAACAAAAGTTTGCACTGATAGATACCTGGAGAACGAATCTCGACGCACCAGCAGGCAGATATTTCGTGCTAGTTTGCTATCAACCTCGGAGCGAAATCCACTTGTAACTGATTTTTCAACGTCAAACAGATATTTTGATATTTTCTCGTTCGCTACATCTGCACAACTGGGGTCTTTTCCAGCCCACATGAAGGTCTACAACGGCCCACTTTTTTGGCCCATTGAGAGTAAACCATAAATCTTATCCCACATCGTCAAACCATGAATAAATTAAGCTATATTTAACGGATTACCAAGACAATGAGGGGCACGACCTTACTTGAACAGGATCTGTTCTATAGGGGAGTACCTTTGTATCCTTGAGTTCTAAGGAGACAAGAAACTAAGTCTGGTGGATGAGCTATGGCTGCCGGATCAGAGCGTGATTATTGGCTCATCGGCCAGGAGTCTTCTGAGCCGCTGATGCCGTGGAGGATCGTTCTCGGCGAGCTTCGGTTCAGCCGAGGTGGTTCGGCAGCTGTCTGACAGACTATAACAATTTTTTTACTTTTTATACAGGTGTGCCATACAGATACATATGGCATATATTCTGTAAACAGTCCTCTTTATTTCTTATTGTTTCATTTGGATCCCTTTATTTCAAACAAGTGGTGGAGTTGGGAAGACGTTCTAAAAAGGACACCAGTTTCCAAGAGAGGTCAAAGAAATCGGAAACCGGAGGAGAACAGGGAGAATTTGCAGAGAATGGGTCTAAGCAACGATCAGGTGTCATCAATGAAGGAGGCTTTCCATCTGTTTGACACCGACGGCGACGGACGGATTGCGCCGTCAGAGCTCGGGATCCTGATGCGGTCCCTCGGCGGAAACCCTACCCAGGCTCAACTGAAGGCGATAATAGCAGAGGAGAAGCTGGATTCCCCCTTCGATTTTAACCGATTCCTTGACCTGATGTCAAAGCATTTGAAGCCCGAGCCGTTCGATCGTCAGCTCCGCGACGCGTTCAAGGTTCTGGACAAGGAAGGCACGGGATGCGTCGTCGTTTCAGATCTCAGGCACATCCTCACTAGTATCGGGGAAAAATTGGAGCCTGCTGAGTTTGATGAATGGATCCGAGAGGTGGATGTTGGGCCTGACGGCAAGATCCGGTACGAGGATTTCATCGCGCGCATGGTAGCCAAGTGAGAAGGTGATTTACGAGCCCTCTGAATTTAGTTCTCGTATAGCAGTATATATGCGTTTTTCCTTTTTCCACTGCCAATTGCATCTGGTTCTTTTGATTTAATCAATCTGGCAGCTTATGTTGGGATAGGTTTTGTTTATCATGTAGAGAAAGGAAGAAAATTTTCCTTGGGTTTTATGGAGAGTATGTGGGTGTACTTGAAAATTTCATGGATAGGGTTTCATATTTGATGTAGCGCTTGGATAAAACAAATTGAAATAAAAGTAGTAAGCTTGGTAATTGTCTTAATTATAATGCAAAAGAATATACTTAATTATCTTTAAGATGTCAACATTCTTCAAATATTGTTACCTTTTCAATCTTAGAGTTGTTGCCAATTGAATAAATGTATACACTGTAGTTGAGCAATAGGGGAATTTTAAGCTCTGGACCGTCTGTGCTGATTATCAGGATTCAGAAATGTTTAGCTCTGTTGTGCTACAGTAATTGTTTATATCACTTCAGTTTGTTCATTTGAGCTTGAGACTTGAGTCTTATTCTTCAGTGCATGCAGCATCATAATGTGCTGCCTGCCTCTGAAGATTCAAAAAAAGTTGCGGTTATTTGAAAATAGATGGATCTTGCAAAATGCAACTAATATTGGATAATTGTTTGGTCAACCCACAGGCTTAATTATCCTACTCTTGGGAGTATTGCTCTCCCAAGAGTTCATTGATTCACAAATTACATTCATATGAGTTGATTGGTCCACAAATCTTTTATCTTTACTTATTTTTTGTTTACTAGTCAAAATTATTGGGAGAGTAGTACTTCCATGAGAAGCATCAAGTAAACTGTACGTCTGTAACCCACAATCACTTCAATGCAAATTGAAGAGAATAAGAGAGATGGGAGAGCCATCTTTCTTGGTTAACATGGGAGAGTTTGAACGGGAACCAAAGGAAGCTTGTGTCTGACCTATTTATATTTGTTTCATGTGGGAAGTGGATTGCAACATGTGCTGATTCAACGTGCTGCAAAATTGGATCAGTAATTCCTTCAGTTACTTTAAATAGACATGTCTTTTTTTGGCATATCTATAAATAAGTAGATATGAGCAAGCTTTGCCTAAAAGAATGCCCAGTATCTTATTCTGCCACATGGGAACCTTAGTCAACCAAATCATCCTGTTTTCCCTGTCCCACCAACAATATATTGTCACATATGCATTCTTCTTTCACATTTTCATCTTGGAAGTTATGAAATAATTTTAGGTGGAATTGGTTTTCAAATGCATTATCCATCTATGTTTTGATGTATATCAGTGGGAACAAGGGGATTGGGAACTTTTTGCTACACCTTTCAGACTTGAGTACTTGACCTGCTTGTTCTGGAATATCTTTATTCATATCATTACTTCATTATTTATGCATAACATTGTGAAAATTTAATATTCGAGATCCTGTATATGTCTGGAATCTTGTCCGAGTCCTCTATAATTGGTATTTATATCCTTAGAATTTCATGTTTGGTGTTCATGTGCTACATTTTGTGGGGCATGCATTTACTTTCATCCAATAACCATGCGATTCATATTTGCAGTTGCAGACGACCCAAATCCTGGTTGTTCCAGCTTGTGGTGGAAGCTTTGTGTTTTTTCTTGTATTTAGAGTAGTGTTGTACCAAAGTGAACTTCGTGTGTGATTCATCATTCCAGCCAGCTTCAGACTCTGCAAGTGTCTCCCGATCTCTGGTCTCAAACTTGATGGTCCTTTGTTGCCAAAGGTCAATTTCTTCTTCCGCTGTTCTTAAACGTGTGTATAGATAGCCTGCCTACTTGCATCTGAATTTTCATTGCCCCGATGTTGTTTATTATTGCACTCTCTTGTTTTGCTGTCACCATATCTTCAATGAATTTTATTTTTCATTTTGTTTTCTTTGGGTAGGTTCCTACAGGGTGTCATTACTCATTGGACTGATAAATTTGACTTGTTTGAGGTTACAAGTGAGATGACTTGTGTTGGATTTTATAAAGTCGTATCTATAGTTGGAGGAAGATTATGGTTGTGAAGGCAACATTGTTAAGCGATTAGGCATTTGGGAAGAGTATTTGAATTTAAATAAGTTTTGGTTGAAATTATATGTTTTAAGCAATAGGGGTTGGATACCAAAAAGGTACTACAGGTCACAAGAACTCAATGGCCATGTGGACAAGTGGTTCCATTGATAAGTGACCACATCAAACAAACAAGAGGCAGTCTCGAATGCACCCTAACATTGTAGTACTCCTATCTTTCCAAATGAATTCCCCTATAAAACACATCAAATGAATACTATTTGTTAGTTATTTATGGAAAAATGAAGATAATTTTCCACTTGTAAACCACATGGGCACATCAATAAACTAAAGATTTTATTGTTCACCAAAAAAAAAAAAAAAAAACTAATGATTTTATCAACTTTGTGATAAAATATTATCGAAAATATCATGAGGTTAGAATCTACTATAACTTTGATCAAACGAATAAATTTCTATTACACTTGATAAATTACCTTTTTTTCGCTGAACAACAATGAGCGGGCTTGAATTTGACTTAATTCGATTTGGGATTGACTCAAGTTTACTCTATTTGTTAACTTCAATGTAATTTTTGTAAATTTAAATTATATATTTGAGCACTACATATTTGAAATTTTGGTATTCAAACTTAAAATAATTATTGATATTTATGTTGTGAACATATTATTTAACTAGTATGGCACTTATTTTGTATATATAGGAAGTAAATGAAAGAGATAGAGACTTGAGTTGAGACTGTGAGAGTAATGAAGCTGAGTCTTTTATTTCATCAATCGTACATATTTATAGTTGTGTTTCTGACATAACTTTCAACACTATCCATCCACTAAAGTTGACTATAAAAAATACGTGTGTCATTTGAGCACATTAAAGACATTCACGCATATGCAACTGTACTGCGTGCTATGTAACAGTGCATTTCAACAATTTAAGTATTTTTCTAAAGATATTTAACATTGTTTATTGACTTCAAAGAAATGAATTTGAGCTCATTTTTGGAACTCAATTTTGTTTCATTTAAGTTAGCATCGAGGTCAACCTTGACTTAACTCGTTAAAAACTCTTCATCATCTCATTCTTTTAAGTTTAATAAGTTGAGTTTTAACCACTAGTTCCCAAAACAAAATTTTAAAAAACCAACTGCAAAAATTACAAGGAAAATTGATTCTTGCAATTCTTTTTTCAGTAAATAACTTTTTAAGGTTGGTATAAAGTATAAACTATTCGAAATTTTTTGAATCTTTTTAGTAGTACCTCTGTTCTTAATATTTGTCACGATCCATATTTCTTGGATTCACGCAATACAATACATATTTTTAATCATTAATAACTCAAATTTCATATAAGTAAAAATTATAAAAATTTGATATTTTGAATCTATGTGATTAGACGAATACAAAAAGATATCATTTGACTATATTTTACATTGTATAGTTTTATTAAAAATATAAATTAAATTTACTCAATCAACAATGACAAAACCCTCCTAACACTTAATAAGGAAAAAGGAACGGATGAAGTAGTATATTTTATTTTAACTGTTAATTTTATTATTTAAAAATTAATGGATCAACTCTGTCTGTATTTTGGGCCCAATAAAAGTTGGGCAAGCCCAGTAATATTGGAAAACACAACTACACAAGTGCATAACAATATTAATGTTCCGATAATAAAACCCTAATTATGTATCTCTCTCTGTCTGAGCTAAGGTTTGTGGCATTCGTTTATTTTCCAGTGCAGCAGATCTTCACCCGCGATCACAGAGCAGCGCCACCACTTCCGTCGTAGCCATGGGTCGTATGCACAGCCGAGGGTAATCCATCTATCCGTCAACTCCTCTATTCTACTGAACATATTTTCTTTATTTTGTTTTACTGATATTTTGACGAGGTTCAATTTCGTTCTGCTTTCAGCAAGGGTATTTCCGCTTCAGCTCTACCCTACAAGCGAACACCACCTAATTGGCTCAAAATCACTCCTCCAGATGTAAAATTTCTACGCAACTCGTTTTCTTTGCATTCGAAATGATCACGGACGCTATCCCGAATTCATTTTTTGTTGACTCCACAGGTTGAGGATAACATCTGCAAGTTTGCGAAGAAGGGAATGACGCCATCTCAAATCGGTGTGATTCTTCGTGATTCTCACGGGATTGCACAGGTGAAGAGTGTTACGGGTAGCAAGATCCTTCGTATTCTCAAGGCGCACGGTACTTTTCATAAATTCCTTCTCTAATTTATGCTTATGGTTATGGATGTAAAATATGGTTGATCTATTAATATTGTGTGGTCAATCTTTATTTCAACAGGACTTGCGCCGGAGATTCCCGAGGACTTGTACCACTTGATAAAGAAGGCTGTAGCTATCAGGAAGCACTTGGAGAGGAACAGGAAGGATAAGGACTCCAAGTTCAGGTTGATCTTGGTCGAGAGCAGGATTCACCGTCTCGCCCGATACTACAAGAAGACCAAGAAGCTCCCTCCCGTCTGGAAATAGTAATTTTCCGATCATACATTTTCTGTGAATTAGCTTTCTGTTTATTTCATTTATAATTTTCACTTGATGCTTTGGTTTTTTCATACTACTTGTTATAATTATTTTTGTGGGTTCATTCGAAATGAATTTATTGTGCCTGCTTCCAAAACTGCCTTACATGGGTATTTCGCTGCTTTGTAGCTTCAGTTCTTATAGGGAAATAATCTGAAAACTTATGTTGGTTGCAAGGGATTTTAAGTCTGACATATATCATTAAACTTAACATGATACCAGGCATTTTACTATAAGCTGGACATGGCTATTATGATTTGGCCTTCTGGTTTGTCATGCTAGGGACATTGTCAATTTGTTAGCTCTACATGGCTATTATGACACTGTACTTCCTGGCAATTGTGTTTTGTTGTTCATAGGCCATTGTGTTTTGTTGTTCATAGGCAATTGTGTTTTGTTGTGCTATGAACAGTGATTCTAAGTGTGAAATATTACTTTGGACTTTCTTACTAGTTTTTTGGTTTCATCTTTACTTTGAACTAGCGAATTTGTTACTCCCTCCGTTCTTTTTTAACTTCACCATTCATGCACATCACGCAATCCAATACACATTTTTAATCAATTATAACTTAAATTGTATACAAGTAAAAAATATAAAAATTTGATATTCTAAAACTACGCGATTAGATAAATCCAACAATATCTCACTTGACTATATTTTATCTTATATAACTGTGTAAAAAAGTTGAATCAAAGTCACTAAATGAATAGTAACAACTATGCAAAGGGTAAACATATTTAAAAACGGAGGGAGTATCATTTAGTTGGAAGAGTTACCAGAAACAGGAATATAGGATGGGCATCGTCCCATATGGATGTTGTGTTGTCTTATCTTTTGTCTTCTTCCATTTTTATTTAACATGGGAATATGTAGAGAGCCAAAGAATTACTAGTATTTGATTTTGGCATTGCGTTTTAACTTCATCTCACATTATGCTACCTCTAGTATGTGTTGGTAACTTCTTAATATGAACTTCAATTTGGCAGCGAGTCAACCACTGCCAGCACTCTTGTGGCTTAGGCTCCCATAAAATGGGTTGGAGACAGTTTTAGATAGTTGCTGGGATCATCTGGTGCCGCTGACGACTGTTGGAGCACAACCATCATACTTCTAGCAAGTAATGTTTATCTAGAATTTTGTTTTGTTTTATTATGGTGAGTTCCATAAACAAATGGAAGACAATTTTGAATACCTCATATTTCTTTTCTTGTTTCTTGTTATACTTTAGTGGCAATCATCCGTTACTACAGTGATTAAGTGAAAATCATGATGATGGAGTCTCACTTACCTCCTGATTTTATTTGTCCTGCTTTGTGTTCCCTCTTGAAAATATTGTCCCCACTTTTAGGAATTTCTCACAAATGTTCCTTCTAAGAAATGAAATGAAATTTCACGTTCATTCCAATTTGCACTATGACCCTTGAAAATCACCATATTCTGCATCAAATATTTGTGCTGTTATACTCTAACCAGATTTTTTTCTCAGCCGTGCAATAAATTGATGGGAATCAATGTAGCATAACTTTTAAGGTGAGCTTCTGCAACATCATAATGTTTTGGTTGACTTGTGTTATTTGTGGTTGATTTAAATATTCTTTGTTAATCGAAATTTATAGTTCTCAGGTTTAAATATTTATTTGGTTTTTTCCCTAGCCTTCAATGAGTGTTGAGCAAAAAAAAATATTTATTTGGTTTTCGTATTGCAAATGCACAAATATTTGTAAGACTGGTTAGATGGACCTTAATTGCCCCTCAACTAATCAACTAGCCGCTTTGTTTTTTCCATGCTTTTGTGGTATGAGCATACACAAACTATAGCTGGGAATTAGCCGGGAATATGTCAGGCTACCCGACATAAACTACAAAGTTTCAAGCAATATGTAAATGAAAAAAATTTACGTTGATATTAAAGCAATAGCCTACAAAGCTTTCAAATATTTAGATGAATGGGCGAGGCCTTATCAACCGTTATATTAAACCCATTGGCGCCGATGTGAACTCAAGAAATTGTTTCTATTTCAGAGGAAACTCTTCTGAAATTATCTTGGAAGGTTAAAGATTTACTTATTCGTGTCCCTTGATGGTTGGAGGTTTAATTTCCACGGTATCCTATTCCTTCCCTTTATCCCCTTTTAATGTCATGTTTTTTTTAAAAGAAAAAGGAGTCACCTATTCGTGGAAGACTATATTTATAATTGTTATGGGAGAGCAGGCCCGGCTCCAGCCCCACACCATTATGTCCACTTCTGGGGGCCTTAACTTTTGTTTAAAGAGCTACATACGTGCAACAATATTTATCTTGGATAGATAACATTAGAAGGGACGGTACAAAGGGTCAATTACATGACGTTATTATTATTATTATTATTATTATTATTATCATTATTATTATTAAATTAAGTAATACCGGGATATTACAAATAAATGGTGGACAGGACACCATATATTGGTCTAAACATGGCCGTGACCTGTGTCTAAAGGTTCAACTACAAAATACTGCAAGCTAGGTGTGTACCTCACGACGTGGGATATCGCGTGGTCCTCCAGCGTAGGAGAAGAAGCTTAGCTAGCGGCCAACGGGAATTTCCCACTTGCTCGTAATGGGCCCACGGTGGGGCCCATTTGGTTCGTAGTTGTAAATAGGGTTGTAAATGAATCAAATATTTTCGGTTCGATTCGTGATTCGATTCGAAATTATTCGAAATTTTAATATTCGATGAATATTTGATTCGATTCGATAGTCGATTTTTATATTAAATTATATATAAATATATAAATTTATCTTGTAAAATAATTTAATATTTTAATTTTAGTGACTATATTTACTAATTTATATAAATATATTTATATATGATATTAAAATGTTAAATTTGATCTATAAATCGAATTAAATATTTGAGTTCAATACTTAAAATTAATTTTATTAATTATTAAATTACCTTATAGAATAATTCGATTCGATTCGATAATATTCGAAAAGCTTATCAAATCAAAGCGAATACTGTGGTATTCGGTTCGATTCGGTTCGTTTACAACCCTAGCTGTAAACACAGAACATGTGGGCCCCGGGAGGCGTCCAGTGGGCCATGCCCCGATAATTAAAGGGAAAGGGGGCAGCAGCGCAATTCACTCCGTGATTGCCACACCAATGACCAATCTATCATCATCTTCTATCTTTTCACACTTTACTCTCTCATTTAATGATTTACCCCTCCTTTTATACAGGTCTAAACTGAAATGCAAACTATTACTGTTCATATGAGGATTGAATTGGGTACTCCCCTCATTATTTAACAGAAGTACTAGTATTTCAAAATTTTTGGGACAATATTTTGTTGGTGGAAAGAGGAGGGCCGGAGCCATTTATTATCTCAAAAGTTTAGTATGGTACAGATCAATAAATCAATAAGGTCGGAATCAAGAATATCAAACATAAAGTCGGGAGGACTAACAAAGTGTATTATCTCAAAAGTTTAGTATGGTACAGATCAATAAATCAATAAGGTCGGAATCAAGAATATCAAACATAAAGTCGGGAGGACTAACAAAGTGTTGAACGCTTCCAACTAAGGGTTGGCCTTTGAGGAACTAATCTGCTGAAGCATTTCATTCACAGGGAATAAGTGAGAATCGAGTTTCCCAGTGGAACCACGTAGTCATATTATTAATTTGAGGTATCCAGTGATCAACGAGTCCAGAAGCTAGTGTGCATGAATTGATGAGAACAATTGCATCTTGATTATGAGATTCAAGTTCCAGTTTAGTGATGCCCATTGTCCAGGCCAATTGGATAGTTAAGAGGATGATGGTCGTGGATGATTATGAACGAAAACACCAGATATGAGTTTTATCTCTCTCTCTCTCTCTCTCTCTTCATTCATATTTCTATTCATGATTTATGAACATTGAACCCCCCTCCCCCCCCCCCCCCCCCCCCCCCCCACCCACTTCAGGTAAAAGATGATCACTATTCAGTAGTATTCACTACCAAGAATATCTATCTTGGAACTCAACTCGTGCAGCTTTTGGAAATTAATCACTACTCAAACTAACATGTCCTGAAAAGTGGCCAGGCCACCATTACATTACAGTATGGCTAAAATGAGATTTAAAGGAGCTGTGGGAAAATCCCAAATCCTAATTGGACCGGCCAAGTGGCCAACCCCTGGGGTCGGTTCTAGTTCTCATTCCATCAGAGCCCAAATTAAAAATATACTCCTATATATATAGCATAAAAAGTAAAATGTGACACTTAACAAGTACTTATTCATTTCTAACTGATGTTGAAATATATACAGGCCACATACTGTAGTTTTTTTTCTTTTTTTTGGCTACAGGAATAGTGATGAGCAGTCACGCTCTTTGAATATATGCTACTCCCTCCGTCCCAATATAAGTGGTCCATTTCTTTTAGGCACGAGAATTTAGGTAGTTGGATTTAGTAGTTAAAGTGGTGTGAGTAAATTTGACTAATTCATCCATCTAATTTATAATGGTTACATTTGACTTTTAACCATATTTATTATTTAATTTTGACTTAATGTTATCGTAATGATGTAGAAAGACAAAAATAGTCAAGTGTGATCTTGTTGGAATCATCTAATCGTATACTTTTAGAATATATATTTTATATAATTTTTATTTATACCCATTTTGAGATATTAATGGTTAAACATATATAGGGACTTTGTGCAGAAAGTACAATTGTCATTATTGTGGGGTTTTTAATTATGTTTATGTTAATCTAATTTACTTAAAAGGGAAAGTGGCCACTTTTAATGGGACACCCTAAAAAGGAATAGTGGCCACTTTTAATGGGACGGAGGGAGTAATACTTTCATTATTTATAAGATGTAACTATGCTTATCTTTTCAACATCCTTTGCCCTCGTCGGCCGTTGCCTATGTATGCATATATATGCATTTTCTTAAGGAATATGTATGAATTATAACAATCCTTTATGTATTTATAAACACTTAAAACAGATTATAAACACATTTAACCTTTAACTAAAGGAATTTTTTAACTGCTGCTACTACACACGAGCATTTCAGTCAGTACAAAATTTTTCCAACTCCCCATTTCCCAATTTTCCGAGCAGCAGTAAAAAAACAACACTGACGCCGCCCTGTCCCACATCGAAAAACATTACGACAAACACAAACAAAACCCCAGAATGTGCGCATACACTACACATACAGCATTTGGAGTACAGTACATCTACAACAACAACACATCCCTCAATTTTCCCGCCGAAACCCGATTCCGTAACCCGGGTCGGACCCATCCCATAAAACCCGACAAGAAACATCACTATCGCCATCAAAATTCAAACCCACCGTCGGCCCCACTCCTCCTCCGCCACTTTTAAGAATCCCTTCTGGCCTCCATTACCATTTAGCACTCCCACCCGGTCCCCCCTTCCCCTTCGCCGATCATCTCCTTTGGCCCATCCACAAACCCCCATTTTCCCCACTATATATATATATATACATACATCATCTCTCCCGTTTCCCTGTCTCACTACCCTACAATGTCGCCGCCCTCCGCCGCCGCCGCATCCTTCATTTTCTCCTTCCTCCTTTCCCTCGCCGCCGTAAACTGCTGGCGCCCATGGCCCAATTCCATCCCCAATTCCACTGAATTGGCCTTCGGCGGCTCGAAAAAATACGAAGGCTCGTCGGAATTCATCAGCCTGAAATACCACATGGGTCCCGTCCTCACTGCCAACATAACCGTCTACCCTATCTGGTACGGCCGCTGGACGAACCCCCAAAAGAGGATCATACGTGAGTTCCTCTCCTCCATCTCCGCCCCCGAGACCCGCCGTCCCTCCGTCGCCTCCTGGTGGCGAACCGTTCGGCTCTACACCGACCAGACCGGCGCCAACATCTCCCGCACCGTCCGCATCGGCGACGAGAAGAACGACCGCTTCTACTCCCACGGAAAATCCCTCACCCGCCTCTCCGTCCAATCCGTCATCAAATCCGCCGTAACCGCCTCCACCCGCCCCCTCCCGATCAACCCCCGCGGCGGCGTCTACCTCCTCCTCACCGCCGACGACGTCTACGTCCAGGACTTCTGCAACAATGTCTGCGGCTTCCATTACTTCACCTTCCCTTCGATCGTCGGCTACACACTGCCCTACGCCTGGGTTGGAAACTCCGCCAAGCTCTGTCCCGGCGTCTGTGCCTACCCCTTCGCCGTCCCCACATACATCCCCACATTGACGGCCGTTAAGTCCCCTAACGGCGACGTTGGCGTCGACGGCATGATTAGCGTAATTGCACACGAAATAGCGGAGGTGGCCACCAATCCGTTAGTTAACGCCTGGTACGCGGGTCAGGATCCGGTTTTCCCCGTGGAAATTGCGGATTTGTGTGAGGGCATTTACGGAACTGGCGGAGGAGGGTCGTACACCGGCCAAATGTTGAACGACAAGGATGGTGCCACGTATAACATGAACGGGATCCGACGGCGGTTCTTGGTTCAGTGGGTTTGGAACAATCTCGTTAATTACTGCACTGGACCTAATGCACTGGATTAGTTACTAGTACTACTACTAAGTATTTGTGGTAAATTACTTTTTGTTTAATTATTTATTTTACAACTTTTATATTAAATGGGTTTTTCTCTCCTCGCCTTCCTTGCCTTTCTCCTGCTGATCTTTTTGTCAAAATATCATGCTGTTTCCTGTTTTGGTATTATAATCTTTGCTTATTTGAGTTATAAATATTAGTTTTATTTTATCAACTAAGTGGGTTTAATTGCTTTTTATGACATAAAATTAGATTAAGTTTTTATATGGGTTTGAGAAGATATTTGTTCCGACGCAAGAAATTTTGAATTTGAATTATTGAAAAAGCTGCAAAAGGAACAAAGTGGGTTATATCTTTTGAAGGGGTCCCGAGACCTCAGGGCCAGTTCCATGAGCACCGTTTAATGAATGGTAAATTGATGAGGTGGTGGTGAATAGAAAAGTGCATTTTTCTATTTTTGATGAAAATAAGCTTTAATTGATTGAAAGTGAATCAATGTTGTACTATGTGGCTCGAAATTGACAGGACATTTAATTGAACACTGAATGCCATAATGTTTAGTGGTTGAAAGTTTTAATGATGAATAGGATAGAAAGGTTAGCTAATTTTTACTTAGGTAGGAGTATAACATTTGTTGCTCGTGTCATGAATTTTTCTTTTCTATGAAACGTTTAATTTCTTACAATTCGTACGCTTCATGTTTCAATGTAAAACCAATTAAAAAAAAAATAAATGCCAAATAATACTTAATCTAAATTTATAATCACCAATGCATCTACAAATCAAGAGGTTTTACACTAAGCAAGATAGATTATTGCATTTACAAAAGATCCTGAAAACTCCGGGTCTATAGTACATCCCAATGACCCCACATGATCAACGGGTGGAAATGGCATAGGAACTCCGCTCCCGGGATCTGGCAATAGATAGCAAACACATGTCAAAATCAACTCAATCCCATGGGACACATCCCAAGGTGCTTTTTTTTCCATCAAAATTTCGGGGTCTCTCACTCACTTTGGGATTCAAACCCAATTATGCCCTGCTTTATTTATTTATTTAATTTTATTTTTTTTTAAAAAAAAATTATCCAGGTTATTTTCTTCCCGTGGCTTGGTTTTTGAACTCTCTTTCCGAGACACAAAACATAAAATAAATGGAAAAGTGCAAATAGGGAGGAGTAGTATTAATAGTTTAATGCTAAAAAAAATGAACTAAAGTTGCTTTTCAAAAAAGTGGCTCACATAGACATGCAAAATTATTATTAGTAAATACTTCCTCCGTTTTTATTTGTTAGCTACATTTGACAAATTGGTACTGTTCACTCATATACTTTGACTTAAAGTTTTATCATGGTTATATAAGTTAAAATATAATCAAGTGAGATCTTGTTAGATTCGTCTCGTCTTGTAGTTTTTAAATATCGAACATTTAAAATTTTTACTTTTATCGAATTTGAGTTATTAATGGTTTAAAATATGCATTGGACTGCGTGCTGGGTGGGTCCGTAGCTATCTTTAAAAAACGGAGGAAGTACGAAGTATGTTCATATGATAATTGATTGATTAATTCTTTTTCTGTTGCTACTGTGCATACATTGACTTTAAGGACACAATACTACTTAACAAATTAGTCACATGATAAGAAATTTGGTCACACAATTTGGTATGGGATTTATGGGGGTGGGTCGTGGGTGCACCAATCCATCATAGTAGTATTTAAAGTATTTGATCTTTTCAAGTTTAACACACTCTCTCTCTCTCTCTCTCTCGTCTATTTTTGTCTCCCTGTTTAGAGTTTATAGTCAATTTTAATCAATATTTATTTGAATGTACCCTATAGTTTATTAGAGGGAGATATGCTTCAATGTAAGAGGGTGTTAATAGTCAAGTGTAAGATGGTTTGATTGATGATTTTATTGTACAGTCTTATTAGTCTCTTATCAAGTCATAGCCTAGTAATCACTACTCATATTGTCAATAGTTATAAGTGGAAATCATTTTTTAAAAAGTTAAAAATAGCAAAGAGGTCAAGTGCAGTGTAGTGTAGTGTAGTAGTACTACAATTATTGGTACCCTAAACCTAAAGCCTAAATGTGTGACGAATACATCTCACATGCCTTTCATTTAATTGCTTATCTAACCAAGCTCTGCGACAAATAATGCTCCATTTGACTTCGTCTTTCGTTAATTTGACCTCCACTCACCTTTTATTTATTTTTATTTTTTTATTTTTAAAAATAGTTCATAAGGGAAAGAAAATGAAAATAAATAGAACTTCAGGACTGATAGGTACAACATACAAATGATGATGTTCATTATTTGTATAAACATTTTGTAATTATTAAAAGGATTTTTTTTAATTATAACCATTGAAATCTTTGCTCTCTGAATTTTAAAATTCAATCACTACCGGATCTGTTCTGTACGCAGCTTTTGTAAGCTTTTGAGAGCTTTTGGTAGCTTTAGCTTTTATTTTAAAACAAAAACCCCGTTCTGCACACTAGCTTTTGGGAGCTTTTCGAAGCTTCTTTTTAGAAGCTACCTGTAGTAACTTTAAAAAATAAGCTAATAGCTTATTGTTGAACAATTACAATTTTAACTTAATAACCAACTCAATACCCAATAGTCTACATAAATGTTTGTTCTTTTATATCATTTCATACATTTTTTTGACAGCTACAGCTAGTTGTACAGAACACTTAAATAAAACTGACAGCTACAGCTCCCACAGCTCCCTACAGCTCACAGCTGCAACTCTGCGTGCAGAACAGACCCCTGATTAACGATTAAATTTGGGACGAAAACTTATTAGCTATCAATAATATAACCATCAAGCTAGGCCAAAAAAAAAATAATATAACCATCAACTTGATAACAAAAGTAAAAAAATTATTGAAGTTTAACTTAAAGTGACCGTACATCCTAATTTACGTATCATGACTAAGGACACGCACTTAAACTTTAATTTGTAAAATTAAGCAGCTTATTAATTCATGTAAAACATGGCCATCTACATTTTCTAATAATACAAATATACTTTACACGTTTCTCCATTTAATATTATTATATACTCCCTCCATTTTGAAATAGATGCAATATTTGTATAATTATTACTATTAATTGAGTAACTTTTATTTCATGTTTAACATGATTATACAAAATAAAACATAATCAAGTGAGATCTTGTTAGATTCGTCTAATCGCGTAGTTTTAGAATATCAAATTTTCATAATTTTTACCTTTATACAATTTGAGATATTAAATTTTAAAAATATGTATTGGATAACGTGAAATGCAGGAATATTGCAATTTTTAAAAAACATAGGGAGTATGTTTTTCGATTTTCTCCATAGATAACATCCATTAAAGCGAAACATTTTTCCCTTTGTTTTCTTTCTTTTTTTCTTTTTTTACAAGAAAATAGAAGCAATCAGTCATAATAATAATAATAATAATAATATTTTTTTTAAAAAAAAAAACAGTGATCCCCAAAAGCACAAGAATCACACACAGGTCTAATAGTGGCAGCACTACACACTTATCCATACCCACAGGCCACAATGACACTATTACACTACACCTACACTTGGTCTTGATCAGATTCTCAATTCTCCACTTATATACCATCCCATGTTTATTATCAAAACAGTGTTACTCCATGTTTTCATATACACACAAACTTGTCATCCATTAATTAACCAGATTGGACCTCATGTTTAAACCTTTAGGTAAAAACCAGTCAGAGTCTCAAACAAAAAAGCAATGTAAATACATACACTGATTGATGAGTAACAGCCAGGAAAGCATGTTGATGAATGCAAACTTAACATGTAGTGATTGGCCTTTAAAGGGAAGTGGGATCAAATGCAATCAACAAAAAACCACAGTAAGGTGAGAAAAACAAATAGCTTCTCATGACTCATGAGAGAGAGAGAGAGATAAAGAGAGGGGACCTCATGATCATACACAATATACTCCCTCCGTCCCACTTCAGACGTCTCATTTGACTTTTTGGCACTGTTCATTGTTTAACTTTGACTCAATATTATTGCAAGTAAATATTTGAAAAAAAATAGTCGAGTTCGGTCTTGTTAGATTCGTCTAATCGTGTAGTTTTAAAATATATATTTCACATAATTTTTACTTATATATATTTTGAGATATGATCGATTTAAAAAGTGCATTGGATTGTGTGCAGAAATCAAACAAGACATCTTAAATGGGACGGAGGGAGTATATGTTAATAATAATAACAAGAGATATTTGAGACAAACAGAAACAATGCCAGCACATTTCTTGGTGGATGGAGAAAAGGACCAACTTGTTTGCTGATGAGGCCAAAAAGCCAATGCCCACTGATATCTATGCCACCTATTTTGAATCATTCATCATCATCATTTTTCCTAGCGTGAGTGGTCCGTCCATTTCTGTTGTTGGTTTGTTCCTACAGACTTCTGACTAGTGATGACTACTGACTAGTGATCGCCTTCCTATCTCACCATTATAATCTACAACCAATATATGCTTGGCTTGATGGCTTCAGACAAAAATCCTTGAGGATTTTATGTCATATACTATTATCCCTATCCTTTTGGTGTTTGCCATGTCTGAATCAACAGTTGATATGACCTCTAAGAAGCATATAGGATGATGAGATGATTGATTCATGCACTATTTCAAGAATTGTGGAATTAAGATTATTGGTTATGAATGTAGAACAGGGACTGTCTTTAAGTCATGTTTGCTAACTCAATTGTGTGTGCCAACTGTTGTGTAATTAAGTGGTGAGGTCGAATTTGAGCTCGGTTGAAACCTACCAGGCCCGGAATTGAAACTTTTTATGGGCGTTGTGTGACCTATTCTAATTGAATTTGAGAATATGCTTGCAATTCACAGGACAGGGAGGAGCGTCGCAAAAGCTTCCCGCCCTTTTAAGCCACTTTTCTGCTATTTCTAAAGCGCATGGTTATTCTTCAAAAAGTCACAGGATGCGCTACAAAAGGCCTCATAAAATCAGCAATAGCATAAGGCGGATGAAACATAAAACATTCAGCAGATAAAAGTTGAAATCCCATAGTTGAAATGAATTAAACACATGCCTTATTTGCAGTTTCCTTAGGGGGCATCATCACTCCATCGAGAGAATCAATGGATGCCTTGGTTTCGACTGGGGTGGATTATTTTTGCCTGCGAAAATGAGTAAAGAATGCACTTTCACCATCTATGTAAATTAGATCTTCAAAAGGAAGAAACACTGAAGGGGACTCATCACTCATCAGCATAAGGAAAGGACAACATACTGTCTTTTGGAGAAAAACCAAGTTGCAAGAATCCAATTTTATGGTAATGTTCACTGACAAGCTTATTTCAAACTAACAAACCTCACATTTTTGGCCAGGAAATAAGTACTCAATAATGAATTATGGACAAACTTATTTACAGGAATCGACCACTCAAATTTTGATATATAGTACAGCAAACTCCTGGATACTGAAAGCAGATGATAGATTAGATACTGAAAGAAACTTACATTGTTTAGGTTCAGCTAAATCCACGCACCCTTCAATTCAGCAGAATAAAATCCAGTATTGGAGTTTTCTGGTTAAGGTGAAGGGAGGCCCAACACCATCTGTCATGTTGCCAAGAGTTGAACCCATCTTCACTGGGAGTCTTCAAGCACATTTTTTAGTCTGAAATTCCTTTCAACTTAAACCCTTAATGATGGGGGGACAAGGCTTAGTGGGACAATGCTTAAATACATACCATTTTTCTGACATTCATCAACCGTCTCTTGAAAATCCAAATTTGTAAAAAATGTCTGTATATGTCTGTAATCAGTGTTTGCGTGATCCATCAAATACGGGGGGACCTTTTTGCTGAGATGGGGAAAAAACTTCGGCATAATTGCACATATCATTAATTTTGTTAATGTCATAAACTCTCATTATGATTCTGAAAAGTAAATACAAGAAGATGTATATTCTAAACAAGATAGTTTACACTCTCATGCCAGCAAAGTCGAATCTTCCTCTTCTGAACATACAAATGATTCAATATTGTTGCAATGCAGGATCAATTTTCCTTATTATTTGAATTCTCATTCTGCAGGAACTTTAAAACTCCATAGGCGACTGTTCCAGCAATAAATAAGAAGACAGTTGGCGTGAAAGATGGATACAGATACTTGACAAAGAAGCTATCCCAAGCTTCTGGCAGAAAGCCTGTAAGAACAATTGTGTGATGAAGTGACCATGCATCTACGAGGTCCAAAATGAAATCAAACAATGATCATCCGAAAAACACACATCAAACACAATACATATAAACACAATTTCTTCATATTATACATAAAAAGCCAGGCAGACCAATCCTTCCATTCAGTAGTGTTATTTGATAAAAGGAAAAGTTGCTACTGGCAGTGCTTCCTGCAGTTCTGCCACAAGAGTTTCTCTTATAAAATTCTGAACTGTACTTGTGCAACCAGAAGTAAATCAAATCACACTCCACAATTCATTAAGCTCTTTGTGCACCCACACATTATTCATGTCCTGGACCGTGGGTACAGCCATACAGGATGATAGGCGGGTCCATTGTAGAACCCTTGATGACTTGGAAGAACACACAGGGAAAAGAATCAGAAGAACTTCTAAGCTTAAGGCCAAATACATAGCATAACGATACCCATTTAACTATACACAATTCTTAAAGAGAAGACGACGGTGATGCTGCTTAACCAAATCGCTTGCCTAGAAACAATTCCCATAGGGTTTATCAAGTATAAATTGTCCAATTCCTATAATAGAAGGGAAGAGTTCATAGCTGATAACGACCTACAAATCCCTAAACCCTAAACCTACAAATCCATTGCCTTAAAAGATTTTGAGACATGCTGTTAGGGGCCAACTGATAATTCCCTCACTTAGGCTCACGAAGTGGTTAGGATAAGATCTAATCTCATCTGATGATCTGCTGGTGCTCTTCAAATGTGATATCACTGGGTTTTACTTCCTAGACCCAACCAGTCCCTACATCTGGGATTAGGGCTTGAATGAGATTACTGTTGGAATTTTTTCAGATTAATCAAATCTTTAAGATCACAAGGGTATATCAATGAATGATGCCACATTGAAACTGGAGAAATAGAGCATATTTACGAGGGCAGTTTTGGAGCAACTAGCCAAATTACTGTGCCTTTTTGTAACCCCCAAAGAAACTGATCAAACCTCTTAACATCATCTTAGGTGCATTTCAAGCCGGCGTTAAAAGAAGAGATGACGCAATCAACGGCATTTCAAAATTCAGTTCCAAGCAACTTCAAGTACTAATAAGTTCCACGAGCGTTTAAGATAGGGATGGCAATTCCACCCGCATCCGCCCGTAACTCGATCCACCCGATCCGATAAAATGGACGAAAACCCGAAAAAATATGGATTCTTATAGGGTGATGGGTGGATTGGGTGACGGATCGGGTCGGAGATGGATTTAGGCTCATCCAACCCGCCACCCGATCCATCATCCAACCCACCTTCCAATCCACCCATCACCCGCTTCTTTTATTAAATATATAAATATATATTTTAAAAATATAAATATTTCACATTAAAAATCTATTATATTTATATAAATAAAATAAACAGTATTAAAAACTCATAAAAAGTTAAAACCTAGATTGCATTAGAAATTTAGAATCCCTCAATCCCGCTCTAAAAATTGAATTGAAATCGTTCCCCTCTCCCAAATGTTTTTTTTGTTTTAATTTACATGATTTAATGAGATTAATTTATAATTTTAGATACAATAATTTATATGTTTCTAACATAATACTTGTTAGATTCTTGTTTTGATAATGCACAAGCTTGTGCAACTATCTTGGAAGATGTTGATTTAGGAGAAGGAAATTTTGTAACTGAAGTTGATGGTATTAATTCGTAATCAATTAATTTATTTTGCCTTTATTGCTCTATTTTCTTTTAATTTTTTTCTCGGATAATATAACTGTTTGTATATATATATATATATATATATATATATTCTTCATTGCGGGATGGGAAAAGATTTGATGTTTGACTTGCAAATTGGCATGAAATGAATGATATTGAGAAAAATTCAATATCTTTTTGGCTCTTTACATTTTCCTTAACAGGGTAATTGTTACTTTGCTTGTTGAAATTTAAGTGGGGGATTTGTAATAGTTTAATAGACTTTCTAATGTTCAAACATGAATTTATTTTGAATATAAATTATTGCATCGTTTATTATGTTTTAAATCCACTAACCACCCGATCCACCCGTTTCACCCGTGGTTGATGGGTGGATTGGATTTGGATTGAATTTTAGATGGATGATGGGTGGGTTGGATGATTAATATAACATTGATGGGTGGAGGTGGATTTAGGCTTCTCCGATCCATCTCCGACCCATTGCCATCCCTAGTTTAAGAGAATGATTCTCTAGCCATGGAAACTAAAATAGGGTGAACAAGTCTCAGCAGCTAGACTAACTTGAGAACAATAATTAACCCCAAATAAAAGCAACCGCGGAACATTCTAATCATCTATACCGGTTGCTCTGAACTTCTAATTCTTACCAGTACTAATAATTTTCATGATTTTTCAATCAAGCCTATTGATTTCTTCCACACGATAAAAATTCGATCTTCGACAAATACAATTGCTGGAATTGAGGTCTAGAACCAAACCTGATGCAGCAAGAGCGATGCCTTCCACGAGAATAATCCCGCCGAGGCCTAGCCAAGCCAGCAGGAAGGCATTCTCATTCTGCCTCTGTTCCTCAGCGCGAAGCGCCTCCTGCGGAGTGGGCAGGGTGGGCTTTTCCAACGGCGTCCGGCGAATAACAGCGGCCCTCTCTCTTTTTCCCTTAGTTTTCTTCTTCTTGGTTGCAGCAGCGGCGGAGGAGCCGAACCCCGACCCGGCTGGGGAATCGCCAGGATTTTTAGAAGACGGGCCTGAATTTGAAGTGGGTTCTTCTCCGGAAGAATCCTGCAGGCATCTGATGGAGAATTTAAAGGGCTTGAAGTGGTGTGGGTTGTGGAATTGGAGATTGGGTATATTCGAGGAGAGGGATGAAGATGGGTTCAGAATTAGCGCCATTAGATATTTCCGGGGTCCGTATCTCGTTATGTAAGAATGTTGCATACGACGTCGTCCCCAGTTCCAGCGGTAATCGACAAAATCCCCTCTTTCACGCACAATGCACGCACGAAAATCCCAGCTGCGTTTCTCCACCACAATCCCTTTGCCATCAAAACGATGTTTCCTGCATTCACCATCTGATGGTTCTGAATCACACGATCGGGATGGGGTATATGTCAAAAACCCTTGATAATTCCGTTCGTTTAATGGTCAGAGAGACCCCAGATTTTACCTCCCGAATTCCTCCCGAGTCATGGCGCTTATAGTTCAACCTCGTCTCTTTTGGGTTTCAGTTTCCCCCAAGTTAGCATCTTGGTCCAGGAAAGCTCGGGTCCGACTCTCTGCCGCCTCCGCTGCCGGCACTGCTATTGTCTGGTACAAACATGATCTTCGCGTGGAGGACCACCCAGGGCTCGTGGCTGCTTCGCAGCATCGCTGTGTTGTGCCTCTTTACGTCTTTGATCGCCGCATTCTCTCACGTAAGCTCAGTTCGAGGAACTGATTTGGTTGAGTTGAAGCTACTGTTCTCTTTGCAGAAAACTAGTTTTCTTTGAATGGAAATTCTGTGGTTCAAGCATGCCATTATTTCTGGATATTCCTGATGAATGTGATGCAGTAGCTTTCAATTAGATTAGTTTTTCCTATGCATTGCGAGGCCATAGTTGGGAAAAACTATTGCATCCTGGAGCATCTTCTCATCCCAAACATTCCTTCCTATGATGAAAAATGATTGTTACATTATGCTATTTCTTGGTCGCCAAAGTCCTTTGCTTTTGTACTTATAAGAAATTTTTTGTCAACCCTGTCTCTCTTTGGCTGAAGTATGAGTCCAGAAGAATCATTGAATTGTTTTGCTCAGAAGGCTACTAGATAACGATGTAATTGCTCAATGAATGGATGCCTGGTGTAGCTGTGTTTGTGCTTTTCTTGATAGTACTTAGATTGACAACAGAGCTCTACATCTGCAGGATTTTCCGAGGAAATGCTAGAGCTTCTCCTATTTGCTTTGGAGGATTTAAGAAGGGTGCTAAAGAATCAGGGCTCCAATCTGTTGATCAGGTTTGGGAGGGCGGAAAATGTCATAGGTGAACTGGTCAAAGAGGTAGTTAACAATGCATTTTCATTTGGTCTGTTTAATATAATTTTTAATGGAGTGTTGAGGAAAACATTTTGGGGAGCTTTATACTTGACAGGTCCAGGCTAGTAGCATTTTTACAGAAGAGGAGGTTGAATATGATCTATGCAAGTTGATAGATATTATGAAGGAGTCATTATCTACTTCATATGTTACAGGAGAGAACCCTAAAGTTGTGATGTGGAGCACTCCATTCTATGATATTGAGGTATAATGGCCATGTTAATTTATATTCTTTATACATTTGGGACTGCTAGAACACTACTTTTATATTCATTGTTATTATTGGAAAAAGTCCATGGGTGAACGTGGTGGTTCTGTTATGTTCTCATAGAGTTTGACAGATCTGCCATCATCATTCAATGATTTCCAAAAGCTAAAGCTGCCTGTGGTTTCCCCTCTTGAACCCCCAAAGTCGCTTGGCGATATGATGAATCTTGCATGGGGTAAGTGATGAACATTATTCATTGGTAATTTTACCTCGACTTCTGACTGGCTGAGGTGTGGAGATTTGATGGCAATCTGAGCAGGTGCTCTTCCCACCCTGTCTGATTTGAAAGAATATATGATTGATACGTCTGACAGTGGCAATAAGAAAAACGAATGGACTACACTCAAAAGGTTTTCTGCTGAAATCTTGCTGCAAAATAAGAAGCTAAAAATAAATCTCAACTCATTGCCGGCTGAACTGGAAGAACCCAACCAGCAAGATCTCAGCAATAAGACTACCCAAAGAAAGAAATTGGAAAATTCAGCATTTATAACAGGTCAAGGGAACTCTGTAGGAGGTGGATCTGCTCTTGTGTTAAATGCTTTGTCTGCATACTTGCGATACTTGGAAGGAACAGCTCGGTATGAGTGGCAGGAGTAAGTCTTCTGGACCTGAGACATGAACTTCTTATTCTCCAGGCTTTGACACATTATGTTTTGTTGATGCACTTCAGTTTGTGTCAGAATTTTTGTTATCCTTTTAGCAAAATGCTGTCATTTTGTATGTTCATTCTTTTCTTAAGTGATTGTTTAACATCCATCTTTTGGATTCATTGGCATTATATTCTTGTGTCATGTTTTCAACACCACAGGTGGATAGAAAGTGGTTGTGTGGTTACTGTTAGTCACTTATGATTTACTAATGTTTTACAATTTAAATGCAAAATTTAAGAGGGGAAGTTATTCTTTTGATTGATATCAAGCTTGGAAGAAATTATCGCCATTTTTTTCTCTAGAATCTATGGTATGTAGAAGCTCAAGTATTGTAGCTAGAAGCTTCTGAAATTAGTAAATGTTTGCAAAACTTGCGTTGCTGCAGGGTACATGATAAGCAGCGTGAAGCTGAAGAGCGTGAAGGAGCTTCATTTCAAACCCTTTTTGGTTCTGCTCTTCTTCTTGGAATTATTTCCAAAAGAAGGGTGTATTCTGAAGCTATCAATTATGAGAAAGAACGAAATGCTGGATTCTTATCGCCATTTGGGTATTCCACAACTACAGTAGCTGCAGCCATCAATACTGTGTCTTCCATGGAGGTAACCATCACTCTAACGTTTGTTCTCATGAATAATATGCTTCATCCATCATTCATCATACGTTCTGAGTTACTTTTCTTTTTTGTATGACGGTATGACCAAATTCTTGATCAATATTCTAACATAAATCAATCCTTTGGTTAGTGGTTTTGGCTTCTGTATTTGAAAAGCCAAAGAAATAATTCTGAAAATTTCCCAATTCGGATTTGGCGATGGAAGAATTATCTAATCCAAGTGAGTATTTGCAGATCCAATCTCGTGTAAAGCAATTCTAGTCCCAACTCCATTGATGAACTTTACCAGCATAACCTAACACAACATAATGCCATATTTACAGTACACGGTTGCTGGCCATGAAGGTCCAGCTGTTCTTCTTGTGCATGGGTTTGGTGCATTTTTGGAGCATTACAGAGATAATATATATCCCCTAGCTGAATCGGGTAATAGAGTTTGGGCACTGACACTACTTGGCTTTGGCAAATCAGAAAAACCAAATATCATATACACTGAACTAGTATGGGCAGAACTTCTTCGTGACTTTATAATTGAGGTTGTTAATGAGCCTGTGCATCTTGTGGGGAACTCAATTGGCGGTACATCATTTGAACCCTCCAACACAACTCTTACCTCTTTAACCACCTTCATTAACAAAAAGAAAATCCTTAGTTTATCTGTAATCTCATCATATTGTTTTGATTAATGCATTCTTTTGCAGGATACTGTGTTTCTATTGTTGCAGGCCTTTGGTCGAATTTAGTCAAGTCTGTCGTCCTTCTAAACACTGCTGGCAATATTATTCCAGGATATTCTGCTTTGCGATATTCACAAGTAAGTGAAAGTGTTTATCTTTGTTTCCTCATGATCATCTGTTTCCCCGCCATATGCGATCAGCTGTGTAGATATCCATCGAGTTGTATTGATATTTTATCTGTGGGATTAGGGCATTGAAAGGTCTACTATAAGATGGTGCTGCTAAGCTATATTCGCTCCTCTTGTCTATTAGTTAACTTATGAAATCCGTAATTTCTCTATTAATATTACTTTTGTGGAATTACACCATTCAGGATAGACGAGCTTCAGGAGCGACATGGTTGGGCGCCAGGCTCCTATTGCTGTACTTGAGGTTCAACCTCAGGAACACTCTAAGGAGTTTCTACCCAATTGTAAGTGTGTTTCCCCTAGTCTCAAATTCTGCTCATTTTTGTGTTATCATTGCCTTCAGTCCTAAAGCAATGCTGTGCAGGAAACAAGCCGAGCTGATGATTGGCTCGCCCATGAAATGATTAGAGCTGTATCCTTCCTGTTTTATTCGTCGACTTTTGTATAGTTTATTTCCAGTGAGAACGTTTTCGCTAGAGATCCTTAATAAGCATTGCAGTCTCACGATCCCGGTGTGATTTTTGTATTGGAAAGCATCTTTAGTTTCGATCTCTCACTCCCTCTGAATTATCTCTTGGAGGAGTTCGAGAAGAGGATACTTGTTGTGCAGGTGATTAGGCCTAATGATCACATTTGGTTTATTTCGTTTCATTGATTCTGTTCACACTGTTTGGTAACATAAAAAAAACAAAAAACAAAAAACAAAAAAAAACAAAAAAAAATAACAGAGTTCTAATTGGAGCATGTTTGATTGACTTCAAAATCCGTTGACTGACTGAATTGCTAAAAGAAAGTATGATATTCTTAAGGGTATGAAGGATCCATTGGGTGACTCCAAGTCAATGGTGGCTTTGTTTCGAGAGCACTGCAGAGGGGTCACAATAAAAGAAATCAATGCTGGTAATGTTTACTACAAATGTTGCTCTTTTGTTGTTTTTTCAATCAATGGATTAGTTCTTGCCAGTTATATTTATTTCTAATACCTGCTTTTTCAGGGCATTGCCCTCATGATGAGTTGCCAAATGAAGTGAACTCAGTCATCAAGGAATGGGTTGCTAGGGTTGAAGCTGAAGTGTATGCTGTTCCCTCAATACAGTTGCTCTAAATCATAAAAAAGAATACATTACCGACAATACAAAAGAGTAATTCAATTGATTTTGATGTCGCCCTACCATGCTATTTTTGTATAATGTATATTCAATAGATTCAGGCTATTTTTGCATAAATGAAATGTGGATTTAGAAATCACATGTGGAAAATCAATTCAGCTCAATTTTTGTCTCTTATTTTCCCCAAGTCATGGCAATTAAGTTTTCGTTCTTTTCTTTTTCTCGCACAACAAATTCAACTAATTTGCATTCAAAATTGATTTTTTTTTAAAAAAAAAAAAAGAAAAAAAAAAAAGAAGAAAAAACACCGAAATACACATTATATGCGCCAGGCGCGCGCGCACACATATTGGTAGTATAAAAATCTAACTAAAATTATTGGAAAGGAGAAAAAATATAAAACAATAATACAACAGATGCATCACAATTCGCAAGTCACATATTATGGCTAATCAGTATGAGCCAAATAGTTTCATCTCCTCCCCAAGGCTTGTGATATCGGGAATTATTCCTCCATTGTGATTTCTTACCGCACAGCCACCAACAAGATCTTTCAATATGGAGGTTGGGTCCTTGGCTCCACCATGCTGCAAGAATTTCAACCTGAGGGTAGATCCTGCAGCAACTGATAGTGGGTCTTGCTGTAACAGCTTTTGCCATATTGTTGCCGCAAAGCATTTAGCATACAGGTAGCTGTAATAACCTAAAACAAACAAGGAAATTGAATTCTCAGTCACTCGTAAAATCATGAAATGATTCAGGTGGTGCTGGTGGGATAATGACTCTGAAGAAGCACGAGCAATAGTGCAATACTAAGCCCTCGTTTGATTGGTCATATCGGATGTCTCATTAGCCTCTTATCAGCACAAAATTGCCCTGATAAGAGATTAATAAAAGCATCTAATACGATCAATCAAATGGGGCCTCAGTTAATCCTAGCAGACAAAAACCATGAGCTAGGCTTTGGAGAAGATCACACAATCACAAATGTAATAGAAAGGGGTTCATTGTAGAATAGAGGATCTCTCCGAGAGCATATGCTATGGAGTGGGATCTCATTCACTAAAAATATGAACAAATCTACATTTGCAACCGCACACATATATTTTTCCCTCTTTCATTAAAGGAAAAAGGAACAGCTGCAAAGACATGACGTTCTCTCACATAGTGGACTATATATAATTCTTTTCAAATCAATTAAAAGCCCCCTCTGGAAGTACATTTGCTTTATTGATCATAGATATTGTTCATTAATTATCCTTTCATTTTGATAAGAAATCAGAACCCGGATAGTGGGTGGCCAGCCTGCTGGATTGTTGTTTAATTTGTAAAGGTCAAATTCAAAACATTAGCAACCACCTTTAAAAAATCACAAAAATATCAATAAGATTTACATCTTTATTGAATTTCTTTTAAGGTATCTTAATTTACTGCAACTCACAGTTGTAAAAAAACTCCAAATAGCCTAGTTTGACACGCACACGCCAAGTACATGGAGATTTATATGAAACACATCAAGATGATTATTAGCATATACCTGCACCATAAGTAACAAGATGGTTGAATCGTGTGTGCCAATGTGTTCCTTCCACGTAACTCCAACACGTGTGTTCTCTCATCAGATCAGCAACTATAGAAACGGTATCTTTGACTGAGGAAGGTGGTGATGAGTGAAATGTTTGGTCAACCAAAGCATAGAAAACCTGAGAAGCGCAAGTAAAAGACAACTGATATTGGTACGCTATTACCAATACTGGCCGAAAACACAGTCAATCTATTTATGCCTCAAACAACAAACCTGACGTTGCATTTCAATTGCCGCAAACATACTTTTGGCTCCTTGTAGTGATTTTACCAACTTCTCTGGTATTGGGTCACCTGTAGTATTATGCCGGGTAAATTTTTTCAAGAATCGATAATCCCATGCATAGTACCTATCAATAACAAGGAAAAAGAGAAGCACAATGGTCACGTTTATGCGTCATTTATATTAAAGCTAGAAAATTCACTCATGTTAATAACACACAAATTGTTGTCTTCAAGTGTCCATAGTCACTATTCCAGAATACAGATTTTACGGAGCAAACTAACTTTTATGTTTACAGTTTACACCGATGGCCTTGTGTAACAAAGATGTATAATTATATCATGAAAATAATTATAACATAGTTATTTTAGTTCATCTATGATTTCCAAATGGAAAGCCATCAAAATATAGCAACCTATACTTACTCAAAGAGGTTTGAAGGTGTTTCAGCAAAGTCTAGAGCCACCCTTGTTCCTGAAAAATGTTGGTATTCCTGAAACATAGGTACAGAAAATTACAACAATTGTCATTTTATGTTTCTATCAACACAAAGGCAAATTGTACCGTTCTCGAAAGCAATGAATGAAGAGCATGTCCATATTCATGAAACAGAGTTTCCACATCAGAATGGTGAAGATGAACAGATGCAAAACTTGACCTTGAAAAATTGCAAACCAGGGCAACTATCTGCATATAAAAAGATCTCTTTCTGTGAGTTTAAGTGAGAATAACAATCAACTTCACATTTCCACCATAGCACTAGTACCAATATATATTTGCTTCAATGGCAAATTATGTGAGTCTAAACATTCTTATATGCAAATTTTTGGCTCTATATGTTGAGTGATGCTAAATAAATGTTTTTCAATTGATTGGGCAGAGAGACATTGAGTGGTTGGCAAGTTAAATAAGCATTCATATGAATGACCACAGAATAAGTTCGCTTTTATTTTTTCCCAAGTCTGGGCAAGACCTCTTAGTCGCTGCCATAGTACTTGAAAACTAAAGAATTACCATGATGATAACACTCACATCATACCAAAAAAAAAAACAAAAAGAAAGAAAAAGGAGAGAAACATGATAAATATTATAGCATAGCATAGCATCAGCACCATAAGGATATGCATGATGAGTCAACGATATTGGGATGGCAAACATGTACTCCCTCCGTTTTTTAATAACATTACCCTATACATAGTTGATACTATTCATTGATTAACTTTGATTCAATTTTTTAGTATCGTTCTATAAGATAAAAACATAGTCAAGTGAGATGTTGTTAGATTCGTCTAATCATGTATTTTAATAATATCAAATTTTTTATACTTTTCCTTTAGATATCATTTGCGTTATTAATTATTAAAAAATTGTATTGGTTGCGTGTAGTGTAGAAGTGGAGAAGTTAAAAAAGAACGGAGGGAGTATTAGTTTTCACCATGATGATGTCACTGGTTAATTTTCTAAGCCAAGGTGTAGAATATGTCTCCAGACTTCTGAAAATTAAAGCAACCATTCAACTTGATCAAAGAAAATGAGACCTTATAGGGTTTTTTTTAAAAAAAAAAAATAATAAAAAATTATTATTATTATTATACACAAGTGCATGTTGACTTTGATAGCATAAATGAATCAATGAAAATGAGACCTGAAAATTATGGTATGATTCTAGTAGCAAATGTACCATTTTATTAAGGAGTTATATTACATGAAGTAATTAGGAGAAAGGGACTAAATGTAAGATTGGTTTTGACTATACGCGTTTTGGCAAACTACCATGGGGTTAGTTGCAGGTCCAAAGACCAAAATGTCATACAGTCAATGCACCAATCTTACATTTAGTCTCACCAAAAGAAAGCATACTGGTAATTGATATTTGGTTTCGGAGATTCGGCGACCTCCTCTAATAGCAAAATGCGCAGAAATTGGATGTTTTCCCTCTCTTGAATTCAAATCAAGATACAAGTACCCCATATCTCCCTGCACAACATCAGGGTAACCCAACGGTTAAAAATAATGTTTAAATGCCACTTGGACTCAACTAGGACATAAATGTTAAACCTACATATTTCCTGAAACACTTAACTACTTGATGAGACTCGTCATAAGAAATGCAACAAATATGTAAAGAGTGCACAAAAAGAAAAGCAAAGAAGGTACAAGGAATAACAGAAAGACAGCAATTTTTCATCTATTACCGCAGGTGCAATACACTAATCAAATTATTACCTACAAACACATAGTCGCAATTGAGAGTACTCAGTATTGCACATAGATATTGTTATAATACTTACAAATTATACAGACTTTTCTGCTTGTTCATTTATTAAACAAAATAACCCTCAAGTCAAAACAAATTATCAAGAATATGTTTGCAACATGTATAAGCAAGACTCGATTAGACCTAATGCTATGCCATTACATGATTCGTAATTGAAAGAGGAGACACGATATAGATTATATAAAAGATTCAGATTCTATAACTTAGCACAAATATGCCAGGGTTACACTGTTTCATCTGCAACAATTCCCATATGAATGGGTAGGGCAGGGTAGCAATCTGTAGGGTACATTATAATACATATAGATACCAGTTATAAACCTCATCAGGATGATGCAAGGACAATTTCACCACATCTGGATGCCATGATTCACCATGGCCAAGAGGAGCCTCATAACATTTCACCCCAAACAATGATTCAGACAGTAGTTTTAATCCCTCAATACATTGAGGCAAGGAAAAATACGATGCGGCAATCTGAAAGTAATAAATCATAGAGATCATGTCAACATAATATATACACAGGATTATAAAAATCAGCATCAACAAATGTAGGGATTACTATTCAGATCATATTATTTTTCCCTTTCGATAAAACACAACCATCAATAAAGTAATAGTAATTCAACATGCTCGGCGAAGAGAATGATAAAATTATGAATGTGCTCCTCCAATTTCATTTTATATTCATCTCAAGGCCAAAAAAAAGTGGACTGGTGAGTGGTGAATCAGCAGGTATAAACCTTTTCAATAAAGTCCTTCCATATCATAGTCAAGTTTCTTCCTTTAAGACTTTGGCTCAAAGATATCAGCTAGCGCCTATAGTGAGTTTCTTTTTTAACATTAAAAATCATTTATTATGATTAGTCAAAAGTAAGATTTGTACTACATCATATAGTATAAATTAAATGCCGTCAATTTAAACATTTATGTCCAAAAATTTTTAAGAGAATCGGGTGATCTTTGTAACATAGAAGCTGTAAGCTATCACATCATTGGGATGAGCAAATTAAAAAATTGTACCAACAACCAATTAACTGCACAAGATAATAGGCAGTCTAAGTATGCGAATGAAAACTAACTGAATAATCCAAATTGTGAGCAGAAGACTTCATTATTCTTGCGAAGTATGGCTCATCCCAAGGCTCCAAGTCTTCAACTATCAAGTCATTTGTTCTCCTCTTAAAATCCAAGATTTTCTTAAACTCCTACAATTACAATATCCACTGATCTGTGAAACAAAAATAGTGCAGTGGCAGAACCAGTTATAATTAAATTCAATGTCTTAAGTGTAAGTTTCATTGAGTATCACACCTCACTAGCCTTGTCTCTGACCATTTCACTCATGTCATGCAGAAAAGACACAACAACTTCAGGTGACGAAGCCATAGTCTCCTTCAGAGCAAATTCTGCATAAGATTTATACCCCATGATCTGCATAATCAACTTATACTCAGGTGGCAATATTATGAAATTTTAATAACATATAGTTTTCAGTACCAAAATGATGAAGAACTATAGCCTTCAACTGTACCAGTCATTTCTAGATATTACTTTCGATATGCTATTTGCGGACATTCTAACCTCAGAAAACTCATGACGTGCTGCAAGAAGCTTATCTAGGACTGCCAGATTGGCTCGTGGCACAGAATTTCCTTTTATATAAGCTAGCTTTCTAACCTGAATAAATTCAGAGTAGAAGAAATCCTCATTTTAAGTTAAGATGTGAATCAGTATGCAATCTGTAAAATGTACCTCAGCTTCAGGTGCCAGCTGTAATATTGAACACAAAGCATTTGGTTTTGTCACTAAGCGAAATCCTTTCTCTTTCAAATTGGACCCTGAAGATAATGGTATCTTTGACGCAAATGAAGAGGGGCGATAGATGGGCTTGGCGAGATGCTGCAACTGTTTTGAGAGACGATTAGCTGGAAATATATCCACATGCCCGGGTTCAGCAATGATATTTTCATTGAACCTGATTGGCAACAGTCACATTAAACAATCTTGCAATCAATCATTCAACATAAAAAGATCAAATTAAAACCTAGTTGACAGACTGATTAAATCAGTAAAATGTTTCACTCAGTATAGCAGATCTAGAATTGACGACAAAGGTTGTTCCCTAGCTCACATCCTCACATAAAACAAAGAAAAACATATGATTTTCAACATGCCGTCCGGTGAGAGCACGCTTGATGATTATTGGTGTCATGGCGTACTATATTGAGATATGAACCTATGATGGTTCTAAGTAGATAACTAGGTATATCACCTCTTTTTTTAATATATATATATATATATATATATATATATGAAAAATAACTTCTCACACTATCAAAATGGACTTGCATACATGCATGCATCAAGGAACAAATAGTGTCAGGTTTATCAGGGTTTGCTTAATTTCTATGCATTCCAGAAACGGCGACGCACTCACTCTCGGCACAGCTGAAGAATGTCTGTACTTAGTTGATTGACTCGATCCAATTTTTCTGTCAAGGGAATGGTGGTGGAGATTCATCATTGATGAGGAAAAAAAAAGAGCATAAACAAGAATATCTCAGCCGCTTCCAAAGCATCAGTACCAGGACTCAAGTGGATTCCACCCTTCTCCAAATCAATGCGTAGATGATGGGCAGCCCTTCGGGCTTCTTCAGTAAGCATATCGTGATTTTGCTCAGCTTTTACAATAGCATGATACAAACTACGATTTGAGTTCAGATACTGTCAACAATAGTTAACATTATAATACTGCATGCAAACCGCCAACTTGTCATAGTTTTCATGAAACAAACTTGAATATTGAATAATTTTTATGATGGATTCAACAAAATTGGGACTCAATCGAACTATAACAAAAAAAAAATGTAGTAACCTGATATGAAGTTCTAAAAGGTTACATCTACCAAACTAAATAGCTTGAACCTTTTTACAGATATTATTTTGGTATATTATCCCTTTATTGCTAGCTTCAGTTACACGCCATGTTCAAAATAATTTCATGCTGCAGTTTATCATAATACTCGATTCATATATAGTGAAGCAATCACAAACAAGATAACAAAAGCTATCAAATGATGAATTACAGAAAATTTGGTTCCAGGATAAAATTACTAGGCATGAATTGGAGAAGAAATACTACAGGTAGCAGGCATCTCACATGTAGATATTCATTTAAGCGTAGAGATGCTTTGCTTGCCTCCTCAACAAATGCCCTGAAATGCATCAAACATACAGTGAAAATTTAATCAAAAAGTCATTCATATATTCAGGAACAAACTTTTTATACAACCGACACATGCATCTTAGCAACTTCCCACTCAATGGGTAATGCAAATAGTTCACCTCTCCGGATGTGTATGCCTACATAACTCGGCGCTGTCAATTACTGTACAGACCTACAAAAAAACATCCAATCAAGTCACTTGCTGTCACTAGGACTCTAGGAGGTAATCGGTTTCCCCCTTCCCCTTCAACCATAAATATATATTGTACATATACACACTATACAACATCAATTTTTAGCTGTCAGCTCAACAAATATCTTATCAACTGAAGCTCATTATCTCACAACACTAAATTGATAATATCCTATTTTCTGAAATTGATACTATGCAGACGATAGCTGCCATTCTACCGAACGCTTAATGCGTGAACATAGAAAGATACCGTGTCAGATATTTCATCCATGGCTTTAATAATTTCTCGAGCAGAAGGCATTCCAGCAATATAATTGACAAGCTCATCAGACCTTTAAAAAAATAACGATAAATAAATAAATAAAAACGAATAAACAAACAATATCGACATTTTAATGCATACATCGACTCATAAAGCAACACATGAGAGTTTTTTCGGCATATTACCGCTCAATTGCATCATCAACCATGCGCTGAAAACCTTTCGGAGTTTTCAAGTGGTCGAACCCATACAGACCAGTTTGTTTCACTGATGGCGCCGCAGCGGAGTGCAGACGGCGGCGGGAATAGCAAAAATACACCGCTGGTGTACGGAGTAGTGGCCGCCACATGTTTACCATGAACCGAAGGAAGAGCAGAACCGACGACTGCGAGGCGGCAAGGGGACTGAGTGAGTGAGGAGTCGGGAGTGAAAACCGGACGCCCTAAAATGCGCTTACAACTTATAACATCCCGCAGGGGAAATATACCAAAGTCGTGCTACGACGACTAGTCAGTTGAAATTTGCTAAATTTAGCAACTTTACTTTTGATTTAAAACTAAAGTTGCTAAATTTACAAACAAGTATTGTTTAGAATGCACATAAGTATTTCCCAACTCAACTTACGAATTTATCATATATTGCGAATGTTTCACCTCAAACTCTATTCTAAATTCCTCACCATATCTGGGATGAGGACTTAGCCCAAGTGGTTATGTCACTCAACTCCATTCCCACCAGCTTCCTATTCCTCCCTTTTATTCCTTTTGTAATTGTGTGGCATGGATTCCCACCACCCTTTCCAGGCCTTCAATAACTCCTCAAAAGAAAAAAAATCCTCACCACATCTTACGAATTTACAATTTTATGCATCCCGCACATCAGATCTCAAAACAATAATACATAACCCATGTCAATGTAAAATCCCAATATAAAAACCCAACCAATATCATTTTAATTCAAATTTACTTGTCTTGCTCGTACCAAAGAAAAACTCACTTCAGGGCCAACAATTTACATCGACGAACATTTACGCTCGGACATAAATCAAATAATCAATCAATGAACTGTATTTAACCAACCTTAATCGATTCAATCAAAGCCTCATTGTCGGCGCTGCTCAAAGTATACCCAAACGGTGGGTAGGGAAAGCAGCGAGGACATCTTTGAAATCGAATCGAAGATTTTCCCAACAAGCCAATTAAAATTTCAACCAGGTTTAGGATCGAAAAGCAAAGAATTCGATGCAAGAATCCCAAAAAATACTTCGGAGTAACAGATCTACGTGAACAAGGATGCAGATCTCTGAAGAAAAAAAAAAATTGCCTTTTGAGTTTTAAGTTGGGAAAGAATGAAGATTTTTAGTCCCTTTTTATTTTTTAAAAAATTCAAATCGATCCGTTAGTAATTTTTTGCCACATCTAGTCCTCTGTGTTTGTTAATTTTTTCAATTTGGTTCTAATTATGTAATTAGCCCGAGGTTGCTGATGTGATGTGACGGAGTAAATCACATTTTACATCCATCATGGTTGACAATAGCTCTAGAGTAGTACTGTGAGCAGAAACCGTTTTTGAGTCTGATATCTTGATTGTGAGAAGCAAATGTATGAATGGTATAGGATTTACATGTTCTCACACTATGTGATATATATATGTGTGTGTGTATATATTGAGAATTGCTGTTGGAAACTGCTTTTTTTAATGCATGCTTATAGTTGCTCCCGTGAACTTTAGATGATGAATCTCAATACTATCTCCGTCTCGATATATTTGTTACGGATGTTTTTTTGGTACTATTCACTGTTTAACTTTGATTCGATTTTTTATCATAGCTATGTAAGAAAAAATATAGTCAAGTGAGATCTTGTTAGATTCGTCTAATCTTGTAGTTTTAGACAATTAACTTTTTATAACTTTTCGTTGTACACAATTTAAGTTATTAACTGTTAAAAATATGTATCGTCATACGTGCTGGGTGGGTCCATAACAAAAATAGTGAGACGGAGAAAATATAAGGCAGTGACATGTTGGAAAAGGACAATCGATCTTTTTCGTTCCTCCGATGCAGATTCTTGAAAAACAATGGTGTATCTCTTGTGTCTGTGTGCACTTGCAATTGCTCACTTGCTGGATTAGTAGCGGCTGTATTCACCTTGTTGTATTCTTAATATGGCTGAATCAATTTTGCAGCTCACTTGATCGTGCAGTTTGATTCTTTGTTGTCATCCTTTGTAAATTGTCTTATATTTCAACTCCCAATTTTATTTTTTCAAAAGAAAATTAATTTGAAAAATTTTTTTTAGAAAGCACACGGACCGGTCCGCACAACCCGCAGCCTGCATGTGGGGGCGGGTTGGGCGTAGGTATTTCGAGCCCGCCCCCGTTCAAATCCGTCTCGTTAAAGCCCACAAAAATGTAAACCCTGCACGGGCTGGCCCGTTTCGCCCAGCGGGACCGTTTTTACAGCGCTAGGTCTAGTGCCCTACACAGCACATACACTAAACTAGAGATAAATATTTTTTTAGTCCATCAATAGGCAGGTAATTCACGTTTGGGCCACGAAAGATTAAATTATGAAGTTGAGCCACCAACAGACATTCGGGCCGAATTTAAAGCCAATTTGACCAATACCACACAAAATCGGGCCGCGTGCATCCACTCACCACACGATGGCTTAAAAGCGAAAATTGTCTCCTTTTGGTGGCCTGTTTTTCTGTCTATTTTAACATTTTGTCTCATTCTCATTATATTAAATACTCCATCCGTCCCAGTTTAATTCTCTTGTTTGACTTTTTGTCACTGTTAATTATTTAACTTTAACTTAATGTTATTACAAGTATATATTAGAAAGAAATAGTCGAGTTGGGTCTTTTAGAATCTTAAACTCATGTAGTTTTAGAATATATATTTTATAAAGTTCTTTTTTTCTTTTTACATATTTTGAGATATTAACGATTGAAAATGTGCATTGGATGTGTGCACAAATTAAATAAGATATGTTAAGTGTGACGGGAGAAGTAATGAAATATTAATCACCAAACCTACCTTAAGAAGTAATGAAATATTAATAATTGTATAGGCTATTTTGCAACAAAAAAAAAAAATCACCAAACCTACTGCATCACATCAATAATTAAAATTTCAAACTGACGACAATTAATAAATTCCAACACACGACCATACATCACACATAACTAAATTAATTAAAATTTCAAATTTAATATAATTATATCACATAAATTTCTAGTTTACTCCTATAATAAATACTACTTCATATACACTACATTAAATACGCTCTATCCCCACATAAAATATCGTGGTCAAAATACCATGATGTGAAATAAACATTCATTAAAATAAATAATAAATAAAAATAAAATAAAATATATATTATAAAAAATATAAAAAAATAAAAAATAATAAGTATAATTAATTGTATTAATAATAACATCAAGAATTAATTAAAGTATCTAACCTAAAATAAAAAATAAATAATTAAATCTAAAAAATAAATTAAATTTTGACGGACAAAAAATATTGTGACTGACAATAAAAATGAAAGTGAGACATAAATAAATAGTTGGATGAAGTATTATTTAATTTAATTTAAAAAATAGAAAATAAAATAAAAAACGTAAAATGAGCCATCAAAAGGTAAACATTGCAACTTTTAGGCCAGCGCGTGAGAGTGTGTGGCGAGTGGAGCACACGCGGCCCGTTGAGACGTTGACTTGGTCAATTTGGCCTAAAAAACCAGCCCGAATGTCTGTTGGTGGCTCAATTTCATAATTCAATCTTTCGCGGCCCAAAAGTGAATTACCTGTTGATGGCTTAAAAAAATATTTATCTCACTAAGAGCCCGTTTGGATTGGCTTTTGAAAAAAGCAGAAGCCAAAAGTAGAAGCAGAAGCAGAAGTCAAAAGCAAAAGAATTGTTTGGATGAATAAAAATGAAAAGTGCTTTTAGAGTGTGGTAATTACCAAAAATGACATGTTATTTAATACTGATAATAAGATATATTTATAGTGTAATTTATATTAAGTAGTGGGGTATTTAAGTCCTTGCACATTTTACGAGGTGCTTTTGGTTTCTGCTTTTGGGAGAAGCACCACCTGGGCTGCTTCTCCCAGAAGCACTTTTTTCGCTTTTCGAGGTGCTTTTGCTTTTTTTTTAAAAGCCAAAACAAACACCTAATTTCTACTAGAAGTGCTTTTGCCAGAAGCAAAAGCCAAAAGCACCTCCCTCGAAGCCAATCCAAACAGGCTGTAAACTATTTTCCGAAACCGCAGTGTTCCATAGCCATGATAAAATTCGAAAGTCGGCACTGAATAATGCATTTCTCGTGGTTCTCTAGGTTAGGCCATCTCCAGCAACAAACTCTATTTTCCAGTCAACTCTATTCTATTTCCCAGTCCAGTTTACAGTTTTTTACTTTTCATCTCCAACAATCAACTCTAAATTTTCCTCTATTTAAGAATATTCTATTTTGATTCCTTTTACTATTCATTTAATTTGTATATATCAATTTAATATATTGTATATATATATATATATATTCAGATATATATTACTATATTTTAAATTTAATTTTATTAGAACATATATTTTTTCTTTTCTTTTTTATTTTTCTGTTGAATTTTAATTGATTTAAATTATTTAATATAAGAAAATATAATCAAATCAATATTCAACAAATTATTAATTATAATGCAAACTCAGTTTTTATATAACGATAACAAAACATGAGATCATTATTCATCACTCACTCGTCTTTCTCTCGTCCCCTCATAATATGATATTGTTCTATTTGAAAGTTCTAAAATCTGATAATATATTTAGATTCTTTGCATCGAGTGGATATATTTTCCTATAAAGAATGTCAAAATCCATGTTCATTTAATTTTTCTTTTTAAATTATATTATTGTATTTGTTTTAATATATATTAACATGGGATTGGGACTGCCCTAGTGGTCAAGTCTTCCGACTCCCGATCTATAGGTTGACTCACGATCTATAGGTTGAGGGTTTGATACCCCACCTCGCCCCCTATGATGCCCTTTTGTCCTTTATAATTTACTATCCTACCACCTATTTCTTGCCTGTATAGGCTGTTCAGCAAAAAAAATTAATATTGTATTTTAATTAAATAATAAAATTTTGATTAGAAAACATATAGAATTTTAACTTTCATTGTTGTTTTTATTATTTAAATTTTAATAAAAGTAAATATAATCTGAAATTGATTAATAGAACAAAATATGTTCCAAAAAATATAAGCACAATACAAATAATAAATGATGTATTAAAAGAAAAAAAAAAAAATAAAGTCCAAGAGTAGCGTTGTGCTACAGTGCCCCGCTACAAATAGCGGGGCACTATTCATTCTCCCAAAAAGTAGCGGCCCGTTTGCCGTCTAATGTTGACTGTTGGAGGAATCTTTCACGCTAAAATAGAGTTTTCCACTATTTTAGAGGAATTGCTGGAGTTGCTCTTAGTGGGAGTGGGGGGGGGGGGGTGGGGGGCGGGCGGGGCGGGTTGATTGGAAGAGCCGTGTCCTTGGGATAGAATTTGGCTTGAATGACCTCTAACACAATTAACTCTATTGTGGACCAATCTGGCAGCTATGTGCTATCGTGTACTAGCCACTCGGGCATCCTATGAAAGTAGTGCTATATTCCTTTGATTGAATGGATGGTAGTGGAGGATATGAACCCAATTCTGTTTGGCTAATGACTACCCTTCCAATTATGCTGCTACTATTATTATGTACTCCTCTGTTCCTTTTTTTTTTTTTTTTTTAGTGGTTGTTTGGTACCAAATCACACAAATCAAGAAATGTAATAATTATTCTAGACATTTACTATATTTTTGTTCTTCATCGTTATGGTGGTTTGGAGAATGGATTGGGTATTTTTAAAAAATGTGAGATAATGCACAATAATCTAGGCAAATCATTAATGAGAGTAGAAGGGTAATATTGGAAAAATATGATATAAATATGTAAAATGACAATTGTTTTGGAATAATTTTTAATCTTTAAAAAGACAACTAAAATGAAACAGAGCGAGTATGTTGTCCTTCTGTGTAATTGTGTAAGACAATCGCCAAGGGGGTGAATAAAGCCAATAGTTGTATCACTGTATGATGACTACAATTTCAGGTAATGCCAACGAAAATTCATTACTAAATTTAGTTTTAACGATGAGAACTTATTACTCCCTCAGTTACTAAATAGTTATCTATTTCAACTCAATTTTAATAATCAATATTTGAATTAATTAACTTATAAATTTACATTTTTACCCTTCAATTAAACCCATTCTTAATAAATATCAACAAATAGCATTTATGTAAAGTGAAAGACAACATAGTAAATGTATAATATAACTACATATAACTACCTATAACTACCTAAAAGTGACAATTATTGTGAAACACTTTTTAATCTCTAAAAATACAACTAAAAAAGAATGGAGAGAGTAATTATAAAGTATCTATTATTATTAATGTTATTATTTTATGTGATAGAAGTGGAAGGGGTGTGAGAGCACAAGTCATACAAATTATAAAATATCCTTGGATTGGATGAAAAATGGAACACAAAATACTAAAATTGACATGTGGGATTTAACCCTTACGACAAATTTCGTGGCCAAAGTATTTAACTATTGTATCTAATAAGAAAAATAATTTTTTTTTTTTCTGGGTAAGGAGGGCCGAAGCATTTTCATTCATAGAGCGGGCGAGAGTAAGGGGCCGTTTGGAATGGCTTATTTTGAAGTGCTTTTGGCTTTTGCTTCTGCCAAAAGCACTTTTGAAGGAAAATGAGTGTTTGTTTTGGCTTTTGGGAAAAAGCAAAAACACCTCGAAAAGCTGCAAAAGTGCTTCTGAGAGAAGCAGTCCCGAGGTGCTTCTCCGAAAAGCAGAAGTCAAAAGCACCTAGTAATGTGTGCAGAGTCATAAATGCCCCTATTAATTTATTTTAATTACACTATAAATATATACTATTATACATAAATAACACATCATTTTTGGTAATTTACACATTTCAAAAGCACTTTTCACTTTTACATATCCAAACACACTTTTGAAAAAAAGCTGCTTTTCAAACATTCCATCCAAACACAAAAGTTACCTGCTTCTGCTTTTGGCTTTCACTTCTGCTTCTGCTTTTGGCTTCTGCTTTTTTCAAAAGCCAATCCAAACGGGCCCTAAGAGCCTGTTTGAAATGGCTTTTTTCCAAGTGCTTTTGGCTTTTGCTTCTGTCAAAAGCACTTTTGAAATAAAAAGAGTGTTTGTTTTGACTTTTTAGAAAAAGCAAAAGCACCTCGAAAAGCTGCAAAAGTGCTTCTGGGAGAAGCAGCCCAGGGGTGCTTCTCCGAAAAGCAGAAGCCAAAAGCACCTAGTAATACGTGCAAAGTCTTAAATGCCCCTACTACTTAATATAAATTACACTATAAATATATCTTATTCTCATATAAAAAGTATGTCCTTTTTGGTAACTACTTCATTTCAAAAGCACTTTTACTTTTACACATCCAAACACACTTTTAAGAAAAAGCTGCTTTTCAAACATTTCATCCAAACACAAAAGTTATTTGCTTCTGCTTTTGACTTCTGCTTTTTTCAAAAGCCAATCCAAACGGGCCCTAAGACAGGCCGTTACAATCATTCAAAAGATCAAAAGGTTAAGTTTTTAAAAACTGTGTATGAAAATGTAAATTTCGCACATTTATGCTCTATAAACTTTAAATATGTGAGCATTAATTATGGTTGTGTTGGGGAAATGAAATCCCAAAGGTTGGGACTTGGGGAGGAGGGGAAAGCGAGTTAACGTCAGTACGTCACAACCCACAAATCACATTAATTATAAGATTAATGGTCATAATTAATAAATAACCTTGCTTAAGGTATTTAATTTATGCAGGGAAAGCAAGGCAATTTAGGCAAGGCAAAGGAAGCGGAAAGTGCATTTTCCTAGTGAATAGGAAACGCTGAAACGCATGTGATGTGATGGCCGTGGCCTGATGGCTTGCCAGTTGCCACTGCCCCAAACCTGTTCGACAGATTGTCTCCCCCAAGCCTCCACTCATATTCCCTTTAATTCTTCTCTCCGATCGTCTTCCTTGTCAATTTCGCAAGGGATCAGATATGTGGTGGCGCGACGCCATTCTCTCGCCTCTCCGTTCTTCCTCTAAATCGCGCCTTCTTCATCGAGTTTGTTAGCCTTTTTGCTTTGATTTTTTTTGGATTAATTTCTGTTTTTTTGTGGACTACTGACTCAATCACCTTGTATATTTGTATCTCCGCAGACGAAGAAGGTAGCTTTCGTTTTCACGCCCAGTCAGGTGTACAGCACGCAAGTTCTGAATCCGGTATCATCTCGACTTCTTCGATTTTTAGCTGCTGTTATGCTAGCATTGAAGTACTGGGGGAGCATAATGCTTTCTCTAATTTGGTGTCTAATGCGTTTTAAACTGATTCGTTGTGAATGATTGATCTGATATCTTAATGGTCTGTCCTCCGTTATGATATTTGGTTTTCTGTCTCGCTTGAATGCAAATTATGTTGGCTCCGTCTTGGTGTCAGTTATGTTCTGCTTTATTTACAAAGACCTTGCTGTTTTCAACTGTGAGCGTTTATCGCATGCAATTTTGTCACCATTTTCATTTTGACTTTCCACATTTTAAGGTTATTTTTTCAATCTCGGAATTCAACAGTATTACTTTCGGCAAGTTCCTAGTTTTTATTCTTGTTATACATTTTTTCTGTTAATTGTTGCAGGCAGGAAGTGGAGTTTCTGATAGAAGAAAATCACCGTTCATATCTTTTGTCCTTGGTAAATAACATTTATTTAATTAAGTTGCTTTTCTGGTTACTTCTTTGTTTAACACTCAAATTATAGACCTTATTGTCTACTAAGTGATTCTAGAATTACTTTGTGTTTTGGATTATTGCACATGACTCCTGTTGGGCTTTTGGAAGGATTGATGAAAGTATGTAACATTAGACTTCTTGACCTGTTTATGGTGATGCAAACTAAATCTGTGCTGGATCATTTTGTTTTCATGCTTTCATGGGTTAAGTTTCTGTTAAAGAATTGTTTACTTTCATTTAACTAAGGTAACCATGAGTTTACTGTGAATGACTACGGTACGTGATAATAAATAGACCCAATTACAGCACAGTTTACCTAGTTGCTGGATAAATAACGAAACTCGTAATAAGTAATATAAACAATGCTTCCAATCGTGGAAAGTGGATATGGTTGTGCTTGATAGTAAATGTGTTCAATTGGAATAATGTCAAGCATTTTGCAATTGTTTTTGGATAGTGAATAGCTGCTTCGAACACTATTTATGCATCTTTGTTTTTCTTTTGTCTCTTAGTTTAGGTGACTTTGGATTACGAACTTTGTTGATTAGTTTATTTAGGACTGCTCTTGATATACTGAAAATGTAAAATTACAGAGGAATTATTCCAACATGATACTCGTGCTTTCAGGGGGTCCAGGGAGTGGAAAAGGTACTCAATGTACAAGAATTGTTGAAACCTTTGGGTTTACTCACTTGAGTGCTGGGGATCTGTTGAGGAAAGAAATTTCTTCTAATAGTGAAAACGGGTAAGAATAGGCACATCATGGATGTGTTCTATGATGTACCTCCTGTGATATACCATTTAAAAGAATGGTTTGTTATTGCAGTTCCATGATTCTTGAAACGATAAAGGAAGGAAAAATTGTTCCCTCTGAAGTGACTGTTAAACTAATAAAGAATGCCATTGAAGCAAGTGACAAGGATAGGTTTCTTATCGATGGTTTTCCAAGAAGTGAAGAGAACCGTATCGCATATGAAAGAGTTGTGAGTTACTTTGCTTTTATAGATTTTGTTGGTTGAGGTTTGAAGTTTTGTTAACAAAGTGCCTTAGCATGTCCTTACATACTGGTTTTCTTCTTTCATGGTTTGCTTTATAGTAGCAAATTTTAATTGTAGCCAAAAGTCCTGCTTTATTATACTGCTAGTGTGAAACAGTGTTTGGTATACCTCGAATGCAGGTTGGTGCTGAACCAGACATCGTCCTTTTCTTCGATTGTCCTGTGGAAGAAATGGTGAAGCGAGTCTTAAACCGGAATGAGGTGTTTTTTCCCCCAATCTGTCTACTTGCTTCATTCTCTGCCATTTCTTTTTTCTGAACAAATAGTAATTTTTTTCAGGGAAGAATTGATGATAATATTGAGACGGTAAAGGAAAGGCTGAAGGTCTTTGCGGAGCTAAATCTTCCTGTCATCAAGTATTACTCCGAGAAAGGAAAACTCTACAAGGTATCAATTAATACAGTTGCCAAATATGTTAACAGTGTCTAATAATTTTGTTTGCACTGTATGTTATGAATACTAAATACTTACCTTCTATGGCCATGACGAAATTCATAAAACTAAAAATTGTTGTAGCCCGTATATTCATTTATTTGTTTTGTGCTTAGTTCCTTTTACCAACACACTTTCAATCTGGTGGTTTCATTGCTTACAGATTGATGCTACTGGATCAGAAGATGAAATATTTGAAAGGGTTCGACCAGTTTTTGCTGCACTGAGGTACACCGTTTTGTTAAGTTTTTTGATCTTCTGAAACCATGGTTTTTGATGGATCCATTATTCAGTCTTACTAGAAATCCTGTTAATTGATGCCTATATATATATATATATATATATTTAATTATATTTTTCAAATTCCTAAAACCGAGAAATAACTGGAAATATTTCATATCAGCTTAGTGCATTGCATGATTTCTCTGTTGTGCTGTTCTGGAGCTTTTATCTAAGAGATCCATTATTATCACTTATATAGAGTTCACACAGTTAGCATATGATCAAAGATGAACAAACCCAAGAGAGTAATTACCATCGAGACCTAATTCGTATAAGATAATTATGGTTGACTTATTCTTTTGAACTTCAGAACTTTCACTGATGATTAGTCTGTTAGTTTGTAGTTTGTACTACTCAAGAAAGAACATTGATTTTATTTTATTGAGCTTCATAACAGTTCCAACTTGTGATTAGGCATTTGATTTAGAGTCCTAAGTAGAAAAACTCCGGCCTTTACTTAACCACCTATGTCTCTTTTTCTCAATTACTTTTCCTTGGACTGTTCACCTCCTCAAGAAGCACCTCCTTTTGTATGGTCAGGTAACCAGTTTCCCTATTTCTCCATGTATTTCCAGTAAGGTTGTTTACACACTAACAACTAGTTTAATTGACTGACTCCTATTGCATGTTCAACTCCATTTGCCTCGTTGAAAATTATCATCCTTGTCCTCACAAAGAAAAGTTTTAATATGAAATTTGTGGATTTTTGTACTCTTTGGCTGCAGGTAATCCATCTCTGACTCTGAACTACATACTATACTTTCTGAGAGTGCACAAAACTTTCGAATTCAGCCATTTTGCGCTCGGCATTCTCTTCTTGTGTTGATTGTTGGTGAAAGTTGAAACTGCTTTCTTGTAAAAGAACTTTACTGGTGACAAAATTGTCACCATTTTCCGAGTCTAAGGCTGGCCCCTATTTTACCTATTCCATGTTTATTTTTCCCAGTTTCTGAAACTCTAATTTTAAACGAAACTTATAAACAACACAATGAAACACTCCGCATATCCTTTGCTGCTCTGTAATTGATTGTGCCAAGCACGCAAAGAAGCCTTTGGTGGAACCGACTACACTTATATTCATACGATCTGTATCTTGGAGTCCGTTGCTTCATTCTAGTCACGTAACGAGGACCTTATTTATATTAGGAATATGATGGTTCGTGCATATTGTTTGGTTTGGATGTTAAGTCACAGGAATATGGTCAGAACTGAACCTGAACCCTTTAAAATATGTTTTGATAAATTCTAGTTTGAAGTTCGGCTTCGATAATGGCACGAGGTGCCACCATCCCAACCTATGATTTAGCTTGATTTGTGAATTTACTGGAACCCGGTATTCAGGTCTCCAGGATGTTACCATATTTAAGGTAATGTTTTTCCTCTAAACCACTCAAAATTGGAATTTGGACAAAACGCTTTATTGTCTAAATTTGGCCCGTCAAATTGTTAGTACTACTATTTAATTGCGCTACTCATCACCTCATCATTAACCAGAGTACCAGACCGATCAACTCTGATAATTTTTTCCCGGTTGACTTAATGCATCAATTTATGGTAATTATGGAAAAGGAAGATTGCTATATGTATCCAATAAAGGGACACAAATTGCCATACATAATTAAATTTGCAATTGCATCTCATTGAAACCAAAATCCACACATATACACACGCGGAAGACAATGTTGCGTTTTGCACCTACTAGTAATCTAGTATATTAGTAGTATTAGAAACACTTGGTACTTGAAGGGAGAAAAAGAAAAGCCTAAGAAGATAACAACAAATTGAACCGACTAGTTGAGGTCCAAGTGGATGTACAACTACTACCACAAGCAATTAAAAGCAACATTTCTATCATTAATAAGGCGTTCCCCTCTGGTGTCTAGTCCTTTTTTTTTTTGCATGGGGAATGAATCCATGGTGTCAAATCAAAATAATATATACAGTATATGCCATTATATTTTTGCTCCTTAGAATTAAAGTATTACATATGCATGGTTATGTATATTGATGTTAATTTATGTGATGGACAATATTTTAGGTTAACTTTAACTAACATATGTATGACTTCATATATACTGCTACTGCTTTTTTTTTTTGTTTTTTTTTCCTTTTCCTTTTTTTGAAAAAGCTTAGATAAATTACATATCAGAGAGGCCGAGGAATCGAATTTAACTAGTGACAAAAGTTAGGTTATCACCTCTTGTTAAGTGAATTTAACCTCTTCGTACACCGATCAATTCAGAGTATGTGTTTTAATCATATACTACTCCCATATATATATATATGCAATCATCATCATCATCATCATCATCATCATATATCACTTCTTCAACTTATTAGCTAAATAGTATAGTATATTTAAGTAAAGCAATAAGCTAAGCAGATATGTGTACATGTCTGGATATATATGTCCATACAGATAAGAATTAATTATATATATATATACTAGTGGCGAAACTGTGCGATGCACAGCGTAATAAGGACGTACAATTGCCCATGGAGAAAAAGAAAAATAATTATAGGTAAGTGTATGTGGGTTCCCATCTATAACAATTTTTTTCTGTAGGAGTCACTAATAGTAACATATAGTTGGAAAAGCTGTGCAATTGCACAGCAAACTGAGGGGGCACAACTGCCCGTGGGAAAAAAGAAATAATTGTACATAAGTGCAAGTGGATTTTTTCCAAAATGGTGGAATACGGCTTATATACTCTGCAAGTGTTATTTAATTTGTATTATGTCATTGTAATACCATTATAAATTTCCTTGAGAGTTAAGTTGTGAGTTGGGGGCAGAGTAAAAGGAGGTCAGAAAAGGTTTACAAAATAATGATAGAGCCAAGGATATTACAGAAAATAGTACAAGACTACTTTTTTCTCCACCACAATAGGATATAGAAAAGCAACAACATGCATGATACTGAAATATTGGCCATTCCATTTAAGGTAAACACTGTTCTATTGACTGAGGCCAGTCTATGCCAAAAGAAACTGCAAATTTGTGATGAAGTAATGCATAATCAGAGTGAAAATATATAGAAAGTTCCAAAACATAAAAGAAGCTCAACACTTGAAACTCACCTCTACAAGTCTGTCCGCACATATATGGAGAAGAGCTATAGCCTTCAAACTTATGCCAGAGGAACTTTTATTATTAGAAAACCCCATAAGGCAATTCACACAATCCATAAAGCAAAATCCTACAATCTGAGCAAAGTGTTCCAAGATAACTGCAACAATTCTCAGTTGTTAGGTTGAATTCAAAAAACTGACATGTAAAAAATATACAAAGGGAAAAAAAATTAAATAAGTTGGTTTTGGTTAAACCCTGCTCCACATTCTCAAATGCCTGTTCAACTATGGATACCTGGTCATCATTGGACACAGTGGTGAAGACCATGAAAATACTGTGCCAACCAGATTGTATACTTCCAACATTGAACTTTACCACCTGTTAATTCAAGTACAATTCATTGTGACCCGAGCAACAAAATCAAAACTTAAATGGAATTACAATTTTCAATTAAGATGAGGCACAAATACCTGAACAATGATGTCCAATATAAGCTTTCTCATGGATTCAATTCTGCTGCTTTGCATTAAGAACAAAAAATGGTTTTAAAATATCGTTCTGAAGCCAGCAAGTTCATCACGTTCCAAATATTTCATACCAAGCTGCCGTAGAGAATCTACAGAATAAGTGGCAACATTTTCATCAACATGGCTCGTAGAAAGGATGAAATGCTAGGACAAGACAGACGAAATTCTAGCCCAAACCTGAAAAAAAGACAAATGAATTAAACCATAACCACCCAGTAAAAGCATATTAAAAGGTCCAACTGGCAATCAAGATTGGAAAAGTGTGTACCTAATGGATTGGCAAGTGGGAGATTACAGTATGTGAGGAAGGGCTTTTCGAGCCTTTCCGACAATTTGTTCCAGCTCCATAATCTTGTTACCGAGTATGAAAGAAACAGATGGGATTGCATATACGCATCTCTGCATATTTTTAACAACCACACAGCAACTTTGGTACATGCCTCCGGCTTTGACCTTCACCAAAAAAGCACACTATTAGATGTCAAGTTAAGGAATTCTCAATTGCAACATCTTTGGAACCGGAAAAAGAGAATTTCATGCATTAGTTTTTAGCATATACCTAATAAGTAGTATACAACATGAATTCATTTTATTGTCCATGTAGAATGTAAATGAATGCAAGTATCAATTCATGTGGGACAGCCAGCAATCTTAGAGATTGGGTGTGTTTTCAATGTTTTCATAACAAAAACTGCAATTCATGAAATGGTAGCCTTGTGTGCTGCTAATGCAGGAAATTCAAAGACTTCCATGGGAAGGCCGAACAATTCAATTTGATCTGGCACAAGACAGTGCAATAACAGCAGTACGCTAAACTACCCCATTATGCAAAATTGCAAATAATGGAAATGACTGATTACAGAAGCAACAAAAGATTACCCTCCCCAACTAATAGAAGAGCATGAAGGCATATGAGAAGGAAATTTAAACATTGTATTTATTCTCTTCACCGGACCAATAATACAAAATTAACACATAATTTCTGTTGTGGACAAAAAAACTAAAGACACTTTGTAATCCAGAGATAACACGGTCTGCAGAAACTAAAATTTCTAATTGGGATAAAAATAACCCAAGCATCATCCAAAACTGGCATTTTCTTAGGCATACAGAAATTAACTACCGCTACAACTGCTATGAAACAAAACCATCATCAATCAAACCTTAGACACCCAGATAATGAGCAGTCATCAACTAAAAGTTCAACATAATATTGTATTCAGATTCAACTGGAAAGTCTCACCATTCTGAGTCATGTTAGTGCCTCTACCTTCAGCATCGACTGATGTTGGAAAGGAAATGACTTTTGTATCTGTTCCAACAGCATCATCGGACAAAAGGGGGCTGACTCCAAAAGACACGGATATTCCCTTTCAATTCCTATGTCAACGGACAATGTCATTGAGACAACTTTATAGAAGATGTAGACTTCAAGTAAAAAAAAAATGCATTTCCTTATAAAACTAAAAAATATGTACCAGGATGTTGTTGTGTAATTTCTTTCGAAGCTTCTCTCCTTCTCCAAGTTTTAATTCTGCATCAGCTAGACGACTCTGCAACTCAGCAATAAAAGTTTTTTGTTCCTCGAATTCAGATCTTGTCTCCATTGCTGATGCATCAGACATCTAAAAGAATGATAAGAAAAGGGAAGCAAATAGTTAATAGTAAATGCTTGTGGTGATGCACGAAAGAAAATGAAATTATCTTCCTTTCTACGAATCTCTTCCAACCACTTGATGAACTTTGCAAAATGGGATGGCAGAGACTTAAAAACAGGTGACAGCACACTCTGGAGATCCTTCAACGTTTCCGAAGTTAATAGCTCTGGGACATCATCCATCATATATTTCGCTGTAGTAATCCAACTCTCATGGTTACAACTCTGCAAATAGTATAAAGTTATTTCATATCGACGAAAAATTTCCCACGCTACCTCTTTTACATTTTGGTGATTGGACAGTTTTATTAGTTGTTGGAATCAAATCATACCAAGGAATAAAGAAAAGCTGGGGCTCTTTGGTGCCTTGACACAAGCATGAACCTGGGAAGCATAGAACAATGGAATAAATTAAGCAAATGAAAAATAGAAGTTTCAAGGATTGCCATCTGGTTCAACAGTAAGCAAAATGAATTGCAGTAATAAACAACATTTACCCACGGTGTTGCCCAGTTGACTCGTCGACAGTGTCCATGGCTTCCCAAAGAAGGCCGAGTGGAACCCAGTGAGGAGGGTACTTAAACCTTGCAACATCAAGAATCAGTACCATATCCTGTTCAGCATGATATCCACCAATTGGTGAAAAATGACCTGTTCCAGTCTGTTGATAATATTAGTCAATCATCGAAAGTTGAAGGGTGACCATCAATATGAATATTTGGCAACATAACTCTATATCATTATAATGTACTTCGCACTTGGTATGCAGGAAGGCATCATAAAAGAACACTTGTTCATAGATCACCAGAACAAATATTTGAAGATCATTAAGTTAAACCAAAAAATTGGAAAAGTTCTTCAGATTGATTGTTCTGCATCAGACTAAACCAATTCACTAATAACAAAAGTATCTTCCATGCTAGAAGCCTAAAAAGCAACAAACATACTAAAGAATGTTCCATGCACTAAATATATTTTCCCCAACCTCAGACCCCTGTGAAAATTTACCCCCAGCACCCAAACAAACTATAAGTATGCCGAAAGTATAAATTATGGGACAAAACAAATATTTTGGCAAACATTTCGTTGGATTCTGCTGGAATATTTTGAAATTTAGAAAATGTAAAAGTTGGGGGCAACTTAATAAAAAAAGGCTTGGATGAATACATAACTATAATTTAAGAAGTAAAGATAAAGCCAAAGCCAACAAAATACGCACACACACATACTATTAGAGATAAATGATAAAAGAGATTGAATATTGACCTGTTTAAAAATTCCTCTATGATAAGAGGAGATTACATGGCAATCATTAGAGGATGAACACGCTAGGACATACTTCCGAAAATCGTCTATAGTACTCTGGTTTGTGCGAAAAGCTTTAATATTTGCTCCAGCACAGTGCCCTAAGCATACCACTTTTCCAATTGAGATACCTTTATCTCTAACCCTTTCCAAAGGCTCACAGCGATCCAACATACTTTCATCAAACCATCTCCAGGGTCCTGTAATTGAACTTTCATAAGCCCATGATCCAAACCACAAGACCTACTCTAGTAGGAGAATTTGGACTTAAATATTTTAACAGAGGTTTTGACATGCATCAAGAGAATGGATTCCGACTATTCAACTCATAGTCATTTTGAGTTGCATTTAGCCATCTACATTTCCTTTCTATCTTCTTGTACATGCGATGGGTCAGTTCAATTCCAGGAAGTGTAATACATTTCAGAAGAAACTATAATGATGAAGTGTATCTTCCAGACTATGTCCGTCAGCATCTGTCTTTCTTTTATTCCTCTAGCGTTTTATTTCTTTGTAAACTTTTCAACAGAAGCCCTCATTAATGGGGACTGTAAATGTTACGCACCAGAGAAATAAATGCCAATTCAACTTATATGCCCACACAATAGAAGTGTTTATGTATATAATTGTTTTAGTTTGTTCCTAACTTTTAGGGATCTTTTAAATCTGTTGTAACCTCTTGATATTCCCTATAAAGGGGATTCTCTGTACTCACTAATAGATAGATCGTAATATACAGATTTTATCAATCTTTACTCTGCAATTTATCAAGAAGCATTTATTTAAGGGCAAGTAGAGTATTTGACTGGTCAAAGAGAAATTTCATAAGAAGAAACCTGTCAACTGAGAAGCCTGAAGACTCCATATCGCAAATGAGGAACAGAGAAATATGTGAAACCCTGGTTTTGGTATGATGGAAGCTTTTCCAGTTATTGGGATATCGAGTGCTGCTCTTGCTAAACTCAGTAACCACATTGTTCCATCGTCAAAGGATCCAAAGAGACACCTATAAGTACATTTGAAACCTGTGAATTGTGAGTACAATATAATGTGATAAAAAATAGTATAAAATGTATTTAATTTATACACCTCGGATCTGGCAGCCAACTTAAACCAAGAGTGACCCCCAGAAGGGTATAATCCCAGAGTGGACAAAATGGATCTCTGGAATAAATAGGAAAATCTCTGAGAAATAATGAATCAAGGACAGTGACTTTATTGACAATTCTTCCAAGATTGAAACGTGTGTGTGCTAGTATAGTAGATGTTCACAATTGATATTCATATTATGTTGCCAAGCGTACCGTATGTCCCAAAACTTAAAGCCTTTATAGCCTGCAGTGACAATTATATTTGCACTATCTGGGTCACTGCAACATTTAAGAAACCAATGTGTCAGCAGTAACGTAAGGATAATAATACAAGACATTGAGCATAAAATAAATACAATAACAATAACAATAACAATAACAATAACAATAATAATAATAATGCCATCTGCAGCCTGACATAGCATGCTTAAGCATAAAGAAAAGAGTGAAGGATTGCAGCTGATAGAGAAAATTATACTGAAGAGAAATGCAAGATCAGCATTACTTTGAACCGTGCAAAGTTTCGAATATATGATGCACAAGTCACTTGAGAAAAGCAATTCCTGTTCCACAAATCATATATTTCTAGTCGAGTATCAATTAATAGACAGATCAACAAATTTTTTTTCCTACTTGGAAATCCCATACAAATATTTCAAAAATTTGCAAAGCCAAACGGTCATCAGTCACTTTTTGACTTCTTCATTTATCTAGGACACCTGAAGGACTTGAATATAAAAATATAAATGCTTTTGTTGTTGGCTTTGAGATTAACCTGAGAACTATAACTACTCCATTCATAATCTTCAGCATACCAAGAATTGATTGATCAAAATTGTTTGAAGCCTATGGAATTCAGATTTCTAGAAAAATATACTCCTGCAGTTGAATAGAATAACCCAGTCTACGTTCAGAAACTATTATGGTGGAAAAAGAAACAGGTCAGAATAGATGTGAAAATGTGAAATTCAAACGACCTACAGCATAGAAGAAAAAGGTTTAAATTTCCAGTTATCAGAAAAACATTAGGATCAATTCACAAGATATTCCAGACCTTTGAACGGGTGCCCATGCCAATGTTCTAATCGGACCAACATCTGCACTGAAGGATAATAGAGGCCTTGTTTCTGAAGAAAAAAGTGGGATAAGGACCTATAACTTTCCTTTCAAAAATATTACTGGAATCAAGAATTTGCAGCAAATCACCTGCTTCAGCAAGAATGGACAAGAAAGCGTAATAGTGCGAAAACATTTAATATATAATGATGACAATACCTGTTAATGAATCTGAAACCAAAAACTTCCATAATGCAACCTACATTTACAGATGAAAGGAATCGATTAAAATAACAACAGTAAAATGAATCATTTAGGAAATTGATATCTAATTTAAAAGCATTTCATCTTTTACATTTATCTATAGCGAAATGAAGACATTTTAGCATTATCTTGATCAACGCAAAGTCACAAACACAAGGAAGCATTGTTAAACATAAAAACGTAAGTATTAAATATTTATCTTAAGTACCTTTCCATTTCTTCCCAGGGTCAATGGAAAGGGCATTCAAGACCATCGAAAGGCTAGCCAGACGCAATACGCAGGCTCAGATTGTGTCTGGAAATGGAAATAAGATACCAACTTGAAAAACCTTTCCATGGTTCCATTTTGTATGGCCTCAGAGAAAAGTTTCTACAGCATCAGCCCACAAATGTAGTCAATCACACCATTGTTAAACAACAGAAACCCATCCATATTCAAGAGAGGAACATAGGAGTATATAATAAGAACATCAAGAAATCAATTAGGCAGAATGTTCCACCATTTAAAAAAAACTCGGCCAGGCATTCGAGTCATTTTTTCTCCTAAAAACTATATTAGAAGAGGGTTTCCAGTTGCTACTATACACTGATTAATCTGATCATTTAACACCCTCATTCTGGATAACGATTCTTGATCAAATTATAATTTGATCATGCTTTTGCACCTAAACTTTTTACTTTATTCTTGCTACTTTTCGCCCCTAATCTTACTCTGCCACACAGAACCTTGGAAGTTCGAAATTAAATTTTAACAGAATCTATTTTTAAGTGTAAATATCCCATCAATAACACTATCTTGAGCAAGAACCCAATTTCACCATGAAGAAACCGAATTCCCCAAACCCCCGAATACAATAAAAGAAACATGACATACCTTCCCGTCGGAAGACGCGAAATCAATTGCAGGCGGAGAAGCAAGCAGTAGTCGAATTATTAAACATGAATCTCTACTTTAAAAATAGAACTCAGGACATAAGTACATGCTTTGATAGTCTCTATATACTGCATGGTAATTATAATTGAAGTATGTAAAATGAAATATCAGCTTCTATACTGTCGAAATTGGAGAACAATAAAAATGAAGCAAGTTTTGTCGGGACCCTAACAGAAAGTGCGAACTAATAACAGCAACTGCTCGTTCAGTGTAATAGTCTATCTTCATAAAACTGGTAAGTGAAATTTAACTATCGCCTATCAGTGAAAGTATTCAAGGAAATATTTCTGCTTCTGCAACAACTAAAGTTCGTTCTTTCCTTTAACCGTAATCAAAAAATGAACTGTTGGTATTAGATATTTGATTATGTCCTTGGACACAATTAATAATAACTCCAAAATAGTGTAAAAGTCGAGCATACATGTATGACTATAAAAAGACTCGTTATGAGATGGTGTTATTTCAAAGATCCGATAATAAATGCAAGCACAGGACAAAAATTAACAAAGAACATGGAACCTGGGATTTTGGCGATGAAGATAACTCCCACTAACCCAATTGACACCTGGAAACATTCGCTTCAAAATACCACCAGCCATAGCCCGTCCATTCCGAGGAAGGGTGGCTGCAACAAAAATGTATTGCTTACTTCAGTCATAGATTTCTCTTCCTCTCCTCCAGTCTTTTCTCACTCTCCTGATTTTTCTGTTTCCAGCTTCAGATTCAGTCTCAGCTTCATCAACCAAATCGCCATCTTCAGAGTCATCAAGTTCATCACTTGACAAATCTGGTTCATCGTCCTCCAAGTCAGAAGCATTCGTCGAAGAATAAGAAGCATACTTTTCCCCAGTATTATCATTCTGCATCCAAGATAACTGCTTCTCATCCAAACGAAGCACGTCTATTAAGCGAATCACTTGGTTATGAAAACTCCCACATAGAAGTAGGTCTGCTTCATCGAAAACCTATGTATACATTGAGAATTGAGATAGAAAAAAAAAAATTAAGTACATAATATAAACAAGTGGCGTGAAATTAATGAAGCTGAATTGCAGAAAGTCACTTGAATTCAAGGTTACCACAAATTTGACACTGCGGATGAAATCAGTGGGTCTACGTTTTTCTGGGTCAATTGCAGAAAAGTAGTTTAGAAGTGCAACTGGTGTTGATACAATTACATCTGGTTCTTTAACTGGGAATCCCTGTAGTCAACATTGCAATCCATTAGAAGTTTGAGAGAGAAAATTTCATTAAGTAACAGAAGTTGTTTGCATCAACACAATGATGATGGTGATCCTAATTCAGACCTGACGACCGCCAATGGCAGCAGCTTTTAAAATTGGCTCACCAGAGTCGTAACAAAGGGAGTTAGCCATGCTAACAACTTGCTCACACAGCATTACGTTAGGGCAAAGAACAAGAGAAATGTGATGATTCTTCTGCAGCTTTGGATCATCCAAAGCATTTTCTTGCAGATTCTGCACGCTGCATAACCTCTGAATGACAGGAATCAAATATCCATGTGTTTTACCACTTCCAGTCTCTGCTGCAACCACCACATCTCCTCCCGCAAGAATGGCTGGTATACAGGCAGCCTGAAATTGCAATTGGATCGAGGCATTATTGGCCATCCGCAAAAACTAAAGCATAACACAGGATCATCTACCACGAAAACTTCATAAGTCCCATATCCAAACAACTGAAATTTGAATCTGCAATACAGAAAAACAATACATAATGAACTTTCATATCAACTCCAATAATGGTTCAAAAGATGAGGATTTCCGAAGGAGAAACTCCCATCTATCCATAGTTATGCTCATAGTTCCAGTTTCTCCACACACCCCTAAATACCCCCAAAACCAACCAGAGACAAGGTTCATTTGCATAGTCAAATCAGCATACTTTTTGTTAGAAATTTAGGGGGAATGCCCGGAGCAATTGTAGCAGAGTTCTCAATGAAGTATAAAGATAATGAATCAATGCACTTGGAAACAAACCTCTATTAAGTTCCAAATGCTCCTATGTGCACAAGAAAAGAATGGCACTACAATAACATAACACTTGCAAATGATTTGCAAAAAAAATGGTATGAAGTATAGGATACCATATTAAGCTTCTATCCTTCAACTTAACATCATGGAAACTCTCCCATGCTTTATCAATCAATTCACAACCTTAAAGGACGAAAGAGAGATAATGAGCACAAAAGTTTATATATTTTTGTTGATGGACTTTTATATAAATGGCTACTCTACTGTTACCTTCCTCAATTGGCGCATTTTTATTATTAGCTCATTTTTATTGCCATGATTGGTTGGCTGCTAAACCAAGGAAACAAAATTCGCATGAGCACAAAAACAAAAACGAAACAAACCAAAATTCGCATGATGTCAACTTCAGAGTTACCGAAAATTATTAGCTCATTTTTATTGCCACGATTGGTTGGCTGCTAAACCAAGGAATAGGAGACTTAATAATGATTAATCCACATATCGGTAAGAAAAGCTTCATATCATCTAAACCTAGGGCCGTAGGGTCAGATATTTGTGTATATTGCCCTCAAATAATCATAACAAAGACTCTCATTTAAATTGAAATGATACATCTCCTCTTATATGTTTTCCCTAATTCTAACTGTTGTATAACTTTTGTTTTCTTCTCCGAGAATGCATGTGTCACTTGCAAATCATGAGACCACGTAATGAGATCAAACCATATAATTAAAGTTAAGTGTTGGGAGAATTTAATTAGGCTTCATTTAGCATTTCTTTTTCTTATCTGAGAATCTTGTGTATGACATAAATTCCTAACACATTATTACTCAAGGGAAATGTAGAAGCCAATTCAAGACCAGGCAATCTCATAAATTCATCTATTTAAAAGAATATTACGAAGATCAGCATAAATTGGTAGGATATATAGAATAAATAGAGGGCAAGGGTTCAGGCTAGGCAATTAACCAATTCAAAGTGCCAGGACACAGAACAAATATAACCTAATGATAATGTTCGAAGAGCCATAGTAAATTCCAGCATAATAGGCACAATTAAATCAACAATAATATACTAATAACCTGCTCTGCACTGCCCATAGAACCGTGGCATGCCAATAATAACACCTTGCTTGAATCTCCAACTACAGGATGAGCTTGAAGCTTATCTTTGAGGGAGCATATATCTTCCCACCAAGTCATAAAAACCAAAACAGCACCAGGCCTTCCATTTTCACATATATTGCAAAGCAGTAACTCCATAAGGTTGAAACCCAAACAATCTGGATTCCAACATGACAAAGATTCCCTCGTCTGGGCAGTGTAGTAATTGAAATCCACATTGGTAAGTGCACCCTGATTAATATTTCCAGCAGTTCATTATATCATCATAACTCCAAAGGACCTAAATACATAACATCCCGAAGAAAACAAGGAAGTAGATTACCTCCACTGCAGAAGCAATTTGGCTCTTTCTCTTTCTTGGAGCCCGTTTGCTCATTTTTCCACATTTTTTGTATCCCATAATCATCTATTTGATTAAAAGCTGTCAACTGGTATCCGGTTGCCTCCAAAATATTTTCTAAGAAATGTGTCCGTACTGGATAAGTAAAACCTTAAGTAAAAAACGTGGAAAAATCTTAGAATGACTTAATACATGGAAATTTAGAAAAGTATATAATTATACCAGGATCACACCGTACAAATGAAACAGAATTTCTCGAACGATCGGTAACATCAAAAACAGAATTTCTCGAACGAAATTGGGCACCATCATTTATATAACACATAAACTAAAAGGACCCACCATTCATCAAGGAGAAGAATTCGTTGAAACTGATAATAGACCTGCATGTCCTTATATATTTTAAAGTAAATTTATCCTCATAAGAGAACATTGTAATAAAACAAGAACCAAAATCACACCATATTAGAAACGCAATTTGACTCGTGTAATTAATAACTTTCTAACGTAGTTTTAAACTTCTCCAAGCTCTCTCTGAAAATAAACTTACAATCAATTCCTTTTGCTTAAAAATTATGACTATTTCCTGTTTACACTCACGGGTATTACATATATTCATATTGGCAGTTTATATAGAATACGTGTTGCATCCAGAGTTCCTGATATATTGGTGGCTTTGGTCAAGTAACAGTTACCAGATAACAATCTTTTTCACAAAACAAAAATGCTAGCATTGTCAATGCCAACCCACAAGAACATTCACAGGCTCACAGCTATGAGCTATGAAAAGAATAAATCTTGTGCAGCTTAGCAAACCAACAGTATGAAAATAAACTGGAAAAATGATAAAATTACAGATAATAAATATTTAACCGGCATAAAAACACAGAAAATAAATATTTAACCGGAAACCCACTGGAATTTGGACTACTGGAACGCCATCAAAGTATGATGAAAAGAGTTCTGCATCTAAGGTTGCACACATCAAAATAAACCTTAAGTCTGGTCGATGAGGGAGAAGATCTTTTAAAATAATGAGAAGAAAATCTGTCATTAAAGATACAAAGAAGTTAGAATTGGCCCTTAACAGTTTCCCCTTTCTGGTGCACAAATTAAACATGGAAATAATACCTTCATTAATCCCTCATGAATTTAATCCACAATAATGTGTTACACCCCTTAAGTTTCTATCAACTGACAATCTCCGCAGCAGGATGCCTGTTGTGCAAAAGATAGGTGGGTATCTTTCCTTTTCATACCCTCTAACCGTACTTTATACCCAACCTAAGAAGAAATGACAAATTGAAGAAACATGGTGTCATGCGTTGAACAAACATATACAAAGCTATGAGAGCAGGATTTTTTCAGTAGCAGAAACTCACTGTTTCCCCCATTTTCTCCCCCCTCTCTTTTGCAATCCTTTCAGACACTGAAATGGCAGAAATTCTTCTAGGCTGAGTGCATATGATGTTGCAATTGGCCCCATACATAGATTCTGTCTCAGACTCCAAAATAAATTGCGGGATCTGGGTAGTTTTCCCACAACCAGTTTCACCAGAGATGATGACAACCTGATAACCAAATCTTCCTTCAATTAATAATAGCACATAAAAACATACTTTAAAGAACGAAACCTCCTTCAATTTGTCATTATAAGTTGTTATAAAAATATTTTTTTAAAATAATATGTTGTCACAATAGCTCTTAACCACCCACTTCAACACAGACATTAGAATTTAGAAGACAACTACAGGCAACCCGACGGGCACCGTCTTACCGAAATGACCCCGACGGGCACCGTTTACCGACAGGCCACCGTTGATGGACTTTTATCAATCAATAGCTCATGATCTATATTTTTGTTGATGGACTTTTATATTTTTGTTTCGATTGGCACCATGAACAGATGCACAGGAAGCTTCTCCAGCAGCAAATAATCCAAGAACATTTTTGATAGAAAACACAAAGGTTAAAACAATATTCACGAGCACATGCTCAGCATTAATTTCAGTGAAAAATCTTGTTAAACCCCTAAATCACGAATCGATGGGTCATAAAAAGCAATAAGCAGCAGGAAAACAACAATATAAAAACCTTGAAGGTTAACCGCCGCCCGAGGCACAGATAGAGGTGGCGACACCGGAAACGCAAATGATACCTTATTAATCGACGAAGTGACCAATGCAGCCCCCGTCGCGCCGCCGCCATTGGCCCGAGCCATCTTCCCCGATACCGCCGCCTTCGTCCACTACATCGAACAAACTGACCTTTCTCTTCCTCTCCGTTCCCATCTACAAAAAAAATCTCCAATTACGACACGGCGACAGGTTTCTCCATTAAACTGGGAAAATGAAATCGAAGCTCGAGAAAGAAAAACCCTAGGAGGAAAAACGAAAGCGTATGCGAGACGAAATCGCGCAATCTTAATAAAAAAGACACAAAAAATAAACAGAGGATCGAACAATCGAAAATGAAACTCGCAGAGTCAGCCAGGAAGCGGCGGCGCTTCTGATTTGGGAAGGGATGAGCGAACGACGATTTGCGAAGTCGAGCGGATTGTGAAAGGAATTGCCGAGACAAAAAAAAAATAAAAGATGAAGAAAGCGGGTGAAACCCGACCCAAAGAATTAGCAACAGAGCCTTCAATCCAACGGACAGAAATTCAATTGGAATGTAGATCCAACGGCTGACAATGAAATGGGAGATTAGGCTCTCCCTCTTATAATAGTAGACAGATATATATATATATATATATGCATCACCAAACGTGTATGCCTTAAAACAGTTTAAACATTACGTAACGGAATTACGAATTTAGGTAGGCCATATAACCTGTTTCATGATTAAATAAAACGAGTATACATTAGGAATTCCAGATTATAATTTCATTTAATTTTTTTTAAATAGTACTTAATTGGCCCGAATAATAATGACTTAAATTCACTGCAGCGCGCTCATAACATGGCAAGAGTACTACTATTGCATGTGTAATAGTAAATCAAAATGATTTTGACATTCAAGATAATATCCCAATTGACAAGTCAACTAGAATAATTAAATTCCTCTGTTAAATAGGAACTGCAATTAGTAATTTATTAGTAATAAAAAACATTTATTGTAATTGTACTTAATAAACTTACTAGTTGAGGTCCAAGTGGCAGGCAGCACACCATGCACAAATAAGCAACATATCTATCATTGATAAGGCATGCATGCAATGCAAGGTCGCCCCTAGTTTGTGTACTTGGTTTTTTGCATGGGGATGAATGAATCCCTTGTGTCAAGTCATTCATGTCTTTTTTTTTTTTTTTCTTCCTTCCAAATTGATATGGGTAGTATTTGAAAGGGGGTGTGAATTTTAGGTTTCGGGTCGTGTTTGTGTCGGGTTGATCAGGTTGTATAATATTTCAGGTCGGATTTCGGGTCGACCTGATTTGGGAAAAAACCCAAAACGACTAAACCCAAACCTAAATTTTTTCGTGTCGTTCGGGTTTGTTTTTTCGGGTTATAGCTAAAATTGACAAAATTTATGGTTTCGGGTCGTGTTCGTGTCAGGTTGAGCAGGTGAAATAATATTTCAGGTCGGGTTTCGGATCGACCTGATTTGGAAAAAACCCAAAATGACTAAACCCAAACCTGAAATTTTTCGTGTCGGTCGGGTTCGTTTTTTCGGATTCGTGTCCAAATTGACACCCCTAATTTGAATCTTTTGATTGGAAAAAAACAATTATGCATAGTTCCTTTTCTATATTTACGAAAATCATATACCTTACTTTCTTATAAGACCTAATGTATTTTTTTTTTATTAGTATATTATTGCCTTGTGCATATTTAATTTGTTTATTTTGCACAATTATTCTTCATGCATAAATAGTGGTCAATCTCATGAAATACTGCAGGATTATTTAATAAAATCATAGATACGATAACATGGAAATGTACTGTATATAGAAAGGCGACAAATTAACTATATCAATATCTGGAAGTATTCCAATCAACTCGAGTATTTATTAGTAATAAAGCTGTTTAATTGGACATTTCCACTATGGCTGGCCATCGGCCAACCTCATCAGTCAGCCAGTCTCCTCAGATGGTCCCTTCCCTTGTTTGTTTATTTATTTTTATTTTTGAGAAATGGCCCCCTTTGATAAATTACATACGTGGGGTTGGGACTTCCTCTAGTGTAAGTTCTTCGACTTCCAACCTATAGGTTGAGGGTTTGAATCCCCACCCGACCCCCAATCACTCTCCTTTATTTTTTTTGTAATTTGTGTGGCATGGACCCCCACTACCCTTACACAGGCCTTTGATGGATCCTCCAAAAAAAAAAAAATTTCATACATGTGGATTTGATGGGAGATTTGTTCATAATCTTAACATTCTATATGTAGATATATATAAAATCTAAGAGACTAAGGGGTGTATTCAATTCAGATTTTTATGGATTTTAAAAAGTCCGTGGATTTAGAAAGTCCATGGACTCCACGTAGAGTTGGTTGATTTTGTATAGACTCCTGTCGCTGACTTGTATAGAATCCGCAGAAATTTGGAGAGATTTTGTGTAGTTATATTTTTTAAAAGAATCCATTGAAATCTATGAAGAATTAAAATCCATAGACTATTGAATACCTGTAGATTTTTAAAGACTTTTTAAAATCTGTATTGAATACTCCAGGATTTTTAAAGACTTTTTAAAATCTATATTGAATACCACTAGATTTTTAAAGACTTTTTAAAATCTAAATTGAATATACCCAAACATTAAAAATCCAAAAAAATCTCATAGAGTCTTGATTCAATACACCCCTATAAGACAAAAATTACTCCTATTATTATGTGTGTAAAATTAATATGTATGTATCCCTATTATCAAATTGATGTTGTTCACACGAAATTAATTAACACCACAATGAATTCATTACTTCTTATTTTTTTTTAGTTCATGCATGCAACAAGTTTTTGTTTGTTTGTTCTTCCCATTTTTATTTTTAATTTTTTTAAATTTAAAATATAGATCAGAATAGACTTACAAGGGATGAATCAAACTAAGCACCGCGAATTATTGAAAGAAAATTTGAATTTGTAACGTTCATAAGACTTATAGTATAAATTCAAAAAATAGTATGTGTTTGAAGAAGAAAGGACTTTTTTTTCGGAAAAGAGTGGGGCCGAAGCCATTTATTACTCCAAAATTTGCTTGGTATGATACAGACCAATAAGGTCGGAGTCTAAGATATCAAACATAAACTCGGCGGGTCTAACAAAGTGCTGTACACCACCAACTAGAGGAAGACCTTTTAGAAGACAATCCGCAGCAGCGTTACATTCCCGGGGCACCGAAGAGAATTTAGTTTCCCAATTCCAAGTAGTCATAGCTTTGATCTGGTTAATCCAAAAGAGAGTCGGCTCCGCAATTGGGGTATTGTTCATGATGAGATCAACAGCCTCAGAGCTATCTGTTTCAGTCAACAAGCGAGGGATATTCAAGATCCATGCTAACTGCATGGTGAGCAAAATAGCTTTAACTTCAGCTTGAAGACTGTTATGGAACTTTTCTTGAGATCTGATTCCACCAATCCACAATCCTTTATCATTACGAAGGAGACCTCCTGCAAGGCTGCGTAATCTGCTATGGCTGCCATCACAATTTGCTTTGATCCAAAGGTCAGGTGGACGCTCCCATCGGGTTCTGCTAACATTCCATGCCTTGACGCCGAAGAGTTTAAGGTCGTTTCTGGCGGCTACGAATTCATTTGTTGTCCTGCGAATATCAGTGTGCACCTTCTCCCAGTGGACAACTTCATTGGCATAAAGCTCCTTGCATCGAAGTTTCCATATAGACCAAGCGCCTATACCAAAAGTAGTGGCCATGTAGTCACCAAGAAATTTACAGTGCATGGCACCAATCCACTGCTTGCTATCCGGATTCCCAAATCCATCTATCGATTCAAAACCAAGCTTCCTCCAGACACCAGCCACAACTGGACAGTCACAAATAGCATGAATGGTATCCTCAACTTGGCCACACTTTCTGCAACAAGGATCAGTTGAAAATATTCCTACGCCACCTTTCCCAACCTGTGAGCAGTTTGTCATGCATGACAATCCATAGGAAAAATTTGACGCGGTGGGGGGCCGGCCATCTCCAGATGCTGTTCCAATCCATATTCGCTGCCATATGAATGGAGTTCCAGTGTGAAAGCGTGCTTCTAACGGAGAAAATTCCATGCGAATCGGGCCTCCATAGGGGTCGATCATCCCTGGAGTCGTATGAGGGGACAGGTTCATTTAACAACAGCTGCATGCCATCTGCGTTGAGGATGTTCTCGAGCTCATTGGTATTCCAGTCCGCATTATCAGTGTACGACTCCACCGATCGATCAAGAATACTGCTAGGAAGTGGGCGATCAGCAAACTCCTGCAAGGTAAAACCTTTATCAGTCCATTTGTCCATCCAAAATAAAGTAGACTTACCATTGCCAACTTTCCAACCGAGCATATCAACAAAGGAATGGTGAAGGGAGGCAAGATCTCTGGCAAAAGGGGAAAGTGATTGGCGGTTATGAGTGAAATTATGGCCCTTCCATCCATGCCTTAACTTCATTGATCTGGTCCACAGGGTGTCTCTAGTTAGGAGAGCCCACCAACTCTTCAAGAGCAGTGCATGGTTGATAGAACTGAGTTTCTGAATTCCAAGCCCACCATTTTCTTTATTTGAGGCAATGGTATCCCAAGCAACAAGGTGAATTTTGTGAGGTCCCCACAGAAAATCTCTACAAATCTTCTCCATTTCAGTGATAGTCCGCTTAGGGAGTTTGGTGACTTGTATGACATATTGAGCAGTGGCTTGTAAAACGGACTTAATCAAGGTTGTTCTCCCGGCTAAGCTGAGGTGACGATGAGACCAACTATTAAGCTTGGCTTTCATTTTGTCAATGAGGAAACCAAAATCCTTATAGCTCTTTCGATCATTAGAAATAGGGATACCAAGATAGGTCCCTATATGTAGAGAGCATTGGATCCCAAGTTCATAAGAGATAAGTCTCCTGTCATCATGATTGACAATCTTACCAAAGCACAGCCTAGATTTTGAGGTGCTCACATGTAGGCCTGACTGGTTGCTGAAAGTAGTAAGGATATTTTTGATCACAGTGGCTTGAACAACAGTAGCTTTAGAAAATAGTAATATATCATCTGCAAAGAAAATATATGGAATCTTCAGACTGCCTTTGCCCCATGAGATAGGTTTCCAAGTGCCTTCATCAACCGCTTGAGAGATCATGGCCCCTAGTCTTTCCATACAAAGTATAAAAATAAAGGGGGACATGGGGTCACCCTGTCTAAGGCCACGGCTCGGATTGAAAGGGGATGATGGTCTACCATTCCAATGGACCTGAAAAGATGAGGTAGAGATACAGGTCATAATAAAGTTCACACAAGAAATAGGAAAGCCATATAAAACAAGAGTGTCTTTAATGAAAGCCCATTTCAATTTATCATAGGCCTTCTCCAAATCCAACTTTAGGATCATGTAGCCTGGTTTAGCTTTGGAGGTATCCATGAAATGACTGATCTCTCGACAAAGAATGATATTATCCTGGATGATACGGCCTTTAACAAAGCTGGTTTGGCCCATACTGATCAGGCGAGGCAAAAAGTGAGACATCCTATTGACCAAGAGTTTAGTGATGATCTTGTAAACAACATTACAAAGACTTATTGGTCTGAATCGAGTAACTGAAGTGGGGTTTGGAATCTTAGGGATCAGAATAATAGAGGTCTGATTGATACAAGCCAAATCCTGTTGTCCAGTAAAACACTCAAGCACAAAACTATATACTGAATCTCCTACTATGGACCAGTTGCGTTGGTAAAACATGGCATGAAAACCATCGGGACCCGGAGCTTTTAAGGGAGCCATGCTTTTTAAAGCCTTCCGGACTTCCTCTTTAGTGGGACGGCTAGTCATCAGCTCACAATCAGACGAAGAAAGAAATGGAAAACGAGACAAAGGACTGATGTTCATTGATGAAACCTGGACTTCATCAGTATAAAGCTGCTGAAAGAAATTAGAGACCATGTTGTGGATGTCCTCCTCAATAGTTAAAGTATTACCCGCAGCATCATCAAGTATAGAAAACATCTTCTTCCGTTGTCTGGCTTTAACAAAATTATGATAAAAACTAGTGTTCTGATCACCCACAAGGTTCCAGTCCCTGGTGCTCCTTTGTATCCATGTAATCTCCTCCCTCTTCAAAATCTTGCCTAATTCAGAACTAAGTTGGTGGTGGAGCCTCTTAGAAAAAGCATTATCATCCCAGTCCATCTGTCGTTCAATGCCTTTTAATCTCGATCGGATCCTAGCTTTCCGGATGCTTAAGTTGCTGCAAATCTTCTCATTCCAAATAGTAGCTTCATCTTTTAGCTTAAGGAGAGAATCCTGGAGAGACATATGAGAATTCCAGACTGTTTGGACCATCTTGCAGAAGCTCGGGTATCCTTGCCAGGCAGCTTGAAAGCGAAAACATCTAGAGCGATTGTGATTCAGAGAAGAAGGCCTATCATTTATACGTATGAGCAATGGAGCATGATCCGAATGGATTCTTGGAAGGACCTCCACAGTACTCCAAGGATAACGGGATAACCAAGCTTCATTGCCTAATAGGCGATCCAGGCGACGTCGGATAGGGCCCCTAGCCCATCTGGTTACCAAATGATTTGATCTCAAAAACAGCAGCATTAGACATCCAATTACTGAGCTCTTCCCCATTAAAATGACCAATACGGCCCCCACGAGCTTCACTGAATCTCATGATACAATTAAGGTCACCCCCAACTAGCCAGGGTGCCTGACGACTAGCTGCAATACGGGTGAGCTCCGGCCAAAGCCATGAGCGCCGAAATCTGTTAGGAGCAGCATACACCATAGTGAAGAAGGCCATATCATTGTTGTCCTTAATGCAAAAATCAACAATCTGGGAATGGCTTTCAATAATCTCAACAGAGAGTGATTCTTTCCAAAGAATCCAAATGCCACCACTAAAGCCAGAGGCCTCAACTCGAAAGGAAAAGGGGAAGCCACTGCGGCAGATGAATTTATCCGCCTGATTACCGCTAATTCGCGGTTCAAAAATAGTCATAATATCTATATTTTTGGAGATGGGTAGATCACGAAACTCCCTACGAAAAGATGCCGAGGCAGCCCCCTGAACATTCCAACAAGATAAATTCAAATGCATGGAAATAACAGAAAATAAACAATAGGTCAAAGAGACTTAGCCATTTCAAGGAGGCACACTGGCCGCTCGTTCTAAACCATGTACAGGCTTCCTAGATCCATCTCCAGCTGCATTGAACTCAGATGGAAGGGAAGAGTCAGGTGGCCTATCTGCCCTTTTTCCCCAAAGGCCTTTGATTTTTTTAGGAATGTGTGTCGACGGATCCACCACTTGAACAACAACATGGTGGTCAGGAGGAAGACTGGAATGGACCGGCTTGATCCAAGCTCTGGACGACTCTTTGGACCACGAGGGGGATTGAACTGGGGAGGTTGATCGTGGAGATGGCCGCAGGTTGGGACTTCGCTCGCGAGGTGGGATAAACTCATCCTCAGCATCCGATTGCATGGGAGAGGAAGGTTGTCGGTCTGGATTCCGGGTTCTCACATTGCATGGAATAGGAGAATGCGGTAGGTGGTTCAATGGTGGCTGAGGGGCAGCTGCAGTCGGATCATCCGTGGCTTCAAGATTCTCCACTAATTCCTGATCATCCATTAATACATCAAAACGATTGCGGCTAGGGTTTTCTTGGCCTATGGGTTTGGCACCACCTGTGTTGTATCTTCTTCTTGCTTGAATGAACATCCACGGTCCATACCCTGTCTTCTCAGTCTGAGCTGTGTTGTTATTCTGGGCAGGAGCGTCGGCATTCATTGTATCCGGTGGTATAAGTTCCGGACAAGTCTTTTGAGTGTGACCATGTCTACCGCAATGGAAACATACCGACTTAATATTTTCGTAAATGACTCCAATAATCCGATCGCCGATCATCACATTGGGAGTTAGGGGCTTGTCCAACTCAATTCGGATTGCAAGCCTTGCGAAGCAGGCCCGGGCAGTTGAATCTGTACTGACATCCATACAAACTACTTTCCCAATAGAAGAGGCAACTCTTAATAGGTAAGGACGATTATAGAGAAACACAGGGATCTTGGGAAGTCTTATCCAAGTAATGATAGATTTGATTTCATTAGTGTCCGGATCAAAGTGTTCATCCCATGCTTGAACATGAACATAGTGACCTGCCACCATCCATGGACCCCCTGTCAAAGCATGCAGTGCATCGTTTTCTGTCAAGAACCTTATGATATAGTACCCGTTACCAACGTCGATAAGAGATAGAGAGGCGGACGCCGACCAGAGTTTATCTAATCTGGCTTTCAAGACACGATACGAAATAGTACGGCCGACGATCTTTAAAACAACCGCATGCTTCCACAGTCTAAGGAGGGTCTGTTTGAAGGCATCAGAAATTTGAAACCTCAGGATTCCATTGTAGGACGATTGAATAATATCCTCAGGGTCTCCTGTGAATTCTAGCGCTTCATCATCAATATGGATATGTTGCGGCATGGTTCTTCTTCTCGCCATGTCGCTGTAAAGCGGGCGCTGCCGTTTGCCGGCTCTTGCACCACGGATGTCCGGCGGTTCCCCGCCATGGTCCGCCATTTCGGTATCACTCATCCTAAAAGGGTGGCCAAGTTCTTGGAGAAATCTTGGAGCGTTCAAGAACTCAGCGCTAAAACTCTAAAGAAGAAGAAAGGACTTTGATCACCAACAATCTGTAAGAGGTATTCCGCTTCATTTAAAATGTAAAAAATTTTGTATAAATAAATCACGCATCATCAGTCTCAATTAATTAGTAACAGTGAGGAACTCAAATTGTGATTGCATTTTAATTTTTAATTGTAGAGTCAAATTATTAGAAATGCCACTTTTCAGCATTCGGATAAAATATACTCCACGATTAAGACACACAAGCCTCCAGCTCCCTATAAATCGGACCCTTTCCCAACTGTTTTTCCCGCACACAAAAATTAATCAATAATAATCAATTTCTAATTAATTCAGAAAAAAGAAAAAAAATAAAAAACAGAGGTAATGGAAACTCTCAACTCCCACAAAATCTTAGCTAAATTTCTGATACTACTAGTACTACTATTTTCCTCCTCCGTACAGCCAACCCTCGCCGGCGCCGGAGACACCGAGTTCGTCCGGCGGTCCTGTTCCAGCACCATCTACCCGACCCTCTGTTTCTCCTCCCTGTCGAGCCACGCAAGCGCCATCCAGAGGGACCCGAAGCGCCTCGCCACCACCGCCCTCTCCGTCTGCCTGAACGCCACCCGCGCCGCCGCCGCCGACATGGTCAGGCTATCCAGCGGCGCCAGGCTGAGCCCCCGGGAGGCCGGCGCCATGCGCGACTGTGTGGAGGAGCTGAACGACTCGGTGGACCAACTGAGGAAGTCGGTGGCGGAGATGCAGCGAATTGGTGGTGCGGCGGCGACGAGCGACGTGCAGACGTGGGTGAGCGCCGCCATGACGAACGAGGACACGTGCGTGGATGGGTTTGCCGGGAGCAGCGGCGCGGCCAAGGCGGCGGTTCAGGGGAGGATAGTGAAAGTGGTTCACTTGACGAGCAACGCCCTGGCACTCGTCAACCGCTATGCGGCCACCGCCGGCGTCCATGGCTGACGGATCTCTCCGATTGGGCTTCCACCGTCACGTCACGTGCTCCAATTTAATTTCTTCTGCTTCGTTTCATTGATTACGTGTTTAAGTGTGGTGTGATTTTTTTAGTTTAATATGGTTTGAGTGCTCTGTCATTTTTTATTTGTAAATCTGTAATATAATATATACACACGTAGTATATGGAGAGTATGACATTCAGAAATAGTAAATCCAATATCCAAGTACGGAAGTATCCCAGCCATATGCAATCTCAAGTGTTCAATTTATCATATGATTACCATTTCTTGATATGCTTTGATGCAAAATTATTGAGATTATTAAAGAAATAATAATGGGAAGTTAGTAATGAAGGAATAAATAACCAAACTCTATTTGGTTTCCTTACTCCTGAGCTCCCCAAGAAGCTCTTGTGCTACTTGCATGTACTTCTATAATCAGATTTCAATAAATCATTTTTTTTTGGGTAAAAGACGCAATGCGTCGGCAAAGAGGTACAAATCTAAGAACGCTACAGCAAGGGAGACAAGGAAAGAGAGAAAACATAAAAATAAAAAATGACACGGCCAAAACGGCCTAAAAGCGAGGGAACCAAGTTCCCATCGCGTCAGCTACCAGACACGAACGGACATCATCTGGAGGAAACGCCCAAGTAGTGAAGAACTCAACCGCTTTTGCCCCACGCCGAGCCAAGGCGTCGGCCACCATGTTCCCCTCCCGATGAAGGTGAAACCAACAATAACCTGAATGCGACTGCATAAAATCCCTGATGGTCCGCACCAAAGGGTATAATAAATGATCATTAGGAGTCCCACTAGAAATCAAACGCAGCGCCTCAGCCGAATCTGAAAAGCAAACAGCAGAGGAAATCCCACGATGATGAAGGGCCAACATACCCCGCCAAATACCTTGTAACTCCGCCACAATAATGGCAGCCACCCCCACATATCCCGAAAATCCTTCAACCCATCGGCCATCTCCAGTTCGAATAACTCCACCAAAACCAGCCGGCCCTGGATTCCCTAGTGAGCTACCATCGACATGCAGTAGCACCCCCATATGCTGCCTAGGGTTCCAGTGGATCAGTCTGAGGCTCTTAGAATTTGGCTGCCGACCACATGCATAATCGATGGCCATGCCGAGGTGTTTAGCTTCCCGGACCACCATCGAGGGATGAATCGGTGCCCCCCCTATGCAGTAAGCATTTCGTGCCTTCCATATGGCCCATAAGAGAGCCCAGCGGAGGCTGTTCCAGCGTCGAGAGGTGGCATGAAACCAATCTGTCACCGCCGTTGTAATGTCTGGCATGGGATCAGGACTAACTCCCCCCACTTCCTTCCAACACTCCACCGTCCAAGCACATCCAAAAAAGAGATGGAAAATAGTTTCCTCATTTCCAAAACAGATGGAGCATGCTGAGGAAGGCGACAGACCACGTCTAGACCTTAACTCATTGGTAGGGAGCGAGTCAGAAAGTATGAGCCATACGAGGAATCTGATCTTCTCCGGCACCCTCAATTTCCAAGCCCAAGATCGCCCTCTTTCGTGCCTAAAGCCACGTTGATGCAGTAGCCATTTATATGCATTGGAGACGGAGTATTTGCCAGATACATCCCCATCCCAACACCAAACATCCTGCGCATCTGGATGCAGAATCACCGGACCTAACTCGTGGATTTCCGCAAGAATGGATTCCGGGAGGAGCGTGATCATCAACTCCCAACACCATCTCCCATTCACATAGACATCTCTTACCCGTTGTTCAGTATCCGACACATGAACATACGGAATCCTTGGCGCAATAGGGCCACCACGGGGCCAAGCTCCATACTAAAAACTGCAATTTCCATTACCTAGCCGCAGCCGAAAGCCTGGACGAAGAATAGGATTTACTTTAACAAGAGCCTGGTATGTTGGTGATGCCCCTGGCCTTTGTTGCAGCAGACCGCTACCACATCCATATTTCTCCATGATCAACTTCGCCCAAGTCTTGTCTGTATGATGCATAATATCATTGAGTAGCTTACCAAGCAATGCAATGTTGATATCCCTACTCTTCCGAACTCCAAGACCGCCCATACTTCGCGGGGCAGCTGCTTGGTCCCATTTTACCAGATTAAGTCCATGACCACGGCTATCTTTCCAAATAAAGTCGCGAGTGATTCTATCCAGTTTCTCACAAATGGTTGATGGCATCCACATCATTTGCATAACATAAGCGGGAATGGCGTTCAAAACCGCCCTAGCCAAAGTAGTTCTTCCTGCCTTATTCAGTAGTGATCTCTTCCAAGAAGATAGCGTAGCATGCACTCTGTCCACCACATACTCCAATTTAGGCGCTCGAGTAGCGCCATGGATTACTGGGAAGCCTAGGTACTTTCCCAGGTCAGCTCCAAACTCAACATTTAGGGCGTTGGCAATATTCAATCTATCCATAGGTGACACTCCAGAAGAAGCAAAAGCGATGGATTTTGAAGTATTGATTTTCAGTCCAGAGCGCCGAGCAAATTCTGATAATAAGCCATCCATGCATTGGATACTCCCATGCTCCACGTGAGAGAATAGCAACAAATCATCGGCGAACATTAAATGAGAGATGGGCGAGATATTCCGTCTCAGGGATACCGGTTTCCAATGTCCGGCAGCAACCCCTTCGAGGATTGATCGCGAAAGTTTCTCCATGATCACAATAAATAAATAAGGCGATAAAGGATCACCTTGTCGGATTCCTTTCGTAGGCGTGAAAGGAGAAAGTGGTGCACCATTCCATAGAATAGGGTAAGTGGGAGAGCGCACGCAGAACATAATAATCCGTATTAGACCACCAGGCAATCCGAGCTCCCACAGACATCCCTCCAAAAAATTCCAATCGACATTATCATAGGCCTTCTCCAAATCCACTTTTAATAGAAAATCTGAAGACCGCCTCTGGGGATTACGAAAGGTAGTGACTACTTCTTGAAGAATAATCGCATTACCCACAGTCCCTCTTCCAGGTAAAAAGGCCGACTGGAAGGGTCCAATAGCGGACTGTAGAATCGGCCTGAGACGGTTAACCAGAACTTTTGTCAAGATCTTGTAAGACACGTTGCATAGGCTGATCGGGCGGAATTGCTTAATAGAAGTGGGGATATCAACTTTCGGAATTAGACAGATAAATGTTGCTGCTATATTCTTATCAAACACCCCTGCCTCAAAAGCATGTTGGACGAAGGCAGTTACATCATCCTTTAGAATTGCCCAATAACATTTATAAAATGCCGCCGGGAATCCATCCGGGCCCGGAGACGCACCACCCTTAAGTTGTTGGACGGCTGAGTCGACCTCTCGAGCAAGCACCGGATCATTCAAATGGTGGACATCATTAAGCTGTGGCAACCGGCCGAGCTCACTTACTTGTCTGGTAGGCGCTGGAGTGTAACCAAACATTGATATGAAGTGAGCGGTAACATATTGTTGAAGTGTCGCTTCCTCCGTGGTCCATACACCATCAACTTCCAACCCCAGAATTTTGCTACGCTGCCTGTGGATCAAAGTTTGGGAGTGGAAGTATCTAGTATTTATGTCCCCTTGATTCAACCACTTGTCTCTTGATTTTTGGAACCAAAAGGCCTCCTCTTGTTTAAGTACATCGTCCAATTCGGCTGTTAGTTGGAGTTCCAAACGACAGAGGGTAGAGCAATCCCATCGGAGGAGCATACGCCGCACTCCTTCCAGTCGATGAATAAGTCTAAATTTCTTTTTCTTTATGTGACCAAATGTATGCTCATTAAAATATCTGGAGGAGTCCTTAACAGCCGAGAGCCTCTGCGCCAAATTAGCCCCTCCACAATTCCAAGAGGCCTCTACAACGTGCTTATAGCTTGGATGCAAGGACCAAGCTAATTCCCAGCGGAATGGTCGGCCATTATGATTTCGAGTGTTCATACTGCATCGAACCAGGAGGGCATTATGGTCTGATGCCCGACGTGGGAGAACCTCAGCATGGCCTTGTGGGAACAAGTTCCACCAATCAACAGTAGCCACAGCACGATCTAAACGCTTCCTGGCCAGCGTTCCCCCCGTAGTGTTGCGTTGCCAAGTATATGCATCCCCAATTGTGTGAATTGAAGTTGCGCCACAATCTGCAAGCATGTCCCTGAATGCCTGACATTGAGTGTGGTTCACTGTCATGCCAAACGCCTCTTCTTCATATATGATATCATTCCAATCCCCAACCAGGAGCCAAGGCGACGAGACCACTCCCGCAAGGCCTCGCAAATAGTTCCAATCCATCAGTCTCAAGTGCGCACAAGGGTTAGCACTTTACATGACCTACACTCACCCTTAAAGTGATCACTCGTGTATAAACAGCCTCAATGTTCAAAGAATATTGGGTGCCAATCCTCCTAAGAGCCCAGAGTCCACCGGCCATACCTACACATTCAATGATATGACAAGCTTCGTAATTTAAACGATACAAAAAGACCTTCAGTCAATCAAAGCTGCCCCTCGGCTCCATGATAAAAATCACGGATGGTCTATGCCGATGAAGGACATCCGCCAGGTGGCGTTGTGTATTTCTGTGCATGGCCCCGCGGAGATTCCATGCCAGTACACTAAAGTCTTGAAATTCAATCATTGGAACCATCTTCATGGTGGTCCTGATCTCCCCTCCCCGAGTTCTCTACGTCCATCTCAGACCCTTCCCAAGTCAGCGCGAGGAAAGAATTTTTTGATGAGACTCCCTCCCCATACTGAGGTGTCGAATTGGTATGTGCCTGATGAGTATCAATATACCGAGCCCGTTTGCTCTTGAATTTTCTGTTCGCATCTCCCTGAGTAGCCTTTCCATTTTTGTCATTACTCATATGATCAGTATTCACTCCTACTGCCATCTTCGGGTGTACAAGTTGATTTGAGCGGTCCTGAAGCGGAGTCCTCATCTGTCCTTTTGGATGGTCACGTCGTGTTGTTTTAGGTGGTCGGGTGACCATGAGCCAGTCCCCGTGGGTGGCGATTGTGGAGTTAGGCAGTTTAGGGTTTCCCTCAGAAGAAACCCTAGTTTCCTTCTCTATCAGATTTTTGCCCGAATTAGATTTATCTGTTACCAAATTTGCATCCGCCATTTGTGCATCAGAATCTTCATTCTCCTTGAAATCCGCCCTTTCCAAAGATTGTGTTCCATGAATATCGCTACCTACCCCATCAGCCTTGGCAGCCGTCGCCGGTGAAGAATTCGGTTTCCCGGATTGATCCGGTGTTGATGGAACCTCCCCCTGAGAATGGTGAGTGCAATGTACACATTCACCCAGATCAAACCGAAATCTTCCACAGGTGGTGCAAATATGGTGAAGGCCCTCATATGATACAAGGATCCATTCGTCATTAACCATAACCTTTCCAATGACCGGCTTCTGTAAATCAATTTGAACAGCGACTCGGGCGAACTTTGCACGATTGAGATCCTTGGAGTTGATATCTACTCGCATTGGTCTCCCAACCATGCTGGCAATCAAGCAAAGCATCTCCTCCTCGTATAGAACCGGATCAAGCCCCGGAAACCTAACCCATACCGTGGTTTTAGTGATTTTCCCCGCAGTAGCGTGCGTATCTTTGGACCATGGAGCCACCGCAAGATGGTGGCCAAAAACCGACCAAGGACCATCATATAATGCATGGCGACGATCCTCCGCAGAGGCAAACTTGACGATGAAATAGCCTTTATCGCTATCCACCACTCTCAGCAAGCCTTTAGGTTTCCACAAGGCCGCAAGCTTCTCTTGCATTAAAGTAAGGCTCAACCGTTTTCCTAATACCCTAACCACCAAGGCATCCAAGAAGGGAGCACTCAACCGGTTGATGGCAGCCGATTCAATGACCATCCGCGGAAGAAGAGGATTGTCATCAACGATATCAAATGAGACAAGTTCACTCAACGGAACATTGGAAACCGGAGAAAAGGCAACTGATGGGGGTTTCGGGATAGTGATATCACGGAATGAGGGCTTGCTGGGATGGTTGGGAGAATCGGGAGGCGCCGGAGGCGGAGATGGGGGTGGCGGCGCGGGAGCAACTTCGGAGGAATCAGCCATTTGTATTCTAAAATATATGATTTCAATAAATCATTTAAAATAAATAAATAAATAAATAAATATAAAAAAAATAAAGAAAGTGGAGTTTGTAGAGGAAGAGGTGAAGTAGAAGTGAGCGTTGATCTGCGTGTGTTTGGGCTGGAGAATCCTGCTCTTCACTTAAATGGGCCGAATCTGCTCAAAGCCCAATAAAGTGAAGATGATCTAGCCCATCAAAACAAAAAAAAAAAGCCCTGCAGAATGCTGGGATATTAAAGTAATTAATTCTAATGTATGCTAAATACGGAGTAGTACTAGTTTACAAGTTTATAAACAGCTACTCCATATTTTATGAATTTTAGTAGTACTTTTTTAATCATTCAAATTCTCCGTTTATTAATTAATATAGTTAGTGCCCCAACCTTAAATAGATGATGGCAACATGACGACAAAACCCACGAATTACTTCATATGTTCTCATATAAGTGCTCCACTTCTGCATTTCACGCAGTCCAAGACACATTTTAAAATGTTTATAACTCAAAATATATATAAGTAAAAATTATAAAAATTTGATATTCTAAAACTATGTCATTAGACGAATCTAACAAGATCTCACTTGACTATGTTTTATCTTATAGAACTAGGTGAAAAAATTAAATCAAACTTATTCAATAAATAGTTACTACTATGCAAATGGAACACTTAAATGAGAACGAAGGAAGTATATAAGTGAAAAACTATATATACACACGATACACATACATACACTTACTCATCATGCATGTGTTTGGATGACAATGTCTTTTAACTTTAAGTTTCATTTTCCTCTTCTCCAATCCATACACTACAAACTAAAAATTTCCACGAAATTCTCATGTGTGTTAATTTGTTAAGCCACTACTAATAAGTGATAATTAAAAAGGGTTATGATTCTAATTAATCATTTACTTTTCCGCAGCTCTATTTACCCTTTTACTACTTCTTTGCTCTCGATCATTAAATCCAATGTTGGTTGTCACATAATGACTGACACCCATGGAATTAATGCGTATAATTTTGAAGTAGACTTTCGAACTAACTTGCAATCATAATCTCTACTACACACACACACACACATATATATATAGGGTTAGAGTTTCTTTTTTCAAAAATTTATGTTAATGAATCGATATATGTTTAATAAGCATCGGTTAAAATATATATATGTATATACGACAAGGGTTCTTTTATTATTATTTTTTTTAATAGAGGATGTATTACATGTAACATGTATATGTATATGTATATGTATGTATGTAAGATAAGAGATGGGGTATATATATGTAGTGGTGAACAATCTTCACATGTATTGTCGTCTAGAAAATGATGATGGAATGGAAACATCACGAACATATATATATATATAATTGTATAATGTACATAAATGGCCTACACGTAATTCATACTGTATTTATACAAACTTCATCGTTGAGTATCAAACACTCATTGCTGGTATACCATACTTGATACTTCACCATATTTATCATACACTAGCTTTTATTTATATACATATAAATACTAATATCCCTTTTCCTAATCCAAAAAAGAAAAACCTACACAGAGTGACTGGAACCAAGGTTATCAAGATCGGGATCCTAAGTAGGATCGTTTTTGTCTTTGCAAGATCGGGATCGTAGGATCGAATCGAGATCCTAAGATCCTATGAAATTATTATTTATATTTTTAAAAATTAATATTTGTTAATTATCATTAAACTGGTGACATGTATAATTGAAAATATATATTTTAGATCAATTTTTAACAAGAATTTGATAGTTAATTGTATGCTTATTAATGATCCAATAGAAGTTAAACACTGACATAGAACCCAATAATTTTGAGTTCAATATATGCAAAGATACATTAAACAAAATTGACAAAAATAACATCATGACCAAAATCACAAAGAGCTAGAGATAATAAGTAATTTTGCTCCGAAAAAAAAAAAAAAACCCAAAGGGGTAGGATCGGATCGCTCAGTGATCCTACGATCTTACTCTGATCCTACCGATCCTACTGCGATCCTACCATATTTGCGATCCTATGGCGATCCGGATCGTTTTTTATGAGTGGGATCGTAGGATCGTGCGATCCTACGATCAGGATCGCGATTTTGATAACTATGACTGTAACACAGTAGAAGTGATACTACTAGTAGTATATTATATACTGATGACGGTATCATAAAGGGCAAAAGGATCTCATTGGGTCGTCGTCCGATATCGTTCCAAAAGTGTCATGTCTCATTTTGTTATCCCATTTTTTCGAACTAGGGAAAAGTGTCATACATACTAATACTATATGCTATTGCTATATACTGTACTTATATCGCGCCCCTATTCCTGTACAGACCCAGCTTAGAGCTGCACCATGCAGTCATATTTGAATATCTTACTATTGTAATGGGAGACCCTGAACTTTGTGATATTTGTATTTTTGGCATCACAAAAACAGTAGTACTCATCACAAAATTTTTAAACATCACAAAATAATTTTCATCACAAATTTTTTTTAAACATCACAAACTAGTTATCTCACATGTTGCATGCACTATATCTATTCCCCTTATATCGTGTTAATTAAAAAGTTGTGTGAAGTCATGAAAAAGCTTAATATAGAGCTCTCATGTATCCAAATATAAATTCGCCTATCTATTTTATTTGCTTTTTCACAACAATTTAGGTGTACATTTTTCTCACAAAATTCAAATAGTACTGTTGGTCCCTTATACGTCAAGATTAAGAATCTTAACAACCACTGTTTGTCCAATCACACTTAGATAACTTATTAGTAGGTTAGTGCTTAAAGATAAATAAGTGCAGTAAATAAACAAGAACAAACAGAGAGTTGTTGACCCAGTTCGGCCCAAGGCCTACGTCTGGGGGATACCAATCCAGGAGTGTTCCACTATGTGTTCGAACACCACGTTACAACACGAACAATAGTGAACCAGTAACCTTTTACTCCAACACCCAAGCGGATGATCGATGGTACCAGAAACTCCCTTTTTCTGGTGAGAATTCTCCGATTCTGCTTCGACCCCTTGAAGACACCTTCTCCAAGTTTCCCTTGAGTGAGCCTGTAAAAGATCCTCCCTTTGATGTAGCAATGAAGGGTAGTATCTTTGTTGACACGATCTTGAGTGTTGCCCTTGATTAAGGTGTCGGAATTAATCAAGGGTTCAATGTGCACGATGACTCCAAAGAACACTCAAGTAGCAACCTCCTTCACAAGTGATGAATCTTGCGGATAGGGTGAAGAGATTGCTCAAGGATTTCTCAAGAAGGCTTTTGCAATGTATTTTCGAATGATGGTCTCAGTCATGAACCAGTGCATTTTTCTTTCTTAAAAAGCCGTTCGAAATCCTAACGCTATGGAAGGGAATTATTCAATCCCTCGAATTCTTCCACCTTCCTTAGCTGCTTCCTTCCTTACTCGGATGAGGAGATCCTCTTGCCAAAACTTCTATGATCCCAGCAAGGCAATGGCAGACGACCGTTGGGCGTACGCTCCTTTCCATGCGGGGCAATGTTTATCCGGTTCGAGAAAGGCAATCCAACGATTTGCTCCCAAGAATAACATGCGGATAAGATCAAGGGGGGTGGGATCCTACCTAGTGTCCAACATCGGATTGGAACACATTATCTCAAAAATAGAGGTTCTAACAATCTCCCCCTTTTTGACATAATGTGAGCCAGTAAGATCAAAGATCCTCCGATGTGTGAACAACACAAGAAGAACAAAATAACCAATCCCAACCACCATTACATAGCAATATCCCCAACAACCTATCTAATGCTCCGTACAAAATGATCATGCCAATTCTACCAGGAGCATGTACAATAAAACCAATAAAGCCAGCAAGACCACAAATAGTCCAGTCCAACAAAATAAAAGTTTACTAACAAGAGTCCAACAAAGAGAGTCCAACAAAGCAACTGAACATAAAACAAAAAACACTTACCAGAGTCAGGCATCTTTGATCGCACAGCTTTCTCCCCCTCTGGATCACAATATGGCAAAAGAGCCAATCACTCCTGAGAGGAGTCATCTTCATCTGTGGTGGCATAAAAGTCTGCAGCGGCCTCAGTCACCTCATCCTCAGGATCGGAGTCCCAGACCTCAGGGAGCAGCTTAGCCATCTCAGCAAGGGCACGCTCTTCTTCATCCAGCTCTTCTCTCTTCCTCCTGATGGCATCTTGGCGCTCTGCAATCATGTCCTTGAGTTGATCGAGGGCTGTCTGAGGAATAGGAGGTCCATCTGGGCCTGGAATGTCTTGAATCTTGTTCTGCAATTTTGCCGTGAACTTGAACACTTTGGTGGTATCCACCAACTCCTTGGGATGTCCATCAATACCAACAGACTCCAGATAGCCATAGATCAAGGCTGGGAAGGGAATGAGAGTAGAGCTGTCCTTCTTGAGGTTCTCAGCTATATCGACCATTTGATTTAGAACAAGCTTCCCATAGTTGATCTCTTTCTTGTTTTCATCAATGGCAAACAGCAATTGACACATCTCCTTCGAGACAACTGAGTGGTTTGCTGTAGGCATCACATTGGAAGAGATGAACTTGTAGAGCAGAAAGAACCTCTGGGTCAGATTTCCTGATCTCAAGCCTCTGCCTTTGATATTCTTCTCCTTGTCCTTAGTCAACAGTTTGGCAATCTGGACATTGTTGAACTGAGTACCTGGTCTGAATACAGTGTCAAAGTCACACTGTGGAACACCAAGGAAGTCACAGATATCCTTTGCAGTGAGAGGCACAAGCTGCTTCTTGACATACACTCGCCCAAACCAGCTGCTTCCAGGGACGATGACTGACTTTCTAAGGTTGGCATAAAACATCTTTACCACAGATTGCTTGCTCCCTGGGAGTTCAGATGCCCAACGAAGGAGATGCCTTTTCTCAAGGTACTCTGTCCAGCCAATCTCATCACACTTGGGACCCTTAAATGCAACCTCAGGCTTTAGCTTTCTCTTACGCAGGACTGTCTCAAAGAAGGTCTGAGAGCTCAATGAGTAGAACTTGGAGCTAAACGCCAGATTGGTATCCACAATCTCAGGGGGTTCGTCCTGAGCAACATCTTCCTCAACACTATTAGTGGGGACCTTCTTCTTCTTCTGAGGTTGAGAGCTAGAGGGAGTGTCATCTGATTTCCTTTTCCCTTTGGAGACAGCAGCCTTCTTGCGAGCAAGGGCCCTGAGAGGGACACCATCTGATGAAGAAGATTGCTCCCCCTCACGTCCAGCCTCAGTGTGAGCAACAACCTGCTCTTCATCATCACTTCTCAACTCATCCTCAGTGAGCCCCTCACGCCTAAGAAACTCTTCAGCAGAGATGGTATTGCGATTGCCCTCAGGTGCCTCCTCTTCTCCCGAGTCTCCACTGGAGTCTTCCTCATCAGGATTGATCTCCACGTTCTTGTCTGATTCATCAGACAACTCAGTGGATTCTGAAGAGTGTTCAGAGCCATCATCTGAACTCCCTGATGACCCACCACCTGCATTCTTGATAGCAACCTGTGGAACATGACCAGGCACATTGGCTGATTCACCAGGGGCACTCGAGGAAGTTTGCACGCCAGCGCCAGGAGCAGGGGTTACGGATTGAGGGCCAGGTTGAGTGCCAACTTGATGCCCAGATATAGGAATCGAACTCCCTGCATCAACATTGTCAGAAACCAAGTTTTTCTGTGAAGCCATATTACCTTTCCCTTTAGGCGGGTTCTGAGGTTGCAATGCCGCATCCGCTAGGGTTGATAAGGGCACTTGGACGGTTGACACAGGTGCAACGGATGTGGGCGACGTGCTGGGAGCAGTTTCCCCATGGGAGAGAGCAGTTCCAACCCCCGATTGAGTGTGCGCCAGAGGAGTTGGCGTTAGGGCACCACCCGGGGCAGTTTCCTCGATCGCATGTGCCATCTCGACGCGGATGTCGAGTGGGTCGGAGATAGGAACTTCTGGAGTAGCAATGGTGGTCGGAGCATCATTTGAGGTAGCAATTTCAGTTGGATTCCGGCCACGGCCACGTCCTCCCCTTCCGCGACTCGGTCCTCCTCGATTCCCTCCGCGATTTCCTCCTCGAGAGCGAGGGCCTCCACGAGCTGGGAGAGGTGAGTTCTCAGTGTTGGAACTCCTATTCCTTGTGGTCACCATTGTTCCTGCGAGAGAGAAGGAGTATGGGAGTAGAGTGTTCTTTGAGAGACAAGAATACCTAATTAAGAAAATAACTTCCTTCTTTGAGAATTTGGACAACCGGTTTCCAAGGGATAGAGATAGAATTTCCTGCAATAAAAAATTTAAAATAAGTATGGGATCTCTTAAAATAAGGCTTATTTAAATATATAAGAAAAACTTAGCCGTTTTTAAAGATGACAAGTGAGATCCCCAAGATCCTGTCTGAAACTTAGACTATGGTGCATAGGCCAAGTTCCCGCCTCAGCTTTTCAAATCGATCTCCATCAAGGGCTTTGGTAAAAATGTCCGCGTTCTGTTCTTGTGTTCCAACATACTCCAGGGACACTACTTCATCTTCCACGAGTTCCCGAATAAAGTGGTGTCTAACATCAATGTGCTTGGTTCGACTGTGTTGTACTGGATTTCTAGAAATGCTTATTGCACTCATGTTGTCGCAGAGAACCACCAGCTTGTCTTGATCAATCCCGTAGTCACTAATCATTTGTCTCATCCATAAGAGTTGAGCACAACAGCTCCCTGCTGCAATATACTCCGCCTCTGCTGTGGAGAGAGATATAGAATTCTGCTTCTTACTATACCAGCTCACCAAGTTGGTTCCAACATAAAAACATCCTCCTGTGGTGCTTTTTCTGTCGTCAACATTGCCAGCCCAATCTGCATCAGTGTATCCAATCAATTGAAGGTTGGATTCTTTGGAGTACCATAGGCCCAAATCAGGTGTTCCAGCAATGTATCGAATCACTCTTTTTGCTGCCTTTAGATGAGACTCCTTTGGGTCTGCTTGGTACCTAGCACAGACACCTACAGCGTAGCTGATGTCGGGTCTGCTAGCTGCAAGGTAAAGGAGGCTGCCGATGATACCTCTGTACATCTTTTGATCAACACTCTTCCCTGTAGGATCCTTGTGAAGCTTATCAGATGTTCCAATCGATGTTCGGACAGGTTTACTGGACTCCAGTCCAAATTTCTTGACAATGCTTTTGGCATACTTGGATTGGTTCAGAAAGGTACCTTCCTTCCTCTGAGTAACCTGCATACCAAGAAAGAATGTCAATTCACCTACCATACTCATCTCAAATTCCTTACCCATAGTCTCGATGAACTTGTCCTTGAGCACATGGGAGGTTGATCCGAACACGATGTCATCCACATAGACTTGAGCCACAATGATCCCTTTGGAGTCTTCCTTGATGAACATGGTCTTGTCTGTGCTTCCTCTTCTATATCCATTTTCCAATAGATATTTTGAGAGCCTCTCATACCATGCTCTAGGAGCTTGCTTAAGCCCGTAGAGAGCTTTGTTTAGCCGAAAGACATGGTCTGGGAAGTCTGCATCTTCGAAGCCCTTGGGTTGCTCCACATACACTTCTTCTTTCAACCAACCATTTAAGAAGGCGCTCTTCACGTCCATCTGATAGAGTTTGAAGCCCATTGAACATGCAATGGCAAGGAGTAGTCTCACAGCTTCGAGTCTTGCTACGGGTGCAAAGGTCTCGCTGTAGTCTATTCCTTCCACTTGGGTGTAACCTTGAGCTACGAGCCTGGCTTTGTTTCGAATAACATTACCATTCTCGTCACTTTTGTTCTTGAACACCCACTTCGTTCCAATGACGTTGATATTATGTGGACGCTCGACCAAGGTCCATACTTCATTCCTTTTGAACTGAGCAAGCTCTTCCTGCATGGCATTGATCCAATTCTCGTCTTGCAGAGCTTCTTCAACCCTTGAGGGTTCAATCCTTGAGGTGAAGCAATGTAATCCAGCAAACTCTCTATAGTCGATCTTCTTCTTTACACGAGTTCTCCGATCTTCAAGAACGTCCCCAATGACATCGTCTGGATTGTGATTACGATGGATTCTGACTTGGGGAGCAGCAACCTCAGACTGTGCCGGTGTTCCAACAGGTGTTTGAACACTGGGTTGGGCCTCATCATTCTCTGTGGTGGCTTCCTGCTTGTCTTCAGACGAGGATCGGCTTTGTTCAGTGCTTTGGGTGTTTTTCTCTGTATCCTCCTCTTGGGATTCGACTGGTGTTCCTCTGTTGGGCGCGTCTTCCACAATGACATTTGTGGATTCGATTACCTTTCTGGTTCTGGAGTTGTATACTCGAAAAGCTTTGCTAGATGTTGAGTATCCAACAAAGATCCACTCGTCACTTTTCTCTTTGAACTTTCCGGTGTGTTCCCTGTCATTAAGCACAAAACACTTGCAACCAAAGATGTGAAAATATGATATTGAAGTCTTTTTACCCTTCCATAATTCATATGGAGTCATGAGTGTTTTAGGCCTGATATACACTCGATTTATCATATAGCACGCCGTGTTGATTGCTTCTGCCCAAAGAAACTCAGGAACCTTCTTGGAGTTCATCATGACACGTGCCATTTCTTGCAAGGTGCGGTTCTTCCTCTCCACTACTCCATTCTGCTGAGGAGTCTTTGGTGCTGAGAACTCGTGTTTGATCCCAATGCTGGAACAGTAATCCTCGAAGGCTTGATTCTCAAATTCCTTCCCATGATCACTACGAATTCTCTTCACTTTGCAATCCTTTTCGTTCATAATTTGATTGCACAATTTCATAAAGGCCTTGAACGCTTCGCTCTTTTCCCTGAGAAAATCAACCCACGTATATCTGGAAAAGTCATCTACACAAACGAAAATGTACCTTTTACCTCCCAAACTAGAGATTTCAGTTGGCCCAATAAGGTCCATGTGTAGGAGTTCCAGACAGTGTGTTGTGGCATTGTGTTCAGTCACAGGATGGGACACCTGAGTTTGCTTGTTTTTGGCACAATCTTCACAAAAGTCAGAGTCATGTTTCTTTAGATCTGGAAGTCCACGAACAGCTCCTGTCCTGCTCAACTTGATCAGATCTCTGAAGTTCAGATGACCTAACTTTTCATGCCAGAGTAGGTTTCGGGAGCTTCCTGCATCTTTCACAAAATTACAAGTTTGTACAAGTAAATAGCAGTCATTCCGAGATCTCAGTCCCCTCATGACGCATACATTGTTAGAGTCAAGAACTTCACAATATTTTTTGTTAAAGGATACAGTCAAGTCATCATCGCATAGCTGACTTATGCTAATGAGGTTAGCATGCAATCCCTCCACATAGTAGACATTGTTGAGCTTAGGCAGACCATCTCCATGGAGAGTTCCTTGTCCAGAGAGGTGACCCTTTTTGCCGTTTCCAAAGACCACGGATCCACCATCAATATCTTTGAATGGTTTGAGGACGTCTTTATCACCTGTCATGTGCCTCGAACAGCCACTGTCGAAGTACCAAGTTGCATTCTTGCCCTTTTGTCTGGAAGATAGGAGAGCCACATTGCATCTTGCAGAGATTTTGGTGACCCATTCACGCCTTATGGAGATCCTCTTCTTGAGTTCTTCATTAGGCCATCTCACCGGTTTTCCTTCAAGAAGATCCTTGATGATCTTTCGACAGTGTTCGGTCTTATGCCCTCTGAACTTGCAATAGTCGCATATGAGAGGTCCTCTGAATGAATTCCTCCTTTTGTTACACCCTTTAGGACCTTTGTAAACAGTCTTCGTGTTCTGACAAGGTGCTCGGTCACTCAGTTGTCCTCCTGCCACGAACTTGATATTTCCTTTGGATGTAGAGGCAGTACTGAAGTTGTTATACCCAAGACCTCGCCTGTTCCCATGAGATTTTCCAGCTGCTAGAGCGTCATCGAGTTTGGCCTTCCCTTTATTTATGTCCGACAGAATTTTCTCAGATTTGCTGAGTTTCTCCCGGAGTTCAGCGATTTCCACTGTAACCAAATCATGCTTGGTAGACATCTTCTCCTTTTCCTCTTTTTCAAAGAGAATTCCAGCCTCCAGTTCAGTTACGTGGATGGACACCGCTTCAGCCTTAGCTAGTAAGGTTTTGTTCTCGTCCAGGAGCCTTTCGACCTCATCTCTAAGGTCCTGATTGATCTTTTGCAAATCTTCTATCTCGGTCATGGAAGTTTCTAATTTCTCAAAAACTTCATTATAGAGGTCTGTGAGACGCTCTATTTTGTCTGCTTCTTTGCTGCTAAGAGGAGCACAATCAAGATTAGTGAAGTCATTATTCATAGGGTTAGAAACAGTACCGTGTTGTGACTCAGTGTCCGAACATGAGTCTGAATCCCATGATCCTGGAGCCATGAGAGCAATCCCATGCTCAGATTCTCCCTCACTGCATTCAGGTTCCTCATCTTGATCACTAAAGGTGATGTGGTAGGTCTTCTTATCCTTCTTCTTTAGATTTCCACAGTCGGCCCTAATGTGACCAAAGCCTCTGCATTCGTAGCATTCCGGTCCCTTGGGCCTTTCTTCGGACTGTTGATCCTTGCCATAGGGTTTGGATCTCCTTTTGGAATCTCTTCTGGAGTTAGATCCATCGCCCTTCCCACTAGAAAAACCTTCCTTCCCCTTTTTATTTTTGAGAAGTCTGGCCAATCTCTTTGTGAGAAGGGAGATCTCATCATCATCACTGTGATCACTATCAATCTCGGCTTCCTTATCAGTCACCACCTTTGATTCGGCCTTAAAGGCTATCCTTTTGCCACCAACCTCCTTGCAATGATCCATTTCCCAAGACTGGAGTATCCCCATTAGTTCATCCACTTGCATAGTGGAGTAATCCTTGTAAAGTTCAAGGGCAGCAATCTTAGGGTTAAACCTGTCGGGAATGGTTCCCACAATCTTTCTCACCAACTCTTGTTGGGAATAGGTTTTCCCAAGTTGATGTGCCTGGTTGGTCAGGTCACGAATTCTACCAACATAGCTAACAATACTCTCATTCTCATCCATAACCAGTTTATGAAATTGAGATTCAATGGAGATTAATTTTGAAGATCTAACAGAGGCCATACCTTCATGGGAGTTTACCAGTACTTCCCATGCGTCATACGCCGTGTCACACGCGGAGATAAGCTTGTATTGGTCTTCAGTGACTCCATTGAAAATAGCATTAAGAGCCTTGGAGTTCATAGAGGATAGGGTCTTTTCTTCCGCAGTCCATTTGTCCTTGGGTTTGGGTGTTTTGACACCTTCATCGTCCTCCACAGTGGGGCGTTCGAACTTGGTCTCAACAGCATCCCAAACACCTTCATCAATGGCCATAAGGAAAGCCCTCATCCTCGTTTTCCAATAGGAGAAATTCGTCCCGTCTAGCAAAGGTGGCCTGGAAATGTTTCCTCCCTCTCGACTCATCTTGACTTTTGGATCTCACCCGAAGGTGTGTGCGCTCTGATACCACTTGTTGGTCCCTTATACGTCAAGATTAAGAATCTTAACAACCACTGTTTGTCCAATCACACTTAGATAACTTATTAGTAGGTTAGTGCTTAAAGATAAATAAGTGCAGTAAATAAACAAGAACAAACAGAGAGTTGTTGACCCAGTTCGGCCCAAGGCCTACGTCTGGGGGATACCAATCCAGGAGTGTTCCACTATGTGTTCGAACACCACGTTACAACACGAACAATAGTGAACCAGTAACCTTTTACTCCAACACCCAAGCGGATGATCGATGGTACCAGAAACTCCCTTTTTCTGGTGAGAATTCTCCGATTCTGCTTCGACCCCTTGAAGACACCTTCTCCAAGTTTCCCTTGAGTGAGCCTGTAAAAGATCCTCCCTTTGATGTAGCAATGAAGGGTAGTATCTTTGTTGACACGATCTTGAGTGTTGCCCTTGATTAAGGTGTCGGAATTAATCAAGGGTTCAATGTGCACGATGACTCCAAAGAACACTCAAGTAGCAACCTCCTTCACAAGTGATGAATCTTGCGGATAGGGTGAAGAGATTGCTCAAGGATTTCTCAAGAAGGCTTTTGCAATGTATTTTCGAATGATGGTCTCAGTCATGAACCAGTGCATTTTTCTTTCTTAAAAAGCCGTTCGAAATCCTAACGCTATGGAAGGGAATTATTCAATCCCTCGAATTCTTCCACCTTCCTTAGCTGCTTCCTTCCTTACTCGGATGAGGAGATCCTCTTGCCAAAACTTCTATGATCCCAGCAAGGCAATGGCAGACGACCGTTGGGCGTACGCTCCTTTCCATGCGGGGCAATGTTTATCCGGTTCGAGAAAGGCAATCCAACGATTTGCTCCCAAGAATAACATGCGGATAAGATCAAGGGGGGTGGGATCCTACCTAGTGTTCAACATCGGATTGGAACACATTATCTCAAAAATAGAGGTTCTAACAAGTACTATGTTTTAAGGCTGACAATATATAATCATGTAGCTGAAGTAGTGCAGATATACATTGTATTCTTTTGTAAACCTTAGGTTCTTTTTTTTTTTTTGATGACATGTAAACCTGAGGTTCTTGAGCATGCTTAGTAAATTAAATTGCTTCCCGTCGTCGTATATATATATTTGGGACCGGAGGGCCCGTATGTTCGAGAAACATACAAAGTCTAGAAGATTGGCCCCAAAATTTTATCAACTAAACAAAAAGATATTTTTCAATTAATAATTAAATTATTAATCGTTTACACCCCCTAATTTTCGTTGGGTATGGAGTTAATTGGTTTTAATGAAATTCTGCTTAATTATTGGATTGTGTTAACGTTAATTTTTTTAAAGCAAAAAAAAAAAAAAAATCGGGGTATTTTAATAAGGCATTCATAATTTTAATTTTTTTAACATATATAATATACTACCTCCGTATTCATAGGTTTGCACCATTTGATACAGACACATGTATGTTGACACATATTTTCAACGATTAATAACTTAAATTGTGTACAAGTAAAAATTATAAAAAGTTGATATTTGAAAACTATAAGTTTAGACGTATCTAACAAGATCTCACTTGACTGTGTTTTTTTTTTTCATAATTATGATAAAAATTTGAGAAAAATTAAACTCTAAATAATATAAAAAATACTCCCTCCGTCTCACTTAACTTGTCTTGTTTGACTTTTGCACACAATCCAATGCACGTTTTCAACCGTTAATATCTTAAAATATGTATAATGAAAAATTATGTAAAATACATATTCTAAAACTACATGATGATATGATTCTAACAAGACCCAACTCGATTATTTTTTTCAAATATATACTTACAATAATATTGAGTCAAAGTTAAACAATGAACAGTGTAAAAAAGTCAAACATAACAAGATTGGTGGGACGGAGGGAGTATCAATATTGCAAATATATGAATAAGAATGGAGTATAATATTGAGATTATTTAATTTTTGTTGCAGACACTAGTGGGATTTGTTTTAAAACATAGGATAGGTGGATAATTTTGTCACTTTCGTGAACAAACAAAACAGCGCCGTGTGGGGCCCGTCAGAAATAGTACGGATGCCGCAACACCATTGGTTGCCGCGGAATTGAGCATGCGCCACGTCACATTCCAACGCCGTTCCTGGACGAGCTAGGATGATCATGACCGTAGATCCGTCCGATCTTTCCGGGCCCCCACCCCTTGTCCAATTCTTACATGAATTATATATATATATATATATATATACACTCCAATTAAAAATATTTATTTATATGTGTAACTGTATGTGTTACATTACATTACAGTAGTGTACAATGATGGGAGTCGGTGGTGCTGTAAGAAGCGTATTACAGACGACCAACAAAGCTGCTCTCCTCTCCATCTCTTTAATCATTTCATTTTTTTTCTTACACACTACTGATTTTTGGGACCGAACCAGCAATATTTTTGTTCCTTCAATCTCCACATTTTTATTTTGATTTTTGTACTGATGCTGTTTTCCGTTTCCAAATTTGAACCTCATGTAATCAGTAATTATTTAGTAAGAAAATTGTCACCCAAACTTTTTTAATTTGTAATGCCATCACCTATTATTTCTAAGTGAACATCTCCAGGTGAATTCCACATTTAACACCACTACTGACTATTGGGAGCTCCTGGGACCCAAAACACCTAAATGAAGACACCGGCGGGGTGATACTAATAGAAATCGAGTGGATACATCGGGTGCTAGGGGTCCTGGGAGTTTTCAAGAATCAGTCATAGAAAAGGTCTGGTAACTGATCAGCATGCCTGTCTGCGATGAGGCTTCTTTTTCCCGTTAAAAACAATTTCTTGAGACATTAGCTTTTTTAAAACAATTTAATGCTTAAATTATTCAAGGAAATAAAATATTCAATTGTATAGACGTCTTGCCACGTTATATATGTATGTATTATAGTATTATCTTTTCTATTCATCTTCTTGAAATTAGTGGCATGAACATGAGTTAATGTATAAATGCATATTTTAAGTTTTATTGGCATTTTACAAAATGTTCTGACAAAATGTAAATTTATAGATGTAGAAAAGCGAATAATAGAAAGAAGGAAAGATGGATCGAAAATGGAAGGAATGATTGAGGTAATAATTGAGATAAATTAACGTTTTAACCACTTGGAAATTAATACTGTACATGAATAAAAAAAAAAGGACGAGAAATAATCAGAGTCACTTATTGTAACAAACAACAAAAGTTACTTTTCAATTCTCCTTACCATCCAAAGTCTTTCCTGAAATAATTACTCATGCATCCATCCATCCATCCTTCTTTCATTCATTCCCAATTTCCCATACACAAAATGCATTATTCATAATATCTAAAGAAGAAAATTAATCAAGTGTGCACCGTGCGCATTTGGGGCCCAATGCACAAGAAAATGGGTATATAGAGGGTCAAGGAACATCTGATTGGAGGAATGGCCCCCCATTTTGCCCCTTTAGGACAGATGGGGGTTTGGGGATGGGATGTCATGTCGAAAGTTATATTGTAGCTCACATGTTGCAGGAGAGTCTTGACACTCACTTTTGTTTATTTTTTAATTATGCAGTATATTTTTAACGATGAAATTCATTGTCACCTTTTAATTTGATTTCTCAGCTCCTTAATTGCAATACTAAATTCTTTTAATTTGATGTAAATGCAATATAGTATACACATACCCAAGGTTATCAAGATCGGGATCCTAAGTAGGATCGTTTTTGTCTTTGCAAGATTGGGATCGTAGGATCGAATCGGGATCCTAAGATCATATGAAATTATTATTTATATTTTTAAAAATTAATATTTGTTAATTATATCACTAAACTGGTGACATGTATAATTGAAAATATATATTTTAGATCAATTTTTAACAAGAATTTGATAATTAATTGTATGTTTATTAATGATCCAATAGAAATTAAACACCGACATATAACCCAACAATTTTTAGTTCAATATATGCAAAGATACATTAAACAAAATTGACAAAAATAACATCATGACCAAAATCACAAAGAGCAAAAAAAAAAAAAAACCAAAGGAGTAGGATCGGATCGCTCAGCGATCCTACTCCGATCCTACCGATCCCACCGCGATCTTACCACATTTTCGATCCTATGGCGATCCGGATCGTTTTTCATTGGTAGAATCGTAGGATCGTGCAGGATCGTGATTTTGATAACTATGCACATACCCAATGAATGTATGTTTTGTTTCTTTATAATCAAGAGTTTTCGAGAAATGATAATCTAAGGTAATTTATTACATTAAAATATTTTCTCAAAATGATTTTCAAATAAGAACATTTTGAATTTTGAATTTCGATTTCTTACCTACAACAAACTAATTAAGACATTTGTTGTTTTGAAATAAAGCTAAAATTGAATGAACATACAACAAAATCATTTATTCCACTTTTGATGAACATACAGACAAAATTGAAGGTAACGTCACACGAGTTGAAACAAAATTGCAGATCTACGTTGAGTTCTCCTTCAATTCCCCTAGTGGCAATATATTTTTACATATGAAAAATACAGAAAAATTTAATGAAAAATCATTCAATTAATTTATGATCTGTGATCCTAGTGTTGGTTGGGCTTGGATGAATTTTTCATCCCCTTAACCGTTATTGTTGAGAATACAAGCCAAATCCCACATCGGGAGAACAAATAAATATTACCCTAAAAATAATGTTCCACCTAAATTTATTAATATATGTGATCTTTTGAGAGGTGTTAAAAAACAAAGGAGTAATGACTCAAAATTCCATACATTACCATGGTAATTACTAATTAGGTCAAGCTCAATATACTCCTATAAGACATCAGCCAACATAAAAATACAAAATGCTGATCTTGCAAAATAGAAAGGACCTATAAATGAGGTACCTGGGGCATAAATGGCAAGTTGAAAAATTTTTGTGCATAGATGCAGAAATGTGTATATTAATTTGGAGAGATTGTTAAGGTAATTTGTGAACAAGAAAGCGTCTCTATCAGTAGCCGGTGGCGGGGAAGTGTGCAGCGGTTGCCCACCACCCTCCCTTTTTTCTCTCTCACTCTCTGCTGCCATTTTTCGTTTCCCCAACATTAATCTTTCCCAACAATTCAGCTCACCACTGTTGATAGGGATATATAATTAATTAAACCCTTTTCATCATTAGGGTTTCCCTTTCTCTCTGTCCCTCTCCTTTCTCTCGCTCAAGAAAAAAAAAAAAGGAAAAAAAATATTTGGCTTTTCTATCTTTTGGCCCCTTTATATGTGCAACTGGCCGCTGGTCTTCCTTTCTTCCCTTGCTCTCCCAATCCCAATTCCCCGGTTCTTTCATTCTCCACCCCCCAAATCAAACCCTACGACTTTTTTCCCCTGGGATCTGACCCTGCATCAGTTGTTTGCAGCTGAGGGCTCAATTCCCGAGGAAGAGTTGTTTGATCTTTTTGTGGAGCTTTCTTTTGAGTGCTTTGTGCTAGCTAGCTGTTTCTTTGTCTTCTAGCTGTCTGGTCTTTTGGTTCCTTTCCCAGTTTCCCCCTTGTTTCGGGGCAGCCTTGGGATTCGGGCCGGTCAATATTTCTATTTTTGGAAAGGGCGATCATTAGGGTTTGTTTAGAGTTGGATGTATTACACCCAGGCAGTCACGCCAGCAGCTAACTGGAACATTTGAGATTCTTGAGGTAATTTGAATCCCTAATTTAACTCCCATTTTTGTGATTTTGTTGGTTTCATTAACCTGTTTTGTTCCTCTGAATTAAACTGCATAATAATCTTTGTGATACTTTATTCTGGTTGAAGTTGAATAGGTTTATTTATCTCTAGATGTGGATTAGTAGTGCTGTGTAAAAAGCTTGCCTTTAAACAATCATGGCTTCTTGGATTAATATTTGCTGAAAGCAAAAAAAAGTGGTGTTTGTCTGCCAAACTTAGCATGCCTTACAACACTTTCTTTTTTAATGAGAACCCATTAATTAATCTTCTATAGAGGGGACCAACTGATGAAAATTTTGAATTCATTTCACACGTCATAATTTTTACCCCAGCACTATCATATGTATATGATTTCATGCATCCAGAAAATAATTATTCTTCACTATCTCTCTCTCATCCAGAAAAAAAGCTATAATAATATTGATTCTTGAGTTTTATTAATGCATGATGAAGTCTGGGAAATGCTTGTCACTACACAGATGCAGTGCGTGTGAGTTGTTTCAAACTAAGTACTGTTACTTGTATGATCAACTGACCACACAAAAGATTAATGATTTGATTTTGATTACACTGATGGATTTCTAAATAAATTGGATTCATTGTGTTGTGAAATAATTTATCAGGAGTGGATCAGTGTGTTGCGTACATATGTTTCTATTTAATAAAATTTCAAAGCTTGCCAAGTTGCAATGGCGACCAGATCACATCGGTGTGACAGTGTCCAATTTTTTTTCTTTTTGATGGTTACATTTGAAACATTGGTTGTGCATGCATACAAAAAAATCACGACATGTTGAGGTAATGAAAAGCAATTTTCATACTCCAGAAACTCGCTGTGATCATAATTTAAAAAGAAAAAAGAAGAAGAAGAAAACATCTTGCATTGCCATAATATGCAAAATAATTATGATATATAGTGCTACATTAAAGTTTTCACTAATTAATACAACGACATATTTGAAGACAACAATTTTATTTCGCCTTTCTTATACTATAACTAAGTAACAACAATTTGAAAAGTTTTCACCAAAATATATCTAGATCCTGTTTGATAAACTGACTTACAATTGATTTAATTAAATTAGATATTGATCTAAGAAGTTAGATGAATTGTTGATGGCAAATTCATTGAATTAATAGGTAATCTGGATTCGAATTTTATGCACTTAAAATTATATGATTTATTAGTCTCCCAGGCCACTTTATTCTACTAATAAAAAGTAATTTAAAATAAATTTAACTACTACTTTTATTTGTTTTAATTTAAAACTAAAATTTCAAATTTACTAAATCATTTAAGTTTTAAATTTCAGATTCAGTCCCACGCATTCAATTTATTAACAAACCTCTAATTAGTAGCATGCGTTTGGGGACAACTTATGTTGAAATTTTTGTCTTCAAAACCTTCGGGTTATAATTGACAATAAAATTTAATTTGATTATGCCGAGATATTATCACCAAGTATAAACTCCATGTTGTCATCTTCTGAATAGTTTTCTTGTACGTAGTGTGGCAGGCTATAGCTTTTGGTCATAAAATCAAGAGATCATCATGAACTCAACATTTGCAGTGCAAGTTCCCCCTGGTTTTAGGTTCCATCCCACCGATGAAGAACTGGTGGATTACTACCTCAGAAGGAAGGTTACATCAAGACGAATTGACATTAACGTAATTAAAGATGTCGATCTCTACAAAATCGAGCCTTGGGATCTTCAAGGTAATGTATAGATGCATGATCATAGAGAAAATGCCGCATGTTTCAATAACAATATTGTCATTGTCATTGACAATTACATTTAAGGTATTTGTTGGTTTTGTGTATCAGAGCTGTGTAGAATAGGGACAGAAGAGCAAAGTGACTGGTATTTTTTCAGCCACAAAGATAAGAAATATCCAACGGGGACACGTACCAATAGGGCCACAACAGCAGGTTTCTGGAAGGCAACGGGGCGGGACAAGGCTATCTATTCCAAGCATGAGCTGATTGGAATGAGGAAGACTTTGGTTTTCTATAAAGGTCGTGCGCCCAATGGCCAAAAGTCGGATTGGATTATGCATGAATATCGTCTTGAGACCGACGAAAATGGAACCCCTCAGGCAAGTATATTGGTAACCATGATTGGGAAAAAGTATTTGCAATGCAACCTTTAATTTTGTCATATAAATAGGTTACATCCCCATTTCTGGGAAAACTTTAGTTTCACAAAAAATTCATACTCCATTTAACTCACAGAATGATTGAACATTAGGGTTTTTATATGAATGTTTAAAAGCACACTATTCTTTTTTGCCAAACCAAAAATTTAAGGTATAAAAATGAAAATACACCCCCCCCCCCCCCCCAACCGAATAAGACAAAAGTGAAGTTATCTAACTGATTGAATATGAAGTGAAATAAGATATTTCTATTAATCCAAGTTCTTCGGTTCTTTAACTATCATCTCTTTTATAAGAAAAAAAAAATGTCATAAGCTGGAAGATTTGAAAATACTATGAACATGTGGCACTTATGCATGTGCTTGTTGGGCAACTGAAAAAAGAACGTTTTTTTTGGAATCGAATAGAAACTGTTCGATGATGAGGCTGCACTTATTAGAAAGCAACTGAATAATGTCTTCCAAAATGAACACTGCAGGAAGAAGGATGGGTGGTCTGCAGAGTGTTCAAGAAAAAACTGCCCACAATGAGGAGGCTCAGCGATCATGGTTCCCCAATCTGGTATGATGATCAAGTCCCGTTCAACATGCCGGACATGGAATCCCCAATCATCTACCCTAACTACAGTAACTCATGCAAGAAAGAGATGGATTTGCAGTATGGAATCCCTCCTGAGCACTTCCTCCAGCTTCCCCATCTAGGGAGCCCTAAAATGCTGAGCATGCCCGGCAACCAAATGCCCTCTTACAGTGCCCTAAACTCGACCCCTGAATGCACTTTACAGTCCCCTTCGGGGCTCTCATTAATGTTCAGAAACAATGGTGAACCATTTGGGGATCAGATGACAGATTGGAGGGTACTTGACAAGTTTGTGGCGTCGCAGCTCAGCCATGAAGAGATTTCCAAGGAAAACGAGGCGTTCCCTGGAATCGAAAATATGATTGCTAGGAATTTGGATAGGCAAGAAACTGGCTCGACTTCACCTTCTTCCAGTTGCCAGGTTGACCTGTGGAAGTGAGTTCTTCTCTGTACAGATATATATAAATATATGGGTTATGCATATCATATGAGGAAAGATTTATCTTTATTATTCTCTACATACAGTTTCCTGTAAATAATATTATAAAAAAGACCTCAAGTAATCTAACTATTAATGATGTGACTGAGAGATACATTGCTGCAATTAGGGTTTTAAGTTAAGAATTGTAAGATCAAGAGAAGTAGTCGATTTATGGACGGATGGAGAAGTGCTGCTGCTGCTGTGATATCCACATGCCCTGCTGGCCTGCGTAAGTACACTACATATATATATATATATATAAATATGTATGTATGTATGTATATACAATATGTGATCTGATGATAACCACAGTGATGTTTATGGTGTTGATCTGTGGTTAAGACCAGATCTTTGTAATGCCGTTGTATTTCCTGGGATTAATACTGCCTTCAAATGAAATTATTTTCTATATGAACTTTTTATCAATGAATCTATTATACTGTCCCCTTCGACCATTAATCAGACAGACACATTCATATATATACACACATTCTACATGGATGAATGGTTCAAAGTTTGAGTGATCTCAACGTGATGAAGGAATACCTACAGTTCAATGATGGAACTCCGTACTAATTAATATTTGTCCATTCCAGTTACTGCCTATCACCAAACATGACTTCACTTGGAAGGAGTATTTCCTAATTGGATGTCTATGTTATAGTAAGATATATGTGTGTGTGAAAGGGTTTCTTATTCTTTACACGTAAGTATGCTCGATCAAACTCCTGGGAAAGCTACAAATTAAAAGTTTGGAGGCGGATTAAAAATGGTGGAATGAGAATAAGGGAATATTGGTAAATACAGTGCCAACTTGTGAAAAGAGAGTATGTTGTGGTATTTTTATTTTTTTTTAAAAAAAAAATTGCCGGAAAAACAAAGACGTGGATTTAAGTGGTTTGGGTTAACAAGCCTACATAGAAGGATTTTCTGCATTTTTTTCTGTCTTCTCAAGTGCAGTTTTTTGGTACAATTTATATCTCCAAACAAGAGAAAACATGCCAAAGAACCTGACCAATGCCGCGGAGACTCCACCCCTGCACCGGTATTCTTGGAATGATTGAAATATATGTGGTTTTGACTAATAAAATAAAATTACTCTAGTTTTTGAGCCTTCAACTGAGAAAATAAGAAATGCATGTGATGGTATATGGATAGGATGATGGCCAAGAAAACAATCTTACTTTCATTGCATGTATAATTGAAGCCTAGCTACAATACATACATACATATAGCTTGTCGTCCTAAATTGGTTTATGTAGTATATAGACAAGAGTGTGATCAGTGATAGTACTAGTACATATATAGTACTAAGTGATGAAACTGGGTACTAGCTAGCTATGAGACAGAACTTGTCCACATCCACCAGGGGAAGCAACAAATTAAAACGTTAATTACCCCCAACAATCTAGCTAAAATTTCAGACAGTGCAACTAATAATAACAATAATTTATAAAGTATAATGAATTATTACCACATTTCTTCTCCCCGTCCTCGAATTTCGATTCCCAATACGACCTACAGGACGATGGCGAATTAAGCCAACAAGAGAATGCAGCAGCTACCAGATAGAAGAAACACATGTATATGATTCCAACATTTCGTGTTACATTTCTCTCTTTGCTCGCCTTTAAAATTTGTGGTTTCAGTTGAGTTTGGGACTAGGGTTTCAAAAGAAATCCAAAAATTAGGAACAACTCTGAGAAGACTAATGACAATATTGTGGAAATCAAGAAATGTGTGTGCTGATAATCAAATATTGAAGCTTAATGAAGCGCTTAGCCTTGATGTATTATATGGTCATATAGATGATATATATAATAGCCTTTTAGAGAAGGTGGTCAATGTGAGTTTGAATGGTCATAAAAGAGCATTCGTAAAAACAAAGAAAAAACACAATCACGCGCAGTGGCACGCATGATGTATCTTTACATATAAAGCTTGTACTCACTTCAACTTGTCACATGATTAATTTACATGACTATATAGGAAGTATATAAGAAATAGTATATTCTTGTCCCTTATTCTATCTAATGCCCCCATCAAAATTCAGACATTTGCTTCTTCTTCTTCTTCTTCTTCTTTTTTCTTGTTTTTTTTTTAATTTTTTTTTTTTTTTAAATTACTGAATTTTGTATTGATTTTATAGCATTATTACATTACAAAATTATAATAACGCATATGTGCTGCACTGAAATATTACATATAAACGCTACGAGTATATTGTTGAATTTATTATTGTCATGATAACTCACAATTGTCTTGTTAGGACTACTAGGGCTTAATCGGTCTACTGATCTCTGGACAAAATAATTTGGTCTTATTCCCATCTGCTGCTAGTATTAGTACTTGGATATAAGGTGTGGGCTGGCCTATCATCATTCGTCACTGGAGAGTGATGCACAGTTCCTTGTTCTAATACAGTAGTATAACATTAAATTGTTAGAAGCTTGACTTAAGGGCTTTAATCAAGGGAAATTGACCCCCCCAGAGGGGGACAGCGCCTGGTTTTACCCATGTTAATTAGCCCTGTCTTCTCTTATTAATTGTCATAACCTGGGGGATTATTTAATTTAGGGTGTTTGTAAATGGATTTTTCTTTTTGACTTCCAGGTTCCCACGCCATTCATGGTGGTGGGCTCTGGCGTGATTAACCCTGCAGCTGGGAGTTGAGCTCCCCGGAGCCCCACCCTTAATTGCATATTCTAAATCCATGTTTGATAGATACTATACTATCCGTCAGAAAAAAGGCCAATTGACTCTAGTAAGATGCTTAAAAGAGTCGAGATTTATCAAACAAGGCACAAATGGTTCTTCATTGTTGTACATTTCTTTTCCATGTTTTGATATTGAATGGATGGCAGTAAATTGGGCTCATTATAATATTCCCCAAAACTAAACGACAACTAACATGGAATGTGCTAATTAGGACAAGTGATTAACAACCCATATTTCTATTGATTAGTTACAATACTCTCTCTCCCCCTCAAGTACAAATGATCAATCAAGAAATGAACCCCCAGCTTAAGAACGCCAGAAAGGAAGGAACACCGGCTAATATCGGCACAATTAATTTTAATGAAAGCAATGTAGTGGTGTTAGGACATCCTCGGTGCATCCAATCAGAAGACAGGAGAACCTCTCAAGGCCAGGACTATAGCATAAATCTTGTCTGATCTTAAAGGCTTTCTTTACGCACCTCTGCCCTGAACTGGTGGGAAATCTCATACAGTAGATACTAATACCATCGCAGAAGACATGTTTTTCTTCTTAATATAATTTCAAACCATAGGATGCACTCAAATTATTTTCTTTTTTCTTTTTCGGATTTTGGGTGGGGGAGACTGGCTGGAGAGGGTAATGTCAAGAGAGTTACAAGTTACAACGCACGTTTCTTCTTCCACTTAACCAAGTTCTTGAGGAATTCCATGACCTGGGGTTGCAACTTTCATTACAAACTTCGTAGACGACAGGTGAAATAGTAGCTCTTGGAATATTTTCTAGCATATGAGAGTAGAACATGTTTTTCAGTTGGTAAGAGATTTTATCATGAGACTGGAAATAATACCTCCGAAGTATCCCTGAGGGAGTAAAGTGCATTGCTTTCTTTGGGGACTGAAGATACAATAATGCCATAACCCTGACTGCCAGCTCTCAAGACCTGTAACACCATGTTTTGGTCAGGATATCTCTCTCTCTCTGTAGTTAACAATAAAAATGAACAACAGAAATGTGCATTTGAGTTTTGATGAGGCTAATACCTTGAATGCATCTTCATCAGTGCGATCGTCACCAATATATATGGGAAGAACATCCGCACGATTCCTCAACCCTATTACAGTTTTATGTGCATCACTTACATAAGAAGATAGTACCATATATAACCGAGACATGATGAAGTTTGATTCCTTTTTATAATGACTCAAAACTTCCACTCACCAAGAGATTCCAGTAGAAACTCAACAGCCTTCCCCTTGTCCCAGTTGAGAACTGGCCGCACTTCTAATACCTAAATCATATCGGCAATTCGGCATGATCATCAGTTAAAAAGACAGAAACACAGGATTTGGAAGAAAGAAAACCAGAAACCTTGAGTGCGGATGCATAGCTAATAGAATGTAGTGAGTAATTATACCTTCCGACCATGTGTGAGTCGCAAATTTGGGTAATATTTCAAAATTTCTTCGACATATTGACCAACCGTTGCCCAACTCTGTAAATGTATAAACCAACCACAGCACTGTCAGCCAAAGCTGTATGAAGAACCAATACGAGAAAGCTAGATAGATTACCTTCTCATTCACATTACGGTAGTGAACAGAAACACAGAATTTGTTGTTCTCAACTTTTGCTCCCGCTATATCCTTTGTAATCTCTACCAGTGATCTATAAACCTGGATTGAGCATAATATTTGAATATCTCATTATTGCATTTTCCCCAAATAGTCCGTAACAGTTAATGCTCCAGGATCGTTACCTTGTTGATCATGGGTAAGAATTCACTGGCAGGCTGGAATAAATTTACTTCACCACCCTGTGTAACCACAAAAGTATTGGTAAATCAATAACTTATAAGCAGCGAAAAGTGGTTCTGAGGCCGTAGAGATGAGCAAGCATTCTTCTATCACTACCTGCTTGTTGGTAGACCTCGTACACTTTTTGTAGTCACTAGATAATGCCCGAGCTGGCCCCATGATATCCATCCCATGACTTCCAGCATAGTAAAGTTCATTTAGTCCTACAAACTCGTATACCTGAATGAAACATGTGAAGATAGAACAATGGAAAATTGATGATTCAATAATTGTCTCTGCAGACCGACAAAAGAAGAGGTCACGGAAGGACAGTTCACCTTGTCACAGCTTCGTCCACTAATTATAGCTGTGGGGAAATGCTTAGCTACATTGCTAACTGTGGCACGCATCTGGAAATAAATGCTTTTTCATGTCATACTTTCCATTAAGGAACAAAGGCAGGCCTATTAGGAATACAAATTTGCCAATGCTTAAAGGTCAGTAATCTGATTCTCACCGAATTTGACATGAAAGCATGATCTGGGTTGTCCACTATGGGCGATAAAGTACCATCGTAATCCAAGAACAAAGCTATCTGCTTCCCCTTGGCACTGACAGCTATTTGATCAAACAACGAAAGTGCTGATGGATACTTGAGCTGCATATGGAAAATGAAAAACATTCCCCTGATTTTTTATTTTTTTTCCCCAATACATTAGAGAAATATACAAGAAGGGAAGGAAAGATACCATCCAATTATGGTAAGCAAGGTCAGCATCAGTTATGGCTGCTTCTGTATTAGAACCTTTAGCCAATTTATCATGAGTGGGAGATGATAAAATCATAGCATCAAAAAGACTTGACCGCACATCATCAATATTTCTCCATGGAATAGTTAGAAGTGTAGAAGAGAAGCTAGAGTTATTGTGTGAGTATGGAAGAAGAGCAGAGTATCCGCCTAGCCTTGTGTTAGAGGTATCAGTGAGAACAGGGGATGTGCGGGTTGATTGGAGCTCCATCCAATCCAGATTTCAAGCTCAATTTGTCAAATATACAAACTCAAATTATCTGTCAGCTCTAAAATCAGGTGCAAAGCACTCTGCGTAATCTCTTGCACTCAATCTAACCAACTGTTTTGTCAATGAAAAACCACTTCTTGAGGGCAAATTTATCACTGCTGCAAGGAAAGCTGTCCATCAAGAAGACGAGACCTAATGCAAAATAATCAAAGATCGTGATCCAGAAAACCTTACTTGTGCATTTCTCTCAGAAATTTGTGACACAGGGTTTCTGATCAACCGACAAAACTAGCTGCAGAATGCAAGAAAATGGTGTCAGTCATATAGCAACTTTCAGTTAAGAGATGTGCTTGGCAACAATCATCATATGACACGCAGAAAACTAAGCTCTAGATTGGTCGTTGAAAGGCATAAAGAGTTGCAAATGTAAATTGTATCAAAAGGAAGACCAGGAGAAAAATCAATATCTATTCATGTCTGTTCTTTAGCATCCAACTCATGTATATGGCATTAACAGTGGCAGTGTTGGGTTTTGTGGCCCATTGATTTGGGCTCGGCCCATATGTTGTTAGGGTTTCCCTTGAACCCTATAAAAGTGGTCCTCTCCCACCTTTGGAAAACAAGTTGGTAAGTCTGTCTCCTCTCCCGTAATGGCTTTGTGGCCTCCATGAGAGATCTCATCTGCAGCCATTGATTGGCGAGGCGATGAAGGATGTGGTTGGGTTGAGGAGTTGTTTCCATTGCTCTCTGGTTGGGTATAGACTTTTGTGTTTGGGGCTCTCTGAGCCTAAATATTACTAACAAGTGTGTTAGTGTTTGTTTGAGTTGTTTTGCAGGGCTTAGGGCAATCGAACAGTGGCTCGAGTGATCCGGTTCGATCCGAATATTTCCCAACAGTGGTATCAGAGCTTATGGTTGGAACCGGATTTAAGTTAATCGGATTTGTTCCGATTGGAGGCAGAGAAGAGTTTGAACGTTGGAGCGGCAGAATAGAAGGTTTCAGTTTCAGATCTGGAAGGAACGGAAGAAACAAAATCGATACTGCAGATCGATTGAAGTTTGACAGAAGGATAGTGCCTTCGTGTCGTTGTCTCTCTTTGTGAGAGAAGTCCTCTTTGTGAGGAAGTCGTTCAACCCCTTGTGCGGGAATCCAGTTCGAGTTCTTCCTCTTGGTGAGAAAACCCTAATGTGCGCCGCCATCTACCCGTTCGAGCCTGTTCGTCGCCGCCGCTGTGCGCGGCTCCCTTGTCCGAGCGCCTCCGCCCCTGCTGAGTCGTTTTTTGTGTCGCTGACGCGAGTTCCGCCGCTGCTGAGCCCCATTACGCACCGCCAGATCCGCTGCCGCTGTGCTCCGTCCTCCGCTGCCGCCGCTGAAGCCTCGTCGAGCGCCGTCGTCGCTTTCGAGAGCCGCCTCCGCCGCTGTGCCGCTCCCCAGCCTCGCGCCGCTGCTTTCCCTAAGCGAGCGCCACTGTACCAGCACTGCCTCCCTCAGATCTGTTGCTGCTGCTGTACCCCATCCTCCGCACCGCCCCAGCCTCGCGTCACTGACTCCCTCCGCTGCCGCTGCTGCTCACCGGTGCCTCTGTCTGGTTCCACCTCCTCCATGAATCGCCGCCCTCCGTGGTATCCTTCTCAACCATTTTTGCAGTGTTGTGCTGTTGCCATGGTGTTGGGAAAGTGAAATGGACTTGCTGTGGGGCGGTGAAGGAGAAGACAAATTGTTTGTGTTGTTGAATTATGGAAGATGAATTGAAATTGGTGCTGCTGTAATTGCTGCTTGAGGAAGAAAGAAAATTGGGCAGACTAGTCGGTGATGAAAGCGGAGACTTTGTGGTTGATGGAGTTGAGTGGATTTAGTGCACTGAGTAGAAGACAAGAGGTGTGAGAAGATGATTGGAGTTGGAATGCATTCGTTGTTGCTGATTGTGAGGGAATGAACAATTCCATTTGTTGAGTGCAAATTAAATCTCTCTCCAGTTTGGTCAAATTGAGTGTGCTGCTGTTTGCTTGTGAAAAGGTCAGGGGACTTGAAGAAATTACGTGGCTTGGTCTGATTAATGAAGGTCAAAGAAATGGTGCTATTGTAATGGGTGGAAAATGCCTAAGTGGAGAATTTGCAAGTGCTTCAGAAAGGAAAAAGAGAGTGGAATTTTTTTAAAGAAAAGGAAGTGGACGGTGGGCCACCAATTTGAGAAAATTGGTGTTAGTGGGAATATTTTTAAAGTGGAGGCAAAAATTGAGTGGTGTCTGGTACTTTTGAGGAGATAGTGGAAAATATTGTGCTGCGTGCTCCTCTTAGTGTTGGTAAGTCGGGAATAGGTTCTAGGCATTTCCGCTCAGGTATTAAAGCTTGTTCCCACCTTTTATATGCTTTGATTAATTTGCTTGTTGTCATTATGTGATTAATTAGCTATATTGCTTTGTGCATTGGTTATTGAGAAGCATGCTTGATTATGTGAAATTGATTTTTTATGTGGTTTGATGTCTTTGTGACTATGTGGATAATATGCTTGAATTGAGGTGGAGCTTGTTTGCTAGCTTGAGCATGAAATTAGTTAATCTTTGTGATTATGAGAATTTGAGAAAAGGGATAATTTCATTCAAGGTGGATTGTGTATGTGGGAGACCCTCAGTTTGTTTGTGTCCTCGCGATGGAGATCCGTGTTTGGTGCCTTGTGTCGAAAGTCTTCCTGATATTGTGATGGTCAGACGGCGTGTCCCGTTCGTAGGAGCGGCGGTGCAAGATGATTTGCGGATCAAGTTGATTGTCGCTGGAGGAGAGGCCATATGGTGTGTGGTCCTTGGTTTGAGGGGAATGATTGTTGGGTATGTTACCCAATTCCACATCGGTTGTGCAAGGAAAGATCCCATTATTCATATGCTTAATCAAGGTGGAGCAATGTGCTATATATCTTTGTGTTTAGCTTAGTGCTACGTTTTATATGCTATGAATCTTGTGTTAGTTATGTGCTATGTGCTGTGTTTTTTTGCTTTGTGTTGTTGCTTTGCAACTGATAAGAACAGATACTTTGTGTGCTTTACTTTGTGGTGTGTTGCATGCGAGTGTGTGTCGTCATGGTAAGTTGCATGTGCATGTTTGGCGATGATGATTGTGTTCCCAAACAAGTATACCCTTTGAGCAAATGGATCAATGGTCCAAGGTGGAGATTGTTGGGTTTTGTGGCCCATTGATTTGGGCTCGGCCCATATGTTGTTAGGGTTTCCCTTGAACCCTATAAAAGTGGTCCTCTCCCACCTTTGGAAAACAAGTTGGTAAGTCTGTCTCCTCTCCCGTAATGGCTTTGTGGCCTCCATGAGAGATCTCATCTGCAGCCATTGATTGGCGAGGCGATGAAGGATGTGGTTGGGTTGAGGAGTTGTTTCCATTGCTCTCTGGTTGGGTATAGACTTTTGTGTTTGGGGCTCTCTGAGCCTAAATATTACTAACAAGTGTGTTAGTGTTTGTTTGAGTTGTTTTGCAGGGCTTAGGGCAATCGAACAGTGGCTCGAGTGATCCGGTTCGATCCGAATATTTCCCAACAGGCAGAACTCTCGCAACATAGAAACAATAACCAGCAGATCTGCTAAACCAGCTTGCAGAAAGACAAAAGCAAAAAATGGAAGACAGCCACTTACAAAATTTACAATTGGGATAATTTTCTAAAAGAAAGCCAGAATGTAACTAAAGAGCAAAGGGAAGAACTAAATGAGCTGACAAGAAATTTTGAGCTCAAATCTAATGCAATATATAGAAGAAAGAACTGCCACAAAGCTGAAGCTGGTAGGCACTAGGCAATACTAGTTTTAACACGGAGAAGTTAAGAAGGTGACGGTGGAATGCTGCGAAAACGAAATTTCTTGCGGACCAACATCATACATAGGAAATGGCATATGCAACCACATATTATGGTCCTACAGAGCAGCATGGGGATGCATTAAAACATATGGCCCCAGCACAGTAACATTCAGAAATGCTACAAAACCATGTCATTCATGAAAGCAATTGAAAATTCAGGTGTCCCCATATTGCTGTTGCTATCAATATAGGCATGTGTGACCACAAGATACAATAATTTTTGAGATGTGCATCTTGGATTGGTCTGCTTCAATCTCACATATAAAATTATTATTCCGGGCTTCCAGCCATCAAGAATATCTCAACCAATCTGTATATAAGTTATGACTTGTGGATCAAAACTAAGAAGGTGATGGGAAAATAAATATATCTGGATTCGAATGATCACACTACGAACTATCCAACACCTTGAAAAGGACAACATATAAAAATAAGAAGGTAATGAATTAAGGCGATCAAATGCACACAACAATTTATGTACAGTAAAGCTCGACATGTTAGAATCTGCACTGAGAGTCCTTGTCCTGCAGTTTTGAGAAACAGAAATAACGAACTCAATACCGCTGAACATAGACCACAAACTAAGAACACATTTCTCGACTTATTAGGAACAAAAAAGAAACGTGCCCTGTACAGCAGAAGTGAATACACAAAAAAATCTACAAAGAACCATTTCTGAAATTATAATAAAAAGAAATAAATAAATGAGGGAAAGAAACCACACAGCTGCAACAGAAAGCAACGTTGATAACAATGTCCTGATTTTGAATAAAAACTAATGCTATCACTGAAAATGACTCTTAGGCTAAGCGGGGGATGCAAACTAACATTTAGAGTAAAACACAAATGTTACCATCCAAAAAATAGAAGCAGCATAATAAGAACAAAAAATGGAACTTGTTCTAATAAAACCCCGTAGAATGGAAAACAGCTAAAAGAACACCACAATTTCACAAGAAAAGCCATTTACACATACAGATGTTGAGGAAAATCCTCTGAACTTCAAAAGCAATCAAGTAAAAACAATATTGTTCATACATTTCGCTAGCATTCCGCAAAATTAAACCATGAAATATATGAACAAGAAACGATAGATCTTCTCAAGTGCTGTTACTTTTACATTCAAGCGTGCATGGAAATCCAAACTTGTGAATTTTTTTTTTCGCCTTAGCCGGGAAAACGTGTAGGATCAACAAAAATCATAAAGGATGGAGTAGATTCTGCGGAATGCAGAGTAAAGCTGATATATTTATATATGTATGTATAGAAAAGCAATTAAACAAAGGCATTGTAATCAGAGTCATGGCTCAAAGAACAAGATTCCATTGAGAGAGATGACATCACCTTTTCCTCGAACAACAAATAATGGTATTGGAAAATGGAATTGAAAAAGGAATCGCTTGAACCCAGTATAAGAAATGTGAAAACAAATATGGGGAGAGCTCAGAATTGCAGAGTAGAGCAGAGGAGCGGAAAAAAGGAGAAAGGCCAAATCACGGAGGGAGCGCTGCTATATATACGGAGCAAGAGCCGGAGGACCAAGAGTCAAAAGACGCAACCGGATTCTGGACCCCGTGGATCCAATTAGTAACCATTTGTCAAATACCCGCCCTCCCAACTTACTTGTTTTGCTTGACTTCAGTAGAGATGACAATAGGTCGGGTCTGGGTCGGTTCCGTCAAGACCCAAGACTTGACCCAGGGCTCGGGTTCGGTTCGGTTCCGAGTCTAACCCGAACCCATTGCCATCCTTAGGGATGGAAACGGGTCGGTTCTGGATCCATTTTTGTAAGACCCAAGACCTGACCCAAGCTCGAGTCTTTCTCGGTTCTGACCCGGACCCATTGCCATCCTTAGACTTCGGCACATAATTCAATTTATTTTTTTAATCGTTAATACATTAATAATATATACGACTAAAAATTAAATAAAATACATATTCTAAAACTATATAATTAGTGAATCTAACAATACTCAATACCACTATTTCTTCCAAATATATTTTGCTATAAAATTGAGTCAAAGTTAAATAATAAATAGTGTCAAAAAATCAAACTAGATAATTTTGCTGGGATGGAGGGAGTACTAATATGTTACTCGTCTTATTCAAAATGCAACATTGGCCTAGCACGCATGCTGATACATATTTATAATGATTAATAACTTAAGTTGTACTTCCTCCGTTCTTGAATATTTGGAACATTGGATAAGTTGCTACTGTTTATACACACACTGTCACTTAAAGTTTTATCATAGTTATACAAGTTAAAATATAGCCAAGTGAGATCTTATTAGATTCGTCTCGTCGTGTAGTTTTTAAATATCAAACTTTTAGAATTTTTACTTGTACCGAACTTGAGTTATTAATGATTTAACATATGCATTGGACTATGTGAAATATGAGTCCGTAGCAAATAATAAAAAACAGAGGATGTATATTATTAAAACTTATAAAAGATTAATATTCTTAAATTAGAAGTTTAGACGAATCTAACACGATCTTACTCGATTATGTTTTTGCTTCCATAAATTTGATAAAAGTTTGAACAAAATTAAACTATGAACAGTGTCAAAAATACCAATGGTGCAACATAAAAAAAACGGAGGGAGTATTACGAAGTATCCTATTATTTTAACTATCAATATAAATTATAATACGCCAAATGGTTATCAATTTATTATACTCCTTTCGTCTCATTTCATATTTCATGTTTGGCTTTTTGATACTGTTAATTATTTTATTTTGACTCAATTTATTGTGAGTATGTATTTGAAAAAGAGTACTTCCTCCATTCTCATTTAATTGAGTAATTTGTATAGCAACTATTCATTAAGTAACTTTAACCGATTTTTTTAATTTAGTTATATAAGAAAAAAATAATCAAAATGAAATCTTTTTAGATTCTTATAATCACGTATGTAGAACATACAATTTGATAGACAAACAACTGCAAATAATTTTATTAATTCACAATCACGGTCTATACAATTGAATTTAAAACATGAATAACATAATCAAATGATTGTGGGTTCGACTTCTATTCCTCTTCTGATTCCTCCAACGTTGAAGACTTGGAAGTGTATTTGATACTTCCTCTCTGGCTCTTTGGGACATCTGCAGCAATTCGTTGCTGTGGGATCTCAAGTGTATGAGTCTTGAGAGAGTGTGTGTAGGTCTCCCCCATTTGTGAAGATGATGCCTCTATTTATAGAGGAAAATATAGGAATTGTGGGCCGATTTTGATGGGCCGATCCAAGTATGTGGGCTTTTCATCTGGGCTTCTCCACATAGGCCGATCGTCACGGGCCGACCTGTTTTGAGTGTCCATTGGATTTGCATGTGGGCCTTTCATCTGGGCTTGTTCACATTAACCGATTTCCATGGATTGGTCTGCTTCGCATATCCATTGATCCATGTAGCATATGGGTTGGTGGGTCTTTCATTTGAACTTATTCACCTTGGCCCAATCACAAGTCCATTTGTCATGGGGCTCGTGGGTCTTGTATCTTGACTTGCTCACGTTGGCCCAATACAAGTTCATTTGACTTGATGGATCCAAGTAGTCCAAATAATAATAACTATTTTAAGCACTTTATTTATTTAAAATGCTCAAAATAATTAAAATTAATATTTAAAAACACGTGTCGCATTTTTATTGGCGAATAAAATTTACGTGTTTACAGATGCCCCCTCGAGACTTGTTGACGGAGACAAAATATTTGTGACGTGAACGAGTCTCGAAACATTTTTTATGAATTTTCCATGAACTTTTTTTTTTCTTTTTGCTATCCTTTTTCCTTTTCAAATTTTATTTCCATGAATACAATTCTGTACGCTGACCTTTCCTCTCTTGATTATGCTTTGGAGATTTTGAAGCTTTCCATGTACAATATCTAATTTGAACTTATATCCACCAATCTTTCATGAAATTGCGCTGGCACTTATTCTTGTACCTGAATTAATTGGCTAAATCCATAGACCATGCCTTCAATGTTGCATTCAATCTTAATTTGAATTTGTATTTGTATATCTTCAAATATCTCCGAATATCTCCGCAAAATCCGTAATTCCCATATCAAATTTTCCTTTGTTCCCATCTCTATAAATTACTTTGAAGTCAGTAATTTTCAGTCCCCGGTCTTTGCCAACAAAGCCGCGATGCCCATTGCCTAAGCCACTGACGTCGCGCAAGGAGGCCGCCGTTTGAGTGCCGAAGGGAGAGAGTTGCTGCCGCGCCTACTGTTTGTCATCGCCGTGAGGAGAGGATGCCTTGCCGAAGCCCACACAGTTTGAGTGCCGGCCCGAGGAAGCCGCTGAGAACCGATCAATGCCGTCCGACGCTCACGCAAGGGAAGCCGCCGCTGCCGCCGCCTGCGTTGGAGAGGATGTTCAAGACGGAGCCCGTGACACCACCTGCGTGTGCCGCCCGCCGCCATTGGTGATGTCGTGCCGCTGCTCGCTGACACTGGTGCAAGGGAGGCCGCCGCCGCCGCCGCCATCCGGAGCCCTTCATCATCGCCATGTTGTTGGGGTGCGCTGCTGTCATGGGTGGGATGCCGCTTTGATGCTGTCGTCGCGCCGCTGGTTCGCCGGAGGGTGAAGACTGCCGCAACCCAGATTGCGCGCTGCTGTTGCCGTTGCTTGCTGCCGGAGGGAGGCCGCTCCAGGAGATGCCGTGCCCAGCTTGCTGCCGCCATCTCCATCGGAGGGGAGAAAGCCGTAGCCGCCGCCCAGCCAGCCCCGCTGCCATCCGTTGGAGTCTGTCGATTGATTTGCAGGAGAAGCTGCGTATTCACCTCTTTTTTTTTTTTTTTTTTTTTGCAGGGTCACTTTAAAGAAGACGACTGGAGCTGCTATTGCTTTATGTTTGCAGAACATTCCCCTTTTTCCTTGCAATTTAACCTTTTGATTTATTAAACCCTTGCGTCTTGGCCTCCAAAATGTTAAGCTTCGTTTGGAAGTTTGGACTAAGATATTTAGGAATTTGCATCCTCACCCAAATTAACGTGAATTTTTTTTGTTAATCTCACATTTAATTGGGTATTTACTCTTAATTCCCGAAAATTGTAGAAACTTTCTAAGTCCAAATTTGAGTATGAACTTAAAATTATTTCTACATGACATGCAAATATATATTTTTTTTTGATAAAGATATCTTTGCTCTGTAGATCATTTCAGCATATAGTGGACCAAGTGACAAAGATCAATGTCAGATGCAGTTGACATGGACATAATTACTTAACATGACAAAGTGCAGATCACCGTTGACTTGAAGCTCGTTTGAATAATTAACCACTTGAAGATGAATTCGTGTTGATACTTGAGCAGTGCAATGGAGAGGGCTTTGTTGACATGTATTGGCTCACCAAAATAGAATGTTTGAGTCTTGTACTCTTGTATTATTTTCCTTTGTTGATGCCTTTTTTATTCCACAATGTAAATGCAAACAATTCGTTGCTGTGGGATCTCAAGTGTATGAGTTTTGAGAGTGTGTGTGTAGGTCTCCCCCATTTGTGAAGATGATGCCTCTATTTATAGAGGAAAATATAGGAATTGTGGGCCGATTTTGATGGGCCGATCCAAGTACGTGGGCCTTTCATCTGGGCTTCTCCACATAGGCCGATCGTCACGGGCCGGCCTATTTTGAGTGTCCATTGGATTTGCATGTGGGCCTTTCATCTGGGCTTGTTCACATTAACTGATTTCCATGGATTGGTCTGCTTCGCATATCCATTGATCCATGTAGCATATGGGTTGGTGGGTCTTTCATTTGAACTTATTCACCTTGGCCCAATCACAAGTCCATTTGTCATAGGGCTCGTGGGTCTTGTATCTTGACTTGCTCACGTTGGCCCAATACAAGTTCATTTGACTTGATGGATCCAAGTAGTCCAAATAATAATAACTATTTTAAGCACTTTATTTATTTAAAATGCTCAAAAATAATTAAAATTAATATTTAAAAACACGTGTCGCATTTTTATTGGCGAATAAAATTTACGTGTTTACAACGTAGTTTTATAATATCAAATCTTTATAATTTTTATTTATATACTCCCTTCGTTTATAATTTTTATTTATATACTCCCTTCGTTTTTTTAGAAATGCAACATTGGGGATTTGCACACTGTTCACAGTTTAACTTTGTCTTAATTTTTTTTATAGTTATGGAAGAAAAAATATAGTTAAGTGAAATCTTGTTAGTTTCGTTTAAACTTCTAGTTTTAGAATATCAATTTTTTATAATTTTTAATTATACACAATTTAAGTTGTTAATGATTGAAAATACAAATTGGCATATGTGCCTAATGCAAATGGTGCATTTCTAAAAAACGGAGGTAGTACAATATAAATTTTTACTCCCTCCATCCCATTATTTATGTCTCACTTTTCTTTTTTGGTTGTCCCAACACTTTTGTCATATTACATTTTAGGAAATAATTAAAATATTAATCACTAAACTTACCCCATCACATCACATAAATAAATAAATACTAAGTATCATTAATAAATTCAACTCTCAACTATCACATCACACATAAATATATCAATTAAAAATTCAAACTCATTATCATCACATCACAAAAATTCCTAATTTACCCCCACTTAAATACTAATCTACTCCTACATCAAACACTAACTAGGCCCCGTTTGGAACAAGCGGTCCAAACGCTAAAAGCCCATTCCCAACTCTACGAGATTTATATCTGTTTGTTTTCCCGGAAATACAAGATTTGGAATCCCTGATTTCCTCCACAAATTGTGGTTTTGGGAACTCTAACATCTGAAGTCAAACTCTAATCTCTGAAACCAAACTCTAAACTCTAAAGTCTATTTATTTACCAAACGAAGCCCTAATCACACATAAAATACCGTGCCTAAAAATTTTGGGGACACTATAAGTGGGACGGAGGGAGTATTACGTAAAAATGTTTACCGAATTGCATAATCATTAAAAAACAGTGCAGTTATTTAAAATCAAAACTATGATATAGTATGATCCCTTAAAGGTAGCAATCAAATCACAAGTACTGCTGGTAGTGCAGTGTATGGTCTAGCGTGTTCTGTGTCTCAACTCTATATATAATGGGAATAGGATCAAAATTTCCCAATTGTTAGGAATCCATAGATTTATGTAATTCCTGGCACATGACACACGGGTTATTATACAAGGATTCCATTTGAGATTCCATTACCATATGGCACAGGCACACCGCAGACGGCCCTCCCCTCCTCCCTCACATACTTCATAATTATACATATTGAGAGCTTAGGACAAGCGCATATATGAGCGCTGACCCTTCAATGAGTGTTATTTGGGGGGGAGAAACGCCAGTGAAGCCATGTTGGCGTGCATCTCTGTCTCTCTGTGGCCTGTGATTTTTGTCTGGAATGACTGACGTGGCCCCCAACTTATATGTATGGTCATATTTGCATGCCAGCTGACACCTGTTGACTCCAAACCCCACTTGCACTTGGACGCCACTTATTCATTTTTTTCTTTTCTTTTCTTTTCTTTTCGTTTTTTTTTTAAAAAAAATTTCTAACTAGGGTTAAAATGGATTTATCTACTAGTATCTTTTACTACGCTAAAAATTCTTAAATCGATTTGTATTTTGGGGCGTCAATTGCAAAACATTTACTTTTTCACATGTAATGATATGAATTATGGAAAAAAAAAACTAAATACTACTTTTTTAAAATTTTTATTCTAAACAGTCTTAATACTTCTTTATTTTCGAACATGACAATATTCATTAGGAATAATCAATAATTTTTTTATTTTTTTTGCCGAACAACCTATATAAGTTAGGAAATGGGTGATGAAAGCTCATGTCACATAAATTATAAAGGGGATAAAACACACAAATTACAAATTAAAGGGATAAAAGGGAGGAATAGGGGGCCGGTGGGGAATCGAAACTCCAACATTCCATTGGAAGTCAAGGGATTTAACCACTTGGGCTAAGTCCTCATCCATCAATAATCAATAATGTATTATTGTTAGTTGGCAATGAGAATTGTTCAATATATGAGTATAAAAGTTTACCAAAAAAAAAGAATTGTTCATTATATGAGTATAAAAATATTGCTACTCCTATAATTTAAAGAGGGAAAAAAAAAAAAAAAAAGGTGTGGACAATAAAGGGCAGAGTGGTGCTGTCTATTGGTGTTTTTTTGTATCTGCTGTCTATTGGTGTTGAAACATTGGTCCCAAATAAGATAAAAATAAAATCTTTTATTTATGGAGAAGTAAAATAATCCACCGGGTAACTGGGGATTAGGTTTTACTATATGACCAACTATGTCACTAGATTCATACTTCTCCTTCTCCGTCTCATTGTAATTGTTACAAATCATTTCAACACGCATGGTGATGTACATCTTTAACAGTTAATAACTTAAATTTTGTACAACGAAAAGTTATAAAAAGTTGATTGTATAAAACTACAAGATTAGACGAATCTAACACAATCTCACTTAGTTTTTTCTTACATACCTATGATAAAAATTTGAATCAAAATTAAACATAAATAATGTCAAAAAATGATTTGTAATAAAAGGAGTGAGACGAGTAAGTAAAAGTTTGGACCGAAAATGATATAGCAAAAATAAAATAAAAAATGAAAATGAAACTAAAACGACCCACCAACCATACGTGGCAGTTTCTGGGGTCCATTGTAAACGTGCGGTCTAGTTAATTAATTGTAATCTGGGCCGGGCCCGGACCCAGCCCAAGCTCGTAAGTCGAGACTGAGACACCCAACCGCCAACCAGTTACATCTTTGGTCAAGTGTCTTCTCTACCGACTAAACGACAATTTTTTTTTTTTTAATTATCTTTTTCCGAAAAGAAAAGTATAAAACCGTTTATACATAATGGTTAATATGGATTAATCGTCGATCTAAATTTTATTATTATTATTTTTTTTCCCGAACAGCCTATACAGACTAGAAATAGGTGGTAGGGCCCCATGTCACACAAATTACAAAGGGAAATAAAAGGGAGGGATAGGGGTGGTGGGGAATCGAAATCTTCCATTATATTGAAAGTCAATAGACTTAACCACTCAAGCTAAGTTCTCATCCTATTTTTAAATTTCTTTAGCCACTCTAAATAAATAAATAAAATATAAGTTATTTCCAATGATTTAATCTTAAAAAGTAAGTAACCGGAAAAAAAATAAATTTTTAAGGATTAGCTATACGATTTCAACAATGAATTATCTAGTTAAGTGCATTGAAGTTCATTAATATATGTATATTATGGTATTAATCCACCATTGTTCACTTGGGTGCATAGTTGGGTTACAATTTTGATACATATTCGATGTACAATCTCTTTATAAGTATGTATCTGTAGATATTACAAAATCATTATCACACACAACACTTCTCTCATCACAAATTTTCACATTACATAAAACATATTATTCCATCCGTCACATAATATAACTCACATATGACATAAAAAGGTGCTGCATGTACAGCCACATGCATCCTATCTCCATCCCATAATCAGTATATGTATAATTTAGGGCATGTTTGGAACACTGTATTGTATTAGGGTGTATTGTATTATTTAATGCTGGTGTATAGTATTATGTTGTATTATACTCCCTCCGTTTTTTTTTGTTTGCTACGGACCCACGCAGCACGCAGTCCAATATACATTTTAAATCAGTAATAACTCAAGTTCGGTACAAGTTAAAATTCTAAAAGTTCGATATTTAAAAATTATAAGACGAGACGAATCTAACAAGATCTCAATTGACTATATTTTAACTTGAATAACTATGATAAAACTTCAAGTCAAAGTGATTGTGTGAATAGTGCCAAATTCTCCAACGTAGCTATCATTTAAAAACGGAGGAAGTATTAATATTGTATTAAATTAATGTTATACAGTGTTTGGTAGTGTACTGTATTATCATTATACAATATTTTTGTATTGATGTTGTATATATTTTAATTTATTACTTTTCTATTAAAATTATTTTCTATTAAAAATAATTTCTTAAATTTAATATATTAATAAAATAAATATATAAATAATATATATCGATGTAGTATTGTGTGATTTATTATTTTTTAAGTAATTAAATAAACAATTTCATGTAGATATATAGTTAATAAATTAATAAATATAATAACATATTAGAGTAGTTATTTTAATATTATAATATTTAATTTATAAAAAAATAAAAATATACTAAATTTATAAAAAAAATAAAAATAAGTATATTTTAATATTATAATATTTAAGATATTTAATAATATTATTATATTATATTATAATATTTATTATTTTAATATTATCATATTTATAGTAAATTAATTTATCTATTATAATATTTATGACAAAATAAATACCAAATAAAAATTATAAACAACAAAACAAACCCCTCATTAAAATAAACCCACCTCTCCACCATGTATTAAATTATAAACACAATCCCTCATTAAAATAATACTTATGCAACTCTAAAACTTGCCAAACACCATTAACATTATTTTTATACATAATAATAGTACTATACAACCTAATACACTTTAATACATGGTACCAAACATGCCCTTAATGTATAACAATGGTTTTGTGATATAAATAACTCCGCAAAAAAACCAAAGCTCATCACGTTAAATTTAACATTGCAAAAACCATACATACGTACATCATAAAAAATACATTATAAAAATTTAAAATATATCATTAAGCATATACTTACTTTTAGGGGATGAGGACTTAGCCCAAGTGGTTAATTCCCCACCGGTCCCTTATCCCTCCCTCTCACCACCCATTTCCTAGCCTGTATAGGCTGTTCAGCAAAAAAAAAAATTACAATTGTACAACTAAACCGGGCGGTATAATTCCGAATTTTTCCGGGATGTAAACTCGCCTACTTAATAAATATTTAGCAAGCTAAGTATATTTTATTGCATGCAACTGCTATTCCTAAAGATAATTAATTGTTTAAATTTTGCTCCTCTTTTCTTTAATAGTTGCAACGTTTCCAGAAGAAATGTGAGCATTGAAGGGTGGCCTCTCCCAAAACAGAATTTTGCATACACAAATACTCGAATCCAAGACCTTTACTTAAGGTGCCAGAGCCTCATATCACTCAGGCCAACCGCGTTTGGTCAAAGATGTGGAAATTGAAAGAACATTATATACACAGCGAAATTAGAAAAATAAAATATTTATTTGGAATGTATTAATATAGCTCATCATGCTCTCATTTGTAGCATAATGTTTATATATCATATTGCAACATGATTATACTATATTGCCGAGCAAAAGATTGGATCAAAATGTGTTTCCTTAAAGAACAATGCATACACATCTATGCTTCATCCTCTAATCAATTCTTCATTCAATCACGCAAAATATTCTGCCCCACGTACCTGCATCACAACATAACACAATGACTTAGTCCAAAATATAATTATATTCTTGAATAAACACTATGTACATTAACCAAACTAGCTATATATGATATTCAAATCTTGGATACATATAGCATATGTTACCTTCCAAGCATCATTATCGTGGCTTGAGGATTAGTTCCCGGTGTGTCACTAAGCGTCGATGCATCAACAACTCGTAAAGCATCCACACCGATAACCTTATAATCGCGATCCACAACCTTATCCACCAAGCAGCCTCCGTGAAAGTGCCACATGGTACTTTTAGTGTCGATACAAAATTGTTCGAGGGAACGAACCGTTGCTGCTTGTTTATCCCTCAAAACCATCATGAAGTTCAAAAGGCTTTGAAATGACACGAAGGGGTGTCGGAAAGACGAGAGGGGCTTCGATTCAATCACTTTCTTGATGATTTCCATGCCAAGAACACACCTCTCCAAATCCCTCGTGTCCTGGAAATAGTTGAAAGTAACTCTTGGGTTTTCGTTTGGATCCTTGCTCTGGAGCTCCATGTAGCCCTTGGAGAATGGCCCAATTACCTTTTCGATGAGTAAGGCTAATTGGATGTTGGGGTTTTGCAATAGTTGGGATGCATTTATGGCCTCGATGGCTGTTTGGTTGATTGGACCAAATATATTTGCAATTTTTGTATGGTCATCAGAAGCTTGCTCGATTATGTTGCCGGATTGGGTAATGGCCACCGTACCACTAATGGATGAGTTCAATGAGCTCAGTGAAGGGAATAGGACTGCGTTGAGTGGGTTATCTGCCATCCCTTGGCCCACTAATGGTTGATCTAATGTTACATTTATTCCTTGGGCCGTGAGTTGATGGGCCGGCCCAATACCACTTAACATTAAAAGCTGTGGGCTGCCCAATGCCCCTGCGGATAAAATGATCTCACTTTTGGGCCCGTTGTTGAGGTATGCTTTGTGAGTTGTGCCCATTGAATCCTTGAAGAGAACTCCATAAGCCTTGGGCTTTGGCGCTGCATCAAATGCACGAGAATCATAAATAAATACGAGTATAAAAAAATATACTCCATGTAGTTAATTATTAATTGAGTAATTAATTAATAAATCGACTGTTAATTACCAGCTGAGGATGTATCGTCTATCAAAATCTGATGCACGGTTGAATGCAAATACACAATAATATTGGAGGAATTCGCATACTCGAGCAAATAAGCAGCATGGTGTCTATTTCCATTTTCATCAAATGTGGAGCCAGCAATTTTAGTCCCCGCTAGATGATCATACGTAAATCCCCTGTGTATTATTCACAACCCAAAAAGATTTCAATTTATATTTATAATATATTTGAAATAATATTTCATTCGAAAATGATCGCTCCAGGACTTGGCCACAAAGTCCTTGACTTCCAACTTTTAGGTTGGAGGTTGGATTTCCCATCCGACCTTGTTCATATCCCACATCGAATATGATGTATCCCTAAAACTATTTTATATGGATTGGGAGCAACTCTACCTAGATTTTAGGTGTGAGCCTCCCATCCATTAATTTCTACTGACCTCCATAAGCTGTAGAAAAAAAAAAAGATCAATCCTCAAGGTAGCTAGCTACCTATATGGCAAGACACCGGCTTCGAGCAACCCATCGCGGAGTGCAGCTTCCCATGGCTGCACACGTGGCTGAAACACGATCTTCTTCTCCACCCACTCGTACGACTCCTCCACCAATCGTGGATCCCAGCCGGCTTGTTCGATGTACTCGGAGCCAGCATGCGAGTACACCCCAAAATTAATGGTGGTGCCGCCGCCCAACAGACGCGCACGGTGGTTGGGAACTCCATCCGTGGAGACAAACATCTGTGCAGGGGAAGCCGGGGACGTGTCCAGCAGTGGTGCTAGAAAGGTCCTTTTGTTAGTTACATTGGGGTTGTTGTACGGCGACCCGCCCCTCTCAAGGACGAGCACTTTTGCTGCCGAGGCTGCGGACAGCGTCGTCGCTAATGCACAGCCGGCGGTTCCACCTCCGACCACTATGTAATCGTAGTAAGCCTCCGACGGGGCCGATGTCCCCTCTTTAACAAAGGAAGTGTACGGAGCTGATGATTACCAGTAACAAAAAATTACAATAGTTAGTAAATACTACCAACGAAAAAAAAAAAAAAAAAAAAAACACACACACACACACACATTTTTAGTAGTACATCATATGTAATCTATAAAAAACACAGAAAGTGCGCACCCTTTTCAGAAAAGATAAGCCCAAATAACAAGGGAATGCAAAGAATAGCACCAGGAAACCACTTTCCACAGGTCATAGTAGTTCAAATAACAAATAAATATGCAGAATATGATTTTGGCTTAGCCAAGGGGTTAATTAATTACTGGATACGTATGATATATACAGGCTTCAGGGCCTGTATTTATAGCATGAATGAAATTCATCCATTGTTGCAACGAATCTCTTGTCCCTTCTATACAAGAGGTACGTGGCCAGTTTCAATCCTTAGCTTTTCCGGATCGTTATTTGAAGTAGAAAAAATAAATAAATAAATAAATAGAGGGTCGGTATCTGTCGTCACAAATAACGTAACATATATAGCTTATACTCCGTTCTCAAAAAAAAAATTGAAACGGAACCACAGTTCACGTAGTCCAATGCACATTTCAAATCATTAATAAAAATTCTAAAAGTTGGATATTTAAAAACTACTCGACGAGACGAATCTAATAAGATCCCACTTGGATATATTTTAACTTGTATAACTATGATAAAAACTTTAAGTTAAAATGAATGTGTGAAAAGTACCAAATTTCCCAACGTTTCAATTTATGAGAAACGGAGGGAGTAGATAGGTAGCAATTAGCAAACTATTGAATGTTTAATTTCGTTTGAGGTGCAAAATTGTTATGCTATCGCTACGCCTACAAACTTCAGATTTGCATGAAAAATGTGTTTGAATCAATATTTTAAGTAGTAGGGCTAGTGTAATCCGATTATGTGAGTAATTTGAGTAATAAATTTGTTAAAATTAGCTGTTTAACAGTTTTGGGGCAATTTTTTTTTGCCTAGAATAAACTAATTCCAAAATGCTGCTATTTGCACCGGTTTAAAAAATTAATTGAAAACTATTTTAAGGTATAAGCTAATTTAACTTAAAATGAATAGAATAAACTAATTTTATGTAGTTTATTTGCCAAACAGAGCCAGAAACTTGATAAATTGAATTGAATAAAATGCAATAGAATATTTTTTATTTTTTTTTAGCTTGACAACATATAAATGCTAAATGCAATATAATTGATCAGTTGTAGTCAAATAAATATTTTTAAAACCATAGAGTATTTTTTAAAAAAATATATAATCTACATTTCGTGTCGTATATAAATTTTCATTGTCAACTATATTTATGTATGCACACACATTAACGTGATGATACCTAATAGTAGTACTATTTAACGTATATTTAGAAACAATAATAGTAATTGTTTTCAGTTTGGGAGGCCGAAATCCAAATATTTGGTCAGAAATAATGTTGTGTTAGTGTTAGTTATATACTTCTATCATTTATCAGATCATATATGTTTATGACCCCATCCTATCCAAGCCACTCCGTTAGAAGTAGTACTATACGTCTAATTAAATCAAAATGAAAAGAAAAGAAAAGAAAATGGTGTTTGGCGCAACTTTCATGGCAAGAGAAGAAGCAACAAATTTGTTCATGTTAGTTATGAAATCTTGGACCATCCGTCTCTTCATCACTTAACATCCCACCATTTTATTTTACTTTATTTTATTTTATTGCCTGCATGTCATATATCGCGCACGTCCATATTCCACTTGAATTTATAATTATTCGAGATCTGATCTTCTACTATTTTGCCTCAAGTTTTCACTTAAACATATCGGCTAAGAAATCCAATAAATATACAGTTTTATAGAGTAAAATCTTCCAACAAAATTTATTTTTACAATATCCTCAATTATTGAAATGAATAGAAACACAGTCTGTTCAATTACGGATAAAGATAAAATTCCAACAATAGCCACTACAAGTTATTGCAACAATTGACAATAATTAAAGAAATCAATATATCAAGCTAAGCAGGATATATAGCTAGTAGTATTTCCTTTAGTTATGAAATCGCTCTTCCAAAATTCGTACCCCCATGTACCTGCGTCATCAAAACATTCAACAGCAGTAATTTAGTGAAAAAAACAATTCAATCATAGTACCACTACCAATTCCAATCATTTTACTGTAATCATCGACTAACCACACCCAAAAAAATAAATTAAAAATAATTAGAGCTAATCCAGATTAATTAATTACCTTCCAAGCATCATGACTGTGGCCTGCGGATTCGTACCCGGTGAGTTATAAAAAGTGGATCCATCAACGACGCGCAATCCATCCACGCCCATCACCCTGTAATCGCTGCCCACAACTTTATCCACCTGGCATCCTCCATGGTAATGCCATATGGTCATCACTGTGTCCATACAGAATTGCTCCAGCGAATAAGTCGATGACACATGCTTCGTCCTCAAGTTGTTGGGAATCGCCAGCATTAAGTTGATGAAGCTCTGAAATGAGGTCAGGGGATATCGAAAACTCGACACCGATTCCGATTCCACCACACTCCTAATAATTTCCATGCCGCTGACGCACCTCTCCAAGTCCCTGGGATCCTGAAAGTAGTTGAACGTCACTCTTGGATTGTCGTTTGGGTCTACGCTTTGCAGCTCCAAACTCCCCGTCGAATACGGCCCTATTATCTTCTCCAAGATCACTCCTGCTTGGATGTCTGGAGTTTGGTACAGTTCTGATATGTCCATGCCGTCGCTGCTTGTTTGGTTGGCTGGAATTGTGAATGAAGGAATCGTCTGCACATATACGTATATTGTAAATTTGTAAAAGTACTAGTATAACAAAAACAATAACACGACAAATCAAAATTAATTAATAATACCTGATTGACCGTCTCAGCATAATTTTGGAAAATGGTATGTGCCCATGCCAGCTCCAAGAATCCACTAGCTGTTTCAATAAAGCTTCCCACATCGGTTATCCCAACCACCTGAATCAATGATATTTCTACGGGCCGGGGCGACGGGACGAGAATGGCATTCATTGGGTTATCCGACATTCCTTGGCCCACTAAGGGCTGGTCCAGAATCACGTTTATCCCATGGTGAGTGAGATGATGGGCCGGCCCAATTCCACTCAGCATCAGCAACTGTGGGCTGCCCATTGCCCCCGCCGATAAAATGACCTCATTTTCCGGCCCGTTATTGAGATACGCCAAATGCCGATCGCCCTTGCTGTCCCTGTAAAATACGCCGTACGCCTTGGGTCGTCCTCCTCCGACGGCCGGTCGAATCAGTACTTTTTGCACGGTCGAATGGAGATACACGGCGATGTTTGACGGTTCCGCGTATTCCAACAGATCGGCCGCGGTGTGTCTGTACCCAGTTTGGTCGAAAATCGACCCGCCGATTTTCGTCCCCAGTAGATGATCGAACGTGAACCCCCTGTACGGCAGCACGTCCGCCTCCAGCAGCCCGCCGCGCACCGCCGCCTGCCACTGCTGCACCCGCGGCTCGAACGCCACTTTCCGCTCCGCCCACTCGAACGACTCCCGCACCAGCTGCGGGTCCCACCCGGATTGGCGCACGAAATCGTCGCTGGCGCGCGTGAAGAACCCGGCGTTGATGGCCGAGCCGCCGCCCAGTATGCGCGCCCGGTGGTTGAAGACGCCGTCGGTCGATACGAAGAGCTGCGCCGGAGAGGTCGGAGACAGGTCCGCTAACGATAACGGGAAGCCGGAGATGTGTGTGACGTTGGGGTTGTTGTAGGGCAAGCCGCCGCGCTCCAGGAGCAAAACTCTCGCGCTGGAGGAAAGTGTGGCGGCGAGCGCGCAACCGGCGGTTCCGCCGCCGACCACTATGTAGTCGTAGTACGCTACCTGCGGCGCAAATGTCGCTTCTTTGGCAAAAGACGTAAAAGGAGCTGAAATAAAAATGCATTAGCTAGAAACATAGTAGAAAAAATTATTTATTTAATTACTATTTATTAGAAGGAAGAAAGAATGAAACAGAATTAGAAACCTTTCTCAGCAGAAGCAGCACCAATAATAGTAGCGATTAAAGCCCAAAAAAGAATAGCGGGAGCAGTATTGTACAGAACCATATCGTGGACAAGGAATTGAATGAAACTGCTGGTTGTTTTTGTAATAATAATTAAGAGTGTGGAGTGGCAATTGGGAAGCCTGGCCTCTTTTTATAAGTTTAATATTGCAGGGGGGCGCAAAGATTTGTGGTACGACGCTGATAAAGTTGGGGTGGTAATTTATGTATGGTTGAACAAATTAGGGAAGATTGGTGTTTTTGCAGAAAAAGGCTAAAGAGTGGTGGTTGAAATTCAGGCGCCACGAAAGTGCAATAAATGTGGGTTATAGTAGTAGTACTACATAGTAAGTGATACACGTTGTCTTGTTGTCACCTGCAGTGTCCGAAAGTCTTACCTGTTTCTGTTACAAGAAGAAGCTAATGAAGTGCCAGTGTTGGCTTGGCTGTGTCTTATAACAGTGGGATTCTTTCTTAAGTACGAAACCGGTGGAGTGATGAATGTTGAATTGCTGATAATGATGATGACCCTTTAAATAGCTTTATTTTGATTTTAAGAACATTTGTCATCTCGTTGGTTTCATGAAACTGTGTGTAGTCTGCACTGCAGGATTCACTCATAATAATAGTCATATATAGTGAGTCGGTTCAATTGCAAGGAATTTACTAGTACTAGTAATTAATTAATGGTGGGCTTGGCAGGCCGCAGGAGTTATCTGGTGATAGTTGCGGCGTCTGAATTTCCCTAATTCTCCCCAGCTAGTAGTAATTAATGATCATAACTAACTAATTGGTACTATCGTTCCTTTTTAATTGTTTCTTTCAGCTCAATTTCAATAATCAAGGTTTACATTAATTAACTCATAAATTTATATTTTTACCCTTCAACTAAATTACTAAATTCGTTCTTAAAAAATATCAACAAATATCATTTATGTAAAGTGAATGACAATATAGTAAAACCATAGCATAACTATCTATCAATATCAATGTCAGTTTAGTTGGTCTGCGAAATTTCAAATTTATCCTCCACCGCCCTAACTAATTCCTTCACTTCACTCCCTTCCATAGTTGTTATTTTCCATAGTTGTTAAGATACCGATTTTGATTTTACGATTTTAAGATCACACCTTTATAAAACGATCACGATTCTTGTAGGATCTTAAAATTAGTAAGATCTGGATAAGATCTCGATCCTAATCATAGAATATTTTGATCTTATAATCATACTCCATTAAACGCTTTTACGATCTTACAATCATACCCTCTTAAACGTATAAATTTTTTGTAGGATTTTATGATTTGAGATTAAAATAACTTCTTTTATTTAATTTTAAACTTAAGAACTTGTATTCCTTATGTATGATGTGTAAAAAAATATAATATGTATGTATGTAGAAATATTTTATTTTTAATTGTAATATTTTTGTATTGTATTGTATTAATTAGCTTGCAAAATTCATAAATACACGAAATAATACTTTTACTTATTAGTATGCATAATTGAGTTTAAACAATATTGTAATTTAATAAGATCCTAAAATCCCAATTCGATTTTACGATTTCCATTTGCAAAGAGATCATCGAATTAAAACATGGATCATAAATGTGGACTATAAAAATGGCCCAATCATATTTACAACTTTTGCTTTGTCTGAGCAGTGATGAGAAGATAAAAATCCTTCGGTCCCAAAGGCCCAACTCATGTTTCTCCAACAGAAAATTAGCTAGAGATCGATTACCCTATTTATTTATTTATTTATTTATTAATACCTCTATTTCTAGATCATACTTTGTTTATTGATTAATTATTTCAAATTAAATTCAAAATTAAAATTAAATACAAAATTTTCAAATGTAATCACCTTATCACACACCATACAAGTTTATTTAAGTGGTGGCCAGGTGAAGTTTGATTTGTTTTTTTGGTAAACAATGCCTCAACGGCTGCTAAAAAGAAAGAAAAAGAAAATAAAAAAACCAACCAAGAACTAAAAAAAAAAAACCAAACCACGGCGACTAGACAGCCCTCATAACGCCACTTCCGAAGATAAATTTGATTTGTTTATACTAATTGTAAATAAGAAGAGACCAAAGTCACGTATAAATTGGTTTAATTTACCTTATAAGAGAAAGGAACCTAGCTTTTTAATGACTCCATTAATTAACAAACCTATATATGGATCGGAGTATATTACTAGTATATTTTCTTAACCACATCAATTGAAAAATTCAACTCCCACTTGTTAATTTTATTAACATATATGATGTAACGGGCACCAATAAAATATGTGGGTTAGTGATAAATGTAATTTTCATTTCTTGACCACAAACTTAAAGTATTAAAATAAAAAAGTGGGAAGGCCAAATACAAATAGTGACCACACTAGGGAGTCACGATCTAGTGTTCTAGTATTAATTGTACAAATTTTCAATCAATATGGACCACGGTTTCCAAGTTCTACTTTTTCGTGTCTCTACTTGAATTCCATTTTGAAGAATCTACATTTCTACATTTTCCTTTTTTGTATATAAGCAAATAAATAAATACTGTACTTGTTTGTGTGTATTATGGGTCGGTTTTGGTTTTGGCCGGTCATGCTTACCTTATTATTGTTTGTCAATTTTGTTGGTTGGTTGGCTTAGATTATTTACATGTTCAACAAACAATTATCACGTACGCAATGAAAACTAAATCTAGAGATTGAGGAAAAAAGATGACGGCTCCTAGGGTTTCGAAAGCTTCTTCTCTCTCGGATTCCCCTCCCGACCCCGGGGGCAAGACTCCCACTTTCGCGCAGATTCTTAGGCAGGATCAGACGAATACAGATGATAAGATGGAGACGGAAACTGTTACGCCTGTGCGCCGGGATCTTATTGCGGAAAAATTGATCCGCAAGTCTTTTGTAGGGGGCAATCCCGCCCTTCCGGACTTCGTGATAGATGAGGCGCTTGATATTGAGGCAAGTCTGGCATGGACGGATTCATTGGTTGTTAAGTTACTGGGCGCTCACGTTGGATATTATGCACTAAAGGACAGGCTTGTTCGAATGTGGAAGCCGCAAGGCGACATGCTCGTGATCGATGTGGGTTTCGGTTGCTTCATCATCAAGTTTTCTCTCTTGGCCGATAGGGAGAAGGTAGTTAATGGGGGGCCATGGTTATTGTTTGACCACTATCTTGCCATCATGCCGTGGACTCGAGAATTTGATCCTAGTACTACGAAGGTTAACAAGACGCTTGTTTGGGCGCGGCTTAACGGCCTTCCCATGCATAGATTCCGGGAAGATATTCTATGGGCCATAGCTTCTGGTATCGGCGAGGTGATTAAGTTTGATAACTCTACGACACAAACTTCCAAGGGGCGATTCGCGCGCGTCTGCGTCGCACTCGACCTCGAGAACCCGGTGACAGGAAAACTAAGGGTTAATGGCAAGTGGATCCCGGTGGCCTATGAGGGATTGCACTTAATTTGCTCTAACTGTGGCCATTATGGCCACTTCGCAAGAGATTGCAGTATTGCTCCCCCAGTTGAAACTGATTCAGCGGTGCCAAATCAGGCACCTCCTGATAGCGGTGAAGGGCATGGCGTAGCCAACGAAAAGGGCTTGGCGAGTGAACCTGGTGAGTCCAGTGGAGTAAGGGAGGGGATCAGCTCTCCTGCATGTGATGAACCTGCTTATGGCGACTGGATGGTGGTGTCCCGCAGGCGAGGCAGGCCTCAACGGAAGCAAATGGACTCGGTGGCTACCCCGGATGACAAGCAGGGTGTGGCCACTCAGGAAGACTCTTCTCCTCCTGATAATTTTGAAGCTGCTGTAGATGATACCCTGGGCGAGGAGGATGGTTGTCACCCTAAAGATACTGGACCTAATTGCGAATTATCCACCTTGGTGCTGTCCAAGTACAAGCAGGCAGCCGCTAGTCCTATGAAGCAATCAAGGCCGAGCGAATTGGCTATTGTCCCTGCAAGGGGGTTGCATTCCAGCCAACCCACCCGATTTAAGCAATCTAAAAGAGCACGTACGGAAGAATTTCAATGCAGCAGCTCGGCAAATTCTGATGATGATATGGATGATCAGGCTGATGGGGGAGCGATTGGGGGACGCTATGCCCCTCTGCTGGAGAATTCTGAATTCAAGGATGATGAGCCCTGGGCGGATGCGGATGATGCCAGCGTCCAATAATTGTTGGTAACTTCTCTTATTCTCTTATGATGGAATTTAAAGATTTTACGATTATTGCATGGAATGTGTTTGGTATGATGAGTCGTACGGCGCAACGTTGGATGAGTGATCTTGTGCGCGATCACAGGCCTGACCTTCTGTGTGTGCTTGAGCCGCGTGGTCCGTTCTCTCGTGTTAGGGTTTTCTTTAATAGATTGGGTTACGTTCCGATTAGTATTCAAGAATCAGTTGGCATGGGGGGAGGACTCTGGATACTGAGTTCCCGGAATATTAACTGCCAAGTAAACATTTTGGACGTTAACCTGAGAATGGTTACCTTGGAGTTGGTTAAGGGATCATGTCGTTGGGCGGTCACTGCACTCTATGCGGATCCCAATTATCAACGACGTAAAGTTAATTGGGACTCATTAAAGGCAGTGGCGGCTCTGGTAAACATTCCATGGGTTGTTCTAGGGGATTGGAATGAGATCGCTTGCAAAGAGGAAGTTCAGGGTGGCGTCTTCCTTGCCGAGAGAGCCACTGAATTGCGCGACCTGTTTGATTGCTGCCACCTGATTGGTTTGAACACGATCGGGCCTATATTCACCTGGAGTCGCATGGCGGGGGAAGGCAGGCGGATTAGTAAACGGCTTGATCGGGGTATGGTGACTTTTGGATGGTCCGAGCTTTTTGAGCATGGTCGACTTTTGCATCTTCCTCGCATTGGCTCGGACCATTGTCCGCTTAAGTTGGAGTGTGGTGCGCCTCCTACTGCCCGGTTGGCTAGACCATTCCGATGGGAAAATATGTGGAAAGAGTCCGCACTATATAAAAGTGTGGTCCTGGAAGGATTTCAGCACGGAGAGGGTGATTTATTTCGTGTCCTGCAGGGTGTTAGGGACCGGTCTGTTGCTTTTAACAGAGATGTTTTTGGAAATATTCGTGAGCGTAAGCGCAAGCTGAAAAATCGGCTTATGGGTGTGCATAAACGACTCGAACGGGTGGATTCTGCTTGGTTGTGGCGGCTTGATCAGGAAATACGTCATGAACTTGCTGACGTACTTATGCAGGAGGAGCTAATGTGGCATCAAAAATCCCGGGATTCTTGGGTTAAAGTCGGAGATAGGAACACGAGTTATTTTCATGCCCGAACTAAGATTCGCAGAAAGAGGAACAAAATTTTTGGTATGCAGATAGATGATGGCAGCTGGGTAACGGATCAAACCACCCTTCAAACCCATGCAATAGAATTTTATTCTCGAATGTTTGCAGCTCCAGACTCCTTGCCGCATGGTCAGGATTTGCCCCGCCTCCTTCCGATCACGAGCGCACAGCAACAGGCACTTTCGGCAGAGGTCACCAGTATGGAGGTTGAACAGGCGCTGAATGCGATGCGCTCTCTTGCTGCTCCGGGCCCTGATGGATTCCCCGTTGCCTTCTTTAAAGAGTATTGGGATATCCTCCAGGCTCCGGTTACATCTATGGTCCTTAAGGCCATTCGGGATAGATCTCTTCCGGATGATCTAGCACACGCTTTTCTTTGTCTCTTGCCAAAAGTGGAGGTTCCATGCTCGCTCACTCAGTACCGGCCACTCACCTTGTGCAATGTTGCCTTCAAGATCATTACAAAAGTATTGGTCAATCGGCTCCGGCCCATCTTATGTGAACATATTGGTCCTTATCAGTCGGCATTCCTCCCGGGAAGGGGAACTTCAGACAATGGTATTTTGCTTCAAGAAATCATATCTTCATTGGAAAAACCTCGCGGCTGTATTAAAGGGGCCATCATTAAAATTGATCTTACTAAAGCCTTCGATACTGTGAGTTGGGATTTCATCGACACTTGTTTGCGAGACATGGATCTGCCCGTGGCATGTAGGGAACTTATCATGACTTGTGTTCGTTCATCGAGTTTCTCTATTCTTTGGAATGGCTCCCCCATCGGCCATATCCAATCTGCACGTGGAGTTAGACAGGGTGATCCACTATCTCCCTATCTTTTCGTGATAGCTATGGAAAAACTGAGTCGGACCATCCTGGATTCCGTCCATTCGGGAGCTTGGAAGCCTCTCACGCTGTGCACGGGTGGAATTGGTATCTCGCACTTAATGTTTGCTGACGACTTGATCCTTTGCACCGCCCTTGATGAAGGAAGTCTCACGGCCATTGCCTCGGTCCTGGACAGATTTGGCTCCAGATCAGGGTTGCATATGAATGCATCTAAATCAACCGCATTTTGTTCGCCTCATGCTACAGCCTTGGAGAAGGCCTGGCTCGGTAACATTCTAGGCATCACAGCGTCCGCCACCTTGGGGACTTACCTCGGTTTTCCCATTATTCATGGCCGCACCAGGATTTCACATTTTGATTTTCTTCTCAAGAAGATTCAGGATCGCCTGTGCTCTTGGTCCTCTTTCTTATTGAACAAAGCGGGAAGAATTACGCTTGCAAGGTCTGTCCTGAATTCTCTCCCAGTCTACGTGATGCAAGTTCATATGCTCCCCACAGGAGTTTGTTCTCAAATTGATAAAATTGTTCGGAGATGGATTTGGAAAGGGTCTGATGGTCATGGGCTGCACCTCATTAATTGGGAGGTGGTCACGCGCACTCGGCCTAATGGAGGGCTGGGCGTGCGAAAGTGTAGTCTAATGAATGCCGCCTTGATGGGAAAGAAGTTATGGGATATTGTCGCTAATTCTAATAAGTTGTGGGTACAAGTATTCAAGGAAAAATATGGGGACTCGATGGGGATCTTGCCGAGGGATCACTACCGCGGCACCAAAGTCTGGCGCTCCTTAGTCAAGGTCGCTTCAATATTCAGTGATGCCTATGGGATACGCATTGGCAATGGCACAAGTTCCTTGTGGTATGTTCCTTGGTGGGAAGGCCGTTGTCTAGCTTCCCAAGTTCCATTCGTTGATGTGCATGACTTGGCTTTATGCATTCGTGATGTGGTGGATAACGGTCGTTGGAACTTGCAAGGTATCTACTCATGGCTCCCGGCTGATCTTAAGCAGCGCATCGAAGCCTCTCCGGCCCCTTTCCTGAACGACAACTCGCCTGACCTTATACACTGGCGCGGTGATATCAAAGGGGTTTATAGTGCAAAATCGGGCTATTATTGGCTGCTTTCTGCTCCTGAGGCCGCTACAGGATGGACTTGGATGTGGAAGTCGGCCATTCCGGAAAAGATTGGTACACTTCTATGGATTCTTGGGCATGGTAGCTTGCCATGCAATTCCCTCCGTCACCACAGAGGAGTTGCGACATCACCTCTTTGCTCCATTTGTGGGGAGCATGTAGAAGATTGGCGACACGCGTTATTTCTTTGCGAATGGGCGGACCAGGTCTGGCAGCGAGCAGGGTTTCATGTTCATGGGATGATAAATGCGATAGCGGATGCAGACTGTCGCCATTGGTTCGAGTGGGCGTTTCGGGTTTGGGGGTCTCAGTTCTTGGCTTTCTTGTGGGTGGTCTGGTGTCATCGTAATGAGCAAATTTTTAAAGGCATTCGGATTAGCAGAGATAGTATTCTCATGAAGGCTGATCGGATTTGGCAGCAGCTGGAGCACTCGTCGGTCGTCCGCCAGAAGATCTTGGCTCCACGACACATCAGGTGGATTGAGGATGGGATTTCTGGTTTGGTTTTGCACTCAGATGGCTGCGTGAAGGGAGCGCCGTCCAGGTCCGGCTTTGGTTCAGTCATCCGATCTCATGATGGGACTTGGATTCGTGCATGTGGTGGGAGATTAGGTACACGTTCTATCCTTGAGGTCGAGTTGTTGGGGCTACGTTTTGGTCTTTTGCTTGCTGTGCAGCTTCAAGTGTCCTTAGTCGCTTGCTTCGTCGATTCTCTTGAAGTGGTTCGCTTGATTATGGGAGATCCTGTGCGGCATCATTGCCTTTGGCCTATGATTTCTGAGGTGCGATCCCTGCTAAACAATATGGGCAATTGTGTTCTTCGTCATGTCTACAGAGAAGGGAATCAAGTAGCTGATGGCCTTGCCAAGATAGCTGTAGATGCTGAGCAATTCTATACTACATGGGCTTTCCCGCCGGATGAGGTTCGAGTTTTGGTAGACCAAGATAGCCGTGGTGTTTCTTTTGTTCGCTTGATTTAACTCCTTAGACTCTCTTTTTCATTTCTTTGCTCGCCTTCTCAGGCTGTTTTACCAAAAAAAAAAACTAAATGTAGAGATTAAGTAAAACACATACGAAAATCTTAACCATTTCATTTAAGGAATACAAATCTTTTAGTCATCGAAAATATGGTATGATAAAATCGAATTGATAAACATAGCTAGCTTTACCTACCTACATTGTAAACACCACTTGTATATTTACCACTGTAATTCTGCCAGAAATATGAGTAGTATAATATTGGTGGATGCTGATTTTTTTCTCAAGAAACTCACATTCATGTGTTTGGAAAGTCGTGAAAATCTCCAAAAAAATCTCTATATATATTAAAGCATTAGTGAGCAACCCATCCTACATTTAATGTGGTGTCTCCATTTCAAATTTCTGATTTTTATAAATTTTTGCAATTTTTAATTATCAATTTAGATTTTCACATCTATTAATTTATTTATTATAGATTTTCAGTTTTTGAAATATATGATATTTCTACCCATATTCACTTTTAAAAAGATTTGAAAGATTTGAAATTTAAAATTTTGCATATCTTATTTTATCTATATTATTTGCATTTTTATTTTACAAATTTTATATTTTCGTATTTATTTATTTATTCATTATTGATTTTAGTCTATCGTGTATAAAATCTACCATTTACTTATGAATTCTTACTCTATCATCCTATCGTGTCACTATATATTCACTTTTAAAAAGATTCGAAGATAAATTTTGAAATTTTATATTTTTTATTTTATCTATCAATTTTATTTATTAGCATTTTTTATTTTATCTATATATATTAAAGCATTAGTGAACAACCCATCCTACATTTAATGTGGTGTCTCCATTTTAAATTTCTAATTTTTATAAATTTTTGCATTTTAAATTTATCAATTTTAGATTTTCACATTTATTTATTTATTTATTATAGATTTTCAGTTTTTGAAATATATGAAATTCCTACAATATTCACTTTTAAAAAGATTTGAAAGATTTTTTTTTTGGTGAACAAAAGATTTGAAAGATTTAAAATTTGAAATTTTGCATATCTTATTTTATCTATATTATTTTGCACTTTTTAATTTACTAATTTTAGATTTTCACATTTATTTATTTATTCATTATAGATTTTAGTCTATCGTGTATAAAATCTATCATTTACTTATAAATTCCCACTCTATCATCCTACCGTGTCACTATATATCTATATATTAATAAAACCATTAGTGAACAACATATCCTATATTTAATGTGGTGTCTCCGTTTCAAATTTCTAATTTTTATAGATTTTTTTATTTTTTAATTTATTAATTTTAGAGTTTTTCATTTATCTATTTATTCATTATAGATTTTCAATTTTTGAAATATATGGAATTTTCAATTTATATGGAATCCCACAATATTGTTCACTTTTAAAAAGATTTGAAAGATTTAAAATTTAAAACTATTTGAAAGATTTTGAATTTTATTTATATAGAATTTCCAATTTCAATTTATATATATATATTATATAATTAATATGTACTTATATCATTCTAATTGTATATAAATACTTCTTCTATATTGAAATATTTTTACGAACTCAATTTTAACACAGTTCATGTATATTTTAAATCATGAATAACTCAAGTTCAGTACAAGTAAAAATTCTAAAAGTTCAATATTTAAAAACTACACGGCGAGACGAATCTAACAAGATCTCACTTGGCTATATTTAACTTATATAACTATGATAAAACATTAAGTGAAAGTCTGAATAATAACACATTTACAAATGTCAACAACATTTGAATACGGAGGTAGTAATATGAAACTTATTTATATTTTATTATATTAAAAATTATACAAAACATTTTTAATTATTAAGGAAATTGTGAAAATTCATATTATGCGAATAATTTGGTTTACAATAAATTAACTATTTTCGTATAAATATTATAAATAAAATAATAGGGTATATCAAGAGTTATTGGAGTGCGAATATATCCATTATTATTAAATAAAGAAGGAAAATCAAATTTATTTAATCTATTTTTTTAAGGAAGAATGTATTAATCTATGTTTTAACAGATTTGCAATTGACAGAAGAACAAATAAAAAATCTAGCTTTGTTAAAAATTCAAAAGCTAATTGCTGCATATTCTATAAGTTTGAAACTTTTATCTGGAATGCCGGCACCGGATGAAGTTTTAACGTCTGAAACAGAGAATCTACTAATACTAGAAGAGTCATATTATAATAAGAAAAAATGATAAGCTATTACCTTTGTTGATGATGAGCAAATAATATTTATAATAAGATAATATCTGCAGTTGATAGTGGTGAGGGTGGATTCTTTTTTCCTTACGTGGTGGAACTGGCAACAGATTTATCCGGAAACCATTATGTTCAGCCCATCGTGGAGGGGTGATATTATATTGCTTGTAGCATCCAGTGAAATTGCATCACTACTTCTTTCAAGTGGTAGGACTGCACATTATAGATTTGGCATTCCACCAGATTGTAATGAGAATTCTACCTACAAAAAGTTACTCCAGAAAATGATTTAACCACTATTCTAATTAAAACAAAACTCATTATTTGGGATGAAAATTCTTGATTGGTATAATGATTATGAGTCCATCCGATTTAACCAAATTTTCCATTCGATTTCAGATGAGAAAACTCTCACTCGTAGTTTGTTTTGCTATGACTATAAATAGAAGTCATTGTCAATCATTAAAAAATATTGGACTCTATCTTCCAGAAATGATTTTTAGAGGGGACTCGAAGCATTAATAAGCAATTAAGTTGGATTAACTCAAGGGATACAATAATAAATGTTGTCTACAATGAAATTCATATATGCTCAAAAAATTCCAAAATGAATACTTCATGTAGGTGATAGTAATTGGTAAAACTGGTATTGATATGGAGATGTACAATCAGGTGTGACATTTCAAGATGATTTTCTTATGAACTCTAGGAGTCGATAATTGTTGAGATTATATATACAAATATAAACTGTACCACTTCAAATCCAGACATTTTTAAAGATGTTGCTAAATTGGGTCCTACCAATGAGATATTGATACGATCAATGACTACATCATGGAACATATGTCTGCAAATGAAAATATATATTTCAATTCTAACAATATTTGTCAAGATGATGAAAGTATATATAAATGGCAATGAAATATTTTCACCAGAATATCAAAGTATGATCAAGTTTTTAGGATTACTGAATCATGAAATAAAGTTGAAGGAGGGATGCATAGTCATGCTTCTTAGGAATATAAATCCATCAAATAAATTATGCAATGGAAGCACGTTGATAGGAAACAAGATGCGGAACTATACAATTAAGGCTAAATAATTTTGGGAAACCATGAAAGTAGAAAATTCTTGATAGAATGATTATAAACCTATCGAATTTAACCAAATTCCCATTCGATTTCAAAGGAGAAAATTCCCACTTTGTTTTATTATGATTATAAACAAAAGTTAATGTCAATCTTTAAAGAAGGTTGAACTCTATTTTTCAAAACCAATTTTTAGCTTTGATCAATTATATGTTGTGATATCTCGTGCCACTAGCAAGAGAGGAATCAAAGTTAATATTTAATTAAGATGGATTAACTCATAATACTACAAAAAAATATTGTTTACAATGAAATTTATATATATATATATATAAAATTTGCAATATGGATACTTGATATAGATAATGGTAAAACCGGTATTGATCTTGGAGATGTAGTCAGATGTGACATTTCCGGATAATATTCTTATGAACTCTACGAGTGATCCTATATAAGCATTTTTTTAGTGTATACATACAAATATAAGCTGCATCATTTCAAATATAGATATTTTTAAAGATAGGTGCTATACTAGCCCCTTCCAATGAGAAGGGTTGATACAATTAATGATTACATCATGGAGTGTCTGTCTGCAAATGAAAATGTATATCCCGGTTCTAAAAATATTTGTCAAGAGGATGAAAGCATGGATAATGTCAATGAAATATTTCCATTGGAATATCTAAACACGATCAAGTGTTCTGGACTATTGAATCATAAAATAAAGTTGAATGAGAGTTGTATAGTCATTCTTTTTAGGTATATAGATCCATTAAATAAATTATGCATTGGAAGCAGGTTGATAGGAACAAATATGCGAAACCATACAATTGAGGTTAAACTAATTTTGAAAAACCATGAAAGTAGAAAATTCTTGATTGGTAGAATGATTATGAGCCCACTGTTTTAACTAAATTCTCCATTCAATTTCAGATGAGACAATTCTCATTCGCAGTTTGTTTTGCTATGAATATAAAGAAAAGTCAATGTCAATCATTAAAGAATGTTGAATTCTATCTTCCAAAACCAATTTTTAGCAATAAACAGTTATATGTTGCAATATCCCGTGTCACCAGATGAGACTCAGAGTATTAACATTTAGTTAAAATGGATTAATTCAAGATACTACAAGAAACGTTGTTTACAGTGAAATTTTCAGCAAATTGCAAGAAAAAAATTCATGCTTAATACTTATTTAAATTTATTTAATTTTAAATAAAATTTCAAATTAAATAAAATATAATTTATTATTTATTTTTCTTGATCTGCTGGGTTTGTACAGGACAAGCCACAAGAAGACGGTTTAATATGATTTCTCTATTAGTTTTAAAAATAATTAAGTTATAATTATCATATATTCTCTATTAGTTTCATAGTATGATATAAGTATATATATTAGATATAAAATATATAATTATACCCGTCGAGTCTCGACGGGTTACTTACTAGTTCACTTTTAAAAAGATTTGAAAGATAATTTTATCTATGTTGGAGTTTATTTATTTGAATTTTTTATTTTATCTATTTTAGATTTTATTATTTTTTCATTTTTTATTTTATTTATTTTAAATTTATTGCTACATTTTATATTTATTTATAGATTTTCAGTTTTATACTATAGAATTATTATGACGAAGTTTTGTATGGTGAATGATGTAATCAAAATGTAAATTCCACGTCAGATTTATTTATTAATGTTAAATATATATTAATGTGTATATGAAAATCCCAATTTTTAGTTTTTAAAAGATATTTAATTTCTAATTTATATGGCGTTTCCACAATTTTTAGTTTTTTTTAAAAAAAAATAGAAGTTCAAATTTAAATAAAATTTGCAGTATATATATGGAATTTAAATTATTAAAAGATACATTAATGAATATATAAAAATATTTGTATATATTAATTAATGTATATATATGCCATGTTTTCACAAAAATATGTCACTTCACTTAAAAGACACAATTATATAGTTGCGAATAGATCCATCAGTAAATAAAGTAAATAAAGAAGGAATTTTTTTTAAAATCTACTCCCTCTGTCCCATTATTTCTGTCTCAAAACTTTTGGACACGCCGTTCCAATATATTTGTTTAACATTTAATATATTAAAATGTACATATATAAAAATTATATAATATATATATATATATTCTAAAACTACATGATTAGAAAAATCTAAGAAGACTGAATTTGACTATATTTTTATCATATATAATTTCCATAACATTATGTCAAAATTGATATAAAAAAACAGTGTTAAAAAGTCAAAATGAGATAGTTTGAGTGCGACGGAGGGATTATTGTTTTAAGAAATACTCCATCCGTTTTATAATAAGTAACACTAGGAAATGACACAAGATTTAAGGTAAGTTAATAAAATTTATTTAGTTGAAGTAATTAAATAAATAAAATAAGTCACATTTGACTTTGTTCATTTGAGTTTTATTTTAATGAACATAAAAAAATTAATAATTGAAGTATAATTAGTAAAAATTATTAATCTTCAAAACATTTCAAATATGGTACTGTAACACTTAATTCCAAATACCCAAAAAGGAAAAGTGTGACACTTAAAAACGGATGATGTAATTCATTAATCTATATTTTAACAGATTTGCAATTGACGAAAAATAAATATAAATCTAGCTTTGTTAGAAAATTGTGATTGTGAATGATCAAAGTAAATTCATCTTGAAAGACTAATTGCTGCAAATTCTATAAGTTTGAAAATTTTCTCTAGAATGCAAGTACTTAATGAAGTTTTACCGTCTGAAACAAATAATCTATTAATAGTAGAAGAGACATATTATAATAAGAAAAAAAAATGAAAGCGGGTCATGCTAATATTATCTTTGTTGATCGATGATGAGAATAATGTTTATAATAAAATAATGTTTGTAGTTGATAGTAATGGTGTTGATTCATTTTTCTTTACGTAGTGGAATTGACAAGACATTTATTGATAATTTGTCTAAAAAATATTATGTTTAGCCCTTCATGGTAGATGTAATATTGTGCTGCCTGTAGCATCCAATAGAATAACACCATTACTCATTCCAAGAGGTAGGACTGCACATTCTAGATTTGGTATTCCACTAGATTGTGACGAGAATTATACATGCAAAAAACTTACCTCAGAAAATTATTTAACCTCTCAAGAAAATTATTTTACCTCTCTTTTCATTAAAACAAAGCTCAATATTTGGGATAAAAATTCTTGATTAGTAGAATAATTATGAACCCGTCTGAATTAACCAAATTCTCCATTCGATTTCAGAGGAAAAAATTCCATTCACAATTTGTTTTACTATGTCTATAAAAAACAAAACAAAAAAAAATAGATATCAACCTTTAAAGAAGGTTAGACTCTATATTCAAAAATTAGTTTTTACCCATATCAGTGATATGTTGCAATATCTCTTATTACTGTAAAGAGGGGACTCGAAGTATTAATATATAATTAAGATGGATTAGCTTAAGATACTATAAGAAATGTTATTTATAATGAAAATTATATATGACAAAAATTAGCACAATGAATACTTTATGTACGTGATCGTAATTGGTAAAGCTGGTATTAATCTTGAAGATGTACAATTATATGTGACATTTCCAAATGATAATTTTATAAACTCTACGAGATATTCTACAGCGGCAATTGTTGATAGTACTTATACAAATATAAACTGCACCACTTCAAATCCAAATATTTTTCGGGAAACCATGAAAGTAGAAAATTCTTGATTGGTAGAATGTTTATGAGTCTATTTGATTTAACCAAATTTTTGATTCGATTTGAGATGAGAAAATTCTCACTCACAGTTTTTGCTATAATTATAAACAAAAGTCAATGTCAATCTAAAGAATGTCGGATTTTATCTTCCAAAACTAATTTTTAGCAATGAACAGTTATGTTGTAATATTTCGTATCACTAGCAAGATGTGGCTAGAAGTATTAATATGCCATTTAGAATGATTAACTCAAGATACCCCAAGAATTGTTGTTTACAATGAAATTTATATATGACAGAAAATTTGCAAAATGGATAGTTGATGTAGATGATGGTAAAACGGGTATGCATGGATTTTGGAGATGTACAATTAGATGTGACATTTTCGGATGATATTCTTATAAACTCTACGGGTGATCCTATAGCGTAATTTTTTAAACTACTTATACAAATATAAACTGTACCACTTCAAATTCTAACATTTTAAAAGATAGTGTTATACTAGCCCCTATCATGAGATTTTCACCAATGAAATTTTCAGCAAATTGTTATGATTTTTTTTTTCATATTATGCTTCATACTTATTTTTAAATTTTATTTTATCTTAATTTAAATTTCAAATCAAATAAAAATATTATTTTAATAGTTAATTTTATTGATCTTTTATATTTGTACTTGACAAGCCACAGAAGCTAAAGAATACGGTATACTATGATTTCTTTGTTAGTTTTAAAAATAATTAAATTATATTATCATATACATCATCTTTTGAATGTATAAAAAATTATTACACATTTTTCATTACTCAAAATATAATTTATTATTGCTTTATATAACATAAGTACATATATTATATAAAATATTAAGTTATGTCCGTCGAGTCTCGACAGATTAATTACTAGTTAATAAGTAAATCTATCTTAAATTAGTTAACTCTGGTATATAATTATGTACTTTGAAGAATTCTGGTTTGCAATAAGCAGTCATCACTCAAAACTATTCGGGTAATATTATGGGCTCTTCTCTTAAGTGTATCTCAGCCGCTGTTTTCAGTAATATATGTATATACACATTATATATATATATATATATATATATGTATGCGCATGCATTGGGACATTCTATTTCTATGTATCTTCTTGGCCGAACCCATTTACAAAATTAGTATATTAGGCGCTGGAAATTAGTCGAAATCGTGACAGTTGAAAAGTTTCAGTCAGCATTTTCCTGCCCCGTAATACAGTAATAATCAATGAGGACACCACACCTTCTATATTGTGTGTAGGGGTGAGCATCGGGTTTGGATTAGGACCCAGGCCATCCCTAACCCAAAAAAAATCATGTTTGGGATCGGTTTAATGAGAAAAGTCGGGTTCGGATAGCCGAACTCAAAATTTGAATCGGGTATCGGGACCTAAGTTTGGGCCCGAATAACCCAACAGTTTGTTTTTCTTTAAAAAAAAGGTTTCCACACTTTCTATATATTTTTTTCAAGTACTTAAAACTCCTAATAATTCTACAACCCGTTATCATTTAGTCCAAATTATCACAATTATCATCTATTACAATAGATATATACAAAATCAAGTTTTTTTTTTGAGTAGCCATTAATGGTCTGAAAATGGATGGTGGGAGCCCATGCCACACAATTACAAAGGAACAAATGGGAGAGATAGGAGGTTGGATGGGGATTCGAACTCCCAACCTATTAGTTGGGAGTTGGGGGAGTTACCACTTGGGTAAGTCCCCAACCCCAATAGATATATACACAATCAAGTTTGATAATTAATTAGTTTATAAATATAAGAATTCTTCACTATCTCTTCAAATATTTATTTAAATTCTTCATTTTTCATTATGCTTTCTCAAATAGAAGAATTTATTAATTACTCTATTTGTCTAGATTTAGTAGTATATGCTAAAAACCTCTTCATACGTGTTCGTAATTTTTTTAATATGTAGTTAATCCATGTATATATTTGTTATGAATGAATTAAATATTTAATTCTAGATTTCTTTATTATTGATTAATTTTGTGTAGATATAATCCCTTTTGATTTTATTTATTTAATTCAAAATTTTTAATATTATTTATAATTGTTTTTCAAAAAAAGGTGGGACAATTTGGGTACCCACCCGGGACCCTACATGTTTGGGTACCAATGTCGGATTTTATTCGGGTATTTTAATTTTGCATCCAAACTTGATAAATTCGACCCGATGCCCAACCCAACTGTGCGTTCAAATTTTCCTGCCACGTCACCAAGTCCAATAAAATTATTTCCGAGATACTATAGTGCTACTAATAAAGAGATATCTTAGCCAAAATTTGGACTATGTGTCTATACGGCCTTTATCCTATACGACCTTTATCTACTCCGTATTCATTAATTTGATACTCCAAATATCTACCGAATCATATCAAATCAATTGCCGTATAGTTTCTCAAATCTATTTTCCATAGCTAGATTTTTCTTGAAACTTCTCTTTTTTTTTTTTTTTGGTAACAATTTCTTGAAACTTTTTGATCGACAGTTGTGTGAGTTCAATATAAAAAATGGCGTAATTAATTAATTTATTATGCAACGGAAAAAGAAATCGCAGTAATAGTTTTTGTTTAATGAAATTAAATTAATACTATATCCGAACTTTCCTCTAAAATTAAGTATGAAAGGGAAGGTGGATTAGGGTTTGCAGAAATAATTAGCTTTTGTCTATGGATTAAAGTATTACTATCAATTAAGCGTTATCATGAACACGTGAAAAGATTGAATGAAATCTTACAAGTTCCGTTTCAACCTGAACTTCTCCGCAACTTGCATTCATTTATTAATAGATTAATTACTTACCAAACTTAATCTTTAATTTATTCAATGTAACATCGCACAGTAGCAATAATCTAATTAGGTTACCTACCCAGACAGTGCAATTATAATTACTATTTTTCTCATAATCAATCTGGTGTCAATCCATGTGCAAACATATATTCTGATACACTAGCTATAGAAATAAACGGAGATTTTTGTTATATTTTCATATATACTTCATAATAGTCTAATTTTGAATTTTGAATCATCAAAAGAAATGAACAAACACAATACTATTTCCAACAACTCCACTGTATAGGTAAACAAGAGAGAATAGTCCCAAAAAATGCAAACCAAACCATATATTGAATTAGTATGATTAATTATCTATACATCTTCCACCAATCAATATATACACATCTAACTATACTTAATTTAATTAAGTTGAACAGTAATCACAATCACTTTTGAATATTTAATCAAATCGTTTGAATAACCTGTGAATTCAGCCGCCCATCCAGTCCTTTAATTAATAAGGAGCATATATTCATCTAATATAAACAAAAAAAAAAAAAAAAAAAATCACACGTGTATGTGGCATATTTATGCCATCTGTATATACGAATAGGCCCAAAACCCAGTATACAAAAAAAAAAAAAAAAGAAAAAGAAAAAAAAGAAAAAAAAAGGAAAAAAGGAAAGGGCGTGGATGAAGCCATGTATGATCGTATATCGATCATCTCATCGCCTTTACTCTGTTTTCCCCCTAATTAAGCAATACAAACCGTATAATAAAACCCTAGAATACAAAATTGATCGATCACCGGAGAGGAGAGGATATGATCTTAATAACGAGGCCGGGGAAGACGTCGTCGGGATCGTGGATGTGAGGGTTCCGTTCCACGATGAACGGGTCGCCGCACTTGTCGCTGATGGTGTGCAGCGTCTCTCCTTCTCCGACGACGTAGATCTCATCGCACGGCTGCCGTTGCAGCAGGCTGCTGCTGCTGCTGCTGATCGCGCCGTAGGGTTCGTTGTCGTGATCTCTGGCGGCGGCGCCGCCGAGAAGTATGAGAGCCAGCAGAACTAGGGCGCAGTACCATACGGAGGAGACGCGATCGGCTATGGGCAGGCTGGTATTCGCCATCAGTTTGGCTATGCTGGAAAAATTGGTCATGTTTAAAATGGAGTGTGGGGGAGTTGGAATTGTATACTTCGTGGTGGTTCTGTGTTGTTTGTGTATGTATATATATATAGGGTGGCTTTGGGGGGTGACGTGGAGAGGTAATGGGCGAGGTGGGTGGGGATAGTGGGGTTGGGCTTGGGGTTGACCCAGTGGGAATGAATAGGAAAGAAGATTGCGATGGAGGTACTGCTAATTACTCCTAGTATTTGGTAACCAAATTTGAATTGAAATACATACATTTGGTATGGTGTATTAATTTGTGGGATTTGAAATCATTTTTTTTTTGGGTAAGTGAAATCATTTTTAAATGGATACAAAATCTCTAAAATAAATTATAAAAAAATTAAATTCCAAATCCAAATTTTGGTTCATGAATTAATGAAATGCCTTTGGACTTTGGTTAGATGTATTTATTGGGAGGGCACATCCTTCAATTCAACCCTCTTACTTAAAATTTCAACATTAAGGTCCGGTTCTCTAAAACTTATTTTCAGGACTTATTACTTATTTTTTTTCAAAATCAGATCGGACCAGATCAGATAAGAAACATTCAGATCAGACCAGATCAAATCAGATCAGATCAGATCAGACCAGAAACATTCAGACCAGACCAGACCAGACCAGATCAGATCATTATAATAAAATTATATAATTACATATAATATTTTTTTATAAAAAGCAATACAAATATTATTTATATTGTAGTTATTTAAAAATATTTCTAAAAATATTCTTTTGCTCACAAAATATTATTTAAATATACTAGTCACGTTCTTAATATATTTTATATTATAAATACTTTCAAAATATAGTTTTAAATACTTTCATTAAATATGTTTAAAATATATAATAATGATAATAACAATAATAATCATAATAATATTATTAATAATAGTTGTAATTAACTCTTAATAATTATTATTTTATTATTAACTATTATTATAATTATAATTAATTAACTATTAATAATTAATTATTATTAAAATACTAATATATAATAAATACTGTATTAGTAATTAGTAGTAATAATTAACAATAATAACAAAAACAATTAATTAATTATTATTACTATTATATAATAATAATAATAATAATAATAATAATAATAATAATAAACTAATCACTAATTTATTAATAAATTATTTTTTTAATAATTACTAATTTATTGTTATTATTATTATAATAAATTAATTATTAATTTTATTATTATTATCATTATTATCATTATTATTATTATTATTATTACCATAAATCTAATTAGAATCAAAATATAAATAAAATAAGATCAGATCAGATCAGACCAGATCAAGTCAGATCAGATCAGACCAGATCAGATGGAATCAGATCAGACCAGACCAGACCAGACAAATTCAGATCAGACCAGACCAGATCTTATAAATTCAGATCAGACCAGAAAAATTAAGGCTAGAGAACAGGGCCTAATTGGTTACTTGTTTTTAGGGTAACTTTAAGAGTGTCGGACCTGCCTGTTTGACGAGGTCAAAAATCAACTGATGGTGTGTCACTGAATTGTGGTCATCAATCATGTACTATGTGCTTTTTGTGATTCCTTGGTTAATACTTCCCTCATTTTTTTATTTTTTTATTTTTAATGTTACACTTCTATTTGCATGTATGTCAATACACATTTTCAACGATTAATAACTCAAACTCGATACAAGTAAAAATTCTAAAAATTTGATATTTAAAAGCTACAAGATGAGACGAATCCAACAAGATCTCACTTAACTATATTTTGTCTTCTATAATTATAACAAAAATATAAGTAAAATTGCTACAATTAACAGTAAAAAAAAAATCAAAACATAATCTTTAAAAAAAAATAGAGGGAGTAGTAATTAAGACACTTTTAACCATTAGATGAGAAGCATGTCAGAGGATGCTAAAATTGTAGGCCTACAATAGATACTTCCATCATGTCTCCAAACTACTGTCAAGTAAATCTAAACTCAACGGGTAAACCAACATTTCACATTTGAATGAAGTGGAAAACTCATTTAAATTTCGTGTAATTCGAATTGTTTTTTTGGTGAGAGTGTAATTCGAATTGTTAAAAATGGTAGCAAAGTGTCAAGGGAGGATAAATAAATTTTTATAAAGACGTGTATGTGGCCTGGGATGATTCAAGGTGATGCAATATTTCTAATTTTTGGGGACTTCGGATAACGGTACATAAAAACGTAAACATGAAACAAGATATTACAGTATTTTTCTTTTTTCCCCCTTAACTGTTTAGAAATGATTGATAAGAGCTCATGCCACATAAATTTAAAAATACAATCGAGAAAGATAGAGAACTGAGCGGGGATTCGAACTCCCACACACTTGAAAGTTGGAAAATTAATTAAAGTGAAGTTTTCAAAAGCTCTCAAAATCTACTCACGGTAGCCTCTGCTTGTAGTGCTTTTCAAAGCTGCAATTCATTGTTAAAATCTAAAGCCTTTAAAAGCTTATATAATAATATAATGGAACTACTTATTGTCTAACATAAAATATAAAGTTTCTCAAAACTTACAAAAGATTCCAAAAACTGCATTTAGAACAGATAGTGTATTCAGAATTAGGCACGATAGAATTTTAATTTTTTTAGTAGGAAAATATTGTATTTTTGAATATTTTGGATTTATATGGCTTTTCGTTGTTTCGTAATAAAGTGACTGTCAAATCCCAATCATCACCGTTAGTAAAATATAATTTGCATAAGTAAAAATAATGTTATTGTTATACAAATCATCTAATATATATATATATATATATATATTAAGCCGAAACCAGAGAACTCGGTGATAGGAGCTCATATTATACAAATTACAAAGTGTTAAGGGGGATAGAGAGCCAGGTGAATCGAATTCCCAACCATAATGTTGGAATATCATATATGCTATAATTATGTCTTTAGGCCATGTTTGGTTAGATGTATTGAGGTGTATTGGGCCTCATTGCATTAATTTAATACATAGCAATAATACAATACAGTGTTTGGCAAATTTTTGGAATAATCCCATGTATTATTTTAATGTTGGGGTATGGTGTATAATTTAATACCGGGTAGGATGCGGGTTTGGAATCGTATTCTTTCTTTTTCCAGTCTCTTTGGATTTCTTCTCCTCCCATCTTTGAATCCCCGACACAGACTCACCCCCTTCCCCAAATCCCATCGACACAGTAGGCGGCGACGCAGGCGGCGGCCGGCGGCGACGAGTGGTGACGCACACAGGCAGTGGGCGGCGGCTCTGTTGTTCTGCTTCCCTAAATCCCTTCTCTAAAACTTGTTTACAGAGACGAGCGAACGATCGGCGACACTGCGTCTGGCCGGTGGCGGCGAGCGACGACACAGGTACGCTAACGGCGACTCATCGTTATCTTTCTCTCAATCGGGCTTTTCTTCCCGTTCTTTTCAATGGGTATGTGTTGAATGCGGATTTCAGTATTTTTATCTAACTCCGTTATAGTTCTTTATACTAATATGCATAAAAATAATACTTATCTATCAAGGTCGGACAACTAACAATGGAGATAGTATTCATAATACATCTGGAAACAGCATCTCTAATTCCAATGTTTAGGGATGTTTATAAAATATATTAAATCATTCATACAATTCACAAACTAGACGATTAACTAAAGACGGTTTTGCGACTTTATTGAATCAAAAACTTGTAAGTGATGTAAGGAGAAAGGATTCAATAAGCTGGCATTACTATTTGGATCAGTGGATATACGGTAGCACTTTTATAAGCATTGGATCATGTTCATCTTTTTCATTCTTTGATAAAAGATCCCCAGATGTTTTAAGATAAATGATGTTTAGTACTTATTCCTCAGGGTATATCTTTTTCAGTTTCTGCTTTAGTTTATGATAACAATGGATATGGATTCATGGACTGTAGGCTAAATTTCTTCTTCTTTTTGGTTACTTTGAGAATCCTATATGAGAATGTATTATTGGTTACTTTGTCTAAATAGATGGCCTCAGTTGCTTTTGCTTTGAAATTCTCTATTACTTTGTCTAAATAGATGGCTCTACTATAAAGTTGACATCTAGTAGAACTTTGATTGAATCTAAATACTGAATATTATTAAAAGAAATATAATGAAAGCAAGAGTTATTGTGATTTTGTCCAAAACAAAATTGCTTTTGAACACATTTTATTTCATGCAGCTTAACTCTCTTCTATGCCTGAACCTTTTTCTGTAGAAAGTGTTGATAATCCTTTGATTAAATGGAACAAGGAAGTGCAAGTGAAGGAGGAAAAAGGCGAGCATGGACAAAAGCTGAAGAAGATGCTTTTTTAGATATTTTGGACACCATGGTCGCTAATGGTGGTAGAGCAGACAATGGTAGTTTTAAAACCGGAATGTACAAGACTATGGAAGAGCTGCTAGAAGCAGCAATTCCAGGGTGTGGTTTGAAGGCAACTCCACATATTGATTCAAAGATACGAGCTTGGAAGAAGGTATATGCCACTATATATGATATGTTGAACACTAGCGGCTTTGGATGGAATGACATTAAAAAGTGTGTTGAGGTGGACAGCGACGATGTATGGAAATCTTATGTCGAGGTAAATGCAAGTTGTCAATACTATCACATTACTTATTATTATCATTAGATTTATAATTTGTTGTTATTGATGTTGTAGCGTCACAGAGATGCAAGCAAATGGAGAGACAAGTCTTTTCTGCTCTATGAGAGGTTTGTAAATATCTTTGGGAGAGATCGTGCGACTGGATTGGGTGCAGAAACCCCAACTGACATGATGAATAAACCCGAGGAGATGGAAGAAGAGAACATGGATGTAGATGATGGTGCTCCATCAAATGCTCGATCACAGCCTGAAATTTCCACACGCAAGAGGAGAAGATCAGAGGATGGTTATGCTAAAATGGACAAATTAATTTTAGCATTTCAGCAAGCAAATACTGAAAATGTACAAGCATTTACTCTTCTGGCTGAGCGTATGATTCCTTCAGATAACAATGATAATCATTATGTTGCTGAGAATGTTCGCACTCTAGGCCTTCCAATTGAAGATGAGCTACTGGCCGTGAATCTGATCCTTGAAAAACAATCAAATGTGCAGACTTTCAAAGCAATTTGCAATGATTCTGAGCGCAAACAAGTATATGTTAATATGCTCTTGAGGGAAAAGAGGAGTGGACTTTGAACATCTCAATTTATATAATATTTTGTAATTACCTTTTTTTGTGATGGTAACTGAGAGACAAGAATTCTGGATTTTGCTTTGAGATGAATAGATAACAACACACAGTGGAATGATCTCAATTGGTGGTTTGAGAATATTTATGAAAACAATGCGTTTATTTGAAGTAATATTTCTTTGTGAACCGATGTATGAATTTGTATACTTTGTTTTCTTTTGTCTTTTATTTGGATTGCTTTGATCATGTCTTTTTTCATGTTTGATGTCAATTAGCCAATTAGCATTAATTTTTGAGGCCTGGTATTGAGCAACAGGTAGTACATTGGGCTCGAATGGATTTTAGTTTTGCATATTGGTTATTGATGCAGCTTGTGCACCTGTTTTCTGGGAATGGTTGGTAGTGTATGCAGGTTAACTATCAGAAAGTGTATGAATTTTATCTTGCTCGGTTATGTCTTGCACTGTTATCTGGCTTGAATTGTGGTAAGAGGAGCTGGCGTGCGTTGTATACCCGATGTTTCTTTTTATTTGGCAATAAAATCCCATTGTCCTAAAAAAAAAAAAACTTTAATTTTTGAGTTCATTTTCTAGTCTAAATTAATCTTTTATTATTTTTTATTAATTGATGTTCATGTTTTGATGTTCTCTTTTTGGTATTGTTACAACTTTTATGAAATTTTGTAGTAAATTAATTGTTATTTAATTATTTAGAAAATAATACAATACAGTATTAACACCAAACGCTGTATAATTATAATACATGGTACCACCAAACACTGTATAACATTAATTTAATACACTGCTAATACAATACACCCTAATACAATACACCTGCATTAAATAATACAATACAGCATAATACAGTACAGTGTACCAAACGTGCCCTTACTTCCTTAATCTTTATAATTGAAGTAATTAAAATCACATCATACTCCATATATAGTTGGTGTTTCACAATTACTCCCTGATTATATGGTGTGGTATACATTCACTTTTAGCTAATTCGGTTGGTAATATTCGAAATTGGATTGCTAACTTGGTCAGTGACCAAAATTGCGTTCAAAATTACGTGACTGATTTTTTGGTCGCTAAACTTTGCGACCAAATTAGGACACAAATTTGTCGTTAGGTGCAACCGAAAGTTTCTGTTATTATTTTTATCGCAAACAGCGACATATTTCGTTTAGTCACATATTTCAATTTCAATTGCTAAAACGAATTTTTCTTATGATGATACTTACCTTTGGACTTTGGCCAAATTAGACTAGTTAGGCTTAGTTAGAATGCTTACCGAACTCGCACCGATGCTAGTCAAATTCAAATTCCATCAAATTGTTTCATTGTGTAGTCTTATTGATTAATATTTAATTAAAATTAAAACTTTTGTATAGTAATTATATGTAAGAAAATTTGATAAAACCATGAAATGGATGTCGTTGGCATTAACTGTTTTTTTTTCTTTTTTCTTTTTTTTAAAAAATTTAACAAAATTGTAAAAGTTGAATTATAAGTATTTTTTCCTTTTTTGTTGAACAACATATACAAGCTAGGAATTGTGTAGTGGAAATTCATGTCATACAAATTACAAATGAATAACAATAGTAGGTCGGGTGGAGAATTGAACCTCCAACCTAAAGTTTGAAGAACGGTGATTTGATCATTTCATCATCCCCGAATTGAATACTATAAAATCATATACTACAAATACTATAAAATCATATAATAAATCCTACAAATACTATAACCAACTTGATCAAATTATATAGATGAAATATGGGTTGTGTAATGTAAATAAAATTAAATAAAATAAAAATTTGGTAAACACAGTAGGAAGAAGAAAAAAAAAGGGTGATAAATAAATGAAATTACAAGTATGGATCCATAAGGTTTACTTAGGGCCGCCAAAGTGGACGTTTGCTTACAACTTACAATTATCAAAGTTGACCTTTTGTTGTCTTAATTCATCCATGTATTAAATGAATGAAATTTCATGAATTTAAATGGCCTGCTCGTATAATACGGTAGTACGTGTTAAGGAACAAAAGGCAAACCAGCCGATGAGGCACTTCATGTCCATTTCCCAACTGGACAACGACGACGTACATAAAAGGGCTTTTTCCAACTTCCTTTCTAAGGAACACAATAATAATACTCTTTCCGTCTTTCTTAACACTTAACGTACACCCACTCACTCAATTAATGTGCGCGCAAATAAAATGAATCACTATTCATATGTACTCCATAATTTAATTTATGGAGAACAAAAATATTATTGAATGACAACATTAATTTATCGAGCCGATGATATTACAAAAATCAGTAGAGTTAGTATCCTGATTACTAAAAATCAGGATGTTCAGACGTGTTCCAATTGAGATGAAGGGTGTTTGCAGATCATGTGTACAAAGTCTAAGTAAATTAAAATTGTAGCATGATGGCACTGTATGCGTAGCATATAAACATCATTTGTATAACATGATTCTGCAATGTATGTAGCACGTGTAGAAGGATTTAGCAGCACAAATTTTATATGGTGTAGGCAGCACTACAACGTATATGATGAAAGTGTTGTAATTTAAGGGTATTTGCAGTACTATGTAAAATAGTTCAAAGCACTTTTAAAGGTATATGTAGCACATCTGTATGAATTTTAAGAAGTGGGAATTGTTGCATGACAGCAACATATACGTAGCATGTAAACATCATTATTAGGACATGTGTATGCAATTTTGGAAACACTTGTAAAATGTAAGTCCAAAAATCCCACACAATCTTGTAGAATGTAAGTTCAAAAATCCCCAAATTAGCCCCCAATTAATAAAAGTATAAAAAGGAAAGAAATTATTAAAATCTACTGCCATATGTGAAAAATAAGAAAATAACACATGTATTACATCTAAATAGCAGCTCTGGATATCCAGAGTCTGGACACAAACCCATTCGTTAAAAAATATCTCAAAATTTAAATGTTATATACCCTATAATCCTTACATTAATTAATAGAAATATATACTCCCTCTGTCTTATTTATATTGCCCTGTTACTGTTGGGCACAAGAATTAAGATAAAGTTGATTTGTGAGTATATAATGGGGTCCACATAGTTGTTAAAGGGGAAAATTATTTATATTTATAGAAAGAAAACATTTATAATGGGACATCCAAAAATAGAAAGTAAGACATTTGAGTTGGGACAGAGGGAGTATTTTTTTTCTCCGATCAAGGAGGAGGGCGGCCACAATAATTAGTAATATTAATTTATAAAGCAGATTAAATAGACCTAGTAAACAGTGGCGGATCTATTTGGGGGCCTGGGCCACGTACCTATTTTTATTTTCTATATTTGATGTAATGATCTCATAGTATTTATTTTTTCTTCTCTAATTCAAGTTAAAGTTTATAAATTATTTTCAAATTATTTATAATTTCTAGTAATCTAATTCTAAAATTCTCTATACAAATTATTTGTGAAAATTGTCAACTAGCAAGTTGTTTAATTATTTTCGATGACTATGTTCTATTTTAAAAATGTTGCCCTTCTAATATCTTAAAATATAATTATAAATTTTCAATATCTCTATAATACATATATAACACTATTATAAAAAAACTTAAAACACACAAAATATAATTAATTTTCATTTATTTTTAATTAAATCATGTACCCAAATTACTGTCTATATGGCAAACGGAATCTAACATTTACGTAGTTATTTATAAATTTGTAAAAAACTATTAAAAAAAAATCTTAGCATATAAGAGCCGATTTGCACTGCGTTATTGTATTTACGAAATATCAAAAAAAATACTAAAAAAATATGAAATATACTAAAAATATTAATAATTAATTAAATTTTGCAAATGGTACCTAAAAATTAAAAATCTCGTGGAAAAGCACAGAACTCGTGGAAAAGTATAGAACTAGGATCCCCCATAAATAAATTCCTGGGTCCGCCTCTGCTAGTAAATACCAACAACAGTTGACTTGAGTGGATTGGGGCTTTAGTCGCTTAAGCAAGGTCTCGAGTTCGAGACTTGTGTATGCAAAAACTGCTTTGTTAGAGTTAGAGACGCCCTTAATTGCCTATGCAGATCCTCGAGGGATTAGTCTTAGGTTCAACGTGGCCTGGCGATACTCGATTATTCATTAAAAAAAAAAAAAATAGACCCAGTAAATTCAACCAACTCAAGATACATTTGATACATACTTTAGATGAGTTTATTTTATATACTTGAATGTGATATTTGGGTTAAATTATTTCTTAATGAAGGTATCATCTGTAACGGAAATTGGTTAAAAGGCAGGTAAAAATTAACATAATTAATCATTAATCCATGCTCACGTCTGCAGCAATTAATATAATTTGAAGCTTCAGCGCATTATATTTTATCTGTAAATACCAATATAATTTAGTTTTCATACTTCACTACTCATCCGCTCAGTCAAAGTGTTATAAGTTATACTTTTGGCTATACACAAAAGTTAGACACGAAAGTTAGGGTGAGTATAATTAATTTTAAATATATGTGTTATAAGAGAGAATATGATTTGGTAAGGTAAGTAGGTAACTGAAATAGATAGTGAAATTAGTTTTTAAAAGATTTAGTGGACCAATTATATTATTTTTTGGGATGAGGACCTAGCCCAAGCGGTTAAGTCCATTGGCTTCCAACGGAAGGTTGGAAGTTCGATTCCCACCGGCCTCCTATCCCTCCCTTTATTTCCCCTTTGTAATTGTGTGGCATGTGCTCCCACCACCCTTTCCAGGCCTTCAATGGCTCCTCCAAAAAAAAATTATATTATTTTTTAAATTTAGGTGGATTATATAAATATGGTAAAAAGTAGCAATTTGATAATTTGAGATGGATCCGATGAGGAATTACTTGAAAATAACGATACTTAATTATAATTTGGTAAGGATTAATTGGTGCCAAAAAAATTCATCCGAACTCCGAAGCACAAATAGTTGACCACAAGTGCAGTACCCATTCTGCCAAGATATCACTTTACACATCATTATTTAATTAATTAAATCATTTGTAGTACCAACTACTAGTTTCATTAGTCTTGGGTCTAATGCGGCATGGGGATACCCTGGTATTCACCTAAAATTACTAGTTTCATTAAACTTATGCACAAAATAGTGACTGAAAAACTGTAGATCATAAGTAACATAACATTCTTTATTTACCCATAGAATTAATTATATACTACTACTATAATTTTCAATCGAGATGCTTGTGTTAAATCCCAACTCCCCGAATGGCTTGTGAGGAAAAAAAAAATTAAAAAAAAACACATATATACTGGGAATCTGAAATCTAACACGCCACGCATCAATTTAATTTTATAACAAGATGGAATAAGAAAGACTTTTATATCCGATCTCTCCATCCTTACCGTATATTGGATTTAAATCCCGAATAATCTTTAAAAAGAAATATATACTTTTGTTATTTAAGTATGAAAACTATGTATATACTTTGTGTACTCATATATAATTTTTGTAGTAGTTGACCAAGTGTATATTTCTGCTTACCCAAAAAAAAAAATTATGTCCTTACTCCGTTTCTAAATAAATACTACGGACCCACATTTCACGCAATCCAATGCACGTTTTTAATCCGTAATAACTCGAATTCCATACAAGTAAAAATTATGAAATTTTGATATTCTAAACCTATGAGATTAAACGAATCCAAAAAGATCCCACTTGACTATATTTTATCTTATATAATTGTATTAAAAAGTCGAGTCAAAGCTACTCAATGAACAGTGACAAAAGTCAAAATGTGCAAATAAAAAAGAACGGAGGTAGTATATACTTAACACTTGGTGTCTACAAACTTGAATTTCAATTATATTTTGTGGAATTCAATTGAACACACATACATACTTTGTATACTCATATAGTATAATTTTTTTATCAAAGCAAATCTCATTACTAATTACTAATTTAAATAACAAAGAAGTACACGATCTGAAAATTTTGGTGGGTTGTGAACATGAATGAATACCTCATAATTTCAGTCATAAATTTTGATAAGAGAATTGCTCTCCGTATCTCTTATCTGAAATAATAAAATGCATCATCATAAATCCAATAAAAAAGATTAAAAAATAAAAAAACAAATGAAAATTAAAGGATGGGGTTGGAGACTTACCCTAGTGGTCAAGTCCCCTTCTCTCAACCATAGGTTGGGAGTTCGATCCCCACCCGGCCCTCTATCCCCTCCCCCCTTTATCCCCTTTGTAATTTGTGTGGTTTGGGCTCCCACACACCTTTGCCGACACATGAGTATAACTGTTTACCAAAAAAAAACGTTAAAGGAGACAATACGAGATCATATATATAGATCAAATTAAGCCACGATTACCGAACAAATCAAATTTAACTATGCGAGAATTATTTATTTATCTTGATCAATTGGTATACATTCATTTATTTCCCCTAAAAATACGTACATGTATGCATATAGTTAAAAAAAGAAAAAGAAAAAAAAGGAGAAATACAATATATATAGTTTCAACTTTCACGTAGACGACCCTAGCTTAGGAAGCTAAATGAATAATGACGTGGCGAAGTCGGTAAATTAATTTCGGGGACGATTTTGATGACAAGACCGGGGAAGACATCGTCGGGGTCGTGGATATGGGGATTCCGCTCCACTATATAGGGGTCGCCGCACTTGTCGCTTATGCTGTGGAGCGTCTCGCCTTCTCCGACCACATATATCTCCTCGCACGGCCGCCGCCGCTCCAACAGGGAATTCCCTCTCATCACCGCCGGCTCATCCTGCATCAACACGCACGTCAGTATTAGGGCAATCGCGGCCGCCGCGCAGAAAAAACTGGCTGTGTCCACAATTGCTGCCATTGAAACTCGTATGTGCGGACGGCGCTTCACCATGATCGTTTTTTATGGATGTTTAATTTGGCTGAGAGAAGAGGAATTCAGGGCTGTGGGGGTATATGGGTATCGGTGTTATATGAATTGGTGTTGGGAGGGAGACTTAAGGTTCGTTGTTAGGGTTTAATTTATATATAAATAAATGGATTAGTTTATTATATTTTTATATGTGGATTAGGGATTTTCCTAACGAGAATTTCGATTGATTATTTATTGATTGTGGCAAGTTAGGCGTTCCAATTTCCAAGTGCTAATTTTGCACGAGTTGACTATGACTTTTTTTCGCCTAGACTAGACATTTATGTTTTGAATTATGAAGTACCATGTAGATAAGTACTAGCTTAATTAGCTAGGGGGATCGGATATTCGGTTTTTCCAAATTTTAAAAGTTTTACATACGTCTTAATTCTAGTTTAGTTCATTCAAATAAAATTAGATTTACAAAAAAAATATGTTTAAATTAGTTTTTATTTTTATTTTATTTTTTTCGTTTATTTTATTATTTTTTTTGGGTGCAATTTCATGTAGTATAAGCTAAGTGACTATAGTATTTAGTAGTGAGCAATACGTCCAAGTGGGCATGTACTATTAACCAATATTTTTTAAGTTAATCCAAACCAACATTCGTAGAAATAAATATTTGCCGTGAGCCGAATCATATCATATATATATATATATATATATATATACTAGAACTCGTCCTGAAGCGCGCTACGCTGCGCGCCGGTAAGATAAAATTTTTTGTGATATATATTTTGCATTGTATTGTTTATAGTAATACTATTTTTTGAATTAAAGCTGTTATACTTACAATCATAAGAATACTAAGGATGTGGGGACTGGATATGAGGGGAATTATGGTAAAATTGGTGAATTAAAATCAGCCGCTAAATTGGGTACAAAATCCATTATTTCATTCAGTAAACTACAATAACCGAATCTGGATCCACCCATCTAACATCAATGATTCCTAACTAAACAGGAACTAAATCAAATCCAATCAAGCAACCAAACAAACTGCCCCATTAAATCTCTCAATCATTGTGCTCTAATTTGAACAAGAAAAAGGAAACAAGGAAAAATTACCTGTAGCGTAGCTATGGCCTGAATGAACTGAGTAGCATGTATGTAGAGCTGGTTGGTGTGAATATTTTTCAGATCCAACGCTGTTGACGACCTTAACAACCCTAACAACTTTTGTACGGTTCCAAATAAACCAGAATCGAGTCATTCCTAGGAATCAAAGGTTGTGTGATAAACTCGAAAATATGCGATATAAATATTAAGGCAATCAATTACGATCATCAATTTAAAAATTCCTCAAGCATGATGCAAGTAAGATTTACACAAAAAATGTGAAGAATAATTAAACTAAAAAAATATAAATAAATAAATCAATAAATTTCTAACACAATTGAAAAAAAGGAATTCTAAGTTTCTAACATCACTGATATACCCAATCTATACACAATATTCTTCAATTCATTAAATTGAAGAAATTTTGCACAAGCGTCTGGCGTTTTTTTTCTTTCTTTTTTTTTTGGTGATGGTCTAAGCTTCTGGCATTTTGAGTAATATATAAAATAAATAAATAAATTGTAGAGTTGAAGCTTAAGAACGCTACATAGGTTATACATAAACTCATTTCAGGTAATGAAGATGCTAATGTAATCAAGAGGATAAAACAGAAACAACATCTGTAAACTTTCAGGCATAAAATCCACTCCAAAGTTGTTTTCATAATGCTAAGTATTATTTAATGCACTGTCAGTTTCATACTGAATGTAAGAAATACCATCCATTCAAGTTGCTTCACATCCTCAATTTTCATTTGGCTATTTATAGAGGTAATCAATAAAAACATTGAACTAATGGTCCATTTGTAACAGAATAGGCATGCATCATCACTGATTGGGCATCGCAAACTCACCTTGACACCATGATTCAATGGTATCTAGATTTTATACTACATGCCCTTCAGGGAAGCCGGATCTTTAACCTGAATAATGTATATCAGAAAAACAGGTCGTTAAAACGGTAATAATCACCATTAGTTGAATAATCAATCAAACCAAGAATTATTATAGATGGTGAAGCATGGTTTAATGTGCGGTTTCAAACATTTAGATCCAAAAAACTATAAGGAGTACAGAGATGGCTGAGGAAAAGATATAAATCATACCTTAAACAATGTCCACAAGGTTTAAGCATCCAGATTTTTACATTGCTGGAGGAGTCTCGGTAAAATACTAATAAGTACTGCAGGCAATAAGAATGGAGAACTGATTGAGAATTTGGTACGAAGACCCGGCAAGATTTCCAGTGCTTGGATTGCTTCAACTGCAACAGAGATGTTGACATCCGTTAAGCTGAAAAAATAGAAATGACGAGAAATTACAACAATGAATATAATAAACTGTGTATGCATTCAATCAAGTAACTGCAATACACATAAAGATCTAGCATGGCCAATATCTTTTTATCACTATTCATTTTCTATCACAGCCTCACAGGATGGAACATAATACATCATCATTGCAGGCTTGTTCCTCATAAAGCACCTTTTACAAATCACTTGTTTGACATCAACAGCCATTGCTTTAGGGCACATCTGAAGCTTATATAAATGTTTATAGCAACCACATCAAATAGAGATTACAAGAAAGCTTTGGTCACAAAATAAATGCTTGGAACAAATCTCTATTAGCATAAGTATAGAAGATATGAATCCCGCATAAATTAACGACAACAAATAAGGAGGAAAGATGGCCTGAAGAATAGCTAGGAAGAATTCCAAGGAAGAAAAGGCAATCCTAGTACGAAATGCTCTAATACTAAATCAAAACATCCATATGATCCATTTTCAAGACTCTATATTCTCAGCTGGCCTACAGGCTTTTTAATTCTAATCACAACTGAAACTCCTTCTAACACGAAAAACTTTAATCCCTTTACCACAAACCATTTACTCATTACAACAGACCAAAATAAATAACAATTCAAAGTTGAAAGAACTCAAAAAAAATATAAAGCTTAAATCTTTAGCACGGCCACAAGGAAAACAGTTAATAGCGCAACTTTCTACATACCCAAAAAACTGTTCTTAATAAAACAGAATAAATAAAAGTATATCCCAATGCAAAATGCAAAATAAATAGAAGATACACATAACGTTTAAATTCCATATAAAAAAATTCAATGAGAGCTAAGAAACCAAAAGAAATCATTTAAATCAGCATTCTTTAACTGCCTAAAGAAAGTGATTATACCACCCATTAAGAAGCAATGAACTCATAAAATGAACCGGGAAAAAGTAGAGTTCGAACACAGCGAACGACAAATTTAAATCTTGTTTTAAAAATACCTTCTGAATAATATTCTGGTCGAGCGCAAAAATAAAATTAATCCTTCAACTTAAACAGCTTGTCATAGTTAAATATCACAATGAACTCATAGAAATGGTAGTACCAGAAACGCCCAAATACCTATGTTCATTTTCTTCCTTGCTTTCAATCGATAATACCTAAATTCATTTCGCTTTGCCTTTCTCGACATCATGGCCTCCTTAGCAGTTATCCTCTCTTTGTTTGAAGACCCCCTTCGACGAAACTCACTACCAATGGCAAATGTGATAACTTCTTCGTTGGTGTTCAACTCGATAGGTGCATTGCTTGTTGCTCTAGCATATGCCCTTATCAAAGATAAGATTATGTATTTGAGATATGTATGGCCTACCAACTGGAGAACCACTCAATCAATATGATATTATGATCCATAAGATGTTCAAGGATGAGATTTCCCGAAATAATGCTTCCGTTGGTTTCCATACCCAAAACCATTCCTCAGACACTCGGGCAAACTGGGTTCGACAGACCAAGCAGGAGTTGATATTCTTAACGAACAGTTCAGAGGCTCCATGTGGCACATATCATTCCCATTTACCAAGGCCTCAATTAAGAAAAAGGAAGGACTAATTTCATGCATCAAAGCATAAAATAAAATACAATACAAAAAAAATTGAAATTTTGGTACATTCCTGTAAACTACAACGCATGTATTCAGGAAATTACCACAAATGCAAAACCACGAATGCTACTTTGAAACGGGTACAGAATGTATTCAGGAAATTAAAAGGAACCTAATCGAAGCAATTCATCTTCAATATCCATTCCAGTTCAAAACCGAAACAATGCCACGCGAATTAAACATAAATACATGGCCCTGGGAGAAGCAAGATTATATAAAAACAATCTGGAATCCAAAGGGAGAAGGGCTGGATTCCCAGCACAACAAATATGAGGAACATACCCATCAGACATGTGAATGGTATTACAACACGTAGAAAGCATAGACACAAACATTTATGGAGGAAATTTACGCGAAGAGAAATCCTTACACGATTGAAGATGCCTATCGAAGGAGGTGGAGGCCGGAATAGGGACCAAGGACAAATCGATGCACCAATGACCCTTCGAAGTGGTGGAGATGACAGGGAGACAATAGAGGACGGCTACGAACCTAGTGTTTGCAGGCGAGGACAATGAAGATTGGAGCGCCTGGTAGGAAATTCCAATGATGCCGCAGATGTGGGCTTTTGGAGCCACAAATGCGCATCGCAGTCGCGTAGGAAATCCGGAAAACGGCGATTGCAGCAGAAGATGACCCGACTCGACTTATCTCTCAGCGGCGGTGAGGGCTGCGATCGTGTGTGGCAGCGGCGGCGCTAGGTTTCCCATTGTTAAGGGCGTCGATCGTTGAGTAGAGGCTGTCGAATTTTTCCGTGAGATAAAGGCAATTGAATAGTACAATAAGGAGCACGACGAGGGGACGAATGCTTCGAGCTATGGATGGTATGAGTCCGCCAGGGAAGGCAAGGTTGGGCGGCCCTCCTGTTTCGGCACGGCAGCATCACTAGGGTTCGTTGGGCATCGATTTGGTGAAGCCCGATCCGGAAATAAGGGCACCCAGTTTCATGTTTTGCTGAAGTGAGGTGGGGGTGGGTGCGGACAAGGACGGCGGCAGTGTTGCGACAGTAGAGGCGAAGGGAAGAAGAGGCCTGCAAGTCGAGAGCAGCGAGGGCGAGCGAGACAACAACGAGAAGGGTTCACGGTTTAGGGCGACGCATTTGCTGAAAGTGAAAGCGGGTCGGGCAAGGAGGGAAGATACTGTTCATAAGCAACAACTGTAGCAGGATACTTTAACTGTAGCTAGATTCTGTTCGGCATATATATATATTAGATATATAAAAGCATGTCTTTCGTGGGAATAAATTTTGGTTGAACAGTATAGTAATTGGAAATAAATTAAATTGCGTGTGCAATGAAGTATATACGACCAGCTAAAATACGATGGTTAAAATGTCGTATTTGTACCATCTTATTCTTTCTTATGTCACGAAATAGTACTATTTTGCAGTTGGAGCCTGGACCTGGAGGTGCTACACATATTAAGAGTTGACCAATAGCAATGGCATAAATTTTTGGTTGGGATTAAGTACATATTGTTGACCGAATCGAATTAATTGTGACAATTAAACAACTTAATTACTGTTTAATTTGTTGCATAGTCAATGGGCAATGGCAACACATACCGAACAATAACTTTTAAGATGCGAAATATTGATTCTGTCTGTTATTATAAATAAATTCATGATAACAAAACTTCATTTCAAAACCACCTATCAGGCAATCAGCTCATCATCAACTGGTAACTTTGTTTGCTCCTGGAACGCACCTAGATACCTGCATTTTTAATTTGCGTACAAGTCTTGATTAAAATTTGAGTGGATCTTTTATGCTTTTAATTGTCATTTGATTGTAATCTAATTGGTCATTTGGTAGACACTTGTAGCCCACTATTTCTTCACTCTCGTTGATAACTTATAGGAGTAAATTTTTTATTTTTTTTTTATATATTAACAATAATTAATTTTATAGGAGTATTTTGGAAGTATTCAAGTAGTGTGCTCAATATGCGCTTCACTATTTTTCCCACAACTTTACTCAATTTGTTTTGCGCTTCAGTCTTTTCCCCATATATAGTAGTACTTCCTTTATTCTTGAATGTTTTTTACGTACCCACACTTTGGACGCAGTTCAATGCATATTTTAAACCATTAATGTACAAGTAAAAATTCTACAAGTTTCATATTTAAAAACTACACGACGAGACGAATCTAACAAGATCACACATGACTATATTTTAACTTGTATAACTATGATAAACTTTAAATGAAAGTCTGTGTATGAATAATAACCCATTATCAAACGTCAAAAACATTCGAGAAGGGAGGTAATATATATAAACGCAATATAGTCCACAAGTAACTTTATTCAATATGAGTATGTGCAGTATTATCAATCATCATTCAATTATTATTAATGAAGAAATGAAATGAAGAGCGCAAAAGAGGGCAGATAGAGTAGCATTAATTAAATAGTACCTCCGTTCCTTTTTAAATGTAGCGTTTTGACTTTTGTCACTGTTCATTAAGTAACTTTGACTCGACTTTTTAATACAATTATATAAGATAAAATATAGTCAAGTGAGATCTTTTTGGATTCGTCTAATCGCATAGATTTAGAATATCAAATTTTCATAATTGTTACTTGAATGGAATTTGAGTTATTACGGATTAAAAACGTGTATTGGATTGTGTGAAATGTGGGTCCGTAGCACTTATTTAGGAACTGAGGAAGTAGTAGCTAGCAGCAATAATGCTTCATGAGTCAGTCACATACTCTGTTTGAAATTGTGACATTTCAATAATATGATTTCTTTTTAGTTATCTGCCATTCAATCATTCTCTCATTCATCATTCATGTATTGTTTGGTTATCCACCCGCCACATTTCTCTACTTTGCTCTCATCGTTCCCCCTTAAATAATTCCTCAACATATTTGATCCCTCATATCCCATCAATTAATTAATTTCTCCTCAGATTTCATCAGTTTTCCAACAAGGGAGGGAGGGAGGGATGTCTGATGGAGGCTCTGAGGGGTGTAAAGATGGAGAGGGAGAAACCATGGCTGCTTGGCTTCTTGGGGTTGACAACATCAAGATTTTGCCCTTTAAACTTCGTCCCCTTGGTGAGTTTCTTTTTTCACTCATTTCTGTGTTCTTTTTTATTTATTCATTTGGAATGAATGAATGAATAATCAATCTTCTGTGTATACAAATATGGCAATATTTACACAGGGCGTCATGATGCGAGGATCAGAATGAAAGCTGTTGGAATCTGTGGAAGCGATGTGCACTACCTCAAGGTAAAATTAAAAAAATCTCAACTTATTTTTGAGCATCTTTTATTCTACGGTCCTTGGATTTGTAGAATTGGATCCACTGGATTCAAATAAATGAACAGTGAAGTGATCATGAGATTAATCTACCAATACTTAAAAATAGAGAATTGAAGCCCACTGCGCTGCATGCACCTCCGATCCTCTCTCCTCATTCAAACTAAAAAACAAAAAATTATTCACCATTTTAAAATATTAAAACTTATTTTATAAAGTTGACAAGACCGTTTTGTTTTAAACAACATTCATTTTGTAGTATTATTTTGTATTCAAGAAGTATAATAAATGGAAAATATAAAAATTATTTTAAATAAACAAATTTCAAGCAAATAGTAAGCATTCTAAAATATTCCTTATAAAGTCTTAATTAATGGGTTGGTTAGAAGTGAATTAATGCAAAGGTTTGCTGTCAACCTTATACTGTGTAATAGTATATGACATAAGAAGATATATCGAAGAAAATGCGGCTTAGATTAAGCCACCGCACCCCAGTTCATAGGCGCATTGTAGTGCCTTCAATTAATCTGATTTAATTTACTTGGGTGGTTGAGCCAGTTAAAAAAATTGTGATTTTCATCATTTGAATTTGCCGGGGATCAAGATGAATTCATTAGGTAATTCTGTTTACAGTGAACAGTGATTAATATATTGATTGATGGATTAATAATTACTGATGTCGAATTCAGCACATGAAAAATGCGTACCGTATAGTGAAGGAGCCAATGGTGCTGGGGCATGAATGCGCCGGTGTTGTCGAGGAAGTTGGGGCCGACGTGAAGCATCTGGTGCCCGGCGATCGCGTGTCGGTGGAGCCCGGGATCAGCTGCTGCCGCTGCGATCTTTGCAAGGATGGCCGATACAATCTGTGCCCGGAGATGAAGTTCTTCTCCAGCGCCCCCGTCCACGGCGCCCTTGCAAATCACATCGTCCATCCTGCCGACTTGTGTTTCAAACTTCCGGAAAATGTGACCTTGGAGGAGGGCGCCATGTGCGAGCCCCTCAGCGTCGGGATCCATGCCTGTCGCCGCGCCGACGTTGGTCCGGAAACGAACGTGTTGGTGGTCGGGGCAGGACCGATAGGCCTCGTGGCGATGCTTTCGGCTCGTGCTTTTGGATCCCCTAGAATTGTAGTTGTGGATGTGGACGACACGCGTTTATCGTTTGCTAAGCAGCTTGGAGCTGATGCCGTTGTGAAAGTTTCAACTAGTATGGATGTGAGTCGTCCTTTTTCCCATTAACAAATTCGTTTTTGGTATTATTATTATTATTATTATTATTAACATTTTTTTTATTACTAATATTCAATGTTATTGAAGCATAACAGGAGATAGGTGCGGAAGTGGAGCAAATTAAGAAAGCAATGGGGGGTGCAATCCACCTGACTCTGGACTGTGCTGGATTTGATAAAACTATGACAACTGCTTTATCGGCGACGTGTTCGGGTGGGAAAGTTTGTCTTGTGGGGATGGGTCAAAATGATATGAAGATCCCCCTTGCCCAGGCTACCGTGAGGGAGGTAGATGTGGTGGGGATATTCCGGTACAGGAACACGTGGCCGCTGTGCCTTGAATTTCTGAGGAGTGGGAAGATAGACGTGAAGCCATTGATCACCCACAGGTTCGGGTTCACGCAGGAGGAGGTCGAACAAGCCTTTGAGATCAGCGCCCTCGGTGGCAATGCCATCAAGGTTATGTTTCTCCTTTGAATGGAAGATTCCTGCCTGCCTGCCTGCCTGCCTCACACATCCATCCAGGAGTTATATTCCTTATGCTTTTTATAAATACCCCCAGGCAGGCAGGCAGGCAGGCCCCAATAATATAATGCTAATTCATTTGGTGTTTCTGGAGTCTGGACATGCATGCTGATTCAACATTATTGTAAACAAAAGAACCAGTCATACCAGGCCAAAAATGATTGAATTTGACGCATTTGTTGCTAACATGATGAGAGCAATTAAAGGGGGTTCTTGTGAAGAAAGTCCTCCCTGATTGACATGCATAAATAAATAAATTTGACACTATAAGTTTGAAGTAAGATTGGAGGTTGAATTTGCTCAATCCTCCTCATCAACTGTATTTGTCAAATCTGAATCTATCCACTAAACAAATTAAATGTTGAAACACCATCATTTGTATTGGTAGCACTTGGACAGATGTATTGTTGTTCACCATAAATATATTCTTTTATGAGGAAGTGGACATGGGCCATGGCCATTGTCGAATATAGAATTTCTAGCTAGCAAACTTCATTCTACCAGTTTTGGTTGTGTTAACCCAAAGAAAAAATTTATCAAAGCCCACTTAGTTTTTAGTCTCGGCCCAATCTGTAAAAATATATCCGAAAGGGGATGCCCATTATGTGAAGATATATCCGGAAGAGATGACGCACCTTCAAAGGCCCAATCCATTTTTTTTAAGGCTCGGTCCAATTCAAAATTTATCAGGATCCGGCACCATAATGCAGGGGCAACAGTGAGGAGACCCAGGCCGCCAATCAGCCGTATCCTCAAGCCGCCACGCCTCCTAGGTGCCTGTGGTGTAACCAGAAGTCAAGGGAAGGGTTGCGTCTCATTAATGCAGCAGGGCGGCGACAGGACGGCGCAAGGAGAAGACCGCATGCGCCATCAAGGCCACCAATCCTCTCCCAGCCGCCATGTCTCATCAAGCCGCCAGGCGCCCGTGGTGTCACCAGAAGTCAAGGATTGCATCTCATTAACGCAGCAGGGCGGCGACACACTCTCTATAAAAGGATGAAGAGGCATGGAAGCAGAGGATTATCCACACACCCCCAAGAGGAATCGCACTTTCATTATCTTTACTTTCTGCCATTTCCTTTCTGCAAGTTTTCTTTCGTGTTTTTCCATTCTGCAATTTTTCATTCCTTTACAGCTTTATTTCAATTCTTGTCATTCCCTTCAGTGAATCTTGTAATCATCTTCAACAGTATTCAATCAAAAAATTTCTTGGTTAACAAATTGGCACGCCCAGTGGGACACGAAGTGGAAACCATATCCGCTTGGAAGTGTATGCTACTTAGATCTGGACGAGTAGTAAGGGACTTAACACAAAGATTTGGAGAAATGTCGCTACATGAAGAAACTCCAGTAAGGACACCGTCTGAGAACGTCGATAATACGGCGACTACCTCCCAACCACCGCAGGGGATGATGCAAATTCCAACCTTTTCGGAACAAATACGGCTATCGATGACTGAATCGATGGCTGAATTCATGCCTTTACTTACTAGGTACCTTATGGATGTATTGCGGCCTGCCATGGCCGATCAAGCTGATAAAATATGTGGATCCCTGCGTACTCAGCAGGAAGGGTCCTCAAGTGGCATGACTATGCCAGCAAACATTACAGGTCCGGGGCCGTATGGCGGCCAAAGGACTTGGGGACAACACTCAACCAGCCGCCATTGTTATCTGAATCCACAGAGCTGGCCAGTCTGCCTCCATTTCCATATGCTTCCACTCATGCGGCACCTATGCAGAACTTTGGATATGCGGCATCTCCCATGCCGACCTATGCTGCGTCAAGTTATTTGATGCCAAATACTGGATCGAGCTACACAGCGATCCCTAGGGTACCACACCATGTGACGACGCCTCACACACCATTTGGAGTGGCAGCATCACCACATGCCAATATCTACACACCAGCCGCCAATCCACTGTATCAAGTGGCGACTCAAGGTGGCCCAGCCACCATCCCACAAATTCATATGGCGGCACCTCAGGCCGCCATACCTGCTCAACAGATGGCGGCTCATCCTGCCACCATCCCTACCTACCAGGTGGCGGCGCCTCAAGCCGCCATGGCGGCTCATACTCCTCAGGCCACGATGCCTCATCAGGACGCGATGCCTCCTCAGGCCGCGGTGCCTCCTCAGGCCGCGGTGCCTCCTCAGGCTGTGATGCCTCCTCAGGCCGCGATGCCTCCTCAAGCCGCGATGCCTCCCACACAGGCACCAGTGGTATCACCCGAGGTGTTAGCAGATATGATACAGCAACACTTTGGGATTCAGCTAAGGCCGATGGAACGGTCCACATACAAGAAGCCATACCCTGATTGGGTAGACACCATGCAGCCATATCCCAGGGGCTTCAAAATGCCCGAGTTTACTACATTCTCCGGGGACGACGACAAGTCCACCGTGGAACATGTGGGCAGATTCACTGCCCAATGTGGCGAGGCAGCAACCAATGATTGGCTGAAGCTAAGGTTGTTCAGTTCATCCCTAACTGGATCTGCCTTCGCATGGTTTGCTTCTCTGCGGCCTAACTCCATACAAAACTGGGCCGAGATTGAGCGGGCGTTCCACGACAGATTCTATACCCCTCTGTCACAGGTTAGTCTTGCAGATCTTACTAGTGCCAAACAGTTTACCGATGAGACGGCAAACACTTTCGTTAACAGATTGCAGCGGCTTAAGGGTCGATGTACTATAGCAGTCCCTGATGGGGAGATAGCCAATATTGCAGTGGCGAATATGTTGCCAAAACTAAAAAAAAAAAAACGTTTAATTGTGCAGGATTCCACTAATCTTGCCCAGCTGGCCGAGAAAACGGCCCGCTTGGAAAAGTTCCTTGAGGAACAAGATGAGAAGCGTCTACCTACACACGAGACTTCTTTTGCGAAATTGAAACATGATAAAAAGGAAGACGAACTAAGGGTGGTGGCCAATGCAATAACCTTGGGTGGTAAAAACCCTGGATAGTAGCCATGGAACGCCATCAACAGCGGCCTTGGAGGCCGAATAGTTGCTAGTTGAGGCTGGTGCCTGGGCATGAGGTGATGGCGCCCGAAGACTAGGGCGGCTGTCGGACCTGGCGGCGAGCGACCGATGGCGGCAGCACGTGCCACGCTGGCGGCTCTTGGGGCTGGCGGCGCTGCAATGGCCTGGCGGCAGGCACAGGCTGGCGGACCTCAGGGTGGCTGGCGGCCCTGGACTTGGCGGCTGGAGAAGAGACTGGAGGCTGAGGATGGGTATGGCGGCTCGACTCCAACCGGTGGCTTGTCTCTCATGTTGGCGGCTCAACTCCGGCTGGCAGCGCTCAACTCCAGGCATGGCGGCTCGACTCCGACTGGCGGCCGGTCCCTCACGTTGGCGGCTCAACTCCGGGCTGGCGGCGCTCAACTCCAGGCTGGCGGACCTCGGGGTGGCTGGCGGTTTGGACCTGGCGGCTGGCGGTCGAGCGGACGGGATGGCGGCACTAAAAGAGATGGTTGGCGGCTGGTGGCCGAGGAAAACTGGCGGCCCGTACTCGGCAGCCCAATGCAGGTGGCTGACGGCCGGCATGCTGGAGGCAGGCTGGATGGCTGGCGGCCGGGCGATGCTGGCGCCCAGGCGATGCTGGCGGCCGGGCAATGCTGGCGGCCGGGCCATTGTAACACCCCCATTTTTAAAACAGCGGAAGTATGGGTGTTACCGCCACATTCTCTATTTAAGCTCACTACCAAGTTAAGTTAAATAGAAAATGCTAAGGCTTAAAATTTAAAATATATTTAAAACCATAAGTGATAGCCATAAGACAATAAAATCTAAAATCATATAAGTACGAGCACTAATAAGTATATAAGTTCATGATAAAAATGTAAGTAATTAATTAAAATACCAATTTGACCTCGCAGGGTCGAAATGAAATAGTGCGACAGAAAAGCTTATTTCAAAAATCCCCAAAATCCCAATGCAAATGCCATGACAATCTCGGTCACCTATCCTGAAAAAGAGTGAAAGCAACAACATCAGCAATGCTGAGTAAGTCAATCCCCTATCCCACACATGCAGGAGACTCAGGGTTGACCCAACGACACAAAAGGATAATTATATAGCGATAGTGACAATTTACCGAATTTAAATTCCAAAAATTGATAATGTAGGTAACACATATGTTAAATGAAACCAATCCAATGCACCATACCAATCCAATAATCATATATATCATCTCTCGCCATGCAGAGGACTCTATAACTACTAACACCGGTGTCCTAGACTAGTACTCCGACTGTCTAGGGTTATAGACACATACAGGCTCTACCCATAGGAGGGACAATTACCCTCATCCAATATCCAATATCCAATATCCAAATGTCAAGTAGCTCATGCATTGGTTTCATAAAACATATAATTTACCTAAACCGATTTATAGAACCAACACCCGACTTATATTTACTCAACCGGCTCCAAAAATCCCAGACACACGAAACAGACGAGAATCCAATTTCAGAATATTAGCAAAAGACTCCAGGGCATAACGCAATGATGGAAAAGGTAGGCAAACATTTAATTAATTTATCCCTTAAATATTGAACCCTCCAATGATCAGAGTGTATGTTTTGAAGAGATTAAAAAGAAGCGTAAACAACTCCACTGCTATGTCACTTGCCAGGAAGAAAAACAAGGGAACTAGATTAAAACTTGACCTTTGCGGGCCCCACGGCCCTAGTACACTACATTACTCATTCACAGTGAAACATACAATAAACAAGGATGTGCAGATATAGTGTATTTACAATTTTAACATCAAATTGGGTTTTGACACCATAACCAAGATTCGCAGAAGAACACATCCATATCTTTGAACCATTCGGGACTCACAATAAAAATGTAGATAGACCTGTAAAGAAGATAGATAGATACAGGCATTTATGATAATGGCGGCTCCGTAGCAAAATTGGGGATTTGGAATCAAAGAGATGAATAAATAGATAACAGTAAAGGGTGACGAACCGAGATCAAAATTCCCTAAATACAACGCAGAAGGAAAAGTTTGGTTTTGGCAAAAACTTGGTGTAACCAGGAGGAAGAAGATGAGACGAGGCCAAGGATTCAAAACCAAACACAGTTGAAGCAATGAATGATGCAGTGAGGGACAAAGAAATTGACTTACTTGTTGAATGAACCGATTAATTACTGGGAGTGCCGAGAATTTGGGAAATCCACAAGAGTAATAGGGAAAACCTTCAAGAATTAACGAATAAGTAGATCAATAGAAGAAGAAGAATCTGAAATTTCACAAGGTTTATTGAAAGATTGAACGATTTGGAAGAAAATGATGAAGATGATACAGACACAGTGGTGTCCAATTTTTATAAACAATCAGTGTAAGAACGTGAATTGACTTACAATTTATTGAAGGGAGAAGCAACAAAACAGTGGATCGTTGGGATTTGGGTGCCTTAAAGATTGCCAAAGCCTCCTGGAACAGTAGAAGAACGGAAGTAATAAGAATAAGGCAACTGGAAGTTAAGAGGTTTTGAACAAAATGAGGTACCCACCGTCTGCAAATAAGGAACAAGCAGTGGTGATATTTCTGATGAAAGGAATACTTATACACAGGATGTGGGAGGTTTAACAGAATGAACGGTTAATAGAGTAGAGTTGGTGAGAGATTTGAGGAAGGTGGATTTGAAGTGGTGGAAAGGTTCCTAAATTTGCTGTATCCGGAGATATCTCCCATTTCAAGGTTGGACTGGCCTAGTTTCAAATTGATGCATCCTAATTTAAGTAATTGGTACAACCCAATTTAAATAGTTAACCAATTAACCTTCCCACTACATAAATAACTAAATTAATAATTAATTAAATTGGCAAGTAATTCTTGCAATTTATTTAGGTATCACAATCTACCCACCTTAAAGAAAAACTTCGTCCTCGAAGTTTGTTAGAATATGTCGTTTCCAAATATTAGTCATAGAATACTAACCTCATATTGTCAAGTCGTCACATCCTCCCCACCTTAGATAAATAGTTATGTCCGCATAACTTGTTTGCTGGTTTCGATGAATAACTCCGGATATTTTGCCTTTACATCTTCTTCCATCTCCCATGTAGCTTCTTCATAGTCGTGGTTTGACCATAAAACTTTAACCATGCGAATTGTTCGATTCCTTGTTGCTCTCTCTTTTGTATCCAGGATGCGCATCGGACGTACCTCGTATGTCAAGTCTTCGTCCAACTCAATGACTTCCGGTTGGAGAATATGAGAGGGGTCATGATGATATTTCTTCAATTGAGATATATGAAAGACATTGTGTACTCGTGCAAGCTCCACTGGTAAGGCGAGCCGGTAGGCAAGATTTCCTACTCGCTCGACAATCTCGTAAGGGCCAATATATCGTGGGCTTAACTTCCCACGCTTCCCAAAGCGCATCACTCCTCGCATCGGCGATATTTTTAAGAGGACCTTATCACCAACTGCGAATTCTCCCATTTGGCGGCGTTGATCGGCATAGCTCTTTTGTCGATCTTGAGCTGCTTTCATCTTCTGTTGAATGACTTTAATTGCTTCGACTGAGTCATCAATAAGTTGTGGTCCCACGACCACTGCCTCCGTATCATCCCTCCAACATAATGGGCTTCGGCACCGTCGTCCATATAATGCTTCAAACGGTGCCATCCCAATACTTGAGTGGTAGCTATTATTATAGGAAAACTCGATTAGGGGCAATCGATCTTCCCAACTACCTTTGAATTCTAGGACGCATGCGCGTAACATGTCCTCCAGTGTTTGTATTGTCCTCTCAGTTTGACCGTCTGTCATGGGATGGAATGCAGTGCTCATCTTTAGCTTAGTCCCAAAAGCTTCTTGCAACTTTGTCCAGAAATTTGAGACAAATCGACTGTCTCGATCAGACACGATGTCTTGAGGTATTCCATGCCTTCTCACCACATTATCAACATATGCCTTCGCTAGTTGATCCATGGTCCATGTGTCCTTCATGGGTATAAAAATAGCTGCTTTAGTGAGTCGATCCACAATTACCCATATTTTATTCATACCCCTCAGTGTCTTCGGCAGTCCAGATACGAAATCCATAGAGATGCTCTCCCATTTCCATGATGGAATCTCCAACGGTTGCATCAAGCCCAACGGCTTCTTACGCTCAGCTTTTACTTTCTGACATGTCAAGCACTTTGACACAAACTCACTTACTTCTTGCTTCATCCTTGGCCACCAGAACACTTCTTTCAGATCTTTATACAGTTTTCCTTCCCCCGGGTGCACTGAATATGGTGTGTTGTGCCCTTCCTCCATAATCCTTTGTTTCAACTCCACACACTTTTTCGGTACGCACCATCGTCCTTGATAACGAATACTCCCATCTTCATGAATTTTGAACTCGTCTGCCTTGCCTTGCGCTATCTTCTTTTTGATTCTTTCAAGTTTCACATCTCCAGGTTGAGCTTCACGAATCTCATCGAATAGTGTTGGTTTGATGGTTAAGTTGTTCAACATAGCCAACACTGTTCCTTGATGAACAAGCTCAATATCCAACCGAACCAAATCCATATAGAGCTCAGAAGGCAGTATTCTTGTGTTTGCCAAATGTTTCGTCTTACGACTTAGTGCATCAGCCACCACATTTGCCTTCCCTTCATGGTAAGCAATGTCTAGGTCATAGTCTTTAATGAGCTCGAGCCACCGTCTTTGCCTCATATTCAACTCTTTTTGTGTGAAGATGTATTTCAAACTCTTATGATCAGTAAATATCCTACATGTTCGCCCATATAGGTAGTGCCCGCCAAATCTTTAAGGCAAACACCACAGCTGCTAGTTCCAAGTCGTGTGTAGGATAATTCTCTTCATGTGGCCTCAATTGTCGCGAGGCATAAGCTATGACCTTCCGTTGTTGCATCAGAACACAACCAAGTCCAAATTTTGATGCATCACTGTATATCTCAAAGTCTTCTTTGTCGTTTGGCAAAGTGAGAACAGGTGCTGAAGTGAGCAACTTCTTTAGCTCTTGAAAGGCTTGTTCACACTGCTCCGTCCATTGATACCTCAACCCCTTTTTTAGCATTTGAGTCAAGGGTCGAGCAATTTTGGAGAAGTCCTTAATAAACCTCCGATAATATCCTGCCAAACCCAGAAAACTTCGAATCTCCGTTTGGCTCTTCGGTACGGACCATTCGGCAACTGCTGCTACCTTTGTCGGATCCACTGATACTCCTTCAGCTGAAACAATGTGACCTAAGAATGCCACTTTATCTAGCCAAAACTCGCATTTCGACAGTTTAGCATAGAGTTGGTGCTTTCTCAACAATTCCAACACTTGTCGTAGGTGCTGCGCATGCTCTTCTGCATTCCTTGAATATATCAAGATATCATCAATGAAGACGACTACGCATTGGTCCAACAGTTCCCGAAAGACATTGTTCATCAGTCCCATAAAGGCTGCTGGTGCGTTCGTCAAGCCGAAGGACATCACCGTAAATTCATAGTGGCCGTACCTTGTACGAAAAGCTGTCTTAGGTATATCTCTCTCTGCCACTCGCAACTGGTGATACCCTGATCGCAGGTCAATTTTTGAAAAGACTCGTGCACCCTTTAACTGGTCAAACAGTTCGTCTATCCGCGGTAGAGGATACTTGTTTTTAACCGTTACTTGGTTCAGTCCCCGATAATCAATGCATAGCCTCATCCCTCCATCCTTCTTTCTGACAAAGAGCACTGGAGCTCCCCACGGTGAAGTGCTCGGTCGAATATATCCTTTACTCAGCAACTCTTCTAATTGATCTTTCAATTCTTTCATCTCAGCCGGAGCTAATCGATATGGAGCTTTTGAGATTGGCTCTGTTCCAGGCACCACATCAATCGTGAAGTCTACATCTCGAACAGGTGGCATCCCGGGTATCTCTTCAGGAAAGATGTCCGGGTATTCCTTGATCACCGGTATCGACTCCAATCCTTCTTCCTTAGCTTGCATGTTGTGCACATGACACATAAACAGTGGGTATCCTTTACGTAGCATCGTTCCCAATTGTGGAGCTGTCACCCACTTGGTAGTCGGTTTACGCGGGTTCACATAGTATGCCACCTTCTCTCCCTTTGGTCCTCGTAGGACCACCTTCTGCTTCTGACAGTCGATCCTTGCCTTGAATTGTGTTAGCCAATCCATCCCAAGGATAATGTCAAAATCCCTCAGATCAAATTCTGCCACTGATGCCGGAAAGACTACTCCTTCTATGGTGATGGGGACATCAATATATCTTTTCTTACAGGGAATTACGTCCCCTGATGGTAGAGAAATCCCTAGTGTGATAGACTTAGGTGGTGGAAGTTGTAGACTTTTAACTACTCGAGATGCCATAAACGAACAACTTGCACCAGAATCAAATAATATATGAACAGGTACACCAAGTATTAAAAATGTACCTTGCAAGACATCGGCTTGTTGCTCCGGTAAATCCGCCTGATTAATCACATTGAGGCGTCCCTGCTGCTCGAATCGGTTTCCTCCACGGTTCTGATCATTACCACCCCGATTTCCATTTCCTTGTTGCTGCTGATTATTTCCATTGCGGTTCCCGTTCCAGTTCCTATTTCCATTCCAATTCCCATTCTCATTCCTCCGATACTGATTATTCTGTCCTTGTTGATATTGCTGCTGTTGCTGTCTCGGACCTCTGTTCAGATCCTCTCGTATCGTGATCCTATCAATGCGAGTGTGGCACTCCTTAGCAAAGTGTCCCTCTTTGCCGCATCGGTTACATGCTGTTGGGCTAGGGCATTCTTTCACCAAATGTCGCCGATTGCACTTCGAACAAGGGGTCAAGATTCTTCCCCTTTCTTCCCTTCTTTGTCCTCCACCTCTGTGGTCACGTTCTTGCCTTGGAGGGTTGTTATCATTCCTTCCAATTTCAATCCTTCCCCTTTTCTCTTGAGTCTGTCTTTCATTCAGTTTCCTTTTATGCTCTTGAACTCGAGCAACTGCACACGCTCGATCATAGATCTTTTGGAGACTTGAGAATTGTTTACCTCCTAGTCCCTCCCGAATTGCCAAGTTCAGACCCAACTCAAACTTTTGTGCCTTGTCATGATCAGTTGGCACCAAGGCTGGAGCAAAATTCAGTAGTTCAGTAAACTGAACGTAGTATTCATGCACACTCATCTTTCCTTGTCGCAAGGTTATGAACTCCTCATACTTTGCATTTTTAACACTCATCGGATAGAATCTCTTCCTTAAGGCCTCCTTGAACTCATCCCATCCATATCCCGCAGTTTGATCTTGGATGTGTAGTCTCCACCACTTATCAGCTGCTTTTCTTAGAAAGTAGGTTGCTACCTCCACCCTTTGGTCATCCGGACACTTTATTGCTGTGAGTAGCTTATCCAGTGTATCAATCCATTCTTCCAGCTTTTCAGGGTCTTCCTGTCCTTCATAGGTTGGGGGCCGATGTTTGAGGACCACATCGAGGTAGTCAATTGGCGCCGGTGTCGGTGGTACGACAGGAGCAGCTTGTGTATCACCCCTTTGCCTATGAAGGTCGGCACTCAGCATAACCACCATTTGTTCCAGAACCCTTAATCGTTCCCTATCATTGTTTGGGAGAGGTGCATTGAAAGGATTAGGTTGATCTCCAACTGGGTCAACTTCGCGGTCATCGGCCTGATTGTTAGCCATTCTGCTTCACACACGCACAATACATAAGTTCTTGTTTGAGTATTTAGGAGAATATAACATATATAAAAATGGATATAGAAATAAGACAATAGCAAAAGAGTAGTCCACTCAAAATGCCCAAAAACAATACCAACAGTAAGCAATTTCAAATGCAACATAGAATTAATCATATAGACGAAACGAAATCATAATAGTAAAAGTGATCATTCACTCCTCTTCGTACTCCTCATCGGGGTTGAGTCACTTTGATTTGCTACACATTGTAGTATGCGCGTTTTAATTTCCGCCAACCGAGTATTGGTAGCGGCCCTATCCTTCTTGGCTTCCGCAACAAAGTTGCGGGCATCCTCTATGCGTTTGTTCACACGTTCCTCGAGTGTTGCCATTAAGGTTTCGTTTCTTTGCTGAAGCCTTTGGTTCCGCTCATTGGATCGTTTCAGCTCTTCTTGAGTTTCATCTAACCTCTTTACGAGGTTAGGTACCATACCCAAAAGATCATCAATGACCTTGTCACGACTATTCCCGTCAGCCATCTAAATAATCCAAGTCCAACATCATATCATATATCCATAATTATCAACAAGTTAGACATGCAATATGGATGCAAATGCCCACCCCCAAAATTTAAAGATATTTAATGCACTCTTTATAATTTAATGCATATTAAAAAAATAATAATAATAACCATAGCGATAATACTAGTAATGGTAATTACACAACTATGTGTTAAAAATATATAGAATTACCGCCAACAATAATTATATATGTATTAAGGTACTAAAGTACACTAAGTTAATATGTTAAGAATATGCCAAGTTTTAAAATTCTAAAAATATGAGGTACTATCAATATTTATTAAAACAAGTAAAATACCTTTTAAAACATACTAAAGTAATAATTAAAAATATATATTTAATATATTCAAAACCGGGCTCTGATACCACTTTGTAACACCCCCATTTTTAAAACAGCGGAAGTATGGGTGTTACCGCCACATTCTCTATTTAAGCTCACTACCAAGTTAACTTAAATAGAAAATGCTAAGGCTTAAAATTTAAAATATATTTAAAACCATAAGTGATAGCCATAAGACAATAAAATCTAAAATCATATAAGTACGAGCACTAATAAGTATATAAGTTCATGATAAAAATGTAAGTAATTAATTAAAATACCAATTTGACCTCGCAGGGTCGAAATGAAATAGTGCGACAGAAAAGCTTATTTCAAAAATCCCCAAAATCCCAATGCAAATGCCATGACAATCTCGGTCACCTATCCTGAAAAAGAGTAAAAGCAACAACATCAGCAATGCTGAGTAAGTCAATCCCCTATCCCACACATGCAGGAGACTCAGGGTTGACCCAACGACACAAAAGGATAATTATATAGCGATAGTGACAATTTACCGAATTTAAATTCCAAAAATTGATAATGTAGGTAACACATATGTTAAATGAAACCAATCCAATGCACCATACCAATCCAATAATCATATATATCATCTCTCGCCATGCAGAGGACTCTATAACTACTAACACCGGTGTCCTAGACTAGTACTCCGACTGTCTAGGGTTATAGACACATACAGGCTCTACCCATAGGAGGGACAATTACCCTCATCCAATATCCAATATCCAATATCCAAATGTCAAGTAGCTCATGCATTGGTTTCATAAAACATATAATTTACCTAAACCGATTTATAGAACCAACACCCGACTTATATTTACTCAACCGGCTCCAAAAATCCCAGACACACGAAACAGACGAGAATCCAATTTCAGAATATTAGCAAAAGACTCCAGGGCATAACGCAATGATGGAAAAGGTAGGCAAACATTTAATTAATTTATCCCTTAAATATTGAACCCTCCAATGATCAGAGTGTATGTTTTGAAGAGATTAAAAAGAAGCGTAAACAACTCCACTGCTATGTCACTTGCCAGGAAGAAAAACAAGGGAACTAGATTAAAACTTGACCTTTGCGGGCCCCACGGCCCTAGTACACTACATTACTCATTCACAGTGAAACATACAATAAACAAGGATGTGCAGATATAGTGTATTTACAATTTTAACATCAAATTGGGTTTTGACACCATAACCAAGATTCGCAGAAGAACACATCCATATCTTTGAACCATTCGGGACTCACAATAAAAATGTAGATAGACCTGTAAAGAAGATAGATAGATACAGGCATTTATGATAATGGCGGCTCCGTAGCAAAATTGGGGATTTGGAATCAAAGAGATGAATAAATAGATAACAGTAAAGGGTGACGAACCGAGATCAAAATTCCCTAAATACAACGCAGAAGGAAAAGTTTGGTTTTGGCAAAAACTTGGTGTAACCAGGAGGAAGAAGATGAGACGAGGCCAAGGATTCAAAACCAAACACAGTTGAAGCAATGAATGATGCAGTGAGGGACAAAGAAATTGACTTACTTGTTGAATGAACCGATTAATTACTGGGAGTGCCGAGAATTTGGGAAATCCACAAGAGTAATAGGGAAAACCTTCAAGAATTAACGAATAAGTAGATCAATAGAAGAAGAAGAAATCTGAAATTTCACAAGGTTTATTGAAAGATTGAACGATTTGGAAGAAAATGATGAAGATGATACAGACACAGTTGTGTCCAATTTTTATAAACAATCAGTGTAAGAACGTGAATTGACTTACAATTTATTGAAGGGAGAAGCAACAAAACAGTGGATCGTTGGGATTTGGGTGCCTTAAAGATTGCCAAAGCCTCCTGGAACAGTAGAAGAACGGAAGTAATAAGAATAAGGCAACTGGAAGTTAAGAGGTTTTGAACAAAATGAGGTACCCACCGTCTGCAAATAAGGAACAAGCAGTGGTGATATTTCTGATGAAAGGAATACTTATACACAGGATGTGGGAGGTTTAACAGAATGAACGGTTAATAGAGTAGAGTTGGTGAGAGATTTGAGGAAGGTGGATTTGAAGTGGTGGAAAGGTTCCTAAATTTGCTGTATCCGGAGATATCTCCCATTTCAAGGTTGGACTGGCCTAGTTTCAAATTGATGCATCCTAATTTAAGTAATTGGTACAACCCAATTTAAATAGTTAACCAATTAACCTTCCCACTACATAAATAACTAAATTAATAATTAATTAAATTGGCAAGTAATTCTTGCAATTTATTTAGGTATCACAGCCATGCTGGCCAATGCTGGCGGCCGGGCGATACTGGCGGCCGGAGCGCGAGGCTGGCGACACTCAACCGAGGCTGGCGGCGCAAGGTTCATTGGCAGCGCTCCACAATCGATGGCGGCGATCCAAGACTAGGAAGAGCACTCGTGGGCTGGCGACGCTCGACCAGTTGGCGGCCCAGTGATGGCGGCGCTCGGCAGAGATGAGGCTGGCGGTGTCTCACGACGAGGGCGATGGCGGCCCGTGGAGAGTTGGTGGCGGACGAAGACGATGGCGGCCCGGTAGCTCCTCGCGATGGCGGCGTCAAAAAAGTATTGGCGGCCTATTTTTAAAAAAAAAAAAATTAAAGCGCGCAAATTTGTCTTAAAATGCTAATCAGACAAAATGCGCGAGGGGGGCATCTGTTAACCCAAAGAAAAAATTTATCAAAGCCCACTTAGTTTTTAGTCTCGGCCCAATCTGTAAAAATATATCCGAAAGGGGGATGCCCATTATGTGAAGATATATCCGGAAGAGATGACGCACCTTCAAAGGCCCAATCCATTTTTTTTTAAGGCTCGGTCCAATTCAAAATTTATCAGGATCCGGCACCATAATACAGGGGCAACAGTGAGGTGACCCAGGCCGCCAATCAGCCGTATCCTCAAGCCGCCACGCCTCCTAGGTGCCTGTGGTGTAACCAGAAGTCAAGGGAAGGGTTGCGTCTCATTAATGCAGCAGGGCGGCGACAGGACGGCGCAAGGAGAAGACCGCATGCGCCATCAAGGCCACCAATCCTCTCCCAGCCGCCATGTCTCATCAAGCCGCCAGGCGCCCGTGGTGTCACCAGAAGTCAAGGATTGCATCTCATTAACGCAGCAGGGCGGCGACACACTCTCTATAAAAGGATGAAGAGGCATGGAAGCAGAGGATTATCCACACACCCCCAAGAGGAATCGCACTTTCATTATCTTTACTTTCTGTCATTTCCTTTCTGCAAGTTTTCTTTCGTGTTTTTCCATTCTGCAATTTTTCATTCCTTTACAGCTTTATTTCAATTCTTGTCATTCCCTTCAGTGAATCTTGTAATCATCTTCAATAGTATTCAATCAAAAAATTTCTTGGTTAATAGGTTGTTTACTTTCATATTTTTTTGTTGTTAAAAGAATTAAAATAATTGAATTGAATATAAATATTTTATAAGTACTAGTGTTATTTGATACTCAACTTTCATCAATTACAGGAAATTGCTTTCCAAAAAATTACAGGAAATTAATATTAAATGAAAAATATGAGGACTTAAGTTAATTACTGGTAGAGTAGTAGTAGTAGTAGTTAGGGGTGTAAACGAGCCGAGCCGAAAATTGAGCTCGGCTCGAGCTTGACACAATATATTGAAGCTCGAGCTCGACTCGAATGGCCAAAAAAGCTCGACAAAAATTTCAGCTTTTTTTTTTTTAAATCGGGTATCCCTAGACCATATTGAACTCAAGACTAAAAAATTTTAAATTATTCAATAATGAGCTTAAAAACTTGAAAGACTGAGTTCTGTAGAAATATATTAAACTATTCATAATTCCTTATAATAGTCACAAGTTGGAAGGAGATTGAGATTTAGTTTTTTTCATTTAGTGTTAACCATAATAAAATATAATGTACTATATTATTAAATAAAAGAAGGAGTGAATTTACTGTTGAACTTCCTCTTCCTCACATTTATTAAGAAAGAAAATATACGAAGTATATTTTTAAGAAAGAAATAATATATATAATATATTCGAGCCTATTATCGAGCTTTCGAGCCGAGTATTAGTTAGCTCGGCTTGAGCTCATTAATATTCGAGTCGATCTCGAATTCGAGCCGAGCCTTTTCGAGTCGAGTTTTGGTCGAGCTTTGGTCGAATCGAGCCCGAATATTTTACGAGACCTAGTAGCAGCAGCAGCAATAATCATGAGTGAGACCACATGTTTAAAGAACTGAAATCTGAAAAATATGATATGCATAATTCCATTGTTTATCCGCCGTTGATGTACTTATTATTCTATTGGTATGTATGTCTATCCGCAACAACCGAATTCCGCCAGACGCCACTACTTCACTTTGCTCGTATCTCTAATCTCCTCTATCCCCATAAATAAAATTCTCTAAAAATAACTCCTCTCTTCGCACACTCGAATCTTGCTTCCATCTCTCATTTCTCCTCGTTTCGTCAAGAATACACAAATATGGGCAAGGGAGGCATGTCTCATGGACCTTCTGAGGAAGCTCAACATGGAGACGGAGAGAACATGGCTGCTTGGCTTCTCGGGGCTAACAATCTCAAGATTTTGCCCTTTAAACTTCCTCCTCTTGGTAATTTCACTCATTTCTATGTTTCTTTTTTCTCTTTTCCTAAATTGGTCTCTGTGTGTTGACTTTTTTGCCTTGATTAGGCCCTCATGATGCCAGGATTAGAATGAAAGCGGTCGGTATCTGTGGCAGCGATGTGCACTACCTCAAGGTAAAGATTGTGGTTTGAATATGTGAATATCAATGATTTGATGTTATAGAATACCTGATGAGCACACACTCACTCCCTCACTCACTCGCTCACTAGTAATTTGGGCCTGTGTTTGTTGAAGTTGGGGAATCCTCGATTTCTGATTCGGCCGTTCAGAAGTGGGAATGATCGCGCATTGAATTGTTTTTATTTCTAGTTAAGAGTGATTATTGATGGTTTTATCCTGTTTCAGCATATGAGGATAGCTGATTTTATCGTCAAAGAGCCTATGGTGATTGGGCATGAATGTGCTGGTGTCGTTGAGGAAGTTGGGGCCGAAGTGAAGCATCTAGTGCCTGGTGACCGTGTGGCGGTGGAACCGGGTATAAGTTGTTGGCGTTGTGATCTTTGCAAGGGTGGCAGATACAATCTATGCCCTGAGATGAAGTTTTTTGCCACTCCCCCATTCCATGGTTCCCTTGCAAATCAGGTTATTGAAAAAGCTACAATGTTGTGGAAAGCTTTCACTGTTTTGTTTTACTCATTTGAAATTATTTTGCAGCATTCGATTGAATCAAGTTCATTAACTCATGTTTCTGTTGTTATTGGTTAGTTTAATTGAGTTGAAGTTTCTGCTACTCCCATGGTATAGATTCTTCTACAAATCAGGTTTACCAAGAGCAACAATTTTAAGCAGTTCCTTTTTTTCATTCCAAATTATTGCTCAGCTGTGAGAATATCCATTGGGATGTAGTTTGTTAAGTTCCCTTTACGGTCATTGTTATGGCTTCATTTTATTAATTCCAGAATGTTAAAAAATCTTGTCTTGAGGGTGCAGAATTTCCGAATATTTGGTGTTAGCTTGACTTCTATCATTTGTCCTTGTGGTAGTGTTGGATTTACATACTTTTTACTAATTCCTAAGGATTCTTTCTCGAAGGGGGTGTCAAGTCGTCTGTGTTGATCTGACACTTACAGCATAGCTCAACATATAATGATACTGACCTTTGACTATTTTTGATAGATTGTGCATCCTGCGGACTTGTGTTTCAAGCTTCCCGATAACGTGAGTTTGGAGGAGGGAGCAATGTGTGAGCCCTTGAGTGTTGGGATTCATGCATGTCGCCGTGCCAATGTTGGTCCAGAAACAAATGTGTTGGTTATGGGGGCAGGACCAATAGGGCTTGTAACACTGCTTTCAGCTCGTGCTTTTGGTTCCCCTAAAATTGTAATTGTGGATGTAGACGACACACGCTTATCAGTTGCTAAGCAGCTTGGAGCAGATGAGACTGTTAAAGTTTCAACTAGTATGGACGTAAGTGTTTTTCCACCTACATATTCGTCCTTATTATCAACGAGCACCAAAATTTTAGCATCCGATATATTAGCTGTATGGATTTTATTTGGTAGAGCACTTATTAATCTTTCTATTAGAACTTCATTTTGTAGACCGGACTTGTTTCTTTTATTAGGATGCTCAGGATTGATGATGATGCAGAGTTAATAAATCGCATAATCCGATGAATGATAACACTGTATCGATGAAGATGCGTGTACAGCCTATAAAAGTATTTTTGACATTTTAAACAGGATATAGCTGCAGAAGTGGAGCAGATTAAGAAAGCTATGGGGGCTGCAATCCACCTGACTTTTGACTGTGCTGGCTTTGCTAAAACTATGACAACTGCTTTATCCGCCACTTCTTCAGGTGGAAAAGTTTGTCTTGTTGGGATGGGTCACAATGAGATGAATATCCCCCTTGCCCTGGCTACCGTTAGGTATTCAAATACGCTCTTTTTCTTAGTCAAATGCTGGAGTTCATTCTTGGCAACATTTCCATTGACACTGCCAATGCTTTGTTTGGATGCACGAAAAATTCAGGGAGGTAGATGTGGTAGGGATATTCCGGTACAAGAACACATGGCCCTTGTGCCTTGAATTCCTGAGCAGTGGTAAGATAGACGTGAAGCCAATGATCACACACAGGTTTGGTTTCTCGCAGAAGGAGGTAGAAGATGCCTTTGAAATCAGCGCTCAAGGTGGTAATGCCATCAAGGTCATGTTTAACCTTTAATAAAATTTCTGTGCAATATTGAAAGGAAGAATACCTCAGAATAAACTCTGTGTGTGTGTGTAAGATATTATACCCCCAATAATGCATTGGGTGTTTCTGTCGATGCTGATGATCGAATAACAGTGGAATCATACGAGAATTATTGAATTTGGCATTCATTTACATGAGTAATGGGGATTCTTGCGAAGAAACCCCTCGCTGTTTTTACACATGGATATAATAAATTCATCTCTATTTGTCAAAGCCGAATCAATTTGTACATGCAAACAAGATTTTAAAGGATTTCCTAATTCTCAACTTTTTTTAATACTAGTCGTCATCCCTTCATAAAAGAAAATTGTGCAGACATGAATTACAATGTGTTTTACAGGACATAACGTCAACGGGGGAAAAATCATTATAATTTGTGTAGGTAAAGAAATTTTGATCATTTTTTTAATATATACATTGGGGATGTTGGAGAGTCAGCAGATCCGTTAGCAGATAGCGGATTCGGATAGAGAAATTTGAGATGATATACTCTTCCAATATGCTATATGCTAACAAATATGTTTGCTCCCAAACATACTCATTGATTATTCTGTTGAAGGATTATATACTCAATCTTATAAATTTTTTAACGTAAAAAATAGTACTCCTAGTACTATTAATGATTGATTCATTTTAATTTGGAGATTCAATTCTGATAAAGGACACAAATTATCCTCATATCAAAAATATCAAGCTCCAATTCAATCCAGGCCACAAATCCTCCCACCACTCATTTTCTCAAACCCCAAATACCTTGCCCATTTCCCATCTCCAAATTTTTTAACCAGACATAAAACAATGGGGTGCCAAGTCCCCTGTCCAAATTCCCTACTCCTGTACAATTACACCAACTATCCCATTTTGAAACATCCATCCCCATGCCTCCAATTCCCTCCAAATTCACTTCTCCGACAAACCCTTTCCATCTCCTGCAACAATCTAAACAACCAACGGCTTGCCACCACACAAACACAAACCCCCCAACATAGCAAAACCTATAGTGTCCAGTTCAAGAGTTTAAGATCCTGCAAACTGGGCATCTCCAGGTACCCGGATTTCGACTACAACGCCCAAGGTGGTGCAGGTTCCGGGATGGGTACAAAAACTGGATCAAAAGGTGAAGTCCTTGTTCAATTCGATGCGCAGGAACTGTTCATTCCACCACTGTCATTCGCCACGACCAAGTTCCTGGGCTTACCATTGCCGCCTTTCCTGAAAATAGACATCGTCCCCGAGGCTTTCCACGGAATAATCGACCGAGAATCGGGCAAGGTAGAAGTTAGAACATGCTTTGACAATGCATCTTTCTGATGTAGGCTCTGTAATCATAGTAATGTTTTTGTAGGTTGAGTTGAATTTCCGAGCTGAATTCTGGTTTTCTGTTGGGAGTGTGTACAAGGCTCCACCTCTTCTTGTGGAGACGGTTTTGACATCAGAAGAATCAAAGGGAAGGATGAGGGGAGGGCAAGGGGAGAGGCTGAATAGCGATGGGGTGTGTAGGCTGGTTGGTGTAGCAACGGTTGAGCCAATTAACGATGTTTTCATGGACACATTCCTCGGCCTTCCTACTGAGTGCCTGGCAGATTTGAGTGCTGCCATCTCATTTTCAGATATGTAAAGACAAGTGTTCCAGAGATTTCTACTAGAAGAGTATGGAAAGCATAAACATGTAGATTCATAAAAATGAGTAACAACACTATGGGAATGTATGTGTATACATCAGTATATAAATGCATGTGTGGAACAATTAATTCTTTCGGGGATTTTGTTTTTTCATCTTTATGGAAGCCTTAAGAGTTTCTTTACTCCCACAGTTTACAATGAATCGATCTTCAACCAGAGATGCAGAAAAGATGCAGAAGATAATTGAAAGAACTCACATTGGTCTTGGCTGGCATATGTCGTGGTAATCATCTGGGGTGATTGTCACTCAAAGGCAAGTCTCTGGGTGCCGACTAGAGAAGCATACTGACCCTTCTTTTCTAACAACTCAGAATGTGTCCCTAGTTCTGAAATCTTCCCTTCAGAGCATAGAGCGATTTGATCAGCATTCTGAACTGTACTCAGCCTGTGAGCAATCACCAATGTTGTTCTTCCCTTCATTAAACGACTGAGTGCATCCTGGACCAGACGTTCACTCACTGTGTCCAACGCACTTGTGGCCTGTAGCACGGTGGTCAAGCAAAATTGGTTAAAGTCTTTGCATAACGCTGACAATGTGAGTCCAAACGGGGGAATAAGAGGGGAAGTTGGAAATTTTCTGACCTCATCGAGAACCAAAATAGGAGCATTCTTTAGCAGTGCCCTTGCAATGGCGATTCTCTGGAAATGCAAAGTTGGATAAGCGCGGATTTCTGTATCTATGAGATAGAGAGAGGTAAAATGAATTTCGATCATACCTGCCTCTGCCCACCACTTAACAAACCCCCACGCTCGCCAACTAGCGTGTCATAACCCTATACATGAGTGAGTAATCAACAAAGAACTGACGAGTTGAAAAGACGCAATATTTAGCAAAAGGATCAGAAATGTCTCACCTGTGGCAATGAAATTATGAATTCATGAGCATTGGCTGCTTTGGCAGCTTTTACCACATCATCCTTGGAGACAAAATCATCCGGGAGACCATAAGCAATGTTTTCCCCAACAGAAACAGAGAACAAGACAGGCTCCTGTGGCAGTTTACAAGATACTCGCGCTGCTTGATATTTCATTCATAAGATAATTCGCAAATGGGAATGACTAAAGACAATGATACCTGATTAACTATGGAAACCGCCCGAGCCCATTCACTCTTATTGAAAGATCGCAGATCCTCTCCAGCTACAGTTATGCGACCTCTGGTAGGCTGCAAGAGAGAACTCGCTTCTGTAATCATTTGGTGATGGTAATATAAATGTTTGGCAATTAAAACTAGTGACTCATGGATAACCTCATAAAACCGAGCTAAAAGCTGCACAACTGTGCTTTTGCCTGCACCACTTGGCCCAACAAGAGCAGTGACAGTTCCATATTTTAAATTTAGATCAAGACCTTTCAGGACTTCAATGTCAGGCCTTAGAGGATATGCAAAATGAACATCTGCAATACATTTGTAGTTTGTGAAAATGTTGGACAAGGTTGCAGTTCTACCAACAAAGTGCATACTGCATACCTTCGAGGCAGATGTCACCAGACTGTGCTATGCTGCATACATTGCTAGTTGATTTTAAGGTTGACATATACCCGGCGCCCCTGTTCTGTGAGTTCCCACCAGAACCATTGACCAGGAGATCTTCAAGATTCGGATCGGGCAATTTTCTTCTCTGCAAGTCCTTTTCTAAAGCATAAGCCAGGGCCTCATCAATTTCAGCACCAGATAAAACAGAGTTAATTCTTTCAGTGGCAGCAAAGGCTCCACGAAGATCCCCAAAGGTGTTCACGACGCCTTGAACCTGGTAAGAATGTTCACTTCTTAATGATGCAAGAATGAATTTGAATAAGTGATTAGTGCAGTCAGAGAAAGAGCACTCACAGCAAATGTTAAAGTGAACGTGTATCCAATGAAAGAAACCATGGTTCCGACTGCAAGTTCGCCCTACAAGCAACAAACCGAATGCTCAAAGACAAGGAAACAAAAAATGCACTTCTCAGAAAGCCAGATTCACCACACAAGATATAAATGAAAACAAGAATAAATGGCATCCATATAGAGTAGTTACTAGTTTATACAATCATAAACTCAAGAAGTTATGTACAGGATCTAAAAGTTCTTACAGCTTTCACTTTGCTTCCTCCAAGACAGTACAAGGCCATCAAAGAGACATAAACAGCAACCCTAGTGAGGGATTCATTTATGGACTTAAATAACCCAAGTGTTATACCACTTTTCTCGTACTCAAGCACCTGATAAATACCATCATTATTGCAGTATGTAAAATTTATCTTGTTAGATGAATCAAATAACATGTGTAACTATTGCTTTACCTCTCTACCAAATAGTGACATTTGGCGTTTTTCTCCCCCAAATGACCTCACCTGCAAGATTGTAGCAGTCATTATCTCTTAACTGTTACATGGTCACTTTATATAAGCATGAAAATCTTACAGTTCGTATGGCAGAAAAACTTTCAGTAACACGGTCAGCAATGGAGGCTTGAGCAGACCCATGAGCTTTAAAAACATTCACCGTTGTTCTCTTATAGATGGCTATACATAAAATAATCAAGGATATGAAAATCACATGTAAATTAGGAGCAGATATCCAATACCAAGTTCAAAATCCATGAAAAGCACATACCAACAAGTAGGGATACTGAGAGCATAAGTAGACCCAAAACAGGTGCAAGCTGCATAGAAAGAGCAAAAAGCAAGCAGAGGGTCCCAACGACCTGCACATGGATGGTGCGAACATATTCAAGGGCTCAATTGACTTATGGAAGAAAGTCCATAAAAGAAGTTGCAATCGGAATAATAAGGAGCTTTTGTTTCCTTTTTAAAAGAAATAAAAAAAATTACGCTTCATTTTGATGAATGTAGATTTTCAACAGCACAAAGTGTCATAAACATAATCAGAAAATGTTCAGGTTTTTAAGGGAGACATGAAGGTGAGAACAGCATCGTCATTGACATAAAGCTCACATTTGCTTAATGTAGAGTAGCTTGCCTCAGAAATAGCCCTGAAACCACGGTCTCTAGAAATATTTTCACTGACGATGTTCTTCAGTGAACCCAAATCAGTCGTTATTAAAGCTGTTAGTTCTCCAACCTACACGAAGTGCATCAAACTTCATTGAATAGGAAACCAAAAATTAGATAACAATATAAGAATCCATTTATCAAATATCCAGTTCTGGTGCTCCCGGAAAATTAAAATTTGACTTTTTTTTTGTTCATGCAAGTATTATTTACCAATTGGATTGGAAGATAACAACCATCAGTGATATTTGGTAAAGATATATTTGGTTAAGGCCGTGATGAGCATTACCAATGAATGTTTCATATCATACAGAAAAAATAAAAATAAACATGTTGCCTACCTTGTACTTGTCGAAAAACTCCACCTGCAAAATGCATGAGAATACTTATTAGAATGGCAATATGGGATGGAAACTAATTATCTAATGCCATATAATTTCTTAAACATTAATCTTCATTATCTCTTCATTTGCACTTTTAAGTTGAACCAGTTCTAAGTAATTACAAATATTGAAACTCCATTGTTATCTATTTTAGCTAATGGTCAGTAATTTACGAAAAAGGGTTCCTTTTTAACCAATTTAGTTCCCTGTGTGACTGCAAAGCAAATGAAAAGCAGGAAACATGGTTCGCCGTCTATTTAAAAACGAGGCATGCTTATATTATAGATATAGAAACAGATGACTTACAGTACCACCAAAACATCATCTAATTAGAGGAAACATTGTATCCTACTTGTCATTAAGAAGATTGACCATACCTTCTGAATCAACACTCTCTGAAATATTTGAGCTCTTAAACTGGACATAACTTTCTCCCATATGCCATTCATGTTTATAACAAAAATAATTGTAAAAATCGGCTCCAATGTATACAAAATCGCGACTTTGCTCAGTAACTGCCAGATAGGCTCCGGCCTTGCGCCAATTAGTACTTCGAAAAACATCCCTGAAACAATAATGGCAATCAAAACAAGATCTAAATCCCACCAACGTAATCCAATTATTGTCACAGTCCATTATCATCACCAATTCAATCAGTCTTATTGAAGCTCATTTCAAGTCCATCACAGAACAATACTAACTCCCACACTTAATCAAGCAAATTCTAGATCACACACAAATTCCAAAAACATAAATCTCCCAACATACCAGAATATATAGGCATGGCAAGAGTGCAAGTGGTGCAGCCAATTAGGGTTAGAATCGAGGCCAAGACTCTCAATTTATGCCGCGAAATGAGTTTCCACATCAGCCCCCAGCTAATCACATCGAGGGGCTCCAGCTCCACAATCTCCAAACCATCAACTTTAGGATCGTTCTCGCACACTATTGCATCGAAAGCAGGACCTGACACATATGCGTGGCGGCTGATTCTCGATGCACTCCCCCCTGCATTCTCCCGGCTAGAAATAAAGGAGGGTGGAAACGGAACCCTCCAAATGTTCGAACGATTAACGATTCTGCACTTCAATTCGGGGGGTTTGAACTTGATTGGCTGGTTTGGGGACGAAAATCTGAAGGGAGCAACAAAGGGCACGGCGGCGGCTGCCATTATTGGCGGATTTGAGTATTTTGCAGTTTGCAGACTATGGACACACTGGCACAGAAAACAACAAAGTATTAATACAGTCAGTCATTGAATTGCTTATGCGTGAAAGTAACAACCTTCTAATGTTTCGTTCCTCTCTAATCACAAGAATGAGGAGAAGTCAATTACTGTACATCGTTAAACAGCTCGTTTAGTAGATTTTTGGTAGGTCACACCATTCTTCTCACTTTCTTGCACTCTTTCAAGATGCGTAATCTAATTTCGATCAAGGACCACGTGTTTGAAGGGGATTTGCTTCTTCAAACGAGAAGCCGCCATGAGTGGTCGCACCGAGATTTCCGGTCGCTATTCGTGCAATTCTGTAAAGTTCCAAACTATGCAAAACACGATTTTGAAAATGCGACTAAAGTACCTTTTCTTTTTTTTCTTTTATACATTTAGAAACCCTCGTGACTGCTCTGCTCTCAAAGTCTCAAAGTCTCGAGTCTTCTACTCGGGGTAATACTTCATTTACTGCTAATCATCATATAAAAGTGATTTACCGCTGATTATATCCCCATTTCGGAGCCCCACCATCCTCCAATCCTTTTCTGCTTTGGAATTTCTTCAGACTGGTGGATGGTCTTGGAGCGCCATTTTTCTCCCCCGCGTTTCGTGGAAAATCGATCAATCGTCGAGATCATATCTGAGTTTGAAAAGTAAATAGGGTAGTTACGCCATCGCTGGCGGTTTTGAATTTGCTATTTCTGGTTGTGGTGATGCGTCCAATGGCACAAAGTCGTTTCCTTGTTCTATTGGTTTCCGTCTCGTTCTTAATCAGATTTCTCGACGCCAGCCCCGGTGATGCGGATCCGGTGTACCGGTAAGCTTGCTTAAGATGTTCTTCAGCTGGAAAATTTTAATTCTGTTGGTATTTAATTGGAATCTGAATGCTGAATAAGAATATCTGGATTGGCGATTGTGGGGCAATTGTTTGGAGGAGTAGTAATTGCTGGATTTAGCTGTTTAATCTGGATTATGCTGAAGTAGATGAAGCACGAGATGCAATGAGAGAAAAAAGTGAAGTTTCGTTATTTCATTTGTGTTACCCATGGAATAAATTATTTATTGATTAGCTTTTTGTATAATGACTTTCTGGAATGTAGAAATAAGGGTAATCTAGATTCAAATTTTGGGACCTCAAGGTGCAAATGGCGATGTATTTATGAATTCATTGTGATATTGAACTATGACAGGCTGTTTAAGTTGAACTCAAGAGAACTGTTAGCAAATGCTAATTTTGGGAATTCTGACTCTCGATATGACTGATAGTTGAAATTTCTGTGCTTTTAGTCTGAAAGCCAATCAAGTTTTCAGATAATTTTGAGATCTTAGAAGTTGAAATGAAGCTTCTTGTAGACTTCTGTAGAGATGGATGAGATTTCCGATTTCATTTTATATTTGTCTGTCAGTCCTCAGTTTAGCACAAGCATTTGGTAATGATTGACTCTGCCTCATCTTAGTGCCATTTTATTTTTCTAGTTTTATCTGTTTGAAAGTTTATACATATCATGTTGGAACGTGCCTACAGATTAGCCATCTTACTTGAGTTGATTTCAGCTTCACGACTAAAATACATCAAAATTTCGGAAAATCAGTATGGCCTGGCATTTCTTCTTGGATCTCTGTACTCTTACATTGTACTAACTGAATCACAAAATATTGATGATTTTCATGTCTCGGTAATTTCTAGTATTTTTATGCCCCCGACCTCTAGTCTGATACTTGAATAGAAACCATTTCTCTTGTTTTCATAGAGTAGATTAACTCATTTTTCATCTAGTGGTAGGTAGTACCAAAATTCTCCATTTGGATTACTTGAATTAATTTAAAACATTTGTGACGTCCAATGATTCTTCTGTTTGCCTTCATGAAACTGATCATACTTATGTATAGCTAATCTTGCCTTATGGTTCTCAACATTTTAGTGATACCACAGTACAGTGCTCCCGCTCCCCAAATTATTTAAAAATAAAATTCGTGAACAGTTTGCTTTGTGCAGCAGGTATAGCTTAATGTGGATTGTTGACCTTTACAACTTGATTGTAATGCTAGGGCTTGTGTTGAGCAATGTGAAAAGACTGGGTGTGTAGGAGATAATTGCTTTCAACACTGTAACTTCTCATCCGGTGAAATCCCCAGTGGTAGCTCATGGTATATGCAAGAGCCACTTTACAGACAGTGGAAGAAATGGGACTGCCAGAGTGATTGTCGTTACCACTGTATGCTCTCCAGAGAAGAAGAGAGAGAGAAACTTGGTTATAAACCTGTAAAGTACCATGGGAAATGGCCCTTCAAGCGAGTTTATGGGATGCAGGTAAGAAGCAGAAATTCTCTGAGAGATAGTTATACCATATTAGTAATCTTGGCACTTGCCTTTTTTATTTTAATTTTTAAATATGTGCTACTAAAATGTTATTAATGTGGTCAGGAACCAGTTTCAGTGGCTCTTTCTGCACTTAATCTTGCTGTACACTTTCATGGATGGGTATCCTTTTACATCCTTGTCAACTACAAACTGCCTTTTAGGCCAAACAAGATGCCATATTATGAGTACACGGGCCTGTGGAACATATATGCAGTCTTTGCAATCAATGCCTGGATTTGGAGTGCAGTTTTCCATAGTCGGTGTGCATCGTCACTTCTTTGTTTAGATTTCTCTCTTTACATTTTTCAATATAACCAGATTCATTTGTTCAATTCTTCCAAGATATTATGCATCTTCTCTTGATGCTCCTCTATAAAATACACATCTCAAACTGAAAATGGTTCTGCTGTTACCGTACTTGCTGTGTAAATAATGATTCAACTCCTATTAGAGCATCTGAAATTATTCTATTAAAATGTCTAGAAGGTTCTTTTAGTCTTCCCCAGACTCTTGCGGTGCTGTGGGTTTATATCCATTTCTCTTATTGTTGGTATTTTCCAGTTTACATCTTGATCAATTATGCAACTATGCAGGGACGTTGATCTGACCGAGAAGCTGGATTACTCATCTGCGGTGGCATTACTTGGATATTCCCTCATTATGACTATAATTAGAGTTTTCAATGTGAGACTCGAAGCTGCCAGGGTCATGGTTGCTGCTCCATTTTTAGCTTTTGTGGCAACACATATCCTATATTTGAACTTCTACCAACTTGACTATGGTGAGTATGCATATACTAAAGGTTACTGTTTTTAATCTTCTATGCATTAGTCAAAAGTAGTAGTGTAAACTGCCAACTTCTGGAAATGGGGCTTTTGTCTATTTTTACATAAATCATATATTTTATGTATTTAAATATGTTTATGGAAAATCCCTAACAACACATAACCTGTAAAAAAAACTTCATCATGAAAACACTGAAAGTGGCATGGCAGCATTCTTGGTAGAAAAGTGAAGGCTAAGTTTATCCAGTAATGTTCATGTGTGTTTGGTGGTAAGCAGAAAATGAAAATGAGAATGATATCCTTACAAATCTACAAGTGTTTTATCATTACCATCTTATTGATAATGATAGAGTGCTACACACTGCAATAGATTATGGCTAAAACTTAAAAAGAATATTGTCATATTTCTAACTGAGACATGCCTTAAATACATCTTCGTTTGTGGGTGTTTTGATGTTGGCATGTGCTTTGCAGGATTAAACATGAAAGTTTGTGTTGTGATGGGGGTGCTGCAGCTTGCCCTGTGGGCAATTTGGGCAGGGGTTACTCGTCACCCTTCCCGTTTGAAGCTGTGGGTAGTGGTATTTGGGGGTGCTCTTGCGATGCTCCTAGAGATATATGATTTCCCTCCTTACTCAGAACTGGTTGATGCTCATGCTCTGTGGCACGCAACAACGATTCCACTTACATACCTGTGGTGGAGCTTCACTAGAGATGACTGTGAGTTCAGAACCTCAGTTCTTGTCAAGAAGGGAAAGTAGCATATGCCTAGCTGATTTTTACCTGGAAAGTAGTATATCGCTGTTAAAACTGTCTGGTTGTCGACTTCATATTTGTATGTTCTGCATTTTTGCTGGGCTGGTGTTTGTTGTGAAACTCTTAAAGAGGAATTTGAATATTAGGATGATTCTTGTCAATTTGAACGTGGATTCAGTTTGAAATGTAGCAACTTGAGAACTTAGAGAAGCTTTAACCCTTTTATCGGAACTCGGTGGAATGAGTATAAACCTATATACGCACATATGTACGGTATCTATATATTATATTATTAAAACCATTAGTGGTCAACTCAGTCAACATTTAACGTGGTGTCTCCATTTCAAATTTCTAATTTTTATAAATTTTTTTGCATTTTTTAATTAATTTTAGATTTTTTCATTTATTATTTATTTATTTATAGATTTCCCATTTTTAAAAAATATGGAATTTTCAATTTATGGAATTCCTTCAATTTTTAGTTTTTAAAAGATTTGAATTAGATTTTTGTATTTTTATATTTAGTTATTTACTTGCATTAATATGAATATAATATATATGGAAAAGATATGGAATTTCCAAACAACTTTTGCTATATTATTAAAAGATATGAATATATAGAAAAGATTTGTATATATTAATTCATATATATAGGCCATATTTTCACAAAAATGCGTCACTTCTTCACTTCAATTTTTGTCTACCCTTCTTTAATTTTCATCTTTCATTGATTTCTTTGTCTTTCCTCCTCCAATTTTCTTATTTCATTGATTTATGCACACATAATTATGGATGCAGAAATCATTCCCTTAAATTCTATCAATATCAAAACTGTGAATAAAACTGTTATTGTTAGGATTTTAAGATTATGGCTTCATAAAGATATATCAATTCATACATATTTGTTATTTTAATAGACATGTGGGAGGGATGAAATGCCAGACCTATTAGCCACAATGCTAAAAAAGAATTATCTTTTTAAAGTAGATGTAAATACGAGGTTTGACAAACGTGATTTTACAGTTAAAAGTAACAGATGATGAACACATTATTGCTACATTTTCATCTGTGATCAATAATAAGGTGTGTGTGTTCAACAACTTATTCATTCGTTTTTTTCAATTATTATCCTTATTTTAATATTTAATTTTACATAATAAATTATTTTTATTTCTTGCTCTTTTTCTATTATCAGGATAAAAGGAAGACCTCACAACATAAAGAGTGTAACAGTTCCAGCAGGGCATATGAGAAAGAACTGGTAAAATAATACATTTTAAAAATAGTATTATCTCAATGGGTTGAATAATTTTTATTTTAATTGTTTTTAACTTTACAAACCAATTATATCATTATTGCAGATATCTACTCAAATAAGTGAAAAATCATGTTCTAATTCAACATGTCTAGATACAACTCCTAAAAAATGGAGTCAAGATGAAGAGTCAACACCATGAAGCAGATCAAGTGCACTCCTCATCTACAAAGATTTACAAAAAGTGGTCATGTTATTATTATAATAAATAATTTTTTTGTCCTTATGTTTTTTCATTTTGGCATTGAACAATAAAGAATTCATTTTTCTTAGCAATTTATTATTCTATTTTAGTTTTTTTAGTTTTTGTGATAAAAACCCGAAGCCATTTAATTTTATTCAATTGTTTATTGCGAATAATGCAAACTCATGCAATTCTTTCTTGGTTGTTCAACTAAAAAATTTGTGTAATTCCATTAACCTTTTCAAATATGCTCGGGGATCTACATAAGTATTGAATACCTAAGATTTTTAAATTTATTTTTTTAATATTTATGATTGGAAAACAATAATTTTATCTTCGGAGTAAAATTTAAATTTTTTTAAAAAAAAAGTACAAAACTAAAAAGAAAATTATGAGCACAAATTTTCAAATGATATCACCATCACACTAATTAATTTAGATTTAGAAATCAAATCAAATCAAATAACCACTAGTTAGTTTTGATGTTTTTTAAGATTTGGAAAATATTTTAAGATTTCAATTCATTCGCATATGCCATAAGTAGTATCAAAATAGAAATAAAGTAAAATATAGTATAACGATAAATATCTTAACAAATATAGTTCAATACATCTATTAGCAATATCTTATACATAATATTTTTTATAATGAATTTATGTGTCAAATATTGAATTGGATTATAGGAATAATACTATTAGAAGGTATTGTAGTCCGATGATATTTTTATGTTTATTACGTCGAGGAGATGGATGAATAAACAATAAATTTAATGTTGGCACAGGATATATATTTTATCAATAAAATAGAATTAAATATGTATAGATTTGATAATATGTTTAAAAATTAAATTAAATAAATAGTGCAATATCTATTTATTTACTAGTACTACAATAGTCTCAAATATACTTGAATATATTTATAGATTTGATAATATATTAATGGAAAAATTAACTTGATAATATATAAAAACTAAATTAAATAAATAACAGTATATATTTATATACATATATATAATTATTAGTCTTCAATCCAGTCATGAAATAAAGTATATTTTAGTTCTAACAATATTTCTGAATAGGATGAAGCATAGAGAATAACGATGAGTATTTTTACCGGAATATCTAAGCACGATCAAGTGTTCCGAATTACCAAATCATGAAATAAAATTGAAGGAGGGTTGCATAGTTATGCATCTTATGAATATAGATCCATTAAATAAATTATACAATGAAAGCAAGTTGATAGTAACAAGATGTGGAACCATATGATTAAGGCTAAACTAATTTCGGAAAACCATGATAGTAGAAAATTCTTTATTGCTAGAATAATTATGAGTATATCGGATTTAATCCCCATTCGATTTCAAATGAAAAATTCTCACTTGCGGTTTATTTTGCTATGATTATACACAAAATTCAATGCCAATTTTTAAAGAATGTTGGACTCTATCTTGCAAAATCAGTTTTTAGCCATGAACAGTTATATGTTGCGATAGTTCGTGTCACTATCAAAAAGTAACTCAAATTATTAATATGTAATCAAGATAGCTTAACTCAAGATATCACAATAAATACTGTATACAATGAAATTTATATATGACAGAAAATTTGCATATGGATAGTTGATGTTGGTAGTGGTAAAGTTGGTATTGATCTTGGAGATGTACAATCAGATGTAAAATTTCTAAATATTATTCTTATAAACTCTACGGGTGATCCTCTAACGGCATTTTTCAGAGTACATATACAAATATAAACTGCATTACTTCAAATTCAGATACTTTTAAATATAGTGTTATACTAGCCTCTACCAATGAGATGGTTACTACGATCAATGATTACATTACGGTAAAGTATGTCTACAAATGAAAACGTATATCTTAGTTCTAACAATATTTGTCAAGAATATGAAAATATAGATAATGACGATTAAATATTTTTACTGGAATATCTAAACATAATCAAGTGTTATGGATTGAGTCATGAAATAACGTTGAAGGAGGGATGCATAGTCATACTTCATAGGAATATCCATCAAATAAGTTATGCAATGGAAATAGGTTAATAGTAACCAAGATCCGAAATCATATAATTAAGGCTACACTAATTCTAGAAACCATGAAAGTAGAAAATTCTTGACTGCTAGAATGATTATAAGCCCATCTGGTTTAATCAAATTCAACATTCGATTTCAGATTGGACAATTCTCACTCACAGTTTTGTTTAGATATGATTATAAACAAAAGTATATGTCAATCTTCAAAAAATGCCACTTTATCTTCCGAAACCAGTTTTTAGCCATGAACTATATATTTATCTCGTGTCGTAGCAAAAAGGAACTCAAAGTATTAATATGTAATGAATATAAATTAACTCAAGTAACTCAAGATACAACATAAAATGTTACTCACAATAAAATTTTCAGCAAATTGTGAGTAAATTTTCATATTATGCTTAATACTTATATTTAATTTTATTTTATTTTAAATAAATCAAATTAAATAAAATATTATTTAATATTTATTTTTACTGATATATTTGGTATATACCGAACAAGTCGCAGAAACAAAAGAAGACAGTTTAATTTAATTATCTGTTGGTTTAAAAATAATTAAATTATATTATCATATACACTCACTTTTAAATATATATAAAATCATTACACATTTTTCTATTACTCAAAATAGAATTTATTATCACTTCATAGGATCTTATGAGTATAAATATCCTTTATAATATATATAATTATATTATCGAGTCTCGACGGGTTACTTACTAGGATTACTACTAAACTATTTACTCCTCGTAACATTTTGATGGTATAAATCACTTGTGGTATACTAACTGGTATGAATCCAGCAATAGTTACAGCGGATGATGATAATAATAAATCTACCCTATTTTTTCAGTCATTCTATCTACATAAATTAGAATGACTTGTTCACAACATACCGTATAGTTGAGTAATTTAGTACTAGTGTACGAAAAATCATGTGGTAACCATAGGGTGCCAACTTGTTCACAACATACCGTATAGTTGAGTAATTTAGTACTAGTGTACTAATTATTTTATTACAAGTGTGTATAAATTTAACATAGGTGAATGGACTTGGAGAATACTGGCAGCTAGCAATATGGATTAGCCATTTACTCAACCAATTCTTTATTAATGTAGCATAAATAATTGAATGGAAAAATATTAATTTACCTAGTGAACTGTTAACCTATATATGTGGCAACACAGCTAGAATTTTGGCATATTTAGTACTAGTAATTCTACTTGGGATAAGCAACCCTGCAATCTTTCAATGTGTACCAAATCTTTGAAAGATTAGCCTATAGCCTAATGTGATATGAGAATACCCGAAATATGCCGAAAAATACTAGTAATTTATATTGTAATATAAATACTGTTAATACCCATATTTTGAGATAATGTGTTCCAACCCAATAATGAACACTAGATAGGTTCCCTTCCTCAAATCTTATCCGCGTGGTATTATTGGCATGGAATTTCCTGTGATCGGATAAGGTCGTCTCCGCATGGCAAGAAGAATCTCCCAACGGTCATCTGGTCACTCTCAAGATGGGCGGTCTATACAAGGCATTCATATCCTACCATCTATGGGAAGGCGTCGGCTATGGAAGGAGGAAGATTTCCTGGATCGGATTATCTCCTTCCATTGCAAGAGGATTTCGAATGTCCCTTTAAGAAGGACTGTTTTCAGTGGGCAAATGGTACCTTGGCTATTATCCTTCAAAACGTGTGAGAAATCCATTTTCAATCTCCTCACTTAATCCGAGAGCTTCATCTATTGTGTGAAGGAGATTCCCTCTTGAGTGTTCATTAGAGTCATCGTGCACATTGAACCCTTGATTGATTTCGACACCTTCAATCAAGGGCAACACTCAAGTTCGTGTCAAAAGAGATACTGCCCTTCAACGTTGCATCATAGGGAGGATCTTTTACAGGTTCACTCAAGGGAAACTTGGAGAAGGAATCTTCAAGGGGTCGAAGCAGAATCGGAGCGTTCTCACCAGAAAAGGGAATTTCTGGTACCATCGATCATCCGCTTGGGTGTTGGAGTAAAAGGTTACTGGTTCACTATTGTTCGTGTTGTAACGTGGTGTTCGAACACATAGTGGAACACTCCTGGATTGGTATCCCCCAGACGTAGGCCTTGGGTCGAACTGGGTCAACAACTCTCTGTTTGTTCTTGTTTCTTTACTGCACTTCTTTACTTCTGAGCACTAACCTACTAACAAGTTTTTAAGTGTGTGAATTGAACAAACAGTTGTGGTTAAGGTTTTTAATCTTGACGTATAAGGGACCAACAAATACATTTGTATATTAATTAACAAGCGTACAAAGAATATATTTCCTCTATTACATTTGTATAAATACATTTCTATTGTAATTTGTGTGTCATGACTCTCATCAGATCTTGATTATTTGGCTTTTACTTTGTAAAAAAAATTATTTAATTATGTGGGTTAACAAACATAACATTAATACAGAACACTAAAAAAATAGCAATTATTGTGAAATATTTTTTCGTTTCTAAAAACACTATTAAAATTTAAAATGAAACGGATACAGCAAATACCAAATATTGGTTGCACTCCAAAAATTTAAGCCCAAAAATATTGGCCATAAATCCTATCTGTCCCTATATACTTGTTGATGGGACTCCTATCATTACAATTTTATTTTTCAAATACTAAATTCTACTATGTATCTACCTTCTCCAACAGGATAATAAAAAAAAAACAAACGAGTTAAGAGTACAGTGACAAGAATTTAAACATTGGCAACTGGGAAGGAAAAACTGCGCACGCGTATTTGTACGTGGAGGTGCTTCCTTTATCAAATGTCCACATCATCATTATATGTCATAGCTCCACAGTGACACATCACCATGATATTCCACGTCATCACCGTACTGCTGCGGCGGCGGCGGCGGCAGCATCATCCCCTCCGCCATTTCGTCCAGCAATCCCCGCATCCCAAACACCGCCTCCTCATCCAAGAACACCTCATTATTTTCCGGCGCCTCAGTCTCCTCCTCCTCCTTAGCCGCCTCCACCTCCGTCTCAACAGGGCGAAAAGCCTCCGCCGCCTCCGCCGCCGCCCTCTGAATGTCCTTGGGATCCGTCGTCGCCGGAACAGGCAGCCGCCAAGCCGAGTCGGCGAAGTTCAGGCACGCCGATCTCCCCCGAAGCGCCAACGCGGCGACGTCATGAGCACGCGCCGCCATTTCCACGGTGGGGAAGGTCCCCAGCCAGATCCTGGACTTCTTGTTGGGCTCTCGGACCTCGCACACCCACTTCCCGGAATTCCGGCGTCGCACGCCGCGGTAAACAGGGTGGCGCGTCTCCCGAAACTTCTTCCGCCCCGCCCTCTTCTTCGGATTGTTGGACGCCAGAATCACTTCCTCGTCGGAGAAATTCTTCCCGCTGTCCGACGCCGTGGACGAAGAGTACTCCTGCACAGCCTCCGGAAAGGACGCCTCCGCCGCCGTGGAGCTAGTCCAGTAATCGTTCATGCCCGGAAATGGATCAGAATAGTACCTCCTGAACATCTGCATTACAGTCCCCCCCAAAAACTCGACGGTTAAATTGATCAAATTGATGATTATTTATATTGTGTGTTATGTCTTTTTTTTTTTAATGAGTGAGTGTGAATTAAGAGTGAGGAATGAAGAGATGAATGAGAATGTATATATATACATATGGGGGAAGATAGATATTAGTCACACGAATTGCACACTCAGACCGGACAGAGAGGAAAGAGCTGCCAGGCTGGCGCTCTAATTCAAGTTGGAAGCATTGAGGCATTCCATGAAAAGGACATGAGGAGGCTGTGACAAAAATTAAAAGAAAGGCGCCCAGCTGTGATATGTTCGGGCTTCAGATTGTGACACGTGTCGTCAGGGATTTGACTGATTCCATTATTGTTAGATAGTAGACTATAGAAAGAAAGGAATGGACTGAGGGAGGAGCAGTATTCAATATTCATTAGTACTCCCTCCATCCCACGAAAGTTGACACGTTTCTTTTGGGCACGATAATTTATGTAGTGGGTTTTAATGGTTAAAGTGTTGTGAGTATTTGTCTTTAAAATTTTAATGAATTTTCACTTTGCTTATTGTTTAACTTTGACTTAATATTATGGTAATGATTTAATAAGAAAAAAATATTCAAGTGTGGTATTGTTAGAATCGTCTAAGTGTCTAGTTTTATAATATATATTTTATATAATTTTATTTGTACCCATTTTGAGATATGAAGAATTAAAGAAATATAAGGGATTTGTATAGAAAAATAAAAGTGTATTTGAAATTGTACAGAATAGTTAAATTAATTACTTTAAATGGGATTTTGAAAATCATTAATATTCTAATCATATTTATATTAATTTAATTTATCTAAAAAAGGAATATGTCAATGTGAGAGTAGTATTCAATAGGGACTGATGTGAAAGATTTTGTACAGTGACTTCACTACATGAAGTAGTATCACTTTCTGGCTCTCCAACTTCATAGAAGTTTCCACTCGCCTGTCCTATTCGGACCCTTCTGGATTTTTCCTTTTACCTTTTTTGTTTCTTCAATTCTACGGAGAATCTAAGGACCGATTTAATCGATATCTCAATTCCAATACTGAGAAATTACGTTTTCAGACAAATATAACAAAATCCAACTTAATTATATTTACTTTCTAAAGATCATAGATGATCAATAAATATAATAAAAATTAAATCCCAACATAATATTTTGGAACAAAGTGAGTTTTTTTTTTTAAATTGAGTACTGAATATCCTCAAGCCTCATTGAGTCCAAAACTAATTTTCAAAGATCCATTGGATATTGAATAGTTGTTTTCCCAAAAGAAACTATTGCATATATAATGGCTCAAATTCAACACTCTCTTATTAAGTTGCTAGAGCTTATACCATCCGAATCATTTGCGTTTGGTAGCAGACTGAGTATTTTTTTTGTGCTAATAAAACAGGAGTACGTTTGATTTACAGAATAAAGAATTGAAACAAGTGAGGATATATAGGAGAAATGGTCAAAGGGCCCCACGAAAATTAATTCGAGGTATGGATATTTTGCAAGAGTAGTAGTTTCGAATGTTCATATAAGAAACCAGAAACAAAAGCAAAGAAAAAATAAAATAAAGTAGAAGAATTTATTAGGGAGCAAAATATTTGCAGCGACCAAGTGATGGAATCAGTTAAGTTTAAGCGAGGGGATGGATTGAATTGAGGCATGTACGGTATTAGTATGGGTGATTGGTGGGCAGTGAGGCCGCCAATAGTTTATGGGTATTACAGCTCACATATGGGCCCTACTTTTCACACGCACGCGTTGGACAGTTAATTAACTGCCAGGATGTCCGGTACTATTCTCTTACTTTTTCTTATATACTAGTAGTATATTCAGCACACGTCGCCACGTGTTATCTGTATTTTTTATTCGGCATGGGTCCCATGCACATTAACAATTTTTGGTTTGTTTACTGTTCGAGAAATAAGATATTTTTACATGGATGTAAATACTCCCTCCGTCCCGCGAAGGTTTAACACCTTTCTTTTGGGTACGATAATTTAGGTAGTGGGATTTAGTAGTTAAAGTGGTGTGAGTGTTTGTATTTAAGATTCTAATAAATTTTGATACTGGTTATTATTTAATTTTGACTTAATATTATTGTAATGATGTAATTAGAGAAAAATAATCAATTATGGTCTTGTTAGAATCGTCTAATCGTGTAGTTTTAGAATATATATTTTATATAATTTTTATCTGTACCAATTTTGAAATATTAAGAATTAAAGAAATACAAGGGACTTTGTGTAGAAAAGTGAAATTGTATTGGAATTTGTGCAGAATAGTAAAAGTGATTACTTTTAATGGGATTTGACAATAATTAAAATTCTAATCAAACTTATATTAATTTAATTTATCTAAAAATGGAAATGTGTCAAACTTCGTGACACACCCAAAAAGGAATAGGTGTCAAACTTCGTGGGACGGAGGAGTTGTAATTTGGTTTTTTTTTCTTTTTCTTTTTTTCTTTTTTTTTTCGGGGAGAAAGGAGGGCCTAAACCATTTTATGGCAAAATCTGCAAAGTATGGTACAAACCAATCCGGTCAAATTCTAGAACATCAAACATAAAGTCCGGAGGCCTAACAAAATGTTGGACATTGCCAAGCCAAGGGCGACCTTTGATAAGGTGATCAGCAGCCGAATTGCACTCACAAGGGATGAAGGAGAAGCGAGTATCCCAATTCCAAATAGTCATGAACTTAATTTGAGGGAGCCAGGGAGGGACAACACCGGAGGAATCCAAGGGGGAATTGATGAGATTAACAGCATCCAAACTGTCTGATTCAACTTCAAGCTTGGAAATATGCAAGGACCAAGCCAACTGCATGGTAATGAAGATGGCCCAAAGTTCAGTATGAAGGATTGCCATGAGAGGTCTTTTGGAGCGGACACTCCCAATCCAGGTACCATTGGAATCACGGAGAAGGCCACCAGCAAAAGAAACACCACGTTTGATACTACCATCACAGTTGGCTTTAATCCAATCAAGAGGGGGACATTCCCATCGAGCTCTGCCACAGGTCCAAGCTTTGACACCAAGTTGCTTGAGTTCTCTCCTTGAAGTCATGAATTGAGTGGTCAGACCCCGGATCGTGGAATGAATATAATCCCATTAGATAGACTTATTCCCATAAAGTTCTTTACAGCGAGACTTCCAAATAAACCAGGCACCAATGCCAAAGAGAGAAGCAGGATATTCACCAATGAAGGTACACTGCATAGAAGTAATCCAATTGAAGGTATCAAGCGACCAAAAATTATGGGGGAGTGAGATACCTAAATTGGACCAGACAAGACCAGCAGAAGGACAATCGCGTAGTGCATGAATACAAGATTCAATCCCACCACATTTCCAACAAGTAGAATCTGGAGAAATATGCCGCTTGAATCTTTACAGACCAGTCAGTAGCCGATTATGAGCAGCGATCCAAAGGAACATACGGGTACGGTGTGGAGCAGGCCATCTCCAAATAAATTTCCAATCTCGTACATCAGCTGGAAGACCAGTATTACTCAGGTTATCAATGGCACTGCGAATAGAGAAACGACCATCAGGGGCTGGAATCCAGGTAGGGCGATCATCTTCATAGGGTCTTAGTGGGGCATGCACATGGTTGATAATATGGAGGCCCTCAGGGGTTAGAAGTGGAGAAAGCTCATGCATATTCCATGCCGCATGAAGAGAATAAGAGGCCACCGTCCTTGAGAGATCTTCCTGAGTAAGAGGTAGAGCCGCTAAGTCCTGCAAGGCAACATTACAATTAGTCCAATTGTTCTGCCAAAACAGAAGAGACTTACCGTTACCCAATTTCCAACCAATGGAGGCATGGAAGGAGGGTCTGATTGAGTTGAGATCTTTGGCAAAATGAGAGAAAGTCTGGGGATGGTGAGTGAAATTATGAGCACACCAGCCATAGTGATACTTGAGGATTCTAATCCAAATGGTATCCTTAGTTAAGTGATGCCACCAGCTCTTCATAAGACATGCAGTGTAAAATCCTTGAGTTTACGAAGGCCAAGACCACCCATAGAAGTATTAGTAGTAATAGTATCCCAGGCCAAAAGATGGGGTTTGTGGTTAAGACTGTTGGAACCCCAAATGAAGTTTCTACAAAGCTTCTCAAGATCATCAATAGTTTTGTTAGGCAGACGGATAATAAACATGATATACATAGTAATGGGAGCTAAAACAGATTTTACAAGGGTTGTGCTACCAGCCATACTAAGATGACGGTGAGTCCAACCCCCGAGTTTCGATTTCACCTTATCAATGAGAAATTCAAAATCAAGGTGGGAACGTCTGCCAACATTCAAAGGAACGCCAAGGTATGATCCCAAAGAAGACACTGTTTGGAAGTTGAGAATATTAGAAATCTCTTGCTTGCAGTTGCTGGAGACAATTTTGCCAAAGAGAATGTGGGATTTAGAGGTGCTAAGCGCTAAACCTGACAAGGAGGAAAAATGAGTTAGAACAGATTTAATATAAGAGGCTTGATCAGGGGTAGCCTTAGCACAAAGGAGAATGTCATCAGCAAAACAAATATAAGGGACAACAAAACGGCCTCTATCCCAGCAAGGGGCAGTCCAAAGACCATCAGTGACGGCTTGGGAGATCATGGCACCAAGTCTCTCCATGCATAGGATAAAAAGGTAGGGGGAAATAGGGTCCCCTTGGCGAATTCCACGAGAGGGAGAGAAATGATTGGAAGGACGGCCATTCCAATGGACCTGCATAGAAACTGAAGTAATGCAATTCATAGTTAATGATATAAATGAATCAGGAAAACCAAAAGAGAGAAGGGTATCATAGATAAACTCCCATTTCAATTTGTCGTAGGCTTTCTCTAGATCCATTTAAGAATCATAAATCCCGACTTGGCTGTAGATCTATGCAGAAAATGGATAAGTTCTTGACAAATAATAATGTTATCCTGAATAAGGCAGCCTTTAACAAAGCTAGCTTGAGCTGGACTAATAATATGAGGAAGCATATGAGTAAGTCTATTAACCAGGGTCTTAGAAATAATCTTGTATAGCACATTGCATAGACTAATAGGCCAGAATTTAGTCACCGAAGTGGGGTTGGCCACTTTTGGGATGAGGATTAGAGAAGTGTGATTAATATCTGTTAAGCCCCTGCGACCATAGAAGCAATCTGAAATGAATGTGTACACAGAATCCCCAATGATGCTCCAATTTTGATGGTAAAACAAGGAATGAAAGCCATCTGGGCCGGGAGCTTTAAGAGGGGACATGCCTTTGATGGCCCTCCAAACCTCATCTTTGGTTAGAGGGAGATTAAGAGAAGCATCATCCAAATTAGAAAGGCGAGAGATGTGACCAAGGGGGATAAGGGAAGACTGATGAGGGATAGGATGATCAAGATAGAGATTATAGAAGAAACTGGTGACCATAGCCTGGATAGCCGCTTCCTCCGTGTGGGGATTACCATCAGCATCATTAAGGATGGCAAAAGAGTTTTTCCTTTTCCTTACTTTGACAAAGTTATGATAGAACTTTGTATTAAGATCCCCTGATAAATTCCATTCCCTTGTACTACGCTGTATCCAGTTAATCTCTTCGAGTTCAAGAATAAGAGCTAACTCAGCCGTAAGTTGCGAATGAAGACGTCTAGAGAAAGAATTAAGGAACCAGTCCGGAGCACGTTCAATGCCTCGGAGACGGCCACGAATTCTAGCCTTCCGGCTGCTCATGGACCGAAACACAGACTCATCCCAGCCCATAGCTTGACTTCTGAGAGTATTAAGATGATCCAGACAGGAGCCCTGGTTATTCCAGGCAGTATAAACAAGTTTTCTAAAGCTCGGGAAGCTCTGCCAGCTAGCTTTAAAACGGAACGGTATGGGAGGAGGGGAAGCATTGAATGGATAGCCATCATGAATACGAACTAGGAGAGGAGATTGGTCAGATTGGATACGGGGTAGGACTTCCATAGTACAATGGGGAAATTCAGAGTGCCATTCATCATTGCCAAGAAGCCTATCCAGTCTACGCATAAGATGACCTCTAGCCAAAGTAAAATGACTACCAAAAGAACGAAGCTCAATAAGGCCAGTAGCATCAATCCAGTCTCGGAGTTCACTACAAGAACTCAAGGAGGTACTACCACCACGAGACTCACTCAGCCGTGCAATATAATTTAAATCACCACCAATTAACCAAGGAAGATGGCGAGCGGAATTGATTCGGGAAAGCTCTGGCCATAACCAAGACCAGCGATGTTTGTTAGGAGCAGCATAAACCATAGTAAAAAAGAGAACTTCACCATTATAATTGATACAAAGGTCAACAAATTGAGAATGGACATCCAGAATAGTGACAGATAGAGAATTATTCCAAAGAATCCAAATGCCACCCGAAAAACCAGAGGCTTCGACTCGAAAGGAAGAAAAGAAACCACTGCGACAAATGAAATGATCAGCACTATCCCCGCTAATACGGGGCTAAAAAATAGCTATAAAGTCAATACTTTTAGAAGCAACAAGATCACGAAATTCCCTTCGAAAAGGTGGTGATCCGGCACCTTGAACCTTCCAACAAATAAAATTGAGTTTAAAAGACATGTAAAAGATAAGGAAGAAAGAAAAAACATAGCCTGGATTTAAGGGGGCAGACTCGCAGCCCGATCGGGTAAATGAACATCATGGAAACTGACATCTCCTGCATGAGATGTGGGGAGGTGGATAGAAAAGTCAGGTGGCCTTCCACCCATGGAGTCAATAATGCTGCGACTCTTCTTACTAAGATGATCCATAACCTCAACTGCTGCATGCTGAGATGGGGAAAGGGATGAGTGGACTTGCTTCGTCCATGCACCCGAAGGTTGTTTAGACCAAGACTGGGGTAAAGGGGTAGAACTAAGGTTGGAGGGCGAAGGGGATCGCGGGCTACGGGAACGACGAGGGGAGACAGGAGAAGAATTCAAAGGAGGGGGAGGAGAAGGAGATCGTGAGGGAATAGGACGAGGGTTAACATGCCGAGGGTTAGAAGGCGGAGGGTTTGTAGGAAAAGAGACATCGGGCCGAGAGTTTGCAGATTGAGATGGAGGATGGGTAAGGCGATTCGGAGAATAAATAGATTGGCGGGGTGGAGGCACATGGCCGCAGGCAGGGGGAACAACGCCATTAAAGGGCTCCGGTATATCCATTAAAGAAGCAAAGCGGTTATTACGGCGTGCAGGGATGGATGAGGTGCTATTCCCAGGGGTTGAACGAGGTTTCCGCTTGGACTGCACTATCATCCAAGGACCAAAGCCGCTCCTATCTTCTTGGGCAGCCGTAGTGTCTCGTTGGGGAGGTTCTTGAGCTACTTCCGAATGATCAACCTTCCGATCTGGGCAAGAATCTTTCCCATGGCCATATTTGCCACAGTCAAAACATATCAGTTTAATATTTTCATACTCAATGTTGATAATCTCATCTTCCAACATGACTTGCGGCCGGAGGGGCTTATCCAGATCAATCTTGACGGCGACGCGGGCAAAGCGACCACGAGCATATGTGTCAGTATTAAAATCAATACTTAGGACATGACCGACTGCCGATGCCGCCCTAAGCAGGTAATTCCGATTATAAAGATGCATAGGTATTCCAGGAAGGCGGATCCATGCAACCATGGATGTAATTTTATTGGTGTTGGGATTGAATTTCTCGTCCCAAGGTTGGACATGCAGGTAGAGGCCCGACACCATGCATGGTCCACCCGTGAGAGCGTGGAGAGTATCGTCTTCATTATGGAAACGGATAATGAAATACCCGTTATCCACATCAATCAAGGAGAGGGTTTTTGTGGCTGGCCAAATACTCTCCAATCTGGACTTTAGGACTCGGTAAGAAACAGATCGCCCCACCGTTTTAATGACAACCGCAAAACACCATTGATGCAGAAGGGTTCTCTTAAAGGCTGGAGAAAGCTGGAACTGCGGAATACCATTAAACTCAGATTGAATAATATCTTCTTCGCTCATATCGAATTCATTATAGAGGTCTTCCGTTGGGACATGAATAAAACCAGCAGCCCGTCTAGCAACATTGCTATAAAGATCACGGGGGCGTTTGGTAGCCCTTGCATCATCAAGATCAGGAGGAATGCCTCCATGGTCTTCCATCTCAGAATCCCCCATTGCCGGAGGATGACGTTAGGCAGAAACTATGAGAATCTGTCAATCGTTTGTTGGAGCGTTCTTGATTACTCCGGCAAGGGTCTGTTTATTTTTTTTACAGTTTTTTCTTTTTTTCTTTAATTGAATGAATACTATATACTTCCTCCATTTTTTTGTTAGCTACGTTTGATAAATGGGTACTGTTCACTCATATGCTTTGACTTAAAGTTGTATCATAGTTATACAAATTAAAATATAGCCAAGTATGATCTTTTTAGATTCGTCTAATCTTGTAGTTTTTAAATATCAAATTTTTAGAATTTTACATATACCGAATTTGAGTTATTAATGATTTAAAATATGCTTTGTACTGCGTGCTGTGTGGATCCGTAGCAATCTTTAAAAAACAGAGGAAGTATAAAGTTAAAATTGGTGATGCGAGCAGCAACCACTTTATCGGTTTGATATATGCTGGCAACCTATATAACATATACTAGTAATTTGGTTGAGAATCAACCATTAATTTTCGATACACTATGCTGATTTAGTTTGGATTAGAAGCGTGTTTTTATAATGCAAATAGTTTAATTCCTCTTTCAATTATCCTGTGAAACATAGTTCTTCCTAGTGATGAGCCTATCACATATCATCACTGACCGAGCAATAATTAATTAATGGGTATATTATATTATTATTATTATTATTATTATTATTCTTATTATCCTTTTATTTACTGTTTTTTTTTAAAAAATCTAAGTTTATTTGTGATATTTATGTATATATATTTAAGCGGCAAAAGTTAATTGCCATATATCTATGATTCCGTACAGTTATGGCTTAATTAGTAATTAAACCAGAGAGTGGGGGGCGGGGAATCGGTTCGGATCCTGACGTCTGGAGTTCCTGACGTGTTCTTCTCTTATATGTATTGTGCTATTAACTTTTTTACCCACATGGCAGTATATTTTTCTATTTTCCTTTCCTTCTTATATATTTAATAATTGTTATTAAAGAAGGGATGTTACACGTAAATTGTTCCGGTAATGGTGGAATTTATGGGGATGAAACACGTGTGCTGGGACAAGATATTGTCTGAATATTTTAAGATTTTATGTATTTTTTAATTAATTATGCAGATTCTGTGGGGCTATTTTGACAAAATTTATTCACTGGACCACATTTGGACCTTTTTTGTATCATCCATTCTATAGTGTAATAACATCCAAAAAAGCACAATAGAACCTTCCACTTCACTGCCAGGACAAATACCGAAGAAAAAACCCTCCGTCGAAATTGCTTGTCGAACGGGAGCGGTTTCTTCACCGAAACTTCCCCATCCGTCGAGAGAGAGCGGCGTAATCACCGAAATTACCGAATCGGCGTCGATTGACGAATATTATTCAACTCTTTCATTGGCTTTCTGTGGGATATTTATTTCTCGAAGCAGCCGCAGTTCCCCTTGGTGTGTATTCTTCTTTTTCGCTTCGGATTCTCCCGACATTTCGACTGGGTAAGTTAATTTTCCTATCGATTGGACTTCGAAGTCGCAGCATTTGTTTAGTGTGATTGCATTTCAAAATTTGCTTGTTTTCTGTAAACTCAATGTAGTGGCGATTGTTCGCTGTTTAGTGTGCTCTATTTCAACGTTGTTCGATTTCAATTGTTATGTGGCTGTAGGAAGTTAGGCATTCCTGTGAATTTTGCTTCTATTTTTTTAATCCGATTTTGAGGCGGCTTTGTGTGCTAGAGGATGTGCGTTAGGCATTCCTGGTCAGTAACGATTTGCTATGTACTATACATATATTGCTTTGTGGATTGCCATACCATGTTCCATATCATATGACCTATGAGTACTGCTTTGTTGTCATTCTATTTTTATTCAAACATTCTGCATACATGCTTTGTAGTTTCTAATGTTATGCTATTTAGATTCAGCATTCATGATATTTAGATTCGGCAGTCATGATATTTAGTCTGCTCAGTCATGCAATTTAACTCTGTTTGTTTTGATATTCAGAACTGCCATTGATACTAAACAATTCAGGTGTTCATGCCAATTAGTCTGGTCAGTCATGCATAGTAACTCTGTTTGTTGTGCTATTCAGTACTGCCATTAATGATAAACAATCCAGGTGTTCATGCTATTTAGTTAGGCTGGACCTGCTATTAGTCCTCGTTGTCATTGAATTTTCCCATTTCATTCATATATTGTACAGACTAGTGCAAGGTGTTCTATACCATATTCATATGTGTTGAATAACCATATTCAATATGCTGCCTGTTTTCAATTTCTAACCACCTCAATCCTTGTTCACTAGATTTTCTTCCCATACGTCCGCGATAACCATTGGGTGCTTTTCGTTGCCGATTCAAAACAGAAAAAGTTGTGGTATTTCAACAGCCGAGTCCGTCAGCCCGGACAAGCCGTCGCCAACTTCCTCCGGCAAAGAGTTGAGATCTATCATCTTCTTTCCTGGTATCCAGTCGAGTATGCTGGTGCATTTTCATTGATGCAATTGTCAAGGTCCCCTTCCATATTTACTTCATAATTGAATTGGAAGTTACAAATCATGCTCCAATTAAGGGCAGTAATTTCGGTTATTAAATATACACATACCATGTTTTTTAGTTGGCTGGCAAAGGAATGATTTGCATTGATTTTCCACGCGTAGCACTTTCTCACCTTTGCCAGAACACGTCTGGATTTGCAGATTACAATTCGTCTGCATAGTAACTTAACCGTTATGTGGGATTGTGGGAGTATTAATTAATCAATTAATTAATGAATATAGAAGTGGTAATAAATAAAAGGAACAAGAGGAGGTAGGAAGATGTAGTAGTCCTTTTTCCGTAAAGCGGTTGTGATACTGAATACTGATAGAGATGTTTTTAAGTTTGACAGGGTCCTTCCTGTCCAATCCGGAACGCCACACGGCTTCGACAGTTAGTTATTAACCGCCAGGGCGGGCGCGTAAACGCGTGGCGTGCGTGGTCCACGTGCTGTATGTGCTTACTTCCCCCCACCACCACCCCCCCCATTGTCCACGTCATTTCATCATGTCTTGTCAATTGTCAATAACCTGTCCTTTTCAAGTATTAGTTGTTGATTCCAATGCTCCAGCACGGATTAATTGATTGACCGATTAACTATTACTAGTAGTACTAGTTTCCAATTGTGGCTGGGGTGGGAATAGGGCGGTCCAGATCAGGCCTGGCTTGAACGATCTAGATCAGTTTAACTTTTGAAAGGCCGTAACTTGGTTTAATTATGGCCTTTAATAGTTCTAGTTTATAGGCCACATTTTTTGTTTAAATAAATCCCTGTCGGATGGCCTAACAGTTAATTAACTGCTCTCCGGATTCTCATCATTCACTTCTTTAGGACTTGGGGTTTCCCCTTCATTGGATTCTTTCTTATAACCACTGGCGATAAAGGTGGTCATATACTAGTATGTGATTCACGTTTAGTGGACTTTTTGACTTGTTTATGCATTTTGAATGAGGTGTCGCAATTTTGTTGCTGTCAACCATTAATTAATCTACTACTACTTACTTCATTATTCTCTTTCATCATTAAGGAATCAAAAGGAATCAGAACACACACAACTCAACTAAAGATGTGACCAAAAGTGGAGCTGTGTAACTCCACGTGTTTTTCCTATTTTGTGCTATTTATATATTACTACTCCAGTATAGTAACATACCACTATCTATATATCATATATATATATATATATATATATATACTCCCAATTCCCATGCCTTCAACCGCTGATCAACGACTCCATTACCGGATTCTAGTGGAGCTGGAGTACTATTTTTGACCATTCTTAAACTTAATTATACTACTGTGTTCCTATTGTTGAACTACATTTTTTAAATTAGTGGTAATAAAATTAGCGAGTTTATCCAATCCCTGATCCTAACATCCTTTCATTTCTTAAGTTCTCCATAAGACATGGGTTTCCAGTGAAAATCATTAATTCAGAGAAATCCTGTCATTCCCTCCCTCAATGAATCTGAACATACTTGCATTTTTTATTATGTATGATAACATGCCACTCATAGTCGTCGTAGATAAAAATAAAAATTTAAAAAAAAAAAAAACGATCATTACGCATTCCATGCCATATTAAAAATTGCTTATTTTTGTACTGGCAATTTCCACACCGGAAACAAAAAACCTACGTCGTCCTCAACCGTCCACACAGCAAACAGGGTAAACCCACAAATTCAGCTTAATCCCAGCTGGAAAAAAGAAAAAAGAAAATAGATAAGGCTAAAAGGTGAAGTTCAAACCACGTTGACGGGATGGGACGACGACGGCAGCGGCGGCAGCGCCGCGCACATTTTTTAACTGTACACATTTCAAATTTAATTGAATGTTGATTCTTGCGTAGTATTAAGTGTGATCTGCTTAGCTCGTACAAGAATCTTCACTTGATTTTACTTGCGGATTCAGCGATAGCTCCAGAGTCCATCATTTCCCAAATAACACTCCGCCGACTCTTCCTCCTCCGCCTCCGCCTTGGGCAGCCGCGGCGGGCTGATCAGCATCCCCTCCGCCATCTCCACCAGCAGTTTCGGCATGTCGAAAAGCGCCTCCTCGTCCACAAATTCGCTCCCAACCGCCGCCGGAGGGTTCACGCCGGACCAACCACCGCCGTCCCGCCGAGATGGAAAATCTTTTCCACTTCCCGCACTATTCCCAACTACTGCGGCGGCGGCGGATGCCGCGGCCCGTATGTCCGCCGCCGAGAGGGAGACAGGGAGAGGATACGAACGGGCCAAATCAGGAAAATTAGCCACAGCTTCGGGTCCTTTCAGGGCCAGCGCCGCCGCGTCGTATGCGGCGGCAGCCATCTCCGGCGTGGTGTAAGTTCCGAGCCAAATCCGAGTAGTCTTGCGGGGCTCGCGAATCTCGGACACCCACTTCCCATTCCGGCACCTGATTCCTTTGTAAACCGGATGCCTCCCCGATGTGGGAGACACAATGGCGGCTGGAGACGGTGGCGGCGGCGCGTTGTCATTGAGTGAGAGAGGATTGGGTGCGTTATCTTTGTCAGAAATAGAGGAGGATAAAACTAAAAGCGGGGTGGGGGAGAAATCGCGTTTTGGGTTAATACCATTGGCAGCCATATACGACAAAAAAAAAAGGGAAAAAAAAAAAAGCGCGGATGTTTGGAAGTTACTATTTTAATTGGGACATATGGAAAGGGGAAGAAGTTGCTGGGAAGACTGGGGGATCATCATCATAAGGGAAAATATAAACTCATAAAAGCGCGGGGAATTCGTGGCGACGATTTTGTAGGGACAGCAGAAAAACCAAGGGTCAAGTATCGAGTACTGAGTACAAGTACAAGTGGAGTATTTGTTTAAGGTTTGCAAGCTATGAGTGAGCTGTGGGTGCGTTGGCCAGGTCACACTGTGGGGCCCACGAGCACACCAGGACTCCTGTCAAGATCTCATATCGTACCAAATCTGTGTACGATTGATTGCCACTCATCATTCAGGTACAGTATCTACTACTCTCCGTCCCAGGCAAGATGTCTGGTTTGATTTTTTGGTACTGTTCATTGTTTAACTTTGACTCTATTATTCCAAGTATATGTTTGAAAAAAAATAGTTGAGTTGGATCTTGTTAGAATCGTATAATCATGTAGTTTTATAATATACTCCCTCCGTCCCGCCTAACGTGTCTTGTTTGATTTTTTGACACTGTTCATTGTTCGACTTTGATGCAATTATATTATATGTATATATTTGAAAAAAGATAGTCGAGTTGGGTCTTGTTAGAATCGTATGATCACGTAGTTTTAAAATATATATTTTACATAATTTTTCACTGTACATATTTTGAGATATTTATCGATTGAAAAAGTGCATTGGATTGTGTGCAGAAATCAAACAAGACAAGTTAAATGGGACAGAGGGAGTATATTTTATATAACTTTTTGTTGTATATATTTTGAGATATTAACGATTGAAAAAGTAAATTGAACTGTGTGCAGAAATGAAACAAGACATCTTAAATGGGACAGAGTACTTGCTATGAGCTATCTACTTCTAAACACGCGCTTGTTTTCACCAATTTCTTTTTTTTCTTTTCTTTTCTTTTCTTTTCTTTTTTTTTTTTTGGTCCTTCTATTAGTCAAGTCTCTCTTTTTCAGTTTCAAAATGGGCTGAGCCCAATAAGAATTTTTATTGGATTTTCATAGTGTCATTCCTTGTCGTTGGAGAAACGGAAAATATCTAGTAAACCATCACAGAAATACTTTTAAGGCTCAAGTTATGATTTGATTTCCATGACTTGAATTTTATTATTATTATTATTATTATTTTTTTGCCTTTCTTCTATGTATTTAATATAGGAGAGTGATTGGGTGGTCATTAAAAATAGCATTCATACACATATATTTATAGCAAAAAAAACCATTAATTGTATACAGAAATTAATAATTTATAATAGGGTTGCTAACCCTATATATGGGTCGGGAAACTAATAATTTCCGTTTAATATATATCTATATATTATTCCATATTTTGACTAACTATAATGAACATTGTAACATAAGGTTGTAGGAATTTTAATTGTTGACTCAACCTGATCAAAACCGAGAAAGAAATTAAAATTAATTACTAGCTGGATATCAAACACTCTGGATTTGTCTATAGATTATTCTATAAGTCGTCTATAACATAGTATTTGGACACGATGATCACTGATTTTAGACATTTATATGGAGTATTTGTTAATCTGTTGTTAGGGTTAAAGCGGGACCGATATTGAAGTGTGAAAAAGAGGAGACGAGTGACTGATCAGGAGCAGCGATGGAGGGGAGGGGAGGGGAGGGGAGTACTGTAGAAAAGCAGGCCGGACAATAAATTAAATGTAAGAAATGGACCCACCGTACCCTGATATTCGAAGAACTGATCAAACAAAACCCTATCCATTCCATTCCGATCCAGTGGTTGGCTGTAAGCTAAGGTCGCATTATCGTCTTTGTCCTTGAGGGAAAAAGTATAATTAACGACACCATCTACTACTCTGTCTGTATATATTGTGGTCTTTGGGGGACTAATTTACCATTATTGGTCGGTCGTTGCCTAATCTTGACACTAGCTAGTTAGATCACATCAGTATGGAGACTGTGAATGCGTCCCTTCCATTATCTATCCATCCATCCACATACTATATATATATTTATTGATCGGGCTTCTTTAGTTACTTTTTTCAAACTAAAGGTGTTAGTAGTATTATGGTGTGCTACTGGAATTGGAAGACAAAAATGAGACACTAAATTCAAAGGGAGCAACAGGCAACAGGCAGAGTGTCAGAGAGAGAGTTTGAAGTTTTTGAGGCAGACGACGACGTAGACATCAACCTTAGCTTTACCCACCCAAGCCCTTTTTTCTTCCATCGTCCATATCTGCCTTCTTATCTCTTCTGCACATAATAGTACATTGACATGAAGTCATAAATACATAAAATAATTATACCTACTGTATGAATGAATTATGATACTGCTACTACATTGCATTAATTCAACAGAATGCATGCAATAGTGTCCTACACTTTAAAAAGGTAGGCTAATCCAAATTTTGAGGCATGCGTAGTGTTGTTGACAACAAGCACCAGGAGGCCAGTGTAATTAAGCTCTTTGACACCTCCTCGATCGATCATGTCCTTCAGTACCACTGCCATTTCATTATGTGAGCAAATTATATATATATATATATATATACACACACACACATACTAATACACTTAATTCGATTCAAAAGTAGTATTATTCATGCATTTTTCATTTGCTCCCTAATTAAAATTCAGTGTTCTTAGCATTTTGTCTGTGTCAGTGGGAAAACATGTAATAGCTAGTAACTTTGTAACTTTGAAAAAAATGTTGAATTATATAGTAAGGATTTATTATTATTTCGATTTTTCTTCTTTTTAATAAAATGCATGCGTGCGTAAATTTTTATAGTTTTTTATTTTCTTGACGGGCATGCAGAGAAAAAAGTAATTTTATACTAGGCAAATTGAAAATTGGAGATAAATAATATCTACACTAAATTCCACGATTTGTAGGTATGCCCGCCGTATGTGGTTCAATATATACTTGAATTTTTTTATATAATATATATAGCTATAGCCTATAGCTATTTTTATATATCTATAAATAATTTAATTTCGTATTTTTATAATATTTTGATTTTGTCCCTTCTACAATTTATGAAAGTATAACTTATATATATATATATATATATATAATACATATAATTAATACATTTACATTTTGAAGACAAGATTTTGTGCAAATAAACAATTTAAGAAAATGATTATTGAGTGATTTGTATTTCGATCACTAACTTTATTAATGACCGAATCTTGAAGTTCAACAACCAATTTTTTTATTTTTTTATTTTTGGGAAAAATCGGGGCCAAAGCCTTTTATTCAAGGAACAACCAATTTTTTCGATCCCAAGCTACAATGAAAAATTTTGTGATGATTTTGGGTTGTTTCCAATTCTTCACACATGACACTAGTATATTAATTATTCTTATTATAAATAGATCTTGAGGGCAATGGTTAGCTAATTTCTCCCAAGGAGACAAAAATAAAAAAAAAAAAGGTAATTCTAGAAGAAGCTGTGCCTGAAAGCGATAAATTTAAAGATATTGTTGTAACTTGTAAGAATGAAAAGGGGAATTGAAAAGCCCTGATCAAATATTAATATTATACATATATATATATAAAACCATCCTTAGTGAAGCAATTATTATTAATTAGTATTGGTGGTCCATGAAATATACTTCATGTGATCTATATATGTACGTCTTCAACTCCCGATCGATTGAATCAGTAAAAATCCTGTTTAATAGTCTCCCATTTCACAGGACACGTTTCCATATGGTATATATAGACAGTAATCGCTGTGTGTGTAATAGTAATAAGAAAACAAACAAGAAAACCCTAATTTTTTTTCTCATCTAAACACCCCTTGATTGCACCCCTTCATAAATAAATAAATACATATAATGTGAAACAGATGAGACCTGACCTGATTACAGTATAACTTTAATCGTTTTCAATTTTAAAATATTATGGAAGAATCGATTATTGACTTGCAATAATGTTTCGAGTGTAGAGATTTTGATGCCTTTAGTTTCCTTTCCACACTACTGATCTTGCTGACTTTTAATTTTGCTCAAAAACAGAACTAAACACACGATCCATAACACTTTTGCTAGCTCTTGTTTCAAATTATAATAACGAGCAAATTGTGTATGTCATCAAGGAGAATAAGACCAATCCAACAACATATACAAAAATGTTAATGCATGCTTCACATAATTTATTAACAATATAGCGAAACTGAGAAGATAAAATTTCAGATTTATGTTCAGCATATGTATGTCGCATTTGCAGCCAACGTTGTTGTTCTTGTTGTTTTGTTAAAAATAAAATAAAAGAATAATAATAATAATAATAATAATAATAATAATAATAATAATAATAATAATACCTCTGTCTCATTATAATTATTACGGATCCACCTAACACGTATGCCAATATACATTTTTAACGGTTAGTAACTTAAATTGTGTACAATAAAAAAAAATTGATATTCTTAAACTACAAGATTAGATGAATCTAACAAGATCTCACTTGATTATGTTTTTTCTTATATAACTATGATAAAAATTCGAATCAAACTTAAACAGTGAATAGTGTCAAAAAGTCAAACGTAACAATTTGATTGAAACGGAGGATGTAATAGAATAAGAGTTGATGCCACAGGAAATCCTGTCTGGGCGCAACATACTAGAGACATGAGACACCTACAAAAGTATTTCAATCTCTGTATATATTCTGAATTAGAAACTCTGACCTTATTCATAATTTGGAACTTGCACTTATTTTTTTTCTTTATAAAATATGCCTGTTAATTGTTGTCTTTCATGCATTATTACAATGGACCGGCTCTCTTTTCAAATTTATTTTTATACTGATTCAATTCATGTGTTAGCATATAGTAGTATATTACTTCTCAAAAATAAATAAAAAGAATAATAAAATCAAATAATTTGCTGATGTTGCTTAAATAATTAATGTCGGTTTATAACCAAGTCTTCAACTTCAAACCTTGAATGCTTTCTATATTGTTAACACTCTTATAATGACAGAATCATAGTACTGTAATTAAATTAGAGAGAGAGAGAGAGAGTTCAAGAATTTAGTTAGCAATAGGACGAATTCCATATATAATAGTGTCCAGGGGAAAAAAACAATTGTCAAAAATAAAGCCCAATAATATTAAATAAATCAGTCTTCACGTGCGTGCATTAGCATATTCGGTAACATATCTACCAACTACTATACGGCGTTTTATATCAATTCGGTTACCGTACAATCCCTTCAAGAGTCTTTAGGTGCAGACATCACTAAAAAGGCATCCCGCATCACAAAACACATTTCTGAGCATCACATTTTTGGCATCACACAACACATCTCTCCCAACACACAAAATACACAATTTCATACATCACATAACACAACTCCCACATCACACACATGGTAGCTGCATATGCAGCCTGCACACTAACCCCTTCCGTTTTATATAATAGTGTCTTTATACAATAACGTTTGTCATGTAACAACACTTACATTTGACCACAACACCATACATTTCTTTCTTTCTTTTTTTTTTAAAAAAAAAGAAAAATTATTCTTTTTTTTTTTTTTTTTTTTGCTTGACAACCTATACAGGTTAGAGGGGGGCGGGTGAAAGTAAACAGTGGAGAGACTACAGCAAAAAGCCGCAAAAAAACGTAATAGAACTAGTGACGGGGGAACCAAGTTCCCGCTGCATCCGCCGTAAGGAGAGGCTTCACGACGTCAGGAGGATATGCCCACGTGGTAAAAAACAATTCACTATCCGCGCCCAACCTAGCAAGACAATTTGCCACAGCATTACCTTCCCGAAGGAGATGTTGGAAGGTACAGACTTGGAAATTCATTTTGATATCATTAACTTGTCGTAGGAGAGGAGCAAGCCAATGAAGATCGTCCGGCGGCAACGATATGAGCTTCAATGCTGTTGTAGAATCACAACAACAAGTAACATGAGTGACGCCCATAGATGTAGCAAGCCGAAGGCCCTGTAGTACTCCCATAAGCTCGGCGTGCACAACCGTCTGACAGCCAATAAAACCAGAGACTGCCGCTACCCACTGCCCAGAGATGTCACGAAGTACCGCCCCATACCCAGCCCTTCGTCGAGTCTGAAGGAACGAACCATCTGAATGAATTAACATCCCAACCGTGACACCCATATTCCAACATACTTGTCGAGTGATAGACGGAGCAGGAATAGCAGGAGGCATTGCAAGCTGCAGCTCCCCGTGTAGGTGATCTATTTGACGAATAACAGTATTAATTGCAGAAGCTTGGCCACGGAAGACTCTCCCATTACGTTCATGCCAGACGCCCCAAATCCCAGCAACAAAAGGAATGCCATAGTTATGAAACATAGTACTGAGCCAACTACGAATACAACTCCTTGGCATAGAACTGAGGTCAACTGGAATATCAATATTAAGTGAATCCCACACAGGCTGTACCCAATGGCAGTAGAAGAGAACATGACACCAACTCTCTTCTTGGATTCCACAAATAGTACAAAGGGGAGAAGTAGCAAGATTACGATGATAACGAAGAGCATTACAAGGGAGTGCAGCGTTTGCGATAGTCCATAAGAGCACACAGATTTTTTCTGGAAAATTCATCTGCCACATCCAACTCCAGTCGAGTCCTCCACTGTGAGGTTCCAAAAGAAAATTGTAACCAGATTTGGCGGTGTAAACACCATCCAGCGGACCTTTCCATCGCCATCCGTCTTTACATTCATTATGCAAGCAAGGTGGTGGACATTTCAAGATTTGCTTTTTAACGTTCTCAGGCAGAAGAGTGTATAAATGATCAAGGTGCCAAGATTGCTCCACAATAATATCTTTGACCCTAAGTTCACTATCACAAATATTAATGAAGGGAACTTGAGGTCCCAAAGGCTGACCATGCATCCAAGGGGAATGCCAAAGTGAACAATCACCATTGCCAAGACGAAAAGCAAACCCTCCTTGAAGTCTAGCATAAGCCTTTGTAAGACTGCGCCATGTGAAAGATCCTGGCGCCCTAGCATTCGGCCAAACAGCCCCCTCCACCCAATATCGGGCACGAAGTTCATGTACCCAAAGTTTATCTCGTCCCACCGCCATATCAAAAACTAGCTTGCCAAGCAAAGCGATATTGGTATGTCGAGCCTTACGAAGCCCTAGCCCGCCCAATTTCTTCGGCACGGCAATGTCCTCCCATTTAACTAAATTGAGACCTTTTCCCTTACGATCTTTCCAGACCAAGGAACGCATTCTCCGATCAATGTTATTACAAATAACTTCAGGGAGCCATCCTAGCTGCATACAATACATGGGGATAGATGCCAGCACATGCCTTGCTAAGGTGATCCGTCCCGCTTTATTTAAAAGTCGCATAGCCCAAGATGTAATACGGGCATCCATTTTCTCCAGTATAAAATTGTACCTGGCAGCAGTAGCTTTCCCACGATGTATTGGGAAACCCAAATATGTTTCAATATGCTCAGTGAATGGAATACTGAAAATATTAGAGAACCAAGAGCGCTCCAAAGGATTGACAGATGATGATGCAAAAACTTTTGATTTTGAAGGATTAATTCGAAGGCCAGAACAATCAGCAAACACCTGGAGAGTGTCAACAACACACTTAAAGCTCGATTCATTTGCCATTGAGCATAAAAGCAAGTCATCAGCAAAAATTAAATGCGAAATGCCCGGTCTAGCTGATGACAACTGAACTGGTAGCCAACGTTGAGCATCAACTTCATGTGAGATGAAGACTGACAGCCGCTCCATGACAATATTAAAGAGGTATGGAGATAAAGGATCTCCTTGCCGAAGACCTCTCTGAGGCCGAAATCCATCCAACGCCTCTCCATTCCAAAGGATGGAATACTCTGGGGACGTTACACAAGCCATGATAATTCGACGCAAAGAAGCCGGTAACGCCATCTGATATAAACACTCCTCAAGAAACGACCAACGGACGGTATCATATGCTTTCTCAATATCAATCTTAATGACAATTGCCTTAATGCGAGAATTAGCACGACCAAGTGAGTACATTAATTCTTGAAGCAAAATAGCATTATCAACAGTCCCACGGCCTGGCAAGAAAGCTGACTGTAGCGGCGAAATATACCTCATGAGAACAGGTCGAAGCCGATTTACAATCACTTTGGAAATAACTTTATAGCCCACGTTGCAAAGAGTAATGGGCCGAAGTTGACGAACAGAATTAGGGACCACAACCTTTGGAACGAGACAAATTAAAACCTTAGTAAGTTGTGCGCAGAGGGAGGACGAGTTGAAGGCCAGTTGCACAGAATGAATAACCTCCGGGCCTACAATAGACCAAAACTGATTATAAAAATAAGCTGGGAAACCATCCGGTCCCGGAGCGGAAAATGGCTTAAGTTGTTTGATCACCGTCACCACCTCCTCAGGTTGGACAACACTATGCAGACCCGTACACTCCACAGCAGACAAGGGACGAAGAGGGGGCATTGTGATGCTGTAAGAAGTATCACCATGCTCTGAAAATAATCTAATGAAAAAATCCCTCACATATGCCTTTAAGATGTTTTGATCATTGCACCAGGAGCCATCGTCTAAGCACATGCCATGAATCTTTCCACGATGGTGGTGAAACTTGGCTTGAGCATGAAAGTATTTGGTATTACGATCGCCCATTCTCACCCAGTTATCCCTTGCCCGTTGATACCAGTAGACTTCCTCCTGCTCCAAAAGAGCTTGTAGCTCCGCCTGCAACTTGCGTTCAAGAGAAATGAGTCGGCTAGAGTCCAACCAGCTTAAGGTTCTGTCTAGTCCAGCAAGGCGACGAAGGATTTTTTTCTTCTTATTTCTGGCCTTGCGGATATCAAAAGAACAATGCTGAAGTGACAAAGCTTTAACCCTATCTAACCGAGCAGAGAGTGGGTCAGATCCAAGCCACGCCCCCTCCACAATCTGAGCATAATCCCTGTGCTGGCACCATCGCGCCTCCCATCTGAAGGGCTTGTTAAATGGAACAGTTGCAGGCACACCACATTCCAAAAGAAGTGGAGCATGATCCGAAGAATAACGTGGTAAGACAGTAATATGAGCGTTGGGAAAAAGGTTAATGAAGGCCAGATTCCCAAGGCCACGATCGAGCCGTTTCTTGAGCAAATGTTCTTGATGAGTCGATCGAACCCATGAAAAAGGCGCGCCTTCAGTCCTAAGATGGAACAAGCCACATTCATTAATACAATTCCTAAAGAGATCAGCCCGGTCTTGGAGAAAGCTGCCACCAAGAACTTCAGATGCGACAAGGACTTCATTCCAGTCTCCCAACAAAAACCACGGCTCATGAATGAAGTCCTTAAGACAACAAAGATACTCCCAATTCAACTTTCGTCGAAAGAAATTAGGATAGCAGTACACAGCAGTACACTTCCAATCCACTCCACCCGCACGGACATTCAAAGTGATCAGTCTGTTATTAACGTCAAACAGATCACAAGAAAAAGACGAACCCGAACGACAAATAATCCAAATACCACCAGCTCGTCCTACAGCCTCCTCCACATGAATAGGAAAATATCCCAGGTGGAATATAAAGTTACGGAGACGATCAAATAAGCCCTGCGGCTCAAGGAGGAAAATAAGGGACGGTCTATGGGTACGAACATAGTCGCCCAAGCTCCGACGCGTGTAGGGATTCATGATACCCCTAGCATTCCATGCCATAATTGAAAAGTTGGAGAACATATTCATCAGAGAATAACTAAGAAAGAGAAAATGTAAACCCCTCTCGTCTCTCCATGGAGGACCCAGCACCAACACTTAACATGAAGGAGTATCTTCTGACTCCATGGCTGCACCATGGTCAGGCAATTTCGATGAAAGCGAAGGAAGAGAAGGAAGCTCATTCTTCCCAGCAGAACTAGGGTTTTTATCTTCCAGGTGGTAGGAGGGAGAGGCAAACCTTGCCAAGTCAGACTCATCTCCCTTAGAACCATCCGTAATTTGTAAGCGAACGCGCTTTTGCCTATTAACCTGTTTGGTGGGCCGGGCTATGCCTTTCCCACGATCCCCAGGAGCAAGCTGAATTGGGCCCGGCGGGAATGATTTATCAAAGGGCCCAATCGAAGACAGCCCCAAAGCAGGGTTCGACAAATCATCCAATTGAGCACCTACAACAGGCGCATCCACATTATGCAGCAGTGGGCTTTTGATTAATTTTTTCTTGGGCCTACGGCGTTGCACCAACATCCATTCACCCACATGAAGATCTATAGGGTCATCAATCTGATCTTTCTGTTGGCTATTATTAGAAAGTCCTATGTGTTCAGAACCCACATCAACACGTGTCTCACGTTTCTGATTATGCTCCTCTGGAACCGCCTTCCCATGCAAGTCCACCGGCGTAACAACCTCAGGGGTAGGAACATCCGGCGGAACTACCGGAGGCGCAACAGCAGAAGCAGCCTTGAGTGGGCAGCGATCCTGAAGGTGACCGAATCGAGCACATTTCATACACAACATATGCAAACCCTCATAAGCCACCTTAACAACCATACCCTCAACATCAACCTCTCCAAGCATGGGATCATCCAAGTTGATCTCGACACATACACGAGCATAGCGTCCCCTTGAAATGGCAAGAGTATTATCATCGAACTTAATAACAGTGCCCACCGCAGAGGCAATAACTCGCAGACAATTCTCACTATAAAATGCATGTTGAAGCTCAGGAAAACGAATCCAAGTCTGAATCGTGTTGACCTTCGTTGTAGCTGGATGAAAATCAGGCGACCATCGCATAATTGCCAAACAGTGGTCAAAGACCATCCAGGGGCCCTGGGTCAGAACCTTAATTCGATCATTTACAGATTCGAACTTCACCAAAAAACATCCATGACCTACGTCTAAAAGATCAAACTTGGCCTCAGTCTTCCATAATCGTGTGAGTCTTTCTTTCATCGCAATAAAGCCTACCGAGATTCCAAGGGCCTTAACGATCAAAGTCTCCTTCCAAGGAGCATAAACAGCATCCATTATTCTTATTTTTGATATCGTTCGTGTGAATATAAATTGTACCGTAGTACTACTTATATTATAAAAATATGGTTTGCCTGCTGCAGTCTTCCGAACAGTCCAAAATATATATAGTTAGTAATAGGAGATCGACTGTCCGAATTTATGTTTCCCATTTACGACAACAGAAAGATTAACTAAACATCCATGGCTTTATTTGTCTTTTCTGTTTGCACGAGATGAAGAAACAAGAATTCATTTTATACTCGTTCATTATTTTAATTCAATGTATATATTTAATTTGTCCAAAGTGATCTGTAGCGTATATATAGAAAGATTGAGGATATAGTCGATCGTGGCCTTGATTGGCGGTTTCAAAAGTCCATTTCCTCGCTAGCTGTATTAATTATAAACCCCATACTACATACGATGTTAAACTCCATTTTAAAAATTCTCAAATGTGTCAGATTTTGTTTTACTATTATATGATTTTTATATAAAATTCCAACTCCAAATCGCAGCTGAGTTGCACTACAAGAAAAAGTCAATATAGCGACCGAAATTAACGACCAAGTAAATGCGGTCGCTGTTAGCGACCGAAATTGCGACCGAAAATGACGGTCGCTAATGTTAACGACCGATTTAGCGACCGAACTTTTTCTGTCGCAAATTCGCGATCGAAATTGCGACCGATTAGTTTTGGTGGCTAACTGGCGACCGAATTAACGACCAATATTAAATGGGTCTCTGTTAGCGACCGAATTAGCGATCGCAAATTTCGGTCGCTAATGTTTTTTTCAATTTTTTTAAAATTTTAAACTTTATATTATGGTTAGCGACCGACATAGTGACCGAAAAATTCGGTAGCTAAGCTTTTTATATTCTTTTATATTTAACTTATTTTAAATTAATTTAATAATATTCTCCTTAAATTTATTAATTTATTCTATTATTTATATATTTATTTTAAGGTTTACTTTGAATTTATTTTATAACTTTTTATAGAATAATAATATTATTAATATAAATATTTTTTTATTTTTCTGTTATCTTTTAATTTGAATATTATTTTTTATTTTTAAAGAATTTATTGAATTTATTATTTATCTACTTATTGGTTTTACTTATTTATTTTACTTATTTCTTTAATTAAAAATAATATTTTATTCTATTTAAATTTTATTTAATTCCTTTAATTAAAAATACTTATTTTATTTATTTTATTTAATTTAAGTCCTTTATTTTTATGAAAAAATTTTATTATATATTTTATTCTATTTTAAATTCAATTATTTAATTTTATAATTATTTTATTCTATTATTAAATTTAATTATGTTAATAATTAAAATTAAAGTAATTATTAATAATTTAATTAAAAAATAATTATTGAATTATTTTAATAAATAATTTATTGAATTTAATAATTTTATTATTTTAATCTATATTAGAATTTAACTAATAATTCATTTAATAATTATACTATTTTACTTAATTCTTTTATTCTATATTTTAATTATTTATTTTTGAATTTAATTAATAATTTTAGTTTTATTTTATTTTATTTAATAATTTTAAATTTTATTTTATAAGCTATGACTTTACAAATATATATATATATTATATATAACACTTTCCATACAGTGACATGAAACATCAGGTATCCCAGTGGTACACGCGCGTGGTTGGAATCTTCCAACCAAGGTTCGAGCTTTCTCTTCAGCAACTCTGGGGGGATTATTATATATGACACATGGTGGGCTATTAGTGGTGGTGTGAGGGCTGGCCAAGGTGGTTATGAGGTGAGGTTAGCGATGAGGAGGTGGTGGGTTCGAGCCCAACCGAGTTTATATTTTCTTAATTTTTGGAGTTCTTTAGCTACCGAAAATTTCGGTCGCTAATGCGGTCGCGAAAATAAAAAATAAAAAAAATTGAGATCTTTTTAGCAACCGAGTAAGTTGGTAGCCAATTCGGTCGCTACATTTAGCGACCGAAATTTTCGGTCGCTAATTCGGTCGCTAAATTCGGTCCGAATTTTTTTCCGGTCGCTGGAAATTTACTAACGGACCTTTTAGCGACCGGCCACTTGCGGTCGTTAAGACGGTCGCTAAGCCGAAATAGCGACCCGTGTTTCCTTTTAGCGACCGAATTTGACGGTCGCTAAACCGTTTTTTTCTTGTAGTGTTGGAAGTCGGGTATTTGACTAATAGGGTCTGTTCTGCACGCAGTTTTGAGAATTTTTTGGAGCTTTTGGTAGCTTTTGATTTTATATCAAAATTGCAGCTACGTTTTGTACCCTAGCTTTTGAGAGTTGTAACTGCAATTTTAAGCCCTACAAATAGAAGCTACCTAAGGTAGCGTTAAAAAAAAAACTAGCAAGCTTATTTATATCCAATTACAATTTTAACCCAATAACCAACCCATGCACTACCCAATAGTCTGCATAAATATTTGTCATTTTATGTCATTTTATAAATTTTATGACAGCTACAGCTCCCTACAACTCTAGCCTGCAGCTACAGCTCCGTGTGCAGTAGAGACCCTAAGTCAAACCATTATCTCTAGTTGAACATACAACCACTAGTAGGGTGAATAGGAGATTTGAAACAACTTCCTGTTTGCTAATTAATTACAAAAATAAGAACATTTGTGATTAATTATAGTAAAAATTTACCCCCTTTCAATAAGTTTGGAAGAAAAAAAACAATTTGTCATGTGCAACACATGTAGAGCCATTTCACTGATTTACTTTTAATTATTTTATTACAGCTGTTTCTTGCCCTTTATAAAAAAAATAAAATAAAAATTAAGGTGGTACGTACGGTGTTCTCAAAACAATTGCAACTATAAATCATTATATATGTTCCATGTTTGTTATGCCTTTCACTTTTCACTATAAGAAAATTGATAGTTCACGAACAAGTTTTTTGGTCGTCTAACGCATCATATTTTCAATCATTCGTTCATTCATTAATTAGTACTACATCATAAGTCTTGCAAATAAATTGTCTACTGAAATTATAAGTCTGCCGCCAAATGTTTGTGTTGGTCCTTACTTTTAATGATCATTGATTTGCAATTGAATTTTCAATCGCCATTTTTGTGTGAGTACAATTCTTGTTAGCAATCCAGCTCCATATAAATTAAATATATATTAATCGTGGTAGTCCAAAATGGTGACCAATATTCCGACGAATTTTCTCTTTGAAGTGAAAGGTACGGTGGAATGTTGTGTGTTCTACATATATTTGAAAATTTGATCAATTTGAATAAAGCTTGTTCACATCTGGGGCGACTTTTGGACAATGACAAAATGGAAATATAAGTTTTTGTAATTTCATCACTAGTCTATGAGTCTGTTCTGCACGCAGAGCAGTAGCTGTGAGCTGTAGCTGCGAGCTGGAGCTGTAGGGAGCTGAAGCTGTACGGAGCTGTATGAACTGTAGCTGTCGGTTTTATTTAAGTGTTCTGTACAACTAGCTGTAGCTGTCAAAAAATGTATGAAATGACATAAAAGGACAAACATTTATGTAGACTATAGGGTAGTGAGTTGGTTATTGGGATAAAATTGTAATTGTTCAACAATAAGCTAGGAACTTATTTTTTAAAGCTACTACAAGTAGTTTCTAAAAAGAAGCTTCCAAAAGCTCTCATAAGCTCCTAAAAGCTAGTGTGCATAACGGGGCTTTTGTTTTAAAATAAAAGCTAAAGCTATCAAAAGCTCCCAAAAGCTGCGTGCAGAACAGACCCTATATACTATACATACAAAGCAAAAATCCATGACTTGGTCCACTCTCTAACTGTAATAATCTAACTATCATCCAAACACAACCTTAAATTCATGTCATAATTATTTGCATATGGAAGAGTCAAGATTAAAGACAGATGACAGATTTTCCCTATATCTGTTTCTGTCCTTTCTTTGGACATACCTGAATGGTGCAACAAAAATTGCTGAATTTAGGTAAAAATAGAATATTATTCCGAAAATAAAAATTGATGATAATCGCTTAATTAATTATATGCCGTTAAAGTGAACATGGCATATAAGTATATTGCATTTGTATTTGGGCTCTGATCTCACCGAGTCTTGACATGTGGATCAATCAATATTTTATTTTCAATGTTTTTATTATTATTAAAAGTTCCAAATTAATGGTTTTAGTTATTACTGGAATTATTTGCACAGAAATCGCTAGTATGAACACGAAACCTGACATTTATGCTTATATAAGGACTTCTTAATTAAACATTGTCTGTGTGTGCGCGTGCATTCTGAATATGTTGAAATGAAAAACTCATAGGGATGATGATATTGGCCTAGCCACCCCTTTATCATTTTTTATTATAGCGTTCTTATCTTTATTTGGTTGCATGATATATATATGCTGATTTTGTGTGGTGTATTTTTTTTTTTTTTTTTTTTGGAGTAAATGTGTGGTGTATATATGTTAAGAGTGGTTAAAAGCAAGGTTGCTAAGATTGGGATCCTATATGTGATCGTTTTTCTCTTTGCAAGATCGGGATCGTAGGATCAAATCGGGATCTTAAGATCTTATGAAATTGCAATAATGGATAAATTCAATTATGCATACTAACAAGTAAAAACATTATTTTGTGTGTTTGTGAATCTTGCAAGTTAATTAATACAATACAGTACAAAACATCACAATCAAACATAAAATATTTCCACATACATACATATTATGTTTTTTTACACATCATACATAAGGAATACAAGCTCTTAAGTTTAAATTTTTTTTAAAAAAAAAGTTACTTTGATCTCAAATCATAAAATACTACAAAAATTTTATGCATTTAAGATGGTATGATCGCAAGATCATAGAAACGTTTGAGGGAGTATGACCATAAGATCGTAATATTCTACTATTAGGATTGTGATCTTACTAATTTTAAGATCCTACAAGGATCGAGATCGTTTTAGAGATGTGTGATCGTAAAATCGTAAGATCATAAGATCAGGATCGAGATCTTAACAACTATGGTTAAAAGGACATATATATTTGACAACTCTTATTACGTGAGTATTCTTTAATAATAAAAAGGTCTAACAAGATCGTCAAGATAGAGATACCATTTACATGTTATCAAATTAAAGTTTGAAGCTGCATGGCATTATATTTGCGATATACAGACCTCCTTTGCGGGCCATGCTTACTAATCACCAACTGTATACTCTCATTGATAGAATGGAAAATTAAATACTAGCAATATATATATATATATATATATATATATTTTATACTCCCTCTATTTTTAAAAAATTGTAACGGACCCACAGTGCACGTAATCCAATATACATTTTTAATCATTAATAACTCAATTTCGGTACAAGTAAAAATTCGAAAAGTTTGATATTTAAAAACTACTCGACGAGATGAATCTAACAAGATCTCACTTGACTATATTTTAACTTGTATAACTATAATAAAACTTTAAGTCAAAGTGCAAGCATGAACAATGTCAAAATTCCAAATGTTACAATAAAAAGAAAACGGAAGGAGTATATATTATAAGCACATTATATTGATGGCTCGATCTTCTTGTCGTGCTCTTTCTTGACTTTGAATCTCCGATCGCAACTCCTAATTGCTCCTTCATTCCAGAATAAAATTAAATTCATTTAATTGTTATTAATACTGTGGAGAAATATTTTTTAATTTCTACTGAAACCTAATATACATCACATGTACTATATTTTTATACAGCCACAGGCCTAGGGAACTTGTAACCGATTATTTTCCACGTTGAATTGCTTACTTTTGTAGTACATCTTTCTTGTGTTATGAATTGATATGCTCCTAGCTAGCTAGCTACTATTAGTATTTGGTATTTTTAAATTTTGCTGTGACCATTAATATTTCAGATATTAAAGTCCGATCCAGCCGTTTACAGGTGGTTCACAATGAATTTGGTCCAAATATTGCTTGTCAGTACAACTCATTCAAATAGACATAATATTATGAAGTATATATATATTATACTATACTACCTCCGTCACATTCAATATGTCAGGATACCGTTGGGTGCCGGAATTATGATAGAGTTGATTTATAAGTATATGATGGGGTCCACATAGTTATTGGTAGAAAATTATTTTTATTTATAGAAAGAGGACATTCGTGATGAGATATTCAAAAATAGTAAAAGACATTTCGGTTTGGAGTATTACATTATAAATTTTCAATATATAAACTATTAACTACTTCCTCCGTCTCAGTGTAATTGTTACACACCCTTCTGACACGTATGCCGATGCACATTTTTAACGGTTAATAACTTAAATTGTGTACAACGAAAAGATATAGAAAGTTGATTGTCTAAAACTACAAGATTAGATGAATCTAACAAGATCTCACTTGACTATGTTTTTTATTAACTATGATAAAAATTTGAATCAAAGTTAAACAGTGAATAGTATCAAAAAATAATTTGTAACAAAAAAGAGTGAGACGGACGGAGGAAGTAGAATGTAGTCACCGACTTATCTAGAGCATTGTTTGTATTTAATGACACACAAGATTTTCCAAGGTACAATTTATCCTGTACAAACATTCAATTCATCCTCCCCTAATTACAGCCACCGACTTACTTACTAAATTTAAAATCAATTTTTATGTATCTGCTTGTTACGTCAGTTTCACATGCATATATATACATACTTCAAAAGTGTTGCATAATTTAACTATTATTATTAAAAATATTATAAACTAATTAAAAGTATTTAGTAATTAATAGTAGTATTATTGAAGGAATAAAATCAAATAACTAAACTAATTAATAACAAAGTTATTTTTATTTTAACTTTTAAAATTAGTTATAATAATTATAAGAAAAAAAGGGATACGGAGGAGAAATAAGTTTAAATAAAGTTGCAAGCTTTGTTAGATCAGATAAAATGTAGAAATGTATTTGTTTAATAATATAATGTAGCATAAAACGAAATTATAAGAAAGGAAAATATATATAGTATTGGTTGAGATAGTTGGATATATCTAAATGATCTAATTAATTCTTACATTTTACTACTACTGCATAAGATTTTGAATCACACGTATAGAGGCACGTACGAAATACGTTGGGTTCAATGGCACAATTAATCAATACTCCCTCCGTCCCACCCCAAGTGTCTTATTACTGTTGGGCACGGGAATTAAGGTAGAGTTGGTTTGTGAGTATATGGTGGGGTCCACATAGTTGTTGGAGGGGAAAATTATTTCTATTTATAGAAAGAAGACATTTGTAATAGGACATTCAAAAATAGTAAGTATGACATTTGGAATGGGACGGAGGAGTACTATAATGATTTCAGTCAAATAGCACTATAGTCTATATATAGTAGGAGTAGTACGAATTTGGAACACTTATTCCACACGCTCATAAGTATTAATTTAGATGCAAAACATATGCATGATCAATTAATGATGATGATTAATTAGTCTTTGAATAATGAAAAAATAAAAAATAAAACCAAAAAAGGTGCAGCAGAAATTGCAATATTGGGCAGGGGCCCCACGTACGGGCCCAACGGGTTCGGATGGACCGGTTCAACGTAATAGGGTTTAGACCAACCCACTTTAATGAAGTGGGTGAGCAGTAAGTAAGCAGTGGTCATAATCTACCCGGTGGATCTACTCTTATACAGATTGGGACTTATGAGTCCATTTATATTCAATTTTTTATTATTAATTTTTTTTTTTGGGAAAAAAATGGTCTAATAATCCCATTCGAATTTTTATAGTGCCTTCGTGGACCTCAATTATATCCTTGAGGTATAAACCCGAGTCCCAGATAGATAGTGCAAAATTAGACTTACATATATATGTTCACTTAACTTTATTGGTCTGAGTTCTTTTAGGAGGTGCCCAAAAGTAAAACCATGAGAGTTGTACTCAAGGGGGACAATATCATACTAATGTCGTAGTTAGGGTGACGGTCGGAGTCCCAACTAATTATTTTTGAATGATTCTCGAATTTTGTGTTATAGAAAAAGAATTAGCATCCGTGAGAATCAAATCCCTAACTTTAAAATCCAAACATAAATAATTAACCACTACTCAAATTTCAATCCTTAATTTTGTTGACATTTATCAACGTTTGCCTCTCTTTTGTAACTTAATATGGAGTATTTCGATCTTAGCTTCTCGTTTGTATATTGTTGTGAATTATGATGGAGTAAAAGTGTGCACTAGTACTTTATTACTTTAATGAAATGACAATTTTATATATTATAGATATGGAATGAGAAATTCAATACAGATTTCTTTATTTATGAAATAGTATGTTTAGAGATTTTAAAAAAAAAATGAAAAAAGAAAGAAAGTAGTAGTATGTTTTAAATATCTTGAAATAAGCGAAAGCAACCCAAATATCTTTCCCCGTCTGCTTCAGATGTGAGAAAATGAAGATTCAAATGTGAAAGTGGAAAATAAAATGGACATTCGATACTAACCCAATAAACTCACTAATTACCAAGTCAACGCCAATAATTAAATAATTTATCTTTACTCTTGAATTCACGATGGAAATTCAACAGCAGCCTAGCCATATATGCATTTCTGAAAGCCATGGATTAATAGTAGTAGATCTTTCTATTGATTGACTCAAATATATATAACTTTGACACTAATTAAAATGTGACATTTATAGTTTTTTTTTTTTTTTTTTGCGGAACAGCGAATTAAGGCTAGAAAAAACAGAAAAAAAAAATGTGACATTTATAGTTGATACTGTGTGTGTGTGGGTGATGGTGGGATTAATACGATAATATCCGTCAAATAATTAATAAGTAGTAGTATAGTAGTTTTATCAGTCGGCCATTTTTATATACTTCCTCCGTTCCTTTTTAAATGCTACGGACCCACATTTCACGCAATCCAATACACGTTTTTAGTCATTCATAACTCAAATTGTATACATGTAAAAATTTTGAAAATTTGATATTCTAAATCTATGCGATTAGACGAATCCAACAAGATCCCACTTGACTATATTTTATCTTATATAACTGTATTAAAAAGTCGAATCAAAGTTACTCAATGAACAGTAACAAAATCTCAAATGTGCATTTAATAAGGAACGGAGGAAGTATATACTAATTGAAAAAGTGAAGCCGGCCCGGCCACCACAATACTCTCACTCTATATATACCCACCTTTGTCATGCCTCAATTCCACATGACCCAAAACCCCCTCAAAATCTTCTCTTTTCACATACACACACACACACACATTGCTAGCTAAAATGTGCCAACAAAACCCCCTCACTCCAGCACCACCCCCAATCACAAAAAACTCATCCAACTATGACAATAATGATGATGATGATGATGATAAGAATCCTAATAATAATAATAATAATGATCTCGATCATCACCATCATCTCATCAAATCCCCGGAATCCAACATTTACACTTGCTTGATCCCCAATCCCCCAACACCCTTCCAACCACCAACAAAATTAACCCAACCCCAACCCCAACCCCACAACCACATTAAACCCCTCTCTACTCTTATCCTCCATGAATCCCTCTCCCTCTCCCACATCGCCCTCCCCATGATCCTCACCGGCCTCCTCCTCTACTCCCGCTCCATCATCTCCATGCTCTTCCTCGGCCGCCTCGGCGACGGCGGCCTCTCCTTAGCCGGCGGCTCCCTCGCCCTAGGCTTTGCCAACATCACCGGATATTCCATCCTCTCCGGCCTGGCCATGGGAATGGAGCCCATCTGCACCCAAGCCTTCGGCGCCAAACGCTACTCCCTAGTTGCCCTCTCCTTACAAAGGACCGTCCTCCTACTCCTCTCCATTTCTCTCCCAATCTCCCTGTTATGGCTCAATGTGAAAAAGATCCTCCTTTTCTTCGGCCAGGATGAAGCCATTGCCATGCAGGCTCAGGAATACCTGTTATATTCGCTCCCCGATTTGTTCGCGCAATCGCTGCTGCATCCCCTGAGGATTTATCTGAGGACGCAGTCCATTACCCTGCCTCTGACCTTCTGTGCCGGGGCCGCGATTGTTCTCCACGTGCCTATAAATTACATCCTGGTTTCGAGAGCCGGATTGGGAATCAAAGGAGTGGCGCTGAGCGGGGTGTGGACGAACTTGAACGTCGTCGTTTTCCTGGTGGCGTATGTGGTGTTATCCGGCGTGTACAGAAACACTTGGGAGGGGGTTTCCATGGAATGCATCAGGGGATGGAAACCGCTCCTCGATTTGGCCGTTCCGAGCTGCATTTCCGTCTGCCTCGAGTGGTGGTGGTACGAAATCATGATCCTGTTATGCGGTCTGCTGCTCGATCCCAAATCCACGGTGGCGTCCATGGGGATACTGATCCAGACGACTTCCTTGATTTACATCTTCCCGTCGTCTTTGAGCTTCGGCGTGTCGACCCGCGTGGGGAATGAAATCGGCGCCCGGAGGCCCGATCGGGCGAAATCGGCGGCGGTGGTCGGGCTGTCGTGGAGCTTCGGGCTCGGTGCGTCGGCGCTCCTTTTCGCGGTATCGGTGAGGAATGTCTGGGCGAGGATGTTCACCGACGATGAGGAAATAGTGGCACTGACGTCGCTGGTGCTGCCGATAATCGGGCTGTGCGAGCTGGGGAACTGCCCGCAGACGACGGGCTGTGGGGTGCTGAGAGGCACGGCCCGGCCCAAAGTGGGGGCGAATATTAATCTGGGGTGTTTTTATCTGGTGGGGATGCCGGTGGCGGTGGTGTTGGGATTCTTCTACGGGATGGACTTCGAGGGGCTGTGGGTGGGGATGCTGGCGGCGCAGGCGGCCTGTATGGTGACGATGATGGTGGTGCTGCTGCGGACGGATTGGGAACTGGAAGCACAACGAGCGGAGAAATTGACCGGAGGGAGTTACAGTTACAGTGGAATCGATGAAGAAGAAGAAGAAAGGAAAGAGGGAGGAGGACACCTAACCAAAGATAGAAACAAAGGAGATTGTCTCTGTTAATTTTGGTTAACGAAAATTTAGTTATTGGAAGTAGTACGCTATTAGATAATGTATTTATTTTACTTTAAATTACTTATAGACATTTTTATAAAAATGTAAAGTGGAAGTGAGGTGGGGGCGTAGGTGGGAATTGGGAATTTTTGTGACTGAAATTGTGCAATAGGCGGTTTGTTTTATTGTAAAGAAAATATGCATAATTAACATGAACGGCCGTTTATTTATTAGTGTCAATTGTCAAAGAGGTTAAAATTCCATACAAGGCTAAATTAGCCACAACTGCTATAAATGCAATGTTACCGCATTTGCAAAATCAATTTGGTACTACTTATGGAATAAGGACGTAGCTCAAATGGTTAAGTCTCCGAATTCCAACGAAAAGTTGGATGTTAGATTCCCATCGGCTCCCTATTCCTTCCTTTATTCCTTTTGTAATTTGTGTGGCATGTGCTCCCAATAAAATACTTTTTTCTTTTAAATTATTCATTTAACAAGACACGGTTCAGCAAGCAAGCAGGCAAAGAGAAACTACCAAACTCAGGAAAACAGGCCAGGGGGAGAGACAAATAGAAAATGGAAAAAGATGGGAAGAATTTAAATACACATTCTATATATATATTCCAATTAATACAACTATTGCATATAGAGATATCTTGAATTTGAAATAATTAATTAATTTTTCCTAAATTAAAATAAAATAAAATAATAAAAAATAAATTAATTAATTAAATTTTTTAAAAAAAAAGAAAAAAAAGGAAGAAAAAGGAAAGAAAATATACCGAAATACTAATGCAAGGGGAGAACCTAGTGAGCACTGAGCCATGCAAATATATATGCAATGCAATCCAATGATGGGTGACCAAGATTCATTATTAATGTTCGGCCATGCGTGATTATTCTTACCATATTTGGAAATATTGCCTTTTTTATTTTATTTTGTTTTATTTTGTTGAATGTTAGGAAATAGTGGTGAGAACCTATGTCACATGCACGGATTATAAAAGGAAAGGGATATCTAGGGGGTCGGGTGGGGAATCGAACCTCCAACCTATAGTCAGGAAACTTGACCATTATGGTAAATAATCTCCATCTCCGAAATATTGCCTATTGTTACTATTCTTTTCTAACAATTATTTATTTTTCCCCTTTAAAATCAATATGTCGTTTTTTTTAACGTCATTGAAAAAATTATACTCCCTCTGTCCCATTTAAGATATCTTGTTTGATTTCTGCACACAATCCAATGCACTTTTTTAATCGTTAATATCTCAAAATATGTACAACGAAAAATTATGTAAAATATATATTATAAAACTACGTGATTATACGATTCTAACAAGACCAAACTCGACTATTTTTTCCAAATAAATATTTGCAATAAAATTAAGTCAAAGTTAAATAATGAACAGTGTCAAAAAGTCAAACAAAACATCTTACACGGAACGGAGGGAGTATTTTTCATTTGATTATTTCCTTAAATTATCTGACTAATTATATTTTGATTTACATTATAATTATTGTTTGTTAATTCTATAAAATATAAAAGACAGAGAAATAATAAACGGTGAGTTAAAATAGCAAGTTAAGAACTCAAACCCAAAATTATATTTATATAGCTAGACGAGCAACATACTACCGTTTATAATAATAATAATAATAATAATAATAATAATAATAATAATGAGTACTCCATTAAAAGGTGCACCATTATCTAAAGTTTTTATACATGCAATGTCTCTAATAATTTTAACACAATGGGATATTTGCCAAACAAATTTGAACGGTTTATAATGATCGATGTTTGATAAGTAAAGTTTTAGTTAATTTTTTAAACATTAAAATATTACGACTTTTTTTATATTTATACAATAAATAATTATTCCATCACATTATATGGTGTGCAATTCAATGATAATCAAATCAAATCAATCTCTTCATTAATATAACTATTTGTTTTTTAACCAATTCAGTTACGATCGTAGTTTTTTAGCAACATGTATGCGCAGACATCTATATTTTGCATCACAAAAAAATACTTATATTTTTCATCTCATAAAACATATAATTTCATCAATCACATAAAACAACACTGATGATGTCAGTATATGAGTCTGCACACAACCTCTTCAGGTCTTCTTCCCTCTTTTAACAATTAATTTGCCCAGCAGGAGCATTAATGATGACATGCCCGGACCGTATGCCCATTCAAGGCCACTAATTTAGTTTAATTAACCCATAATTAATATAGTAATCCGGCCGACATGTTTGATTAAGTTCAATTTTTAGTAGTAGTATAAACTTTTTAATTTATTAAACTTAAGTTAAGCAGGATAATTAATACTAATCTTATAGTGGACGTAATCACTGAAGTAAGCTCACATTATTATTGTATTGTTTTCAACAATATTTATTCAGGCGCCGCATATTTTTGCACTGCCATCAATTTTATTAATTTTTATTCTAAATTATTTGCACCACTTTCTGTTATTTATTTTTGTAATTACGCATTAACAATACTTTACGGCTAAAACCAACAATAGCCGTTGTTATCATTGTACTTTTTTTTTTTTTTTAATACGATTTGTTTAACAAATTGCCAAATTGCAAAAATTTATTTCCACACAAATTCATCGGAAAGCTTTTTTTTTGTCATTTTTAAATTAGACTGCAAATATAGTGGATCTACTTGAATCATCACCCAGTTATTTAGTAGGATTGGAAATTGCTCTAATTTAATTAGATTTTTAGATGAAACGAATGGGAATGGCGGCGTATTGATGAGCTACTGAATACTTCGAAGGATTAATTGGAATCTAATCATTTTTTTTTTTGCTGGACTGGAATCTAATCATTTAATTCTGGGTTGTGAATAGATTCAATATTTTAAGTTTTGAATTTTTTGAGAAATTAAAATTTGTAATAGGATCTCTTACAGGGAAAAAAAATTGTAATAGGATCGGAACTGAATCTTAAGAAGTCCAAATAAATACTCTACATGTCAAAAGCCAGATTCTGCAGCTAATATTTAAAATTAACTAATAATTATGAATTAATTAATTTATGAACGCAGAGTACACCTCAGATAGATCTAACTTTTAAAACTTATAAGAGTCATAAGGGAGCTCGTCGCTCAGAAAAAATAAAAATTAAATAAATAAATAAATAAATTATTATATGGAGTAATTAATTAGAGATCTTTGTTTATATGTTTATTAATACTAATAGTACTTCGGTACTATACCTTTAAATATTTAAATTTCATTTCAAAAGTTTATATCAAATCACTACTACAGTATAATTTTATTCGCTTCACAAAATTTAGGTAGTCCACTCGTCCTTTTCTATTCATCAGGTTCTACTTAACAACATAGCCCAAGCGGTTAAGTCCCTTGACTTCCAACGGAAGGTTGTAAGTTCGATTCCCACCGGCCCCCTATCCCTCCCTTTATTTCCCCTTTGTAATTGTGTGGTATGGGCTCCCACCACCCCTTTCCAGGTCTTCAATGGCTCCTCCAAAAAAAAATTAAGAAACACTGTTGACTTATTTTTAATTATACTACCTCCGTTTTCATATGTTCTTGACGTTTATTAATGTGTTACTATTCACCCACAGACTTTTACTTAAAGTTTTATCATAGTTATACAAGTTAAAATATAGTCAAGTGGGATCTTGTTAGATTCGTCTCGTCGAGTAGTTTTTAAATATTGAACTTTTAGAATTTTTACTTGTACCGAACTTGAGTTATTAATGGTTTAAAATGTGCATTGGACTGCGTGAAAAGTGAGTATGTAAAAAAGATTTGGAAGTATTAGGTTTATGAAATTTAGTGTTTGTTTGATGGAGGTACGAATTTCAATTAACTTTTGTGGAAAGTACTGTAACTAAATGATGTTATTGTACTGAAAATATTTTGCCAGAAATCTTTATTGCGGCGCGATCTTCACGATTTTTGTTTTCATAAGATTGTGTTTTTGTGTAGTAGCAGCATGTGATCGTATAAAATTAAAAACAATGGATTAAAAACCCTAACTCCTTGCAGCTACAATTACAGACCAGTTTTCTCAAACGCTGTATCCAAAATTTCAAGTTGAAATAATTAAATTGCACACTTGTATAATTAATATCCATTGTGTTGTAATAAACTAAGAATAAGTACTCCCTCCGTTTCGCGAAGTTTGACACGTTTCTTTTGGGCACGGTAATTTAGGTAGTGATGTTTAGTAGTTAAAGTAGTGTGAGTGTTTGTATTTAAGATTCTAATAAATTTTGATACTGTTTATTCTTTAACTTTGACTTAATGTTATCGTAATTATGTAATTAGAGAAAAATAATCAATTATGGTCTTGTTAGAATCACTACAAGAAAAAGCGGGAATACCGACCGTCAAATGCGGTCGGCAACACCGTTGGACGGGTCGTTTCCGGAGTTGCCGACCGGCTTACCGACCGGAAACGACGGTCGGTAAATTCCTGGTATGCATCCGTGGGGCGACCAAAAGCTGAGGGGTCGGTGAGTTTGGCGACCGTTTGGCCGACCGAATGTCGGTCGGCAATATTCATCGACCGACTTCCCGACCAACTTTTGGTTGGTAATTCGGCCTGCAGGACCTTCTGGTCCTCTCTTTAGCGACCGATTACCGACCGCATATGCGGTCGGTAATCCTGAAACAGCAGCCTGTTTTGGCTGGTTTTTTTCATGCCACCCTGCAGATCAAAGTAAACAACAACCAACAATCTCAACAAGCCAGAATTCTTAATCTAAATTCATGCCAAACTTCCAAACAACAATAAAGGTTCGAAAAGACGACAAGTACATATGATTGCTAGTCAACGATCACTATAATACGTTACTTCAAGTCCGATACCAACAAGTTCAATTAAACAAGGTCCACAAACATAAGTACAAAATGATCAAAAGACGACAAGTATCCAAAGTTGACAAGCTAAGTAAAATGACATAATCAACGACAAGTCAATGAACAGCAGAACCACCACCTCCCAATCCATCATCCCCGCGGTCGGGAGACCGAGGACCACGAACTCCCAGCCACCTCTCCATCTGCTCCGCCATGGTCATCTGTGACTGTGCGAGCCGATCTAGAGTCGCCCTATACTCCTCAAACTGCGCATCCAACTGTGCCTGCGTGTGGTTGGGAAGGACGCATAACACACCTGTTCCGCTTGGAAAGCATATATAAAAGGATCATATATTGGGAGGGACTTTGACTTGTTAATCTCAACAAGCTTGTAATTCAAATGGGTGCGTGTTCCAATGCCTTCGCGTGGATCAAACCATTTACATTTGAAGAAGGTAATTTGCTTGAGAGGCAGTGCCGGGTACTCTACAACAATGATCTCTTCGATGATCCCGTAGTAGTCTCCTGACGTGCTCGGTAGACAAACGCCACTGTTGTAGGTCGATCTGTTCATGCCATGTGATTCCGTATGAAATTTCATCCCATTAATGAAGTACATGCTATATGAATTGCACGTGGGAAGTGGCCCCTGTGCTATATGGCTCAAACATGGATTTTCGGGCGGATTTTGAATCACATGCTCCTCCAACCAACGAGGGAAATCGTCCGCTATTGCAGTTTGCGTATCTGCCTCGCTTATTCTCGGCCTGATATTGTGTAGATGTTGTTCGTACATCCTATTTGTATGAAGAGGACATTGTTATTATACAGAAAATATTGGAACATTAATTTACATATCTCATTATAAAAACAAATTTTATCTACTACTTACACGAGATAAGGGTCCATTTCTTTGCAATTCATGAGGAGGTAATTGTGAATGGCTTTTAACTCTTGTACCGACAACAATCTCTTCTTAGACTTTCCTTGGGCTCGACCCGCATATTTGAATATGCTCGGAAGACGTTCGTCGTATTGAATTGTCCCTCCATCATCGTTCCTTGGCACATTCCGCTCGCGCGTGAATACATGTCTCTCAAAGTAATGAGAGCAGAAAATTGATGCCTCACGAACCATATATGCATTGCAAATGCTACCTTCAACGTGTGCCTTGTTTCGCACGGTACGCTTTAATCGATTGAGATATCTAGAATAAGAATGGTACATATGGATTAAATGTAGGACAATTCTGTGAGCAATATGCAATACATTTTATAAATAACAACATATAAATAATACCTTTCATACGGGTACATCCATCTGAATTGAACGGGTCCGGCAAGTGAAGCTTCGAAAGGCAAGTGGACAGGTAAATGCTCCATGCAATCAAAGAAGGCTGGTGGGAAGATTGTCTCCAACTTACAAAGGACTACTGGAATATCTATGGATAGCCTCTCTATATCCGACATTTTCAATGTCTTCGCAGTTAGGGTGCGAAAAACATTGCTCAATTCTGTAATTGGTTCCCACACACTTTTAGGGAGTAGTTCCCGCCATCCAATTGGTAGAAGCCGCTGCAGGAATATATGGCAATCATGACTTTTCATGCCAAACATTCGATGTTTGTTCATGTCTACACATCTACCTAGGTTGGATACACAACCATCCGGAAATTTTAAACTTGCGACCCATTTCAAAAACACGTCCCTCTTATCCTTATCCATTGTGTACACTGCCTTTGGATATTTCCCTGTCCGGGGGTCCCTAAGCAATTCGGGTCTGTTACACATGGCAACAATGTCCTCGCGTGCTTTCACATTGTCTTTGGTCTTCCCCTGCACATCCATCACAGTATTGAACACATTTTCAAACACATTCTTTTCAATGTGCATGACATCCAAATTGTGTCGAACCAAATTCGTCTTCCAATATGGCAGATCCCAGAATATACTTCTCTTTTTCCATCCACATGTCTTGCTTATTACTGTATTCTCCTCAACTCCCCCTATTTCGGTTACACGCCGTAGGCCAAGTGTTTCTATTTCATTCAATACTTCTTCGCCCGTCATATGCCTCGGTGGCAGTCCATGTTCCTCCCGATCCTTTTTGAATTTTGACTTATCCAGTCTAAAAGGATGATCGGAAGGGAGGAACCTCCGATGCGCATCAAACCACGACTGTTTCCCACCCTCTTTAAGCCGTGTAGATTCTGTTTCTTCCATACACACTGGGCACGCTGTTTTCCCATAAGGGCTCCAACCCGACAACATAGCATACGCCGGGAAATCACCAATCGTCCACATCAATGCCGCTTTCAACTGAAAGTTCTGTTTTCTACTCGTGTCATATGTTGTGATCCCAACATCCCATAACTCCCGGAGTTCGTCGATCAGGGGCTGTAGGTAAACATCGATCCTCTGTTTTGGGCTTGATTTTCCAGGAATTATGCAAGTCAAAAACATATATTCATCCTTCATACACATATCGGGAGGGAGATTGTAAGGTGTCAATATGACTGGCCAGCAAGAGTATTGGGAGCCCGATTGACCAAACGGTTGAAAACCATCCGTACATAAGCCCAATCGAACATTCCGACCCTCCGTACTAAAATCTGGGTGTACTGTATCAAAGTCCTTCCATGCCTTCGAGTCGCAAGGGTGACACATCTCCCCGGACGCGCCATGATGGTGTCCGACATGCCACGTCATATACTTCGCAGTCGCCTCAGAAGCATACAGTCTCTTCAATCTGTTTTTCAGTGGAAAATAGAACATATATTTCTGTGCAATCCGTGAATTAGAACTCCCATCTCTATATCGAGACTCGTCACAAAACTTACATCTATCTAAGTCCGCATCATCGCGCCAGAATAACATACACCCTTTGCCACAACAGTCAATCTTCTGAAGGGGCAACCCCAATCCCTCAAGTAGTTTCTTAGACTCGTAAAAATTTTTAACCATGGAATTATCCTCGGGGAGTGTGTCAATAATTAGTTGGCACAAAGTATCAAAGCACCTCTCCGATAAGTTGTGCTCGGACTTAATATTCAACAACCTCGCAATAGTGGACAGTAGGGTCATTTTCTTGCAGCCAGGCCACAAATCCTTGTCTGCCGCCTCCAACATACGAAAAAACAATTTCTCCTGTGCATTAGGCTCCTCATGAGGCCTCGGTACATCTTCCTCCTCATGTGATACTGTGTCGGGGATACCAAATCCCGTTCCATCTATTAACATTTGTATGTAGTCACTTTCATGTCCCGACGCCCCCGCAGTGCCCACATCATCCTCGTAGTACCGACTAAATTGATGTGGCTCACCGTGACACGTCCACCTCTCGTAATTGGAGACAAATCCATAACGCTTTAAATGATATCTAATGTCATCATCTACTTGATAACATTTGTTCCTACATTTCTTACACGGACACCTTAATCTTCCTTGGGCTATATCCGCATCTGGGTTTTGATGGGACATCCGTATAAATAATTCAACTCCATTCTTAAATTCAGTAGTGAGTTCTCCGAGTTCACGACAAGAGCGGTACATCCAACTCCTATCCATCACCTACAAATATGGCTATATTATCGAATGGATGACTTATTACATGTTACACAATTAATTATCGACCGATCCTATGATTATCCAATTGAGCTATAAGTTATGTTTTCTTTGGTGTATACTATCTTACACGGGTCCTAATGCTCAATTCAACTAAAATAGTACATATAACACCTACTTACTTATATTTTCGTTAAATATCCTATCTAACAGAAGTTCTAATCAATTCTTAACCACCAACTGTTGCGGAACTACAAATAACCAAATAAAAGACAATTCAATAATATATCAAGCAACATTAAAACGAAAAACAATTTCATGCAAACAAACCATTAAATTAGCTACATCTTAAAATTCATATAACACATTTAATTCACATGTATCGAATTATATATTACCTTGCTATGCAAGAGACCAATGCAAATCGCCTATTGAGTGGGGTTTTGCTTTCCTAAATTCGGGACCAAGTGTATCTGTTATTGCAATATTCGAAATTAGTCGGATAGAACCTCTAACCATATAGGTCACATATATATTCGTATATGTGACCTATAAACACAATATAAACATCTAACCATATGCTTTTAACAGTTTTAAAAAACATATAAGAACATCGAATATAACATCCTAAATTATAAAAATCTAACACCAACAGCACATATACGACCAACATATCAGAATGGCTTAAAAAAAACTAATACAATTCATGATTGTACATATAAACACAATATAGGAAAATTCCATGAAATAACCTTTCCAACTCAACAATTCATTTAAACTAAAAAGTGACTTCACATTCGCATACGAATTCAATTCAAAGAAGAGCACATGATATACGAAAATAAAGTATACAAAAAATTGTACCAATTATGCACCAAATCAAAGCTGTTCCAGCTTTTCTCAAGCAAAAAATTGTCAATAACAATAGGAAAGATGATTTTGCCAACTAGAGGATAATTACATACAATCAACAACTACAAACCAAAAAAATAAATGCACAGGTTGAGCATCAATCCGTTATTCCAATAAAATGAGTTCAATACCAAAAATCAATCGAATACAATGCAATAAAAATGGCAACAATCGAAGAGGTAATTGGTCAATCGAATACCTTGTTCGACTGAGGTGGCTCAAGGAAGGGCTTTCGTGGGTGGCTCGAAATGCTTATCGGCAAGGGCGGCAGACGGCGCGGCGGCGACTGGCAGCGGCGGCGACTGGCAGCGGCGTCCCACGGTTGGCAGGAGGCAGGGGCGGCGGAGGTTTGGCAGGGGGCAGGGGCGGGCGAGGGTCGTCGTGGGCGTGGGCGGGCGGGCGAGAGGCAGGGCGGCGGACGGTGGCCTCGACGCGGGGACGGCGGACGGAGGCGGTCGGACGGGAACGGCGTTGCTACTGCTTCCCTTCCAAATGCAAAACCACCCACCTCCTTAGTTCACTCGAATGACTCGTCGAGTGTCGGGCTCGTCGGAGGGAATGTGGTCGGCGGCGGTGGTCGGCGGAGGAGGTCGGTCGGGGCGGGGGTCGGAGTTTGGCCGGTGGGGGTGGTGAATCGCGAGAGTGAAAATTGGGGATTGGGGTATGTTTTTTGCTGTAATTCGCTGTTACCAAACAGGTTTATTGCCCTAGGTTGCCGACCGCATATGCGGTCGGCAAGCCGGTCGGCGATGCCGACCGATTATCTCGCGGTCGGCAATATGGTCGCCTTTACCCCCTGCCAGCCCCAACGGTCACTTTTTCCCGACCGTCACTCTGGGGTCGGTAAAGCGGTCGGCATCGCCGACCGCATCTTGACGGTCGGGAATACCGGTCGGTATTCCCGCAATTTCTTGTAGTGAATCGTCTAATCGTGTAGTTTTAAAATATGTATTTTATACAATTTTTATCTGTACCAATTTTGAAATATTAAGAATTAAAGAAATACAAGGGACTTTGTGTAGAAAAGTAAAATTGTATTGGAATTTGTGCAGAATAGTAAAAGTGAATAATTTTAATTGAATTTGACAATAATTAAAATTCTAATCAAACTTATATTAATTTAATATCTAAAAATGAAAATGTGTCAAATTTTGTGGGACATTCAAAAAAAATTAATAGGTGTCAAATTTCGTGGGGTGTGACGGAGGAATACTAATTAAGGTAGTATCATATCCAAACCTAACAATGGACCTAGGGCAGCCACCTATCTTTCATTCCCACTATGGGTAAAATATTGTTGTCAACTGACATCATACTCCAACCAGAATGACTTTTGACGGTAAAAAAATAAAGTACCATTAATTAACACCAACCATATGTGACAATCTCAACTTGTAATTTTCTTCACGAGACTAGTTAAAAAGAAAAAAGAAAAAAAAAATAACTTATTATATTTTTGTTGATGTTAGTTTATGTTCTTTTAAAACACTCAATTGTATTTTACTATCTTTTAAAGAATGAGATATATTTAGTTTATCTTTTATTGAAAAACTTTTGATAAGTTTTGTGTACGTAGAATTGTAACTATATTCAAACTTTCAATATGTTTTCAATACTTTTGCTCAACATTAAATCTTGAGCTCAAATAAATATTATCGAATTTAAACTCGGGTTTCCAAGTAGATAATTTTTATGTGATTACCAGAGTATTTTCAGGACTTATTGAACCTAAAAGTAATCTCTCGAGAATCGGGTGAGCATTGAAGGGGTTATCTCCCCCAAAGCATAATTCTGCATATACAAATATTCGTACCCGAGAGCTTTCTTAAGTTGTTAGAGTCTCATACCATTCAGATCAACTGCGTTTTCCAAGGTAGATTGATAAAAATAGTTCCACTCTTTTGTTACTTGATCCTTTTTTCCTTCCACCCCCCCCCCCCCCCCCCCCCCCCCCATTTAGCTAATTAGGTGCCCCTCGATTAAGCACGCATTCGAGTGTGCCAATTAGGCCTTTGAGATAAATAAACTAATTTTTACCAAATTTTTGAGGAAGTGGTTTATGCTTGATTAGCCATCAATTACTTAAAGACAATATATTTTTGGCCCAATCAAATTAAATAATACTCCAATAACATATTCGAACTGCAAGGATTAACATACATATCCGTTGCTGATAGTTAGGTCGAAAGACAAATTCAAATTTAATATAAATATAATACCAATAAAATTATATCATGAAACATAAAATTTTATGAGTGTTTTTATGAACAAACATAGGCTTTCATGTCACTACAAGCGAGAGAGGGGAAAAAATAAAGATATATAAACACACAATTAATTTAAACAAACAACAATTAATTCCTCACCTGTACGTATATGTATCAATCTCAATATTTATTACTACTATATAAAATTGATAAAGAAAGAAGAAAAAGGAACCGATAGCTTAACAATTGGATTGATCATTCAATATCCTTCACATAAAAATAAAAATTGAGAAAATGATATGATGGCAAAGAAAAGGCACACACACAAAAAAATGCATAATCCATATAATTTTGGCAAAAAAAAATAATTTATATGAACTGTAGAAGCATGTGCCCTTAAAAATGGACCAACCACTTTAAGTGCTAACCGATAACTAGTTGATTTTGACCTAATAATGAAATAATTCGATACCCTAATTAACCAATATGGCCTATATATGTCCCTCCCCATTTTATTAAATTTGGAGTGTAAGGTTGACCCTTGCTAGACCCCATAAGTCACCCCCACCCCCTTCAAAAAAAATAAAAATAAATAAATAAATAAAAATTAAATGGTCCATTTTTATTATTTGTCATTCTGACTTGATTATGATCATTACCTCATCACATATAATATATATATACAGGTTGAATGATTAAAAATAATCGATGATGTGCACTGCCACAGTGCCACTGGTATTCTAGGTAAGGGATCAGATTGATCAAATGTGTGGATAAGAGCATCCATCATCAAAATCATACAACAAAAATAAGTAGCATTGTGAATTAATATTTGAATATTAGAGTTTTTAATTTCTAAAAAATAAATTTATAGAAAGAAAAAAAGAATAGTACAACCATTCGTTGATACCAAAATACTCCGGCTGGCTTGCACTCTTGCAAATATAAATAATTATTGGGTGAACCAAAAGAATTTATTGAATTTATTATAAGAATATATTTTTCTCCATAAATGCTTCATATACATATGTATGTATCCCAGTTTGAGGAAATCAAATAAATGAACCAACTAAAAGAGTGTTATATTTGCAACACTACTATACATTTTTTGGTTGCTATACCTATGCATATGCCCCCACCCACCCCAAACCCCCATTTCTATAGGGTTTGTTCATGAATCTCACTCATCAATTACTCCCCCAAATTAGGATATTTTAACATATTCATCAAACATCAATCCTGCAATGCACAAAATACTACTATTAAAATCCTTAATCCCATAAATACATGGCAAGTACACACACAAATGATTGGAATCATATATCAATAAATAATATGGACATCATTTTCAAACAATAGTAAGATGATAACAATTCTTGTAATTGCAATATATGTCCCATATAGAAATAATTGTAAGTCACTATTTTGAATATGACCCTTCGAAATCACATGGAGGATCCACTCTCTCATCTATCTACCCACAGATACTTGCATTTTTTTCTTTCTTTTTCATTTTTATTTCCTTTGCACACTTGATTCAAATGTGCCTGCAGCCATATATATAATAAACGAAAAATTACACTATTTATTCATTTTATGTAACATAATTACAGTAGTAGTATTAGCTAGTATTTATATGTTTCAGAAGAGAGCTTGGGAGGAGATATAAAACGATAATTATAAACATGCAGCAGCTGATGTGGCATCTCGTGAACCTCTTATTATTACGTAATCATATCGATCGCTTTCCATATTGTCAATTCTTGGATGGTGCCCTTTCATGTTAAAGTCAAAAGTCTAGGTCCATTTGATTTTTTGTAAATTTTTGTGTTTTTAAAAACACAAAGGAGGAATAATTGAATTAGAAAAGGTAGCCTGTCAATTATGTAGGAGTAAGTATTTTGCATATAAATATAACAACTAAGGAAATAATAATAGTATAAAATGAAAGCCCAATTTAATTAGAAGAAAAATGATGAGAAATGGAAAAAATTGAAAGATGGGATGCATGCATGGGTGGGAGGAGACAAGAAGGGGAAATGCAATGAAAGTGAGGTATATCTAATCTGCGTGCCTTGATTAATTGAATGGCTGTTCATCATTTGACTAGCTATCCATTACTATATATCAACAATTTTGCCTTTTCGATTTAAATCAAATACAGTATATAAAAAAGGAATTAAAACGACACTAGCTCCCATTTCCCAATTATTCATCTCAAATTCTCAATTATATAGTACTCCAGTATATATTAACGATCTCATCTGTTCTTATCCATTTTACTTCTGATGTTTTTCACACTATTTTTATTATAATAATAATAATAATAATATATAACTCTTTGGTTACTAAAATAAATTATGTTATTTTTTCTCTGGCTTCGGCTACGCAAAATATATATATATATATATATATATATATATATCACTCATAATAATTACACAACCTAAGGGTAGATAGATAAAAGACCGGTGGGAAGCTCACTACTAGAAAAATGTCGGATTATAGGTCACCAAAATTATGGTCGTTGACGAATTTTGGTCGTTAAAATGATGGATGCTGACCTCTTTAGTGACCGAATTTCAACAAAAAATTTCAGTTGCTAACACAGAAAATTCTCGTACTGTGGACCTCTAATCCTAAAATTAAAAAATGAAGGATTAACCATTTAATCAAACCTCATGATCTCCTGTGATAAAATTATGTTAGTTGCAAATAACATTATTTATTTTTAAAAAAAAAATGCTGCATAAATTAATTTTCCTTGACAAATCAGAATAGATTAGTACTTGGGACTACAAATATAGTTTATGTTTGCAGACCTCGATCATCCCCACCTAAATAATTCCCGTTTTGTCGACAGCAAAATATGTGGTACTGGTTACATATATTGTTACGTGATTTTAACCGTAATTATTGTTGTTAGTTATTGTTGAGAGTGAGGATTAATGTTGTTGGTAGCATGGTTATCAAAATCGCGATCCTGATCGTAGGATCGCACGATCCTACCAAAGAAAAACGATCCGGATCGCCGTAGGATCGCAAATGTGATAGGATCGGGGTGGGATCGGTAGGATCGTAGGATCGCTGCAGGATCCTACGATCCTACTCCTTAGGTTTTTTCTTTTTTTTTTTTGGGAGAAAAATTACTTATTGTCTTTTAACTTTTTGTGGTTTTGATTATGATGATGTTATTTTTGTCAATTTTCTTTAATGTATCTTTGCATATATTGAACTCAAAATTATAGGGTTTTATGTCAGTGTTTAACTTCTATTTCATCATGAATAAGCATACAATTAACTATCAAATTCTTGTTAAAAATTTATTTAAAATACATATTTCAATTATGCATGTCATCAGTTTAGTGAGATAATTAATAAATATTAATTTTTAAAAATACAAATAATAATTTCATAGGATCTTAAGATACCAATTCGATCATACGATTCCGATCCTACAAAGACAAAAACGATCCTACATAGGATCCGATCTTGATAACCTTGCTTGGTAGTTGAAGGTGAGGAAGTTGTACAGTTTTTAGTAGCATTTAAGTCGTAAACATCATACAGTAACTTTTTTTTCCGGGTAAGAATGATGGGCCGTAATGATCATGACATCAGTTAAAAAAGTAAAATCTAGGTGTGTCTTTAATCTCAAATTGTCAAAAGATGATTTTTCACTATTTAACGTGATCAATGTTACTGGACTTACACCAATAGCAGTTAGTATAATTTAATTTGTATGGTTATAAGATTCTAACTGCTAAGCCATGTTTCGTCTTGTAAATGTAAATTTATTTTATTTTTTTTTTTTTCAAACTTTCCGTTTTAGTAAATGCTTTTCAGAAAGATGTATGAGTTACGGAATTTTTGTTTGGTTGGAATATAATGTAGTGATTTGTTTTAGATAGTCGAGCACTTATAATGGGAATAAATTTTAGTGATTTTTTCTTTAGATGATGGTATAATTTTTTCTTTAAACTGGCTTTGGTTGCGCCAAAAAATTAAGCTTTTAATAATATATCATTTTTATCACAATTCTTGCTGAACAAAATTAAAAAGTAAATAACAACTAATTCGCATGTATAAGATTCAAACAAGAACCTGCATTTATCTAATTTAATTTGTTGTATAGTTTTAATTTGAATTTATGGATAGCGATGTGGTAAGAAACTTGAAAGTAAAAGAACATTAATACAAAGCACTAAACACCAACAAATTATATTAAAGCAGCAATGCTTATTATGCACTAGAATATTTTTATCAAACTCGGAATTGATCAGCTCTTAAAGGCATCAAACAACTATATGAAATATTAATAATATTCTTTTGGTAGGTATTGAAAAAGGAGGGGGGAAAAAGGAAAGAATTATAGTAGATTCAAAGTCATCATGTCTCAAGAAATTAAACAAATTTCAAGAAATGATGTTGGTTACCCAAAAAAAAAAAAAAAAAAAAAGTTGCTATTTGGATGTCAAAAACAAGATCAATCAAAATCGCCATTCTTGACTAATTAAGGCTGGGAAAGTGCAATCTTACCAAGCATATTTTTACAATTGTTAATAAAAATTTCATTATACTTCATTGTTTCTTTCTTTGTCTTTTTCTTTTCCTTTTTCCCATTTAAAAAAAAAAAAAAAAAAAAACAGAGAGAGAGAAAAGAAAAGAAACCCTTTTTATCATTATACGTTAATTATATAATTCGTATGTATGTAAATTATTAGTAAAAAAAATCCCGTATTCATGCCTTGAGTATTGTAATAATTATATCTTATAATCCAATTTTTAATACTAGTAGAAACAATTAATTAATATGTGACTTTGCCTTCAAGATTGAAATGAAACAAACTAAAGTCAAAAGTGGAAGTTGATGTTTTATGGAACAAGATCTCGTTTGCTTTTTTAGTTTAGAATTGCTTTTCAAATTTTGTTTTGATCACATTTGACAGAATACATATCCATCGAATGGGTTATGGTCCGGAGTCCGCATCTCCGGAGTGTTCTAGAGGTGGTTGGTTTGTGCTATTATGTTGGTATGTCGCATATGGCAGTTTTTTTGTGTAGTTAGTTTCCTTTTTAAATTATCATTAATTGAGTGTTTTGTGGGGAGGTTACAAAATTTAATATCCGGCAATCGTGGGTAGATTTTGGAATGAATATTTTTATTACACGTGTCATTGGTAAGTAATGTTGTCCGAAATCATATTGGATTTTGAGTATTTTTTTAAATTTTTAGAAGATTTTGTGGGGTTTTTGTTGTCTCATTATCCATTGACCAAATGTTGTCTTTTTATTATAGCATTCCACTTTTAACTGTATAACACCGCAATCATCGAGGGCAACATATCATTTCTCAAAACCGAGAACACGCAAGAGGCAGATTTAGAGGGTTTTCAACACCACCATATCCGACGCACGACGGAGGTTCGATTGGCCGTTCCAGCGGACGACTCCAGTTATTTGCCTCGCTCATTATCGATATGGAACCACACGAGAATCAAACCGAGTGAGTAGTTTATCCTCTCCGTTTTGTAATTTTGATGCCGATAGTCTCTGTTTTTTTTTTCTTTTTTTTTTTTCTGTTTCGGCATCCCGTTAAGCGGCGTAGTGCTCCCCCAATTCCCGATTTAGTGTTTAATTTATCATTATACATTAAGTTGTTGGTGTTTTCTTCATGTGGGATTTTTTATTTCGAATTGTGTGTTTGGTCTAGGCAGTTAAAATGTGTGTTTGATTATGCTCACTGGGTGAGCACCTGAAAAAGTGTGCTGATTAATTACACACATCACGCAGCAGCACATTTAATAGCATTCACATGTATTGCCCATATCACACATACAGCGGGGACATAACATTACAATTAATTCAGTTAATCAATTCAACACCCACAAGTCCAAGAATGTCGACAAGAATATCCATCAAACAAATCAACACACACCCATCACGATAACATACACGATCAATATGCTCAGTTACTTAAAACAATTACCCATTTCCACCAGAATTAGTTTTTACTTTGCACACCCTTAATGATTATCATAGCCGGAGCACAACAATGCATCGAACATATCATCCATTATGCTTTCAAAGATCACATACATATTACGCAAATAGCACAGTATTGCAGTCATACATTACACAGCCTGTAGTCTCACCATTCATGCATTCCAGGAATGCATACCTGAAAAAATGTGCTGATTAATTACACACATCACGCAGCAGCACATTTAATAGCATTCACATGTATTGCCCATATCACACATACAGCGGGGACATAACACTATAATTAATTCAATTAATCACTTCACCACCCACAAGTCCAAGAATGTGAACAAGAATAACCATCGAACAAATCAACACACACCCATCACGATATCATACAAGTTCATTTTGCTCAGTTACTATAAACAATTATCCATTTCCACCATAATTAGTTTCTACTTTGCACAACCTTAATGATTATCCTAGCCGGAGCACAACAATGCTTCGAACATATCATCCAGTCTGCTTTCAAAGATCACATACATATTATGCAAATAGCACAGTATTGCATCATCCACCATAATTAGTTTATTCGCCGGATTAACCTTACTGTTCACCTTGTACCCCTGCTTGCTACAGCAGTATAGCATCCACCTGACCAGGCTTTTATCTTTCGCTAAACATCTTTCGTATTCCTTGCGCACCGAAAACCCACGGCCATGTGCAAAGTTGAGGTATGCATTATAGGCATCCCTAACAGTTTTGAACTCTAGACCTTCAAAGTCTTTTATATCTGGAAAATAATGAGAATAGATAATGATTCATTTCCTTCAAAAAAACCATCATCATCGTCCACAATCAAAGAGAATTGGCTGTAAAAACATGAACATAAATAATGATTCATTCTCGTACAACTATTACCTGACATCACCAATGTTACACGGCTACAGGATGATTCGTCCGGATTGGCATTAGTTTCTGCTAATGTCTCGGCCACCGAATCACTAACCACACCCGCATCACCACCTTCTTCATCCATTCCATTTCGTGTTATTGAGTCGTTGACGATATGCAACAATTCATCATCGTGTGCATCGTATCCGCAATCTTCTGGCGTCGTATCACCTTCAGCCAATTCGTCAGGCAAAAAGTTGAGGTCTATCATCCCCACACCCGCCGGATTTTTGAGAGAGCGTCTAGATCGAATCCGAATCCCCTCCGGCAAGATCAATGTCCAGATTAGCATTTTCCCTTTAATCATGCAAGAGAAGGAAGTTTCCAATCATTCCACTCATTACTCCCACTAATTAGGGAATTGAGTGATCCAGCTTCCTTTTTTTATTAATTGCGTCTGAATGGAAGGGCACTACCAAACCTAGACACGTAGCACAAGGTCACAATAGTGAGAACACGTCCGCATATGGGTAAGAATAAATCATCCGCACAGTAACTATATTGCATATCCATATCATATGCATGGTAGAATATTTAATTACTATAGTTTGATTTAATGCGTTTGTTCTTTCATAATTGTTAATTGATTAGAGTATTTGTGAAGTGATTTTAGTCATGAGTCAATTAAATAGTTTATAATTTTTTTTTGAAAAAAAAGGTACAGTAGAGTTAATTATTTTTTTAAAAAAAAATGAAATAAAAGTTTTATTAAACTAACTGAGAATCTGAGATAGTGTGTTTAATTAATTAAATCATCCCTGTATACATCTCAAATATCTCCTTTAATATAAAGCTAGTTGCTTAGGCGGCATGCATGCATCAAGATTGAGTGACAATTGCCTAACACCACCAGGAGTATATACTTCACTTAAAATCCCACATCGATACCATATTCATTAGCAACATTTCTATACGTAGTACTAATATATACTTATATACTGTACTTATTTATCAGTTCTATCTCTTTTCTTGACATATAATAGTACTTATTATGGGGAGTGGTTACAGTGCAGGTACCATAAATGTGATGGCGAAATAATCTTTATAATGGAAGTGAAGTTGTGTAATTTTAAATACAGTAGATTCATGTGATGTCTGAAGGGTTTCATGTGATGTATGCGACAGTAGAGTGTGATGGGAGACATAAGTTATGTGATACGGTATATGGTGTCTTGGGAAGCATGGTTTCATGTGATGTCTCAGGACGTACTCTGTGATGTATACGTAACACGATGTGATGAGAAACATTGTTTATGTAATACAACTATATTTCAGATTGCAATGTCTATTCGAAGTGGTTTAGTGATAGATTTCGTCGTCTATTTTTGTGATATCAGAGCTCCTTGGTACGGTAGCATGTTCATCTTGAAGTTTTGTAGTAACAATTAGGAAGTAGTTACGTGAGTGAAAGTGTAGTTTGTAAATTTTTATTTCGAAATTTATATCGATTTTGTTTTATGTGAATCCAAAGTGTTCTTTGAGCTTATGTTTGTAATTGATAGGCGATTTTGATTGAAACTGATATAATGCTCGCTGAAATCGGTGAAGAAACGACTTCCGACAAAGAGTAACCACTTTTCCGGCCAAGTTTTGGAAAATTCCGGCCAACTTTCGTCATCTTGAGGTGTAGTTGATTTTTCTAAAATCAAAGCACATATTTGTGATCCTTATGTCGAAAAGAGTTGAATGCATATAAGTTTCACCATTTTTGAAAGAGTTTAGAGGGTCGTCGGATTTACTATTCACATTTCTTCTCCGGCGAGCCAATTCTTTTCCGACGATGATTTTGCATTCTGAAAACAGTTATGAGATCCTTGTGAGATATAGATTCATTTTCTGGATTGATTTTGTTGATTGGATCGAATCCACACTAAGTTTTTGGTGAGGAATATAACGGGTTTGGGGTTTAGGAGAAAATGACGATTTTGGTGGGAAAGGAAATATAAGAATTTTTTGGAATTGAATTGGAGTTTGTAGGTACAGACCAACAAAGGGTCTGTACCCTATCTTGATTGCTTATTATGGCACTTTTGACTTGACTTAATATATGAAATTAAAATTGTGTTTTGATTTGATTTTTCACTAAATAAATTTTATTCTGAAATAACTTTAAGTATTATAATTATTGGGATAATTTATTGATTGTACCACAAAAATTAAGTAGATAAGGTTGAAGATGTAATTAAGTGGAGAACTGAATGAAGTGAATTAATTAATATTACGTTTAACGTTTGTATATACTTTTTTAGCCACTATTCATAAGATGACATCGAAACATATAATATCGAATTTCATCCACTATTAGATGAATAATAATAAAAAAAATATAATTATTGTGGATGAGATGGAATAGACGTGTTGGGCTTATTCAGACACCCATTTTTTGTGGATATATATTCCATCTCCACAAATCTCCATTATTATTCTTAATTTATGTGACATGATTCATCAAAACCTAATCCATCACTAGAATAAATTTAAATGGAATCCACAGTATGTAATATATACCAAGGGGGATAAAAATAAGGCAATCACATGCTTTTGTAGTTACGTGGGAAGAATTAGGACATGCATAATTATTTCCCCCCTTTCCACATGAATTGTTTTGGCAGGATGTTGGTTTTATTTCTAAGTTTAATTCGTTTTTTAATTTTGTTTTTTTTGCTTTTTTTTCCTTGTACACTATGTGGATGTTTAGGAACGAGTAGATCCGCTAGTGAATAGCAAAATTGTCTCATAGTTCTCTCCTAATCCGCTATCCGTTAACTCTCCATCATCCTCTATATCATAATATTGTATTCTTGTATGACCAATTTTTTCCTCATTATGTATGTCTTGGAATAATTAAAATTTAATTTGAAATTCTTTTTGTTGGTGCATGCCAGCAGCATATGGTTTTCTCAAGGTCAAATAAAAATCATTTGTCCAAAAATGTGAAAATTTTTATATCATTGATGATTGTTTCTTTTGTGTGATTTAGAACTGGCAGAATGATAGGCTATTAGGCTTTGCGAATTCTCTCAAGTTGGGCCAATATAAGCCCATTGATTATGGGCATTTAATATTATTAATTAAAACCATAGCCCTTTATAGTGAATGACGAATTATGATTTTCAGCCCAACGAAGAAGTTGCACTATAATTTCAATAAAATAAAGTTTCACTAATAATATAGAACATTAACACAAATGATATCTAAAATGCAAAACAAAGTGCTTTTAGAAAAGGCTAGATTCTCACCTCACATAGTCACATGCGAATTGTGAAGGGGTTTTTAGACCATACGAGCAAGCACATATAAGTGTTGGGCCTTCTTAAACAATTATTGGGCCATTGGGCCTCGATAACAACTAAGTTTGATTAGGCTAGATATTATTTGGCCCAATTAAAAGTCCTATAACTCGCCAAATTTTATATAGATTGTAAATTTTTACTTGCTTTATGTGGATGTCTCAAACTCTCAATGTTATAACTTACTCTACCCTTTTATCCCAACTTTCCTGTGTTTTGTTGAATATATTCATTCTGATTGGGAACGGTTTATAGGCTGAATGAAGCAGTTTTTAACCTGAGCTGAATGATAAATTTTAGTTATGTATGTGCTAACTTTTGTGTTGTGATTTTTATTACCATATTAAATGAGATTTGATAAGTAAGGTATTTTTATATTTCCTATTTTATTTTCCAGTAACATTTACTACCCTCATCTTAATATTTTTGCTACGGATCCACCTACATGCAAATACACATTTTAACGGTTAATAACTTAAATTTTGTGTGCAATAAAAAATTATAAAAATTTGATATTCTAAAACTACAAGATTAAACGAATTTAACAAGATCTCACTTGACCATATTTTTTATTAACAGTGAATAATGCTAAAAAGTCAAACGTGACGAAACGAGACGAAGGAATTATATTTTTATATTTCACATTAAATGGTAGCATTTAGCACAGACAACAAATCAAGTTATCACATACAATGAATCAAATTAGCACATTTAAAACAAATGTTATCACGAAACAAGGCTAGAACTGTCGTGGATTTCACACTCCAAGCATATGATATCAGTAACTTGTTGATTTTTAATATTGTCATTAATAAATGGCATGTGCAGTATTATTATTTGGAAAGTCAATAATTATGATTTTCTTATTATTGGTATTTATTATTATTTCCAAATGAGGATAGAAGCATAGTATCACCTTAACAAAAATAACACTTCCTCATTTTGGAATATGAATATAACGAAACACACTTATCACCCAATGCTCTGGAATCTAGCACATTCTGCATGTGCTGAAACTGCTTCATTCAGCCTATATATCATTCCCATTCTGATTGTATTGTCACAGATATCTGTGTTCTATTGTTAACATAGCAAAAATATATTAAGCCCAATGGAGTTGTTCGTCTAAATAAATTAGCCCAATCGGGTAAAATATATCCGGAAGAGGAAGGCCGCGTAGACAACAACCCGGAAGATGGAGGCCCAAGAGATGGTGGAGGCCGTCGTGACGATGGAGGCCCAAGAGATGGTGGAGGCCGTCGTGACGATGGAGGCCCAAGAGATGGTGGAGGCCGTCGTGATGATGGAGGCCGTCTGTAAGGTGGAGGCCATGGAGGCCCAAGAGATGGTGGAGGCCGTCGTGATGATGGAGGCCCAAGAGATGGTGGAGGCCGTCGTGACGATGGAGGCCCAAGAGATGGTGGAGGCCGTTGTGAGGACGGAGGCCGTCTGTAAGGTGGAGGCCGTGGAGGCCCAAAGAGATGGTGGATGTCAACCCTAGGATGGAGGCCCAGAAAAGTTGAATGGAGGCCGCCTTTGATGAAGCTGTGTCGAGATCAAGGTGGATCTTCAAATTGGGAAACATATCAGACGAAGGTGCCAGATAAGGAAAGGAATCCTGGCGAGACGCCCAGACAAGGAAATTGAGCCAAGGGATTGTAGACGCCTCACCATTATAAATATAGGCATCGGCATCGTGCGCAAGGACACCTCCAATACTCCTCAAGAGAGCGTCTTTTTTATTTTTACTTTCTTTATTGCTTTCCTGCATTTTACTGCTTTCTGTTCTTAAATTCCTTTACCGCTTTCTTCAATTCCTGTATTCGTCTTTCTAGTTTTTCCTGTAATCTTTCCTCCTACTTTCTCAATAAAAGAGAGATCTTTCCTCTCAAGATTTCTACTGTTAACAAATTGGCACGCCCAGTGGGACTCGATTCGATACCATATCCGCTTCAAGTTGTGTATGCGCCTCAGATCCGGAAGAATCATCGCTGATCTGACACAAGAATTTGAAGACATGTCCCTACAAGACCAGACAATCAAGCGAACATCGTTTGAGGATACCATTGAGACGGCGAGCACCTCTCAGCCGCTACAAGGGATTATGCAAACCCCTACATTGTCCGAGCAAATACGGCTATCGATAACGGAATCGATGGCCGAATTCATGCCCTTGCTTACAAGGCACTTGATGGACGTCCTGCGGCCGGCCATGGCCGACCAGACTAGCCAGATATGTGGTTCCCTGCGCGATGGAGGCCTCCCGGCATCCAGTTCTACTATGGCACCTAGCACTCCATATCCGGTACCGTCAGGAGGACAACACCGAATGTGGGGAAACACACTGGGCCAGCCGCCACTCCAGGATTCTGGAAGCGTGGCCAGTATGTTTCCACATTCATACCAGACAGCGTATGCTTTCTCTACAGCAGCACCCAGCATGCCGAACTTAGGTTACGCGGCACCTCCCATGCCGGTATATGTTCCATCAAATCCGTTGATGGCAACCAGTGCCACACCAGGCTGCATGGCGGCCGGACCTAGCATGGCACCCAGACAGGCAGCACCTCAGATGCCGAACATCCCAACTGCACCATATGTGGCGACTCCTCTCAACCCGGGTTGGATGCCACCAACCCTAGGGGGCAGGCTACCCAGACAGGAGGAGTGATGGCGGCTCCCATGCCAACGACCGCCACTCCTACCCACACAGGAGGACACACCCCACAACTAGGTGGAGCACCCACAACACCTGCTGTCATGCCTCCTACGCAGGCACCAGTGATTTCACCGGAGTTACTCGCGAACATGATGCATCAACACTTCGGAATCCAACTAAAGCCGATGGAGCGGCCTACGTACTGGAAGCCATATCCTGACTGGGTAGACACCATGCATCCCTACCCAAGGGGCTTCAAGATGCCCGAGTTCACCACCTTTACAGGGGATGATGGCAAGTCCACTGTGGAACATGTTGGAAGGTTCACTACTCAGTGCGGGGAAGCAGCGGCCAATGATTGGCTGAAATTAAGACTGTTCTGTTCATCCCTCACCGGACCTGCCTTCGCATGGTTTGCTTCCTTGTGGCCTAACTCAATTCAAAATTGGGCCGACCTCGAACGAGCATTCCATGATAGATTCTACACTCCACTATCACTGGTAAGTCTTGCAGACCTTACAAATGCCAAACAATATGCCGATGAGGCGGCAAGTACTTTTATCAATAGATTACAACGGCTGAAAGGCCGGTGCACGATAGCAATCCCGGATAGAGAAATAGCCAATATAGCAGTGGCTAATATGTTGCCAAAACTAAAGGAACATTTAATTGTGCATGATGCGACTGATCTTGCCCAGTTGGCCGAGAAAGCGGCCCGCTTGGAAAAGTTCTTTGAGGAACAAGATGAGAAGCGTCTACCTATACACGTGACTCGTTTTGAGAAATTGAAACATGATAAAGAGGAAGACGAACCAAGAGTGGTGGCCAATGCAGTAACCTTGGGTGATAAAAACCCTGGATAGTGGCCCTTGAACGCAGTCGACAGCGGCCTTGGAGGCCGAATAGTCGGTGACTGAGGACGGCGCTCACGGCCTTCGGGTGGCGGCCTAAGCTGATGGAGTGGCGGCCTGAGCTGATAGAGTGGCGGCCTCTCGGATGGCGATGGCGGCCTTCTAGGGGAAGATGGCGGCCAAGGCCAAGATGATGGCGGCCTTGTGCAGCAGCGGCGGCCTCAGTGGTGGCGGCCTACGGCGAAGGGGCGGCCTCCAGCAGCGGCGGCTTCCGGACTTGATGGGGGCGGCTTCCAGGGAAGGTGGCCAAGGCTGGAGGCTGGCGGCCTCTCGAATGGACGGCAGCCTTCAAGGGTTGCAATGGCGGCCTTCAAGGATGTCAATGGCGGCCTCCAAGGTGAGGCAGTGGCGGCCTCCAAACACTCCAGGGTGGCGGCCTCCTAGCACTCTAAGGGGAGGCGGCCTCCAAACAATCAAAGGATGGCAATGGCGGCCTGCTCCGGATCAGCGCTGGCGGCCTCCAGGAGTCTAGGTGATGGCGGCCTCTTGGATGACGATGGCTGGCGGCCTGCTGGAGTGAAGGTGGCGGCCTCCAGGCGAAGTCGGCGCCCGGGCGACGCTCTGTCGACGGTGGCGGCTGGAATCTGAACGAGAAGAAAATCAACCCATAATGGGCCTCGGTAGACCTATGAACTTGAATTAAGCGCGCAAAATTGTCTTAAAATGCCAATCTGACAAAATGCGCGAGGGGGGCATCTGTTTACATAGCAAAAATATATTAAGCCCAATGGAGTTGTTCGTCTAAATAAATTAGCCCAATCGGGTAAAATATATCCGGAAGAGGAAGGCCGCGTAGACAACAACCCGGAAGATGGAGGCCCAAGAGATGGTGGAGGCCGTCGTGACGATGGAGGCCCAAGAGATGGTGGAGGCCGTCGTGACGATGAAGGCCCAAGAGATGGTGGAGGCCGTCGTGATGATGGAGGCCGTCTGTAAGGTGGAGGCCATGGAGGCCCAAGAGATGGTGGAGGCCGTCGTGATGATGGAGGCCCAAGAGATGGTGGAGGCCGTCGTGACGATGGAGGCCCAAGAGATGGTGGAGGCCGTTGTGAGGACGGAGGCCGTCTGTAAGGTGGAGGTCGTGGAGGCCCAAAGAGATGGTGGATGTCAACCCTAGGATGGAGGCCCAGAAAAGTTGAATGGAGGCCGCCTTTGATGAAGCTGTGTCGAGATCAAGGTGGATCTTCAAATTGGGAAACATATCAGACGAAGGTGCCAGATAAGGAAAGGAATCCTGGCGAGACGCCCAGACAAGGAAATTGAGCCAAGGGATTGTAGACGCCTCACCATTATAAATATAGGCATCGGCATCGTGCGCAAGGACACCTCCAATACTCCTCAAGAGAGCGTCTTTTTTATTTTTACTTTCTTTATTGCTTTCCTGCATTTTACTGCTTTCTGTTCTTAAATTCCTTTACCGCTTTCTTCAATTCCTGTATTCGTCTTTCTAGTTTTTCCTGTAATCTTTCCTCCTACGTTCTCAATAAAAGAGAGATCTTTCCTCTCAAGATTTCTACTGTTAACATCTATATATCCGTATTGGTTGAGTACCATTTTCTCCATCTACATTTCAATAACTTATTTCTTTTTATTTTTGTTACAGTGTGGATTTTTTTTTTTTTTAGGGGAAATGATATGAATTCGATGTTTAAAAAAGAGATCCAATGTAGTAGACATATGGCCACACAAACTAAAGTTATCGACATTATATTATTATGGTTCTTATTGGACGATGCATTGATTGTTAGTAGGAAACTGTAAGTAAAGGAATTAATGCTTTTTACAGAGTATATAATAATACTATAATAACAATATTGAAGGAATTTTTCTTTTTATATTTAGAGGCCCCAAATGATATGGCAAATTTAATATAATTGGCCCCTATACATTGGTTTTCAATACGAAACTTAATTCATTTTCCCTACCAAAAATTACTACTCCTACATAATACTAATAATGAAGGGAAGGGAACCAAATTATGGGCAAAGGCTCCATCAAGACCACAAGACACATGTAGACATCTCATTCAATTCACTGCTACATACATACATACATGGGACCATATACACATACATAATAGTAGTATACATTAGCATATACTAGTATTTTTATATTTATTGTATGTTCTTTCTACTGCCTTTAAACCATCAATTGATGCATTTGTACCTACCGTACAATTTATGTTGCCTTATAGTGTTATAAAATTAAAACTCCTATTATAAAAATAAATACTCTTACACATGTCTGTTTATAGCATTGCATCTAAATGAAATGCAATATATTTTTTTCATACACACATGTATTCTTCTTCTTTTTTTTAAAATAAAAAATATTCTGATAGTTTAACTAAATATAAAAATTGGTTGATTTTGATAATCAAAGGCAATAATGGGGGCTAGTTGTTATAAAGAATTCCAAAGAAAGAAAAACATTAGTACATGTACATACTTCATTGTACAAAAATATATATTAAATTTTAAAAAGAAATATGTAAGTGTTCCATTTCTTCCACCTTGACATATATATATATATATATATATATATATATATATATATATATATATATGCCCATTACTCTTGCTTTGCCTTTTGTCACAAAACACCACAAACTTTGAAAAGTAATATTATAAATTGGAAACAATTATGAAAAGGGGTAAACCTATGTATATAGTAGAAATCAATGTCTCATTATAGAAACCTACATTCTTCAATTCAACCGCAAGATTACTAAATATATATATATATAGTAATCCCTTGTTCCTCAAGCGAAGAATTCACTCACCTTATTCCAAAATGGCCACTCTTCCCACTTCTTTGAAAATTGAAACATTACACCTGTATAGTATCCTCCAAAACACCACTTCCACTTCCTAATCCTATATGGTTAAAATATTGCAATTACATCATTATATTTTTCTGCAACCACTTCCTGCAGATGACCTGTCCCAATACCCTTTTGTTGGGTTTTGTTAATTATTCCACCACACACACATGCATGTGTTTCCTTATAATATTATATAGGGTTTACTATATTATTATTATTATTATTATTTACTTTCCAAACAAGGTAAAAGGGATTCAGTTCTGATCATCATATAATGTCCTGGCGTCAATTTATTGCCCTAAATAAGGGGATGATTTTCATATTTATGATTCTCAGGCTGTGCAATTAGTATTACCCCTCCGTCCCACAATAATGTTCTCATTTAACTTTTTGACAATGTTCATTGTTCAACTTTGACTCGATATTATTGTAATTATATATTTGAAAAAAATAGTCGAGTTCGGTCTTATTAGATTCGTCTAATCATATAGTTTTAGAATATATATTTTACATAATTTCTACTTGTATATATTTTGAGATATTAACAATTTAAAAAATACATTGAATTGTGTGTAGAAATGAAATGGGAAAATTATTGTGGGATGGAGGGAGTATTAATTATACTCCATATGCATACATACATACATACCATCATTAAAGTTTCGTTCAATATACTAGTATATAGTAGTATATGGTAATTGAAATTTTATAGGCTTGCACCAAAAGTTAACAAATTATAGCAAATAAAATAAAATGATACATTTTCCATTTTACATTCATCCAACAAGTAATTAACAAATTGCATTTATCTACAACATATAAGAACAACCTTAGCATAGGATTTTCTATATGGGCAAAAGCTCTTTAATTAGTTTCTTTTGTACATTACCATAACTTCATTAGGTCTCTAGTAAATCCTCTGTGTACATCACCATAAGGTCTCTAATAAGTTGTTTTTTGTTTTGTCTTAATGTCTTTATGTACCCTAAATAGGAAGCAAAGCATAAAGGTTTAATCATACTCAAACAATAATTGCTTCAATTTTAAATTAAAAAACCCACAAGAGCCCACAAGTTGAATTGACCTTACTTTAGATGCACCAATACCATAAGTGAGGAATATTGAAAGAGGAATTAGATTCCTTCTTATAAAGTGAACTTGTACTCAAAAATGGTGAGGAACAAATAAATACTACACATAATAACATCAAGGAAAAAGATTATCTACCCCAAGAGGGAAAAGTAATTAATTAGTTCAATAAGAGAATGCTGAATGCAATATGACAAGCATCATACATAGTAGTAGTATATTGTACCACAAGATCCCACTTATTTTCAAACGTATATATATATATATATATATATATATATATATATATATATATATGAAAACATGGGATTCTGACAAAACCTCTAAATACAGAAAAGAATGGAGAGAATAGGATTCCACCAAACCCATCTTAGGAGTAAAAAAGAGAAGACCCAAAACCCAAAATGACATGAAACAATAACATTCACACTAATAGCACATTATACATCATATGCATATAATACTTTGTTGTTCTGCCTAATCAAATCAAAGTAAATCCCATGTAAAACTAGGACCATTATTATTCTTTGGGGCAACCGGTGGAGGCGGCGGCGCCGTGTCGAACGTCTCCCATTGTGTCGTAATTATAACAGGCGCAGCCGCCGCGGCACCAGAGGCCGAGCGTCGCGAAGGCTGTGCTACTTGTTGCTTTGGGGAATCAATTAGCGACGACGAGTGCCCATATGATGATCGCTTACTTTGGGGCGACGAAACGCTCCCATTTGAATGCCGGTGTGGCTGAAGGGGCGACGAAACATGTCCGTTCGACAGCTTTCGGGTATGGTGCTGCAGTGATGTGGCAATGGGACTTGCAGGCATTGAGTTCTTCACCTTCAGCACGTCGAGCGTCTCGACATACTTCTGCACTCTTCTTACCTGTAAAACAAAAAGATCCAATCTTTATAAGATTAAATAACGGCTTTTAAATTAGGCTTTTAAATTAGGTTGAAAATAATAGTGGTTAGTGGAGTACCTGCATTTTCCTCTGTAGCTTGACATCACCATCTGCAATGATGCCATCCAATTTCAGCAATTGATTCATCAACAATTCAATCAGGTTTACCACATCCTTTTCAGCCACTTTTCCCCCTTTGGAAATCACAGTCTCAATTCCAGATACCTAAACCCCAAAACAACAAATTAAGACATCCATACCATACATACACACATTTGACACATAGTAAACATTAATTTCGCCAAATCTAATTAAGTGGAGAGAATTTGAACGATTCGCAGTCATAAATTCAATAAATTAATTAATTGATTAATTGATTGATTAATCACCTGTCCAGCAAGCCTATCGACCTCCAAGCTTATCTCCGATATGGACTTTGCAGCCTTTTCCATTTTAGCGCTTTTCCTCATCTCCAAATAACGCTTTTCTTGGCTTATGGGATCCTCCTGAAGCACGATTTTTGATTTGTCCTTCACTCCCACTGTGTCCAGAAACGCCTTCGAATCCCTTTCCTTATCTTTGAAAAATAATTTCTGATCCTCGTGGTGCAGCCCCGTTGCCCCGGTTAACATTTTCTTCAATTCTCCTGTCAAAGTTATTTAAATTAATTTCTTTCAAACAATTCAAATATATAATCAAGAGGGGAAAAAATTAAAATAGGAGTGTTACCGAAGGTTGCTTGTGAGCTGATATTCATTTCGTGGTAAACCGCCCCGTATTTGACCCGGACCCGAATTGTTGGCGGCGTGGCGCGGTTTTGGTCGGAATCCGTGCGTTTCTGGACGAGCATTCCGCCGGGCCGCATCTCCCACTCTTTTTCGCCGGGGGCGGCGGCGTTGGTTGGTGGCGGGGCGGTGGCGTTCATATTTCTCATTCGCATCATTTTTTTTTTCGTTTTTCTGAATCAAGAAATCCTTACCGTTGAAAGCGGCGCCGACACACGGACAGACGGCTGAACTAAAATCTGTTTTTTTTTTTTTTTTTCCCTCTTTCTAGAAGACTCAGGCGGATCGAAGCATTGAATGAGTGGGATTAAATCGATCTGAAGCTGGGAGACGTATACAAAAAGGAAAGTATTACAAAGCCGAAAAAACGCAAAAAAAAAGAACCCACTTTCAGAAGGTTTTGTTATTACAGGTCTCCCAACTACACGAATGCAGCGTTGCAGCAGACACGCGTCGGTACGATGAACTCGGACTTGTCTTATTTCCTAAACTCCTGCAGCCTTTCAAACTTCCTTCTAATGGCGTGTAATTACTCAATACTAGCCTTACGAAAACCCAATTGCAAAGTCAAAAAGATCTGATTTTTTAGCAGAAAAAAAAAATTCTCAGATCTCTTGCAGAAATCTAACAAGGATTGACATTCCGTGAACTCCAATGGAAATAATTCGAGAGAATCAATGTACACTGAAAAAATTAGAAATCAAGAATCAAACAGAAAAATTAAATGAATATATGGATGAACTGAATTGGTCTCTCTCTCTGTGCTTGGGCTGGAGGAAGACTCCAAAAGAAAGGCAGAAAGAGAGAGAGGTAAATGATAGTATCAGGGATTTGAAAAGGAAAAAAAAGAATAAAATAAAAATTGTATGGACAGCAAACTGAACAGATCATTGAGCTCATAGTATTACAGCATACAACATACTTATAATAATAATAATAATAATAATAATAATAATAATAATAATAATAATAATAATAATAATAATACTCCCTCCGTCCCATTTAAGATGTCTTGTTTGATTTCTGCACACAATCCAATGCACTTTTTAAATCGATTATATCTCAAAATATATATAAGTAAAAATTATGTGAAATATATATTCTAAAACTACATGATTAGACGAATCTAACAAGACCGAACTCGACTATTTTTTTCAAATATTTACTTGCAATAATATTGAGTCAAAGTTAAACAATGAACAGTGCCAAAAAGTCAAACAAGACATCTGAAGTGGGACGGAGGGAGTAATAAATAAATAAAATTAGTAATACTAGCAAGTGAAAGCAGCCACACCTCGTCAGATTAAATTGGGCAAAAGGCCAAAGTTTAGATCACATATAGTACATTTTCTCACTAGTTTTTTAACTTGAAAAGTGAAATTCAGTTGAAGCTTGTGTTCGATTTTCTTTGCCTGAAACGGGATTGGCTGACGTGTCCTTTGACCTTTGGGGTAAAAATATGAGAATGTGTGCGATTTAGGGATTTACCGTGTCGGGGGTGCTTTGGGGATTTTAGAAACACTAATGATTGCATTTTTGTTAATTAAAGAAACTTTTGCGGGTCCCAATCGAAAATTACATTTTTTTTAATCTACATTATTTGGTGATGATGAGAATTAGGGATTGAATGCTACACTCTTTTCACCCATAGGTGATAGACAGTGGCAGTGGCGGACACACTTAGGGGCTTGGGTCGCCGCCACCGAGTTCAAAGTTTGTCATTAATTTTTTATATAGCTATGTGTATTTTAATTATGAGAGAATATTTTTATGTAATTCCGTCCCTCGAGCTCAAACTTCGCCATTAATTTTTTATATGGTTGAGTGAATTTTAGCTATAGTAGAATGCATTTTCGTGTAATTTAAGCAATTGAGAAGATGAATGGGAAAAAGAAGGCAACATATTTCTTTGTTGATGGATTTTTTTAACATAGACTCGTATGTTCTTCAATCTTAATAAATAAAATAATAAACTTCGCCAACTATATAAAGTTTTAACTAGACTGCGGAGAACATCCAAATAAAAAAAATTCATAGCTCGCCCCCCAGTTTTCACGCTCTGCGTCCGCCACTGGTGATAGGTTTGACTTTTCAGTTTTTTCCACTCCCGTTATGCTAATATTGTCTTTAGCAAATATTCATTATATATAAATATAAGAAACTTGTTTCTTTGCGACATTTTACTTTTAAAAAAATTGAAAAATTATACCAATAATTCTAGCGTGTTAATATAAAAACTTAAGAATAAACTTATATTCCAAACTACTACTACTAAAAGAAGTCTTAAGTCTTAACCATTGGAGGAATTTGGAATCCTATCTCCAGTTCTCCACTTACCAATTTGTTGGGGGCATATCCGTCAATTCAGTACAAGAACCTTCCAAAACAACCGGTAGGCGGTAGCAGTAAGTTTACGGTCTACGCAAGAGCATTTTACGTTACAGGCAATCCTCCCACGCGTGTCCCATTCCCGTAACTACTCTAGCTCAATCTCCACCGACACTTTCCAACCGTAGGATCGGAGGAGCACACGTGTCTAGTTTTGATCCGTGGATGATCGGCGGGAGGGAAAGGAAGAATATCCGGTGCGGACAGAATCCGACAGTGACGGTACAACTTATTTTTAAGTGAGTAAATAAGTTAGTACAATAAGGAGTGGGACGGTCCTATTCCGACTATTTTAAGGCCTTTATTACAATTAGTTTAAGGATTTAATACTGGTCTTTGATTTCCCACCAAAATTCAAAAATTTTCATGATATTTTGTTTTCTTTAATTCATGGATCTACGAGACAGTGTACCGACACCATTGTAACGATTTCAATAAATATTTTGTCTAGTGGATTTTAGATATTTTTCTATTATGAAATTTCTTTGTTATTACTAATTTGGGACCTTTATGTCCAGAACTACAATATTTCCTCCGTCTCATTATAAATGTTACAAATCCTTTCGACACGCATATCGATGCACATTTTTAACGGTTAATAACTTAAATTTTGTACAACGAAAAGTTATAAAAAGTTGATTGTCTAAAACAACAAGATTAGACGAATCTAACAAGATCTCACTTGACTATGTTTTTTCTTACATAACTATGATAAAAATTTGAATCAAAGTTAAACAGTGAATAGTGTCAAAAAATGATTTGTAACAAAATGAGTGAGACGGAGGAAGTATTGTTTACAGAGTGTATGTATATTTGTTTGACTTGAGCAATTGCGTTTTGATTTATTGTGTTTGGGACTTGTTTTGCATGACTAATCGCAATAACTGTGTATTCTTGACTATGTCTATTCTTCTTCATTAAAAAAAAAAATAAAATAAAAAATAAAAAATAAAGTTAAATTAAATTAAAGAAACGAAAGAGTTGGAGGTGGACCAATAATGGTAAAGTCAAAAGTCACTCTCTGGATTTTTCATTTATTCGTGAAGTGTAATTATCTTAATTAATACGTCGGATTCGAATTTAAAGATAGAATGATAGATAGTACTACTTCCGTTCCTTTTTAATTTCGTACAAGTAGAAATTATAAAACTTTGATATTCTAAATCTATGCGATTAGACGAATCTAACAAGATATCACTTGACTATTTTTTGTCCTATGTAACTGTATTAAAAAATCGAACCAAAGTTACTCAATGAACAGTGACAAAACTCCTACCGTGTCAAATAAAAAAGAACGGAGGAAGTAGATTATTTTGCGATGATGTGATGCGGGATCAGGGTGGGATTATGTTAAGAGTTGAGAATATTATTCCCTCCGTTCCTATTTAGTTACTATTTTTTAGCTCAATTTCAATAATTAAGAATCGCATTAAGTATATCATAAACTTTCATTTTTACCTTCTAACTACATTACTTAGTAATAAATGTCAAGAAATAGCAATTATATAAAGGGCAATATAGTAAAAATGTAGCATAACTACCAATAACTACATACAAATGACAACTATTTTGAAATACTTTTTAATCTCTAAAACAACTACTTAAAAGGAACTGAGGGAGTATCATAAAATTATGTTGGGACATCACGGTAATAAATATTATTGTCATATTGCAACAACACAATTTATACATGCAGATTCTGCCAATTTTTCATATCCGATAATCAATTGCATTGCCAACTTCACTGTTGTCCTATTTTTTTTTAACGATGACACAAGAGCATCAACAAAAGGATAAAACTACAAAAATACTACAGAATGTGGGGTAGGAGGGGAAAAAATAAATATATATATTACTACTAATTAATAAATTAAATAATTAAGTACATGTGAAGATGGAATTTTTTGCTTTCTTACCCCATTATGCCAACAATTAAACATTTTTGTCACATTGATTTTAAACAGATGGCTTAGGAGTTAGGACAATAATGCCTAACAGATGATATAGTACGACTACTACAATTAATATTGACACCTCAAAATAAATAAATAAGAGACCAAGTTTAATTATTTGAGGACACAAGTACAATATATAATGGAGGATTAGTTTAATTAATTATCCTTTCAGGTATTTTGAAATATTAAATTAATAATCAGTGATGGCACCAGTAATTGAACAGTGCAAAATTGTACATAAAATTGGACACAATACTGAACAATTGGGAAAAAGTGGAGATTTCAAATCAAAATTATAGCACAACTTGTCTGGAATTGATTTCATTATTTCAATCATCATTTCATCAAAAACTATATTCATATTACTTGCTTGATTTTGTGTCGCATAATCTTGGATATATTATCAGTATAATATATTCAATAATTACTTGGATTGGATTTAATTTGGGTGGTTTTGTACGTACCACCAACTTTATAACTTTCACACTTGGAGTATATAATTTGTTCATGAAAAGGAGAAAAGAAAGAAACCATCAAATAATTGAATCTTTTCTACTTACTACCACTCAATTTAATTTCATGATTCAAACTTACATTTCATTTGCCGACATTGGAAAAACCAAGAAAGGGCTTCCAAAATAGACACATGATAAAGGGATAAAAATTTTCTAAAAATTGATTTAATCGGGTTTAAAAAGTGAGAATTTAAGGACCTACACAAACTGTCAAAAAAAAAACAAAAAAAAAAAAAAAAAAATCTACTGCGCAACCACGGGTCCTCTATAGCATTTTATATTTTCGTCTTTCGTATTAATATAAGTATTGTTTATAGTAGTAGTATTTATGTAGTGACTAGTAATTGCATAAATTCTTAACAATGAATATCTATATTTAAATAGTAAATACTTGAGGGAAAGAAAGAATAAAGCATGAGACATGTCGGTCCATTGCAATATTTTCTACTTTTTATCAAAATGCTTTTACCCAACAATTTAATTTGTATTCCCGTTTCCCTTAATTTTTCACTCTTTGAACTTTTGTGTTATTATATGTTTAATCTTTTTCGCTTATATTTTCTCAGTACACCCTTTTCATGATGAATTGATTCGACATAAAATTACAAGGAAATTGAGAAACATGACATAAATATTAAATATGAATTAACCATAGTGTAGAAATCTAGGCACATGCATGCATAAGTAGATGATATGCCCCTATAAGCAAAAACAAAAGAGGGGAAGGAAAACAAAAAACAAAAAAAAACAAAAACAAAAAAACACACATTTATAAATAAAAAAAAAATAAGTAATATATGTATTTTTCTTGCCATTTAAATCCATAGGAGACAGCCAAAACCTAACAATTCCTTTTTAGCACAATGCCACCTATAGACCTAACATAACCATTGTACTCCAATAAACCCATGGAATAATTTCTTCTTTTTCTGCGCATAAATGAAGCACTATGAAATCCAGCAACGCAATTTTATTTGCAAAAAGACAACTTTTACTCGTTATATTACAATTAAATACTAACTAAATTTATTAGGAAATTAATTAAATTATATGCTGTAAGAAAATTAGTCATGAAACATAAAACATGATTATATGAATATATTTACTTCATATACTTCATCTACTGACTTACATGTATATGATCATATCGGTTGACATATATTATATTAAATTGGCTTAAATATTTAATAGAATAGTATGTATTTCCTTCAAACATCAAATTGCATTTAACCACTGAAAGACATAGAAAACTAATTATCTAAAAAAAAAAAAAAATAACTGAACTGTAGCTGCCATCCTCATGTCATCATAATCACCCCATGAAATCTTAAATCCCTGCATAATGCAACTCTCTGGTTTCTCCAATAGTTTTTAGCATATAAGGCTGGAGTCTTAAACAAAAACATTTCAATAATTGATAACTCGAAATTTTGAATTATAAATCATAACGCATGCAAAACAACAGTCAATTTAGGTTAGAATAAAAACAAGCACTTCTTGTGAATAGAAAATTAAAATACATTTATAATGATCATTATATTCATCTTCTGTGAAATGTATGTGACAAATAATCTTGCGTGATGTGTCTGTGGACTTTCAAATTGGCCCCCACCACAACAGCTGGACCAGCCTGGAATTCTTGTGCTTGGAAATTTCCATTATTAATTAGTAGTACTCCATTATATAGTAGTGGTAGAATTAAGTAAACTAATTTCAAATATTTCTATTTCAGACAAGCTGTATTCCTCTTCCACAGTCTTCCAAACAGGCAGAGCATATTTTCAGCTCACTCTCATACACAATTACACACACACACTTGGGGCCCCAAGCTCATAACCCTACCACAATTCATATTCTATACTTTGTATTATAACTGAAACAGCATTTAAGTGTAAGCATTAAATAAAATCATCTTTGGGAATGAATCAACGTGTATGAGATAGTAGGACAGATAGCAAAAAGGTAGGGTTGTAGTGTATGCTAAGATATGAAAATAGAGAGAGATATGTCAGCAGCATTCTTTCCGATTAGAACAGATGTAGTCTGAAACATGGCCTTTGGCTTAACAGTAACTGTAAATGAAAAATGACTTACATGTTCTTCCCAAGTTAAAAGTGGTGTAATTTGGGTAGGTCCCAAGTGAGGGTACATGGGATTCATTCCTTCTATTCTGGCCTCTTGTCCAGCACAGCAGTCTTCGGTTCCTGTCCAGTTTAGGGGTGTTAGTGTAGAGCAACCAATTCAGTCCATTAGGAGAATCCGAGCCGAACCGAGCTAACCACATGTCTATACCAACGGTTCTTGGACAGTTTTATCATTTCTGCCAGTGAATCTCACACACCAGAGCAAGCAGTCATCTGCCTATTTCTTCTATGAGAGTTGCTCATACTAGAAAATGTGTCTCAATGGTTGAAGAAGATTCCATGTATGCGGAAAATTGGAGCATGGTTTTGGAGTTGTTCTCGTAGCAAAAACCAACAAACATGTTGCTCTGTGCCCAGGGTAAGCCACACTACTAACCTGCGAAAAATAGGGTAAAGTATTAGCTTGAGACCTTAATTGGAGACTTGCAGTAGAGAAATGTTTCTATGATTAACTTCATACCTCTGAATTTATTGGCAATGGCAGCTATCCATGCTCGGTCTTTATCAGTATATGCATAATCGATGCCAGAAGCCAGGAGGACAAAGGCTTTGCCATTCTCTGTTTGACCGGGGCTTAGTTTTCGGAATCCCAGGATAGGTTGTACCAGAACAGATCTTGAGCCCTCAGGAAACATGTCCTTAAGTTCAGATTCTACGCCATTCATACATTTCACACAACACATTAGAAATCAGATAATGTTTTAGATCAGAATGTACTGGCCTTTTGGCAATTATTGTTTCGTCTAAGTATTACAAATCACAAGAAAGAAAGCCAAACTACAAATGGCGAGAAGGAAAGATGACAAAATCACTTAACTTTGTGGCATTAAAGTTGGAGAATAAAATGCATCGATGACAGATGACACAAAAAGAAAATACTAATACAGACTTATATGTGGTATAATGAGAAGTTATTTAAACATTTTCACACAGACATTCTGCTGGATTATTGAACAACTACAGGTTGCACTAGATGGGTAGTAAGGAAAATTAATGCCCAGCAAGCCTGAAAGCCCAAGCAAGTGCTTCGGGAAACCTGGTTAACTGAGAGAGCACCTCTGGTTATGTTTGCATCACATGAATAATAAGTAACTGAAAAATATTAATGTGTTAATTGTACAACTTCAAGTGAAAGACAAGTTTAAGAATAAAATTGTTCTTATCCCTACTGTAGTTGACTCTTAACAAGTTGGCGAATTGTATTCTCACGCTTTGAAACTCACTCCAACTAGCTAGCACCTGGCTAATTGACATTACCACCAAAAAAATACATTTAGATAGGGTCATGACTTTGATTGATCCATTAGTTACTTACTTTAGTACTCATTGAAGCATTCAGGTTTTATTTTCAGCAACGTTACTCTTCCGTAAGTTATTACTTATTATAGCTGCCAAACATTGGCATACTCTACAAATTAGAAAAAGAAAGGCAAAAATCCCACAACCAACTTGACATTCCTCAGTGTCCTCTAACATATAACCTGCTGAAAGTAGTTTTGTTTCACACACACAAGTTATAACTCAGCACCAATAAGAAAGTAAATTGTACCTGCAGTCCGCTGAAAATACATAGGATCCTTCAGGTTGGACAGTCCAATCCTCTGAATCTGCTTTCTGAACCAATCAACGAGGTCTTGTTTTGTTAAATCTTTTGGCGTGTTCCAATAGCCACGCACACATAATGCATCTTGAACTGAAATGAGCTATAAACATGAAAGAGTTAAAAGCGTTATAAAAGAATGGGCTTATACAGTAATATATTTATCAAATTTTCTTGTAAATACAAACAAGAGTCAACACAATTTAGGTCACTTAAAAGGACAACAAAATGTTTAGAACTCTACAAGTATATTATGCAAGCCATACAGTCATATTTTGTTGTCCCACTAGAACCTCAAAACACAATAGTTGAGGGTATAATGTGTCGACAAACCACTGATATGGAGTTTGTGTTTCGCAGAAGTGCATATGTTCCCCAAGCTAAATCTTCCTTCACATTATCAGCGACTTCTTGTGACATGACAAAGATTTGCTCAGCACCTTCTGGAATAGTTTTCTGTTCAACTGGTTTATTCCCCTGCGCGGTCAAGTAATAGGCATGAAACATCAAACCATGCATTGTCAGATGCAACAAATGTAACTCCAGCTCAACAGTCAGCCACATTGGCAACAGTTTCTGCATTAGAACAATCCTTCAAAATTATAAAAAGATGAAGCTGTAACATCATTCTTCATCTATAACGGTATTCTTCTGAGAAGTGGTGCCTATACCTATACGACAATGGATAACAGCATATAACAACTTAAAAAAGCAGCCTTTTAGGCATGCACACAAAATTCCCAACAATCAATATCAACAAATATAACAATAAATCCTGATCCTGATGTATACTATATCAAATTTGTCAAACAATCCAAAGCATTTCCAATCATGATTCAATTTGAGAACATAGAAACGCTAAACCATCCAAGAACACAGTATGCTCCGAAAGGTTCATAGAAAATAAAATAAATAAATAAGCATACCTTGAGAAATCTCCCCATATAAGGAACAACCGCAGAAAATGCAGCCAGAGAAAGCCCTAGAGCCTCTGTTCTCTAAGAAAAACAACCCCAATAAAACCAACATAAAAATTATTGTGAAATAATTAGTTCAAATTTCCAAACTTGATCACATCCAAACGCAACAAAAACGAACAAATTTAGTAAAAAAAAAAATAACAAACTATAACACATACGAGCTGAGCTGGAGTAACGGAAGAAGGATCCGAGCCCAGAAAACGATTCGCTACTAAAAGCGCCCCGAACGCATATCCAATGTATCTTGGCAAGTAAGATTCGTCCAGTCCAGGTATCCCTACCAGCAAAAGAACAACATTTACAACCAATTACACGGAAAAACACGAGCAACTTCAGTAACAAACCTACAAAACGATCGAAATGGTGTCGCACCAAGAGTGAAGCGAAGAACCGACAAATTAACCTGCTGCTGCGGCTCCTGCGGGCTATCATTCTGCGAGCAACAAAATTTTCCGATCGACAACGAATTTCTGGAACTGAATTTCGAGGGAAAGCATAATTTAGAGCGAATTGTGGAGGGAACAAACGGATTGAAGGAGACAACTGCCGTAGAAGCGTTAATGGAACTGTTCATTTTTCGTTTTTGGTGTGAATGATTTGAGATAACAGTAATTTGTAATAACGGATTACGGAGTATAATTGTAATGGAGGCAAAGGGAAACCGATTCGTCGGGTTCACTCACGTGCGCCCCACGTGCAAGCAGATGGGCCAGTGGGAGACAATGGGGAGTTCCAGATAATTGGGCCATGCATCATTTCCAGTTTCTATATTCATTTTATATCTTTTTTTTAGAGTTCCATTGATTAAAAAATAGTTTTGGTTGAGTAATTTTTTTTTGTTTTTACTTGAGAAAAAATGGAATTGTTTCGAAATCGTCCCAGTTTAGATCTATAATAACAATAATTATTGTTATTATTATTTCGGCCTCTATAATAATAAGGAGTTGTATATAGTGTCTAACATTGTTTAATCAATTCACAAATTTTATTTTTAATTTATCCTTCTTCAAAACTTTGTTCACATGCATAGTTAGGTTATCCCTTCACCTCTTTTCCGGGATTTTGGACCCGTTTTTGAAAATTCTGCAGAAAATTTATTGATGGAATTGCTTAATTTTCTAATGATATATTACCACTTATTAGAAATTTAATTTGGAAGCCATATATCTCGACCTATATGTCTTTGGGGTGCCGCTAGACAAGTGTTTTTTCTTGTGCGGATCATGTTTCAATAGCAACTTGATGAGTTAAAAAGGGGTGTTTGAATGGGTTTTTGAAGTGTGTATTTTTAGCTTTTATTACTTCAGAATAAAAGTATTATTTTTAATGATACTTTTAAATTCATTTAGACAATGTCGAGCTTGTATTAAGTGTTAATGGAGCTCTAAATGCTTGTGAAATGCAATGAACTCATTTTATTTTTATTTTTTATTTTTTATAAAAGCCGAAGCAATATATTCATTTGGGATAAGTCAACCCACTAAATTCACCCCGTGGAAGATTTCATATTGGGTCTCGAAGAGGCATAATTAGTCTCTTGGGCTGGTTCAACCAAAAAAGAAAAAAAAAGAAAAGAAATTACTCAACTAAAAACAAGAACGAAAATAAAATAAATAAATAAATTCAATTAATATGCAACTTGGACTCTATTCTTCAAGATTTATCAATTTTGAACTTGTTATTTAACCTTATTAAAATCAATATCAAATCATAGCTAATTAGACTAAATCAGAAACAATCAGACTATATTATATCATCAAAAGAATTATACCAAACTGAAACAAACAAGATAACATATCCTTTCTCATGTTATTAAAGAATGAACTATAGAAACTGCTTTGGGATGGGGCTTTAGTCGCTTAAGCAATGTCTCGGGTTCAAGCCTTGTGTATGCAAAAAAACTGCTTTGGGAGAGACGCCCTTAATTGCCCTTACAGATCCTCGAGAAATTAGTCTTGGATCCAATGTAGCATGGGGATACCCGGATTTATTAAAAAAAAAAAAACATAGGAAAACAGAGTCCCACTTCTCTCGGGTAACTTCAAGTCTACCCACAACAATAAATATCATTAATTGCATGCTTAAATACGAGTTAAATATGATTAATATATTGTTTGATTTCAATTAATCCATCATGAGTGTGGTGGAGTCATTGGATCTCCTCTATCCTGAACCAAAAGTTAGGGCTATATACGATTAACTTTCAGTTAATTGTTCTATTATTCGAGGTGCCTACAAACCCAACGAAGAAATTTAGTCATATTAGATTCACCTGAAATGTTTAAATATTTTCCAAACACGCATTTCTGTGCTATAACTGAATAAAATAGTTAACCTAGAACTAAAACTATCAATATAATTACGATTTAAGTTTGGAATTTTAAATATTTCAAACACAGCATTATTTCTAAAAATACATTTCTTATTTTTCTACTATTCTCACATAAAATAAACGAACCGGCTATACACACACGCATATAAATATGTAGTGAATGCAATATATAATAAGGTGACTGCCGACTGGTACATAAAATAATAGAGTGTTATTTAAACAAAATATATTTTGGGTCTCATATTAAAGAAAAATATAGTCTTGTTTGTAATGGTTTTCTATTTATATCCCTTTTTTCTCCTGAGCCAATCATCAATAAAACTATTTCTCCATATTTTATAAAATATAAATAGGAGACCCCCCCTCCCCCCCCAAAAAAATGAATATTCTGAACAGTGCAAGAAAATAAAATAAAAAATAAAAAATAAAAAAAAAAGAGTTATTTCCAACACAGTATAGGGAAAGCCAACTGTTTTGAGGGTGTCACTCGTTTCTTTAAAGGGTTTCCTTCAAACAATTGGCATAAAAGAAATACACGGCTCCTATTCATACACCCACTTGCCATATGAAAACAAAAAATATTGGCAAAGATTGTATAAACAATAATAAAAGTGTTTTGTCAAAAAAGGATTATAATATACACTCTACAATCCAATGTATACTGCATTGCCTCACTTTTTCAAAAGGGCTTTACTAGTTTATCATTTTTTTCCTTTGGTTATTACATTTTTCCTTTGGAAAAAAATCCATGGGACAAGTTGCAGCAGTGATACTACAATGTGAAATCTTATTAGTCAAATTGGATCAGTTGGAATTTGCTCCATGCTGACATTAATATTCTCACTAGAAGCTTTTATTACTATTCACTCATAACAATAGTCATTTCATAATTAATGTATACAATTTTTTATGTAAGACAGCCGTGCTATTTGTGTGACAAATTCTTTTGCTACTACATTTGAGGGACTATAATTTTTATTTTATTTTATTTTTTTGAACAGCCAATTATATAGAGGCTTGAGGGACTATAAATTAGGATAAGGTCCGCAAAGGTCAAGTTTTAAATGATAGTTTTACACTTAAGGGTTGGAATTTACAGCAGGTGACTTTTTAGAGAGAATATATTGGTAAGATATTATATTTAAAGAAAACAATAATTTATTTTTGTAAAGCAGGAGGTGTGACGCATTTATTAAGGTTTATATCTTTATAGAAACGAAATTTATGAGCAATAAAAATTCAAAATTTAGCAAAGACATTACTAAAATAAAAAATTCCACTATTACTGATATAAATATAAATAAACAGCACACTCGAAATTGGTTGGCATGCTTCATCTTCCATTCTAGATTTTACCAGCTAATTAACTACAGCCTTTGCCACACGTGTGTGTTTCGATCTCGGTACATTCCGAAGCACCTTGGGGTCCAACACCAGCTCAATAGTTACCTTTTATTTCAGTGGACCTCACAGTATAAACGGTTCAGATTGATCAGGTGTCAAGCCCTGAGATCTCTCGAGTATCTGCCCCTAATGCACACGTGTGAACTGACTTATCCCAAATCTAATGGCTACAGTGCTACACACCCTTCATTTACAGCCCACCCCCCCTCAAAATAAAAAGGGAAAAATAAAACAAATAAAGAAAGATAAAGAACCATGTGCTCCGGATTATTGCACCACGCCATTTATGTACTCTCCCCCGATCTTTATGTAATTTCTAATAAGTGCTATATTGTATATTCCACATTTTATGTAATTTAAAATATACTACGTTGTAGTTGTAATAACTAAAGTTTTTTTTTTTTTTTTGGTAAACAGTGACACTCGTGTGTCGGCAAATGTGTGGGAGCCCAAACCACACAAATTATAAATTAGAATAAAGGGGATGGAGATCGAACCCCAACTTATAATTGGGAAGCGGGGACTTAACCACTATAGTAACTCCCCAACATCATAACTAAAGTTACATATAAGTAAAAAAATTATCAAAGTATTATAACCATGTTATTAGATGAATATAATGAGATATTATTATAACCATGTTATTAGATGAATATAATGAGATATTATTAGACTATATTTTATTTCGTATATTTATATCAAAAAAATAATCAACGTTATTCAATAAACAAGTACTTACTAGTAACTAACGAGAGTTAGTATATACTTCGTATTAAAACAAAGATTGAGGGGTGTATTCGAGAGTTTTGATATATATTTTAATAGATTTTAAAAAATTGGTGGATTTAATTGGAAATTAAAGGTTGTAGACTACGCAGAGTTGATTGATTTTGTATAGATTTGTTATAAATTTTTTATTGTTTAGAGATATTTTACACAATTACAGTATATTTTAAGAATCTATTAGAATCTATAAAGAATTCAAATTTATAGACTTGAATAACTCAAAATTTTTGATTTTTTAAAAAAAGTTATATTGAACATTTCTAGATTTTTATTAATTTTTATAAAATCGGTGTATAAAACCATTCATACCTGGTAATGCAAGAGAGGCCAAAATTTTTAAAGATTTTTAAAATCTAAATTAAATATAACCAAATTTTAAAAGTTAATTTTTTTTAATAGAATCTTGATTTTTTTGGATGAATCGAAGCCAAATAAAAGATAGTGGGAGCTCATGCCATATAAATTACAAAAGAATAAAATGGATAGATAGGGGCAGGGTTGGGAATCGAAGCCCGTTGAAAGGCATGAACTTAGTCGGTTGACAACTCCTCATCAACTTTTATAGAATTTTTTTTTATTTTTTTATTTTTTTTTATTTTTATTTTTTTACCCGAAGCCGGATAAATATAGAAAATCTTGGTTGAAAACACCTTACTAAATTTTGCATGTTTGTCGAATATTTTTATTTTTAATTGTGTGTACGCCTGAAGCAGCGGATAATAGCCTTACTATCAAACCTCCAATCCAACGGCTGTGGGGCCCGTCAACCCAACGACCTGGCGTAGGCACCGTTCGATTCTTACACCGACTATTCAGACAATTCATTAGATGGACACGTGTCCCAATACCGCCGCCTTTCTGCGGTCACTTGCAGTTCACCACCGGCTATAACCGGTTGCTAATCCCGTCCGCCTCCCGCTCGGTATATAAACTCAGATCAGCGACCCATCAGTTCTCTTTTCCCCTTTTCCACCAAATTTCTTTCAGATTTCTCCTTCGTTTCCAGGTTAGAATTACTAATCTTTCTCCTCTCCCCCACTTGTGCATTTTTTGCCCTTTTGTTGTTTTGTAGCTGTAGTCCAGAGGGAATTTTTGAAAATTTGCTGTTTCTAGTGGAATTTTCAAGTATAAAGTTATGTTCTTTCTTGCAAGACTGCAGCGAGAATTGTGAGTTTTGTTGATCTTTGATTACAATTAGCGGAGATTGGGTGCTGCTGATGTTAACTAGAGGCGTAATACGATTTTGTTTGCTTGTAATTGCCCTTTCCCAAGGGAATCGGCGTAATTAAAATGGGTTTCAGTTTGATCGCTTTTTCACATTTGAAAGCTGAGATTGAGTAAAGGTCTGTGTTTTAGGGTTAATTTTGTTACTGGTATGTTGAACTAAACTGTTGGATTCATCGCTGCTTTCTACTATTGAACTCATATTCGTTAATTATTCGTGTTTACTTAAGTGTTCGATGTATTAATTTTATTTTTTTAAACCCGTCTTTGAATTTAGGGTTTTGTCACATTGTATTTTTCTCATTCTGAACTTCCGAGTGAATTGGTCAGTTTTAGTCTGCTCTATTTCTAAAATTGATGACTTGGTTGTCCCGATTCTGTTCTGGTTTGATTTAACGTCACCCGTGTTACTTTATTTTTCCCAATTTAGGCTGATATTTATGCTTGTGTTGTTTCATGGCAGAATCCAAATAGATATGCTTTTTAGGAATTTATTTTTGGCTGATTGGGATGTTCAAGGAGGTTCTTGTGATGTAGTAGTTCAAAAGAGAGAACATTGAGGTTAAGTTTCTATTCTCTTTAGCTAGATTGAGTATTTACTTCTGTACTTCGCCTGTGACAGTTGAAGAGCTTTTGTTCGTCGCAATTTGGATACCAACTGTGAGGAGCAGTTGCTCCAATGGTGCCTTCTCGGGTGGCAGGGGGGTTGGCACAGTCATCTTCAAGTTCAGGCATATTTTTCCAAGGAGATGGGCAATCTGAGGTTGGTGGAAATACTCGCTTGAGTTCTAATTTTGGGAACTCATTGCATTCATTCCCTGGACATGCACGCACCAATGTGGGCCCACTTTCAGGGGAAGTTAGCAATACTGTCTTCAATGGTGTGGCAAGTTCTGGACCTAGCATTGGGGCAAGTTCTTTGGTTACTGATGCCAACTCAGGACTCTCGGGAGGTCCCCACCTGCAAAGAAGTGCTAGTTTTAACACAGATTCTTACGCACGTTTACCTGCATCACCCATGTCATTCACATCCAATAACATAAGCATTTCTGGTTCCACTGTCATGGATGGGTCCTCTATTTTGCAGCAGACCTCAAATCAAGACCTTGGCGCACAAAGTCAGCTGAGTCAGGGAGTGTCTAGTGCAACATCATTACCTACATCACGGATTGGGCAAGTCCCACTGCCTGGTGTTTCAAGGGTACCGAATTCGCTCATTCAGGACCCAACATCAGTATCCCATCTACAGAAGAAACCACGGATGGATATCAAGCAGGAGGATATTATACAACAGCAGGTTCTGCAACAGATCTTACAAAGGCAAGATCCAGTGCATTTACAGAATTTAAGCCCGCAGTTGCAATCAATTATACAGCAACAAAGACTAAGACAGCAACAACAGCAACGTGAGCAACTTCTGCAGTCTATGCCACCCATGCAACGAGTGCAGTTAATGCAGCAGCAGCAGCAACAACAGTTAAGACAACAGCTTCTGCATCAGCAGGGATTGCAGCCTGCATCGGGGATCAAACGTCCCTATGATGGTGGTGTCTGCTCAAGACGACTTATGCAATACCTGTATCATCAGAGGCAGCGTCCTACTGTGAGTACCTTAACAACATCTCTCATGATCTCAACTGTATGTTCTATTGGCATATTGATGCAGCTGCGGAAGTTTGTATTCTTTAATTTTGTGATTACATCTCATGCTTTGCAGGAGAATACTATTGCTTATTGGAGGAAATTTGTGGTTGAGTATTACTCTCCACGTGCAAAAAAGCGATGGTGTCTCTCCTTATATGATAATGTTGGGCATCACTCACTTGGGGTCTTTCCCCAAGCATCAATGGTAATTTCCTTGGTTCATCATAAAGATGCCGGATGTTGTATTTGGTGGCACTTTTGGGTCTTTGGCAAGATATTTATCTTGTGCTGAAGTGTCAATGGTATTGTTTTCATGTGCTATGCTTATTACTCCGTGGGACTTCATTTTTTGCAGGATGCTTGGCACTGTGATATTTGTGGTTCAAAATCAGGAAAGGGATTTGGTGAGTTATCTAACAGTATGTGACATGATGTTTTTCTTAACATTTTATTTTGTATTTTTTCTATTGTGGTTGTTGCTTGGTTTATGATTAAGCTACACTTTACAAGTTGGTCTAAGCTGTACGAATCTAGGAAATAGAAGAGTCAAGTTACTATATTCATACACCGACTTGATCTAACTCATTTGAACCACTTGAATGCATGTCAAGCTCAAGTCAAGCTCACTCCACTTGTAAAGAATAATAAAATCAACTAATTAAGCTATACATGGTTTCATAGTATAATATATCAATAATACATAATATTTACCCAAATATTTAAATTAGTCAATCTAGTCAAGCTACTCGAGCTTACTTCAAACTCGATTTCAAGCCAAAGTTTATCTACAGGCTGAGCTCAAACCCGAGTATCAAGTTTTTTACACGAGTCAAGCTTGAGCATTGTTTTACTTGAACTTGACTGGCACATCCACACCTAAGAAAACTAGAATCATTCATTTGCTGTTGGTTCTGTGGCTTATATTTTTTAGTGCGTCCTGGATAAGAGGCTCCCACATGCGTTCTTGAATGCTTTCAATCCTTACATGGTGTTTCCTTTTAAGACTCTATTGTCTGGAACAAAATTCTTGTTTCATGATAATATATGAGCTGAGTAAAGGGAAATATTATTATGAGTTGTCATTGTGTATTTGGTAGGAGAATATTGGAAAGTTAATGAAATCTGAATTTCTATTTGGATCACTATCATTGTGTATTTGGTAGGAGAATATTAGAAAGTTAATGAAATCTGAATTTCTATTTGGATCACTATCATTGATATTATTGAAATTAGAATCTCTTAAAAATTTTAGGTATTTGAGAGCCTTTATGATAAGTTTTGGATAAATTTGAATCTAATTTTTAGGAACTAGGAAGAAACCTTTATTTATCCGTCTTTTGTAACTCTCTCTCTAATGATCTTATTTACCAAGTATATCTATATTGTGTGAATTTACTTGAACTAAATCGTTACTCCCTCCGTCCCAGGCAAGATGTCTGGTTTGACTTTTTAGCACTGTTCATTATTTAACTTTGACTCAATATTATTCCAAGTATATTTTTGAAAAAAAATAGTCGAGTTTGATCTTGTTAGAATCGTATAATCATGTAGTTTTATAATATATATTTTAAATAATTTATTTTTGTATATATTTTGACATATTGACGATTGAAAAAGTGCATTGGATTGTGCGCAGAAAGGAAACAAGACATCTTAAATGGGACAGAGGGAGTATAATATTTCTATGTTTCTAATAATGTCTTTAGTAAATGATATGTCGTTTTCTAATAGAAGGGCTAAGGGCTAAGGCTCTATATTTGTGGGGTTTCCTCTCGCTTCTATGATGAGCCAATTATGATTCATACATAATTGGTTTCAAGCTTAATGTGTTGTCTATGAGTTAAAATCTTACTAAACTAGCCTTAGCCAAACCGTAAAAATCAACAAATGTTGGGTTCCAAATCCTCGTCAAGCTTTTTGTAGTTCTTAACCAACGTGAGTCACTAATTCGTTTAAGCACCCGATGAACCTTGGTATGATTATACCTTTTTATGTGCATGACTATACCTACTTATGTGCTCTGAATATTTATTCCCTTTTGTTTTATCAGAGGCTACTTTTGAAGTGCTTCCCAGGCTTAATGAAATCAAATTCGGTAGTGGTGTCATTGATGAGCTCCTGTTTCTGGACTTGCCTCGTGAATCTCGGTTCCCTTCAGGAATGATGATGTTGGAGTATGGAAAAGCTATTCAAGAAAGTGTATATGAGCAGCTCCGTGTGGTGCGTGAGGGGCAGCTTCGTATCATCTTTACCCCCGATCTAAAGGTAACTTATGCAGAATTGTTAATTGGGAGAAAAGGAACTTAGATTTATCTATTCATCTATGTTAATTGTTGAGATGCTATAACACAAACTTTTAGATATTATCATGGGAGTTTTGTGCACGGCGTCATGAAGAACTTCTTCCTCGTAGAGTCGTTGCACCTCAGGTACGTTTATTCTCAGCTGATCTTTCACTGGTTGCGCCCTTGTATTTCTTGTTTTTGTTCACATGACTCAAGTGTATATTTCAAGTGATTGATCTCTACAACTTACCCTCTATTTTGCAACCCAAGGAATCTCCCGAGTTCCAATTTTGTACTCCATTTTGTTGAAGTTCAATAAAATTTCTCTTTTTGCAGATCTCTCTAAACTAGTGGATGCGACATAGATTTCTCTTTACAGCCCCTTTACAATTATGGATAGAAAAGTCGAACAAAACACATTCTGCAAAACTTTTCCATTGTTAAATGAGCTTGTCAAATGCAGTTACAGCAGTAGAATTGATTTTCCGACTGCTTTCACATGCACTATCCTTCACCATGCTTAAGCATTCAATTCTATGTTTAATGTGGAATGATTTTTCATATTTGGATTATGGATTGAAATTGAACACAATAAAGACTGTTTGATGGATACCCTAAGTCAAGATCTCATGTAACGTGATAGTCTAGCTGGCTTAAATTTTGAGTGTGCAACTCTGCTGCAGGTGACCCAATTACTGCAGGTTGCACAAAAATGCCAGAGCACAATTTCTGAAAGTGGATCGGATGGGATTTCTCAGTCAGATTTACAGGCAAGCAGTGTAATGTGAGTAATACTTGTGGTTCATAATAACCCTTGATTTTCTATTGTTCTTGCCTGATATAACACTTGGCCTTGCCTGATGTATTATGCTTTAATCTTGGGATCTATTGGTGATTTAAAGCTCATGAATCTTCTCCGGGATTACCCATTCTGGAGATAGATGGAAAATTGTATGGGATTCCCATTTATATCGGATTATGGAATAAAATGATGAAATCATTTGGCTTATTTGTTGATTCCTATTGTTGTTATGGCTTCTTTAGTTTCCTTCTTTGCTCCATACCAGGTACTCTAGTAAGTTTTTTAATTGTCTTTTATTACAGGGTTGTAACTGCAGGGCGTCAGCTTGCAAGAAGTTTGGAGTTGCAATCACTGAACGATCTTGGTTTTTCAAAAAGATATGTGCGATGCCTACAGGCATGTATCGATATTATTTGCAATATTAAGTTCTTAAAATTTTGTTCCCAGGAATGCTCATTTTCTGCTGCTAATAATATAGATTGCTGAGGTCGTGAACAGCATGAAAGACCTGATGGATTTCTGCAAAGAACAAAAATCTGGTCCTATTGGTAATGACTCTACTGCATTTTATCTATTTATTTATGTGATTTTGTTACATTGGTTTGGGGAGCTGCAGGCCGTTCGTCATTATAGGAATTTGGTGGTGCATCTTTTTCTGTTACCGATCTGTTAGAATGTCTTAAGTCTTAACAGCATATATAGTTCATTGATGGAATGTTCAAAATCCCATATCTTTTAGAGGGCTTGAAAAACTTTCCCCGGCACGCCTCTGCACCAAAGATCCAGATGCAAAAGATGCAAGAAATGGAGCAGGAAAGCGGCCCTCAAGGGCTGCCAACTGATCGGAACACACTCAACAAACTAATGACCATGCAACCAGGTGTCAACACCCCTGTGAACAATGGGAATATGGTTGGTCGGGGTCTAGCTGGCCCTGCGCAAGCTGCCCTTGCTCTGAGCAGCTACCAAAATTTGCTGATGAGACAAAGCTCAATGAACTCAACCCATAATAGTTCACTGCAGCAGGGGTCGCCTTCTCCCTTTAGTACTCCCAGTCAGACTCCCACAACCCCGGGGCCTTCCTCAGGTATCCTGCCTGGTACCTTACAGAATTCACAGATCAGCGGCTACACTGGAGGCCAAGCTCTGCAGCAGAATTCAACAAATGAGAGCGGTGTGGCATTACAACAAAATCAGCCCCAGCCCACTCAAAGCGGCCAACTACAACAACAGATGATCCAGCAATTGCTCCATGATATGAGTAATAAGAAAAATGGGTTAGAAATTCCCCAGCAGCCTGTTTCTGTACAAAATAAAGGAGGCAATATGTCGAATGATGGTCTCAGCTCTAGGAGTTCCCCCGCAACTACAGCAGCAGCAGCTGCTGGTAATGGGCCAGGGAATGTTGGTGGAGCGGTCCCAAGCACAAGCAATAATAGCTTTAAACCCGCTGTAAATAGTGAATCAGCTGTTCCGATTGGGAACAGTGGATTCAGCCAAAAAACATCAGATTTGACGCAGGATCTTCAATTACCGGATGATTTTGTCTCGGATGTTGCCCATGAGTTTGCAGAGAGTGGGTTTTTCAGCAATGAACTGGACGACGACATGAGCTTTAGCTGGAAGGGATGACTGACTTAGTGTAATTCTGGAATCGATTAATATTATTATTATTATTAATACAGTGAGGAGTTTGGGGATTTGAGGTGTGATCTGTACAGGCTGCTGCTGCTTCTTTTATGTGTTTGTTTTCGTCTACACCCAATCAATCTTATTTCGGGTTATTTAGGGGTCTCTCGGGATATGTTGTGTTGGAACTCTACATGTGTTTTTATGCTATAGCTTGTGGACTGCCTTTCCACCAAGTAAGTGTAATCTATTGATATGATGATGAGATGTAGCTGTCTTAAAAGTCTTTGGGATAATGTATTCAGATTGATTTCTAATGAGATGGGACACTTTTTCTGATGATTTAAATTTATAACCTGTAAAACAACTTCCACATTTACATTTTTACATGTAATACATGACTCAATATGACAATATTAGACTTTAAAAAATTATAAACATAAAGCAAATAAGTTATTATTGAATGGATGTACCTCCTCCATAATCTATTAATTCATTAATTCTAACATTTGTATAGCAAAACTTTATTCACTGAGTAACTTTAATTAGATTTTTTATTATAGTTACATAAGATAAAATATATTCTAGTGAGATGTTAGATTCGTCTAATCACATAGTTTTATAATATTGAAGTTTTATAATTTTTTCTTTTATAAAATTTGAGATATTGCTCTTTTAAAAATATGTATTGAATTGTGTGAAATCCTTAAATGTTAGAATTTTTAGATTACGGACAGAGTATAACATAATGTTAGTGAATAATAAAGTGAACATAATTCAGCAATAATTTCTCAACAAACTAACTAAAGTTTAATTTTGCTTAAAAAACCCTCATATGCCAAAATGAATAAATTTAAGTGCCTGAGAGTTGAGAAATGGAATATATATATATATATATATGTATATATATAAACTTTAATTTAATTTATGTGCCCGCTGTCTCAAGATTCTTGGGGGATGCTTTGGTGCTTGAGGCTGAGATAGCAGGTTTAATGCATGGGCTCAAGCTTGCTGTTGAGCGTGGTGTGGAGGAATTATATTGTTTCTCTGATTCCATGGAGGCTCTACGTCTGCTTCAGAATCCTCTTGGTGCATCTCATTGATTATCTACATACATTGCTTGCATTCTTGACCTCAAGACAGTATTCCATGTGTGTGTTGTTTAAGCATGTTCTTCAGGAGGGCAATGCTGTGCGCACTCCATGGCGAAGTTGGGGTTGGCGCGGGTGATGAGCTTTTCTTCACGATATGGGCTTTCCCCAGATGCCGTTCATTAGATCGTTGCTAGCAGTGGATGCAGCTGGAACGTGGTTCCCACATGATAGTTGATTGTTTGCTGTTATCTCTTTTTAATTTTTTTGCTCTTTCCCTACCCTTCATTGGCTATATTGCTAAAAAAATAATTAAAAGTTTAATTCATTGGCTACACAAATTACAAAATGGAAATAAAAGGGAGGAATAAGAGGCTGGGTGGGAATCGAATCCAACCTATGATTGGAATGCAGGAAATATGACGACTTAGGTCAAATCTCGTTCCCAGTTTAATTTATTGTTAAATACTTTAAAGAAAATGCTTAATTAAAAAAATTAAGTTATTAGTTTATTTTATTTAGCAATAAATTAAATTAAAATAGATCATCCATTGCTCAAATTGTCAGCAGTTCAATAATGTTGTACTCCGTACTTTTTAGCAGGGAGATTTGGTAGTAAACTTAAACGTTAGTCGGCTCGTTACTCACGACCGAATTCTATACATCTTACCTTTTAACTCCTACGATCTAACTTAAAAAACTACACAAGGCTATTGATGAAGCAAACATAAATATCCCAACCAAACTCGAAATGCAACATAATTTACCAGTTTATTTTTTATTTTATTTTTTTATACTTTAATTCTTTAAAAATCTTTTCATTACATGCTATGAATCTAGACAAGAGCATTAAAATATTTAAATGTAGAATACACACAAACCTTAAACAGATGCACATCACTAATCTTTAATTTCCATTTTTGGATCATGTTATTAAAAATCTTTAGCAATATCAATAGTGACACAACTCCGACAACATATCACAAGCATACAGACAACATAAAAAAGCCTCCATTCAAAACAGCACAACTGAATCTCTATGTAAGAAATTGGGTAAAAGTCCGATGCCAATGTTCATGACAAAATACATTAATTTAAACTATCTCATCATGTGTACCTTGTTCATCTGTTCATTTGTTGGGTTTGCTCAACATTTATCAAAACATCTTAACTAATCACTCGCGAAAAAAAAATCAAAGTGTAAGATTGCCACCAAAAGTGGCTGTTTCATTCTTGAAGTCATTCAGTAGATCCTCAATGCTGGCGAGTCTAGCATCATTTTTGTCCCTGACTCGCACCGCCACCTGGAAATTTATATTTTCAGATTATTGTGTTACAATCATGGAGATGACTACATACAAAATTTCCATATGCATAAATATGCAAATGACATGTGAATATGAATGTAATTTATGGATAGGTGAGTATTTTAATAAACTATGCAGCAGAGGGTGATTTACAAATGCATCCTACGCAATGGCTTGCATACAGGTGTAATGGACTAAGTGAGGGTACCATATGTGTAAACTCGTTGCACATAACATTGCTTCCAACTTATGACATTTAACCCAGAAGCGAGACATTACCTGTCCTGTCCCAACTTCTTTCTCTCCAACAACCAATATATAGTTGTATTGTGCCAATTGAGCTTCTCGTACCTACAAGCATCCCAAAACCCAATACTCAGTAACAAAATCCTCCTTTCAAAATCAGACAATAATGACACTATATGTTTTGGAGGATAACTTCTGATAATCACATGCTTCTCGTTTAATGTTATGTTTGAGTGCGACAATGTTCCAGCTATTTTGCCAGTAAAAATAATCAAGAGCCATTGCACACTAAATGAACACCAATGCGACAAGATAAACATAGAAAATCTAGTGACCCCAGCCAGGAACCAATCAGATCAGATTTGTGACGAGTTGATTACTAGATAATAAATGGCAAGTAGTATTATCATACCTAATGATGGTAATAGCAAGTAGTATTATCATACCTTTTTATTGATTGTCCTGTCACTGGTATCAACATCAACAAAATACCCAGCCTCGTGTATGCGATCCCGTACCTATCATCAATAATATCATGGTCATCAGTAACTATCAGGTAAGATCGGAAAATCATTCAACATAAAACTGTTGGCCAAAAAGGAACACGTCAGAACGACTGAACAAAATTCCTAGCGGTCAGCATGCTGACATTGCTGCAACAAATACACTATCAATATTCAACCTGGAACATAATGGCAATGGCATGCACCAACCTGATAAAGCTGAACAAACTTTTGGAGGAAAAAATTACAACAAAATAAAGTATTCCAAAATGGTAAAATCACTGGCAGCTAACCTGCATTGCATAGGGCTGGGATTTGTCAGAGACAGGGCAAACTATTGCTTGGCGTGGGCTAAGCCAAAATGGCCACTTCCCCTTGTAGTGTTCCAACAATATTGCAAACATTCTTTCAACAGACCCAAGAATGGCTCTATGGATCATAACAGGCCTCTCCCGTTTTGTTTCATCTTCTGCTGAGTATGTCAGGTTGAAGCGAGCAGGGAGTTGAAAATCCAGCTGACACAGTAAAGTAATTCATAATCACTAGGACTCTTAAAAAGAAGAGAAAGAAAAATGAAAAATACCTATTAAACTAGAGGCCTGAATTGACATATAGGTTATGTTATGATAACAATATGATATGTTGGCATATTATCTCCTATTTTCCTGTTTAAAAAGCATTTAAGTGGATACTGGGAAATGAGCTTCGGTAAAAAACTCTTCCAGTGAATGTTGTTGGTGATTTTGCCTAGTTTGTGCAAGTGGAGAGAGACAATATCTGCTTTGAAGCCCCGGTCCCCATTCTATATTGCCTTTTTGTTTATTATAAAAATTATTATCAGCAGTGGAGTAGCATCGAACATAATTATACACCCTTAAAAAATAGTAGGAATGTGAGGTATCAAAAGGTGTTCTACTAATTCACTAGCTTGATAAGAATAAAGAAAGCAGTAACATGAACCTGCAATGTTGCACACTGAAATTTTCTTCTCATTGCATCAGAAACACTGATGTCTATCTTTGGCCCATAAAATGCTCCATCGCCTTCATTGATCTAACGAAGTACATATATAATCAGTTCCACTACCAACAATGTCAACATATATCACACATACAGATTTACCCCAAACATAAACTTCCTTTTTCCTGGGAAGTCATTGTTTCAAGAAAATTGGTATATTGACTGGGAAATATGAGGTCATATAAGTAACTGACCTCCCAAGGTTTGCCAAACTCATTCAATGCTTCTGTAAGAGCAGCTTCAGCCCTTTCCCAAGTTTCTATGTCTCCAAGATATTTCTCAGGTCGCTGAAGCACACAAAAAGAGATTTAATGACTTTTTCCCTTTAAAAGTTTACATCATATGAATCAAGCATAGTTGTCATGTTGTGTGCATTATGTTACAGTGCATTTTCTAATTTGACTACAACTGATTGATGCCAATTAAGTGTTTTATTCCTCATGTATATCTATTCCTCTTCGTATCTTATACCTTTCATGCAAAAAATGACAGATGGTAACAGCAGGTCCTCAGCAGGATATATGTGGCACACCAGTATTACAAGAGATCCTGGTTATTATCATATACTAGAAATTACCAATATGTCTCAACTCATAGAAATTCAAATTGGGTGGTAGATGGATTGAGTATCAAGTTTATAAATTTGACTTAGATCACCATAGATGTCTAAAAACTATAAATATAAATATAAATATTATATATAATTATATATATATAGATATAGATATGTTACTTGAGTGAACTCATAAAACTTTGAAAATGAAAGATTTTTTTCCAATTGATTAATTTTAAATTGAGTCAAGTAGCTTTTTCTAAATTCGGGAAATAAAATGATGTTCCTACTAAAAAGAGTTAGACTTCATACCGTAGATAACTTCAGCTCAAAGGTGAAGCCAAATATTTTGTAAACATCACTGATGAATTCCAGCACACCCTTGACTTCATCTTTTATCTGTTGTATAAGAATTAAGAGAATCAAACAGATCTCTATGGGAAATCACAATTCTAGGATTTTTAACAAGAAAAATCATCTTACCTGACTCTCCCTACAGAAGATATGAGCATCATCCTGCACCAATATCACAAAGTCGGATGATTTGATGTCAACCAGTCAATGGGTAAAAACTCACAAAATCCAGATAATATACATCCAAAGGGCAACAACTACCAATTCAAGAGTACATAGTCAATCACCCATTTGACATTGTGCCAGCAGTAGTTGTAAACTAACCAAATTGTTTCTCAGAAGTCGGACAAGTATCTAGGTTATAAGATTTGGTGCAAATTAGCTATATCTTCTGTATGGTCTTAATTCATACCTGCTGGAATCTCCTCACACGTGTCAACCCAGTAAGTGCACCACTCGCCTCATTTCGATGTAGGACTCCAAAATCCGCCAAGCGAAGAGGAAGTTCTGCAACACAGTATTGTACCACTCAAATTTAGTAAATGAAAACTGGCACAATCATTAAAAATGATTAAAACTGTTTATCTTCAAAGCAATTTCTGCAATTCTTTTTCAAAAATAATTTGCAAACAGTAAATATCGGCGTTCATTGTCTACAATAAATTAGAAGATTACTAACAGAGAATGCAATAAACTGAGCCAATAATTGGGTCAAGTGTATGAGTATACTTTTATTCATTTCAAGGTAATCCACGTGGTGCATGATAATACAAAACCAACAAGTCAAAAGAACCAAGCACACCTCTATAAGAACGAACTCTGTGATCAAATATTAAGCAATGACCGGGGCAGTTCATTGGCTTGAGTCCAAATTCTTGTTTCTCTACCTGCAATCACCAGAAAGACCATTTCAAAACAAGGCAGATAAACACTACTATAACATTTACCCTAAGGGCCTATTGCATTATTTAGGAAAGATGGTTCACATAGATCAATCTGATTATTCTAACATGTTATCAAACCTCAAAAACAAACATATTCTCCTTATAGTTTGCAGCATGACCGGATGTTTCCCACAGCTGCATATTGAACATATTTGGGGACCACACCTATTAAGATCAACGAGTAAACATTGACAAAGTCAACACACTTGTATAATGTCATAAATGCAGCATCCATAACAAGTATAGTTGTCTTACCTCTTCATAACCTCTTTTCCAGTACTGATTTCGGATAAATTCTAGTAGCTTGTTGCAAACTCGAGCACCATGTGGCAAAAAGAAACAACTTCCAGGGCTGAACTCGTGGAACACATTCAATTAGAAACATGGGTTACATAGAAAAAATTTCTCACTTCAACTCTTACCTAAGGGGGTGGAAAAAGAACAGTTCTTGCTTCTTTGTGAGTTCTCTATGATCATATTTCTTAGCTTCTTCAAGCATGGCCTTGTATTCCTGCCAGTATTTACCATTTACAGTGAGTTTTTTGGAAATTACTAGGAATGTGCATTTCCGTGTTTGTAAAATGGAATCTTACTTGGAATGTATATATGAAGGAAATTTTGACATTGAAAAGGTGGGTATCGAGATACCCACCCTTCTAAGTGGGCATCTACATTCCCATATTAGTGGGAATTTTAAGATTTCCTAGCAATGTAAATTACCGCATACCAAACATTCTTTTCAAAGTGGATGGTGGGCCCAAGTAATTTAAAAGCACATTACCAAATAGATTCTCACATACCGAACACCCTTTTAGTAGTTAGTACTTTGTACATCAAGATAGCACGTGCAACATATATCACTACTTATATAGCTCAATTCACAACAGGGAACCTGTGAAAGAGAAACAAGATAGGCAAAACTTGCCTTCAAACGCTTTTGATCAGGATAAGATATCCCATAGACTCTTTGCAAGCTTTCACGGTCTTTATTTCCTCGCCAATACGCAGATGATGCCTACGTTACAACATAGCAAGTATTTTTTTTTTTTTTTTGCTTGAAAACAAATATTTGATGCCAGCAGATGTGACGCACCTTCAAACAGCTAAATGCTTTCACAAAAGATGTATTTGGTATGTGAGGTCCACGGCATAGATCAACCAGAGGACCGCATCGATATACAGTAATAGTTTTATCCTCTGGCAAATCCTTAATAATCTCCACCTAAGAAAACAAACATAAGTTAGAATGAGTAAATCAGAGAGAGAGAGAGAGAGAAGAGATCTTAAATTTGTAAACTTGCTGACCTTGAACTGATTATCAGAAAACATGTCAAGAGCCTGAGCCCTTGTAACTTCAATGCGCTCAAACGGTTGTTTTTCCTAATGCCCAAGAGACATAAAACCACAAAATAATGAGCTGAACAGTCACTTTGCAGAATGTTACACAATGTATAGGAACAACAAGAAAAGTGTGTTATAAACCAATCATAAATCTAAAATCTTCCAGACAGCCTAAATCTCAAACGTATCATTTCACCAGAAAATTGAATCAAGTGTGCAATAAGATAATTGAACCTAAGAAAATAAAAAAGCCATACATCAACTGCTTTTTTAGCAGCTGCCTCAATTTCTTTAAAATGATCTTCATTCAACCCCAGATCTCCATAAAATGCATCATAATAAAATCCCTGCAGACCACAAAGTTAGTTCAGTTAATATAATGAAAAATTATTTCTCAAAATGTACAGGCGAATTAAAGATAGAAATTGCATCCCACAATAAACTAATGAAATTGCCAGATAAAAGTTAGCTATCACAACTTAATATAAAAACACCAATGCTCGATTAATTAAAATTTTAGCTTCCATGGTTTAGCAAATCAGCCAAATCTGTAAAGTTCAAAACTTCAGTTTGTACCAGATGCTGGGTACACATTCAGCATGCACTGAAAAGATATGTCTGGTTGTATTATAATTTTTAAAAAATTATTTATTCGATTTGGTCTTGATTTTGTGCTTGCAATAGCATTTTAAACTGAAAAGTATTATTTTCTTTTAATATTTATCATATTTCTTCCCCTTCACCTCCAATTTAATCTGGAGAAAATTTGATTTTTCTATAATTAATTTTGCGGTAGGGGGACAAGTCAAACCTTTATTATGAAGTTGTACAAAAACAAAGATTTAAGATATTAAATATGAAATCAGTTGCTTTTTATACCCTAAAAACTTTTTAGTGATTAGTGAAAATAACGCACCAACTTTATTGAAAAAAACTTGGGTAGCAATGCAATATGTTAATTTGAGGGGATGATAAAAAGCAAAAGCACCCTGGAAACAAAAACAAATGGTACCATAGACCAATGCAAAATAAGGAAAGCTCAAAATTCACCTCGCCCCTTGTAGTGCACGGGCCAATGCATAATCGGCATCCATAAGCCTGCTCCAACGACTGAAACAACACAAAACAATCAAGCCTCAGGGCACATTCAGAATGATGAATTTGAAGAAATAGATATCAAATTCACAATAGCAAACAATTTATGCTTGGTTAAGCGATTTGAAGTTGTAAAGTATTTCACATCCTTTTACCCATAGTCAGAACTACTTTAGCAACAGCAATGAACCTCAAATCCTCTATAATCAAAATTTTCCTTCAAATATAATTAACCCCCTCATTCCTAATGAGCATTCACATCAAACAAAGTCTCAAGCGTAACAATCGTTGTACCTCGCCAAGAATGTGAGCACTGGAGTGCCAGAAAGTATCACGGCCTTCATCAGTATCAAATGTGAAGAGCTCAAGCTTGCAGTCGCCTTCCAACGGCCGATTCATATCCCACAGAACCCCATCCACCTTCGAAATCAGTGCGTTCGATGCCAAGCCCTTTGATATCTCCTTTGCAACATCTAGCGGCGTCGTGTTCCATTTCTTGCCTTCCTTCACGTTCCCATCGGGCAATGTAATCCTTTCTCCCCACAAAGAAATTAAACAAACATATAAACTCTTAAAAAGAAAAAAAAGAAAAAAATCATAAAACTTTAGACCACCAAAAAACAAGTCAATTAACAGTAATAGATGACGGTGATTACTGAATTGGATCGGGCGAAAGTGTAAGCCGGCTAGTCCTTAACTGAGCCTGAATGGATTCAAAAAGAGCGATGCGTTTGGGGATGACGGTTTGAAGATAGGATTCATCTTTGGCTGATGGCGGTAAAGCGGAATTGACGTTAGGCTTAGGCTTAGCCTTATTGTTGGCGGCGGCGGAGTCCCCCATGAGAAGGCAGAAGCGGCGGCCGTAGGAATAGGAGGAGGGCGGCGGGGTACGGCTGAGGGATAGGGGGAGAAGGCGCCACCAGACGGGGTATTGCATAAAATGGGGAGTGAAAGAGACTCCTGCCCGCAGGGTTTTACCCTTTCTCTGTGACGTCGTTTTGGCCCTAGTTTTCTTGCTTGTACTTCTGTTCACTTGTTTCTTAAGCTACTAGTGGCCATTTTTTATTTTGGTAAATATCCCTGATTAGTAAATAATCCTAACTATCGTTCTAAAAGTTTCATCCTTTGCACTGTAAGAATACTCCTCCCTCAAGAAAAAAGAGAAAAAAAAAAAAAAAAAAAAAAAAAAAAAGAAGAAAAATTCCAATATTCCATTTTGAGTGGTCCACAAAAAATATCTACTACTATAAAAATTTCACTTTTAAACACTAAAATAGGAGTAGCAAACAAGTTACCATGCTAGTATGCTGAGTAGCAAATAGGTTCCAGATTCAACGCAGCACTATTAATGAGCTTGTGGAATTTTGGTATAACTTATCTCAAAGTATTTGACTTTCTGAAAATTGTCCAACAATGGTATTTTCTAGCATGGTCAACAGGAAATGTCAGGAATGGATCACAATAATATTAATAATTTTAAATGTTATTGGTATAAACCAAGAATGCTGCCCCCATAACAGCAAGATTATTACAAGAACAAATACAACCAGGGGAAAAAAAACAAGGTGGTTGATCAGATGCCATGCCAGCCATTCATGGCAAGTTTTATGTTCAAGAATTCCTGGGCGATTTCGATCTTAGATCATAATCAAATAGAGAATGAATTTGCGTACAGATTACAGAACCTGAAACTAATCAAGGTACTCATAATCAGAGTCGTAGTCGTCTATCATCAAGGGTCCAGCTCCTCGAAATGAATTGAGGAGCATTTGTTCCCATGTTCTTATGCTTTGGCTGAACCTCTGAAAATGGGATCGGCCACTTGGCTCTCCTTCCACTAATTCTGGGGCCGACAAGTAGAAGATGTTCTCAGGGGTGTACTTTAGCGTGCATTTTCCTTGATCATCAATCATGACAACATCAAATGCTGGAGAGAGCGGTCTGCCTATGACTTGAACATGGGTGACACTGCAAGAAACATTAAAAACTTTTAAAAGGCACTTTTTTTTTTTGAACATATGAATGCAGTCCAAGACTGCACAGAGTCATTTGCCCATTTCAATTGTGAGATCATTCAAAGCTCAACCTACCATATATAGTATAGTCCATCCATTTCTTGTGTTTGTGCTCGGCCCAGCAGCTCGACTTTTATCATCCCACCAACGCAAAGAACAGGTTTGGGCAACTTAAACTCTTGCAGAGAGTTTTCCTAAATCAACATTGACAAATCATGAGTATTAGTTGCTTACTGCTTACATGTGGAATCCAGGCAAGAATTAACAACACTTGTTACCTTTCATTCATCTAGAATAACAAGAACGAGCATATCATATTGTTTGTAACAAAACTGGGCCAAACAAACTTTTATCCAAATTTAAAGAAAATTCATTGTAGTTGAAAGATAAAAATATAACTGAAAAAAATGCACATAGGAGCTTTTTAGTGTAAGTTTCAGAAACTTACTTGAGCCATTGGAAACTCGGGGGAACAATAAGTCCACAGAAACTTGTCATCAAAATAATTTGGATCATCAATAAATTCGTTTTCAAATTCAGTCTCAATATCTGCATCACTCCGGGGATGGCCCATCCAGAACCTCACTGCCTTGGCTGAATATATTGGCAAACCAAACTGAAAATAGGCTGGATCAATGCAAGTTTCGAGTCAGATGGAGGTAACATAAAATGATAAACAAGCAATAGGTGCAGACAACAAAGAAAAACCTTGAAATGGATGCACATGCACTTCACTAATAAGACACAGCTGCGAAGTCAATTTATAAATCAATGTCTCCGGAGCAGCAGGATTAGCTGTACCCCTGCTTGACCAATATGATGCCCGGTTGCCAATTTTGTCATTTGGTAGCAAAGTATTCTTGATGCTTTCTTCAGGCAAGTTATCCGTGCTTGATGCAAAGAGGGCATTGGATATGCAATTTTCTTCAGTGGAAGTGCTAAAACCTCTATTTAATGATGCATACACTAAATGCTCTCTCTGCAGGCGTGCCCATTCATTAAGATCATCAATGCCAGCTAACCCAGGTTCAACCACATGTTTAACATCGACAACACGAGCAAAACTTGATGCTTCAGGGAACATTCTCAGACAAAGATTCTTAGACAAACCATTTGCAATCACTGCATAAGAACAAAGATCTTAGCCAATCCATGAGGAAAAACAATGCTGGAACCGTGAGTCTTAACACTCTGTCTTACACCCATAGAATTGTCATATTTACGATTTACAGGATAATGTATTTGATATTAAAAAATCTACATGTCACTTAGGTGTGTCTTAAATATGTCTGTTTCTAGTATTTTTTTTCACATACCAGAAATGCACTCGCGGATCAGTACAATAGTTTTCACATAGAAATCTAGGCCACTCATTAGCTTGCTAACCTCTTCTTATGGGAGAAGTAACCCAACATTAACCCAAGACATCATTCAACACTATCAATTAACGAACAATCACATTGGATCAACATTAACCACTCTAACAAACTAAACAATACACAATAAAACGCTGCTTATTCAAAAGCAACAACTTGAATAACAAACACAGATTAAACAAGTGAGAACAACACAAGAAAGGCAGGGATCAAGGTTAGAAGACGCACCAAACTGTCGCCAAGAGCGCGAAACAACACTTGCACGAACAAGATCAGACGGGTCCTCCAAACGCATGAGGATATTCATAGACATGTCATGCCCAATCCATTCTATAAAATCCCTACTTTCATCCATATTTCTTCAGTTCTTCCAATTTTATGCAGCAGCTTTCAAACCGAACAAAAACTACCAAATATGGAACAAAATACAAATCAATATCAATCAACTGCCACACCGCAGGAAACAAAAAAGAAGCTTGTGAAAAAAATGTAATCACGAGGATAATTCGTAATTCAGAATCGTCACATCCAAAAACGATCAATAATACAACACAAAACTAAAACCCCTCAATTGAATTTAACAACAACTAAAAGCTACGGATGCACATGCCGCGCGAATTGGGATATTTCACCTTGTACAAATAGGGTTGAAAAAAATTTAACAAGAGAAAAACAAAACCTGATCCAAGACCGGGCACAACAACTGCAGATATTCCAAATCAGGATGGTGACGAGACAATTAAACACCAAATGAAGAAAAGACCACCAGAAATTTTGTGGGATTCTGGAATTTGGGACACACCGAGCTGTAAATTGCGTTAGTCTTGGCGCACCGCCATTGCCAATGAATCAAGAAGGAAGAAAAAGGTACTAAGGTAATCTGTCAGTAATTCATCTCCAACCATTTACACTAAACTCAAACTTAAAAGAATATTCTCTATATATTCTTTTCAATACAAAATTATTTATCTTTTCAATCATTACCCTTCATTTCTTATAAATTATACATTAACCTCACATAAATTCAATACAAATTTCAATAATGTTGGAGGATCAGATATTGATTTAGATGACTATTAACTTAATTTTCCGTTTGCGTAGTTATTTAGTTGTTTAATATTGTACATTTTTTTAGTATTTGAGATGTGTTATGTTTAATTATATTTTCATATGCTAATGTAATTTTTTTAATGATTGCTAAGATTGTACTAAAACTTTAAAAATTTAGTTATCTTTATGTTTAAAATTTATTTTATAAAGAAATCTTAAAATTTCTAATCTAATTAAATATAAAATTAATTTAATAAAAAAATTATATGAAGTATAAAATTATCAAGCATAATACAAAATTAGATTAATATTCAACTTGCAATAATTGGAGGGATGAAATTGCAATTAATTAAATTGCAAAAAGTGATATAGGTTTATGAATAGTAAATACTCAAATTTAAGTATTTACTATTCATAAAACTCAAAAAACCTAAAATAGGTTTGCTTTTAGGGTATTGTTGGAGAGAATATGACACCCCATTTTGAGTTTTAGGGGACCATCGGAGATGAGATGGTCTAATAAAATCAACTTATTTCATTGGAGAATGTGAATGGAATGGTGGTTCAGATAACCGTAACACCGTAAATCCCAAGAAACGGTAAAAAAGGAATGAATCGTAAAAGATAAAGCAGAATCGTAAGTACGTACTCCCTCCGTCCCATTAAAAGTGGCCACTATTCCTTTTTGGGGTGTCCTATTAAAAGTGGCCACTTTCCCTTTTAAGTAAATTAGATTAACATAAACATGATTAAAAACCCCACAATAATGACAATTGTATTTTCTGCACAAAGTCCCTATATATGTTTAACCATTAATATCTCAAAATGGGTATAAATAAAAATTATATAAAATATATATTCTAAAACTATACGATTAAACGATTCCAACAAGATCACACTTGACTATTTTTGCCTTTCTATATCATTACGATAATATTAAGTCAAAGTTAAATAATAAATATGGTTAAAAATCAAATGTAACCATTATAAATTAGATGGATGAATTATTCAAATTTACTCACACCACTTTAACTACTAAATCTCACTACCTAAATTCTCGTGCCAAAAAAAAAAAGGGCCACTTATATTGGGACGGAGGGAGTACTAGTTTTTACGCTTTCTTCACCCGCCACCGATTGTCTTCCGCCCCAAATGATACTCTTATAATTTACCCATTTGGGTTTTTTCACACCCTAATTTTCCAAGTCCAGAACTGGATCCCTATATATAGCGCATCAATTTCTTTTGGGGAGTTTTCTTACCTTTCCGGTCCAGTGTTTTTTTAGTCGCACAATTGTGAAACAAGATTGATTAAAGAATGCATATACTTCCCCTTCGTTTTTTTTTTTTTTTTTTTTCCTTCCCTGATTTGGTACATTAGAAGTACTATTCACACTTACACTTTAACTTAAAGTTTTATCAAGTTAAAATATAGCCAAATGTAAAATTTTTAAAATTTTTACTTGTATCATAGTTATTAATAATTGAAAATATGTATTGAATTGCATACTTTGAATCCACAGTAATAATAATAAAAAATGGAGGGAGTATTTATGTAAAAATTAAAGAATAAAATGTACTTCAGATCTCTCATGTACCTCCATATAAGACCTTTTGAACTTAATAATCATGGACGTATTATAAATTAGACAGTGTACACTAAAATTACTGCATGATGTTACTCCATAATAATAACTAATTTATAAGATTTGATTATGTAACAATCTTAAAATTCTGGTCATGTGTTCTGTGTCCAGAAAATTTTGTGAGTGGTATCACAAAAAATAGGAATAGTAGTTACAACACAAAAAACATGAGAAAAACTAAGCTGGATCACCATAAAAATTAAGTGGTTGCACCAAACCAAATAGAACCACGTAAAAAATATTTAGCTTAAAATAGTAATTTTATCAATTGGTGTGGTATCCTGTGGCACTGTAGGAATACATGTAGATCCGCCTATGGTTCTGTCCCATCATTCAAAGTAATTACAAATCGATTAATATTGCAGACGGTAGATAGCTTAATTTTATAAAAACATTACTCCCTCAGTTACTTTTTAGTTATCTTTTAGCAAATACTCCCTCCGTTTTTTATTGTTAGCTACATTGGAAGTTTTGTCACTATTCATTGAACTACTTTGATTTCAATTTTTCTCATAGCTATACAAGTTAAAATATAGTCAAGTGTGATCTTGTTATATTCGTTTCGTCATGTAGTTTTTAAATATGGAACTTATAGAATTTTTACTTGTACCGAACTTGAGTTATTAACGATTTAAAATGTGCATTGGACTGCGTGCGATGTGGGTCCGTAGCAAACAAATAAAAACGGAGGAAGTATTACACAAACTAAGAAATATAATTATTACCACACAATCTTACATTTCTAACCCTCTCACTTACCAAGAAATGTACTTGGGGTGGAGAGATAATGAACATGGGGAATAAATGGGTAATATTGGAAAAATTTTATAGAAATACCCAAAATGACAACTATTGTGGAATACTTTTTCATCTTTAAAAAGACTACTATTTTGGAACGGATGAAGTAGTATATACAGAGTCTCTCAATTGCTAAACGTTTGCACTTTTTATTGTTAATAATATATACAGAGTCATTTTTATTTGTATTTGTATTTGTATTATAAGAGTATTAGGTACTTATTTTTGTCTACATAATTAATACAACACAGGTAAATTAATTTTTTTTAAAAAAAAATATCTGATTTCAAACCTTCATGATTATTGTCTATTCCATAATAGCATCGTATCATGGTGCAAAATTATTGTGATCTCACTTTTTGTTAGGTTTTATTCTCTTTTCATTCCCTTTTAACACGTCTGAACATCAATAATTTATTACACAGTTAAAAACTACCTTGTACAATGAAGCTGGAAAATCAAAATCAACAAGAAAACACAATCAATATTGTTTAAAACAGCGCTTAAGCAAAGTCTCGGGTTCGAGCCTAGTGTTTGCAAAAAACTGCTTTGGGAGAGGCGCCCTTAATTGCCCTTGCAGATCCTCGAGGGATTAGTCTTGGATCCAATGAGGCCTGAGGATACCCTGGTATTCACCTAAAATATTGTTTAAAACAGCACTGCACTTTTATATATTGAGGAAAAAAAACATATAAATAAAACATAGAGATTTTTCTTTTCCCATAAAACAAAAGGGAATAAGTACTCGAACAAAAAACTGCAAATGGAATGGAAACATTTCGATGGAAAACTCATGAGTCAAACTGAAATAGAATAGAACTGAGATATGATACAGAAATGTACCATAATTGTGAACAAAATCCTTATTAAATTACAGATCATGTGGATTTATCTTTATCATTAATAATTTGATATTTGGAGGGAGAAAAATTATATCCAATTATTAATTATAACCCATGCAGGAAAATATATCAGTTAATTCTTCCACGACTGCTATCTTTATCTGAAATGATAATTTTAATCAAGAATCTCTTCATCCTTATCGGTTCGTCCAACATTTTTGCAATATATATATATATATATATATATATAAAAATCTGTTTATGGGTGCATTTCCTAATATATTCTTCTATTACCATGTTAGTTCAGCTGTGAAATCTCCACTCTATAAATGGACACAGTTGATGGACGTTGATTTATTCATTTCATAGCCAAATTAAAAAGCTATCTGAGCATTTCATATAATCCCCAGTCTCCCATATATCATCCTTTTTTTAAGCAAGATAATTGCGTTTCGATCGATCTTCAATGGTTTACATGGTCTGAATTTGATCGACACATAGAACATATAATCTCTAATATATATAGTTTTTGTTTTTGATTACTTTCATTTATCCACTGATTAACCTAATTTTGGTTATTTTTGATCGGATTTGGTATTATTTCAGACATGCGTTTTGAGGGTGAATTACAAAAGCTCGAAATGGCAGAAGGCAGTCAGTAGAGTGTTGAGCAGCTGCATTCGTAAGCATATTCGAATTTTTCGATCTATCCTTTTGATTTTTAATCAAGAGATGAATTCCGATGAATGTTGTTGTGTGTTGTTGAAATGAATGGAGGAGTTGGGAGTTTCAGAATGGATGAGTTTGGGAGGGTAGAAGTATGGGGCAATGTTGATCCCCATGTTCTTCTGAAGAAGGTCCAGAAGGCCGGGAAATGGACGGTGGAGCTCTGCTGGGTCCAATACGGGGTATGTCCTGGCCTGCCGCAATATTATTGCTGCACGCCGGACACTAGGTACTTCCCTTTCCGGCTAGGCGGCGGTCGCGGTCACCCCTCCTGCTGGCATGCCTATGAATATGATCATGGTCCATGTTATTTACCCTCACCGCGGTGCCAGGATCGCTGCTGTTTCATGTAATAGTAAAAAAAACAAAGCTTAATGATGGACTTTGGAGTGATTAATGTTGCAGGGAATAATAATAATGTATGGTCGATTTTTTAGGACCGCGCAGTAGAGACTATTAGAGAGTAGTATGGGTTGGGTGATATATCATTGTAGTGTGTGATTGAATTAGTAATACTATGTAGTATATGTTGAGATGTGAAAATAAAGATCGAGCGATCAGATCAGATCAAGTTAGGTCAAACCAGACCCATTCAGATAAAATCAGACCACACTATATATATATATATAGCTGTAATCAGATCAGACCAGACCAGATCCAATCAGACCAGAAACATTCAGATTAGACCAAACCAGACCAGATCTTATAAAATTCAGATCTGAACACCTTATTTTAGGTGAAGAGAACAGGTAAGTCCACCATTTGCATTGAATCGAAGCCATATGTATACACTTTGTATTATTGAATGGGGATTCTGAAATTATTTGTAGAGTAGATCTCATCACATTCAAATAGAAAGTTATTATAACTCAAAAATCCATATAAAACTAGGAGAATATAATTCCATCGAACAAGGACACATGAGACAAATGTAATTAAACTATAGGCTTGAATTGTAGTTCCCCTTGCGGCAAGCCTTACCTTGAATTTACTACACTAGTCTGAAAAGTGCTTCTATTTTGTAGAACATTGGCGTAAAATCGCGTTTCCCCAGAGGCAAATCCCAACGCTGACGGTGATTCCCTGATTTTATGTAGTAATTTCGACGACTCTTGGATATTCAAATTGACTCGGAAATGATCCGGAAATAAAATCATCGCCGGCCAATTTCGGATCGATTTGGTATTGAAATCTGTATGATCAACACCTCCAAACTCATCAATTATCTGCAGCAATGCACGTACAAGCAGTTAAGACAGATTCATGCCCTAATAATCACAGCATTCCTCGATCAGTTCCCCGAAATCCGATTGAAATTTCTCCGGCGGAGCACGGAATTTGGGGGAATGGATTATCCGGCCCTAGTTTTCGGGCAGATGGGGGGATTGTTGACCACTGATGTCACCCTCTGGAATGCCATGATCAGAGGCTACGCTTACAACGGGCCGTGTGAAAATTGCTTATCCCTGTTCGACGAAATGACAGTGAGAGGTCTGATGCCGAATAACTTCACGTACCCATATGTGTTGAACTCTTGTTCAAAATTGGGGGATCATAGGGTTGGCCTGAAGGTGCATTGCCGTGTGGTGAAGTCTGGTTTTGAGAATTCCGTTCATGTGGGAAACGCCTTATTTGATTTTTATGTGAAAAAGTCCGAGTCTTTTGGATTGGGACTGGGGAGAAATGAGAGTTTGGATGATGTTAGGAGGATCTTTTATGGTATGGATGAGAAAGCAGTAGGATTGTGGAATAAAATGGTTGGGAAGTATGCAAGTATAGGGGATGTGGCTAACGCGAGGAAGGTATTCGATGAAATGCCTGAAAGAGATGTGGTTTCTTGGAATACTATGATATCTAGCTATGCTAGAACAGGTGACATGGCAAATGCTCGAGGCTTATTTGAGCGGATGCCAAACAAGAACGTGGTTTCATGGACTACCATGGTTGGGGCATACGCTGATCTAGGTGACATCGCAGCCGCTAGGGACTTTTTTGACAGAATGCCGGAAAAGAATGTAGTTTCTTGGAATTGTATGATGTCTGGTTACACCCAGGTAGGGGACTTTCGGGAGGCAATGGATCTCTTTGTTCGGATGCTGGCAGACGGCGTGCAGCCAGATTCATTTACGTTTGTTGCAGCTCTTTCGGCTTGTTCTGGCCTACGCAGTCTGGAATCCGGAAAATGGGTGCATAGCCTGATAAAAGATTGGTCCAAGATGGGTGTAATTGTGGGCACTGCATTGGTAGAAATGTATGCAAACTGTGGAGATATTGATACTAGTTTTGCAATGTTTGTCAAAATGGGTAACAATGATGTGTTCTCTTATAATGTAATGATCAAGTCCTTATCCCTTCATGGAAGAGTAGAGGAAGCAATTAAGGTCTTCCATTTGATGCGGCAAACAAAAGGATTGATGCCAAATGGACACACTTATCTGGCAGCCCTATTTGGCTGCAGCCATGGAGGTTTGGTGAAGGAAGGCCGCAAGATATTTGAAGACATGAAAAGGGATTTGAGGGTTGTCCCAAAGCAGGAGCACTATTGCTGTATGGTTGATCTACTCTGCAGAAATGATCAGTTGGAGGAAGCCGAAGCACTGATAAATGAGATGCAAGAAGAACCAGATATTGCGGTATGGGGAGCTTTGCTAAGTGGATGCAGGGAAAGGATGAATCTTACATTGGCAGAGGGAATTGTAAGAAAGGCAGTTGAGCTGAAGTCAGAAGAGCCTGGAGTTCATGTGCTTTTATCGAACATTCATGCATCGGTGGGTCAGTGGGCGGATGCACAAAGGGCAAGGAGGTCGATGGAGGAGAAAGGGGTACGGAAGAGAACAGGGACAAGTAGCTTAATCTGAAACATGGGATGAAGAAAATAGAAAATGAATTTCTCAACATACCTGTTGTAATGGCTATTGAAAGAACTTCAGAACTAACAGTTACAGATATCAGAAACCTGTCCCGAAAACATCCTTAGATACTTACATTTTGTGCTATACAGCTTCAGCATTGATCATGCCTATCTCTTTAAGAATTACTATCACTAATTTCACATAACATAATTTCTACAACAGCGATTTTGAAACATACATATGGCTGCTTGGAACTTTGTAAGAAAACAAAAATAGTGTGAAGACCAAAAAGAACAAAGTATGATAAATAATCATTACACAGTGCAAGATAAGGGGTTTAGGAAGGATAAAAATAAAGCAAGTTTTGTCCCATGAAATGAAGCAGAGTTGGTCCAAGGGTGGAATCTAGCGCGTTAATTAAAATTAATCTTGTTCGATCTTCCATTGTAGTTCTAGAGGTTCATGATGAATCTATGGATGGATCATGTTGAAGTGGAACCTTGATAGCTGCTGAGGGATGGTAGATATAACTGGCCCATATCTCTGACAAAGAAATAAAGAGATTTATAAGATTTATAAGAATTATGACGTAAGTGTCAAGATGCAACGCATCCAAATTCCAAAGACTAACGATCAGGTATAAATGCCAAGTAACAACAAAATGGAAACAAAATTGATGGAATTGTGTTGTAAAAACAATTCAAAATCTCACAAATAAAGAGGAATCATTTCACAGGAACTATGCAAATTACAGAATTTTAGACACACCTGCACATTGTCATAAAGTTCAAACAATGGAACAGCGAGAAGCTTCAAGTTTTTCGGGACAGCAAAGTACTCTCGCTCAGAGAGGTGCACGAGGAAAAGCTTTTTGCACTCCTGAATCATCATAATTATTGTTAAGGCTCACATTATGCCATATCACTAAATAAAGTTCTACTGTCGTTCAGAATGTACCTTAGGCTTTGTTATGTGTGGTGGACAGTAGGGATACATGATTGTTTCAAAATTTGGTCTCCACCACATAGCCACACACTCACCAATCTGCATAAAATTAGAATTTTACAATAAGTGAATTTGCAGCGAAAACGAATATAATGTAGAAGATAAGAATGGTCGAAACATAGAACATGTGCAAAAGATCAACACAACTTGCCCTGATTTGGCATATCAGGAGGCAACCATTCAATTTAGCTTATTTCTTATGACAACAAATTTCCAAATAACCATAGATAACTTTTGACAATATAACTGACAGAATACAGATTCCAACATTCATAAGATTTATTCTCGGCCAATATAATTTGAGAGATCATGTTTAATAACGGAGTCAGAAAATTTGATAAAATAAAGACATACATTTTACATTACCTGCCAATTGGGCTGTAGAGAAGGTGAATTGGCAGCAAGCTTGCTCGAGAGCTTCCTTCTCAAGCCCTCGATTTCTGTGAAGTTGCATCCAGAGAAAAATTTGAGAGAAAAGATAAAATCATTCAATCAAAAGATGAGAGAAGAATAAATGAGTTGTAGGGATCTTAACACTTTCCTTGTATGCATTATTTCGATAAAATTCAAAACAAGAACAATGCACCAACCATAAATTGAAAAAGATATAATGAAACAAAGCTATATACCATTTTCTCCAGGTTTCAGCCTGCCTCCAGGAAGTTTACAAAATGTGTTTCCAATTTGCAAAAGGAGAATATGGGGATGATTATGCTCTTGCACCTAAGAAATTTGAACACAATTATAACAGTAGAAAACTAACAAAAGTTGACATATTGCCCCAATGCAGTTGGATGTAATTAAAAGTACGACACCGTTGCAATAGGTTGTTGCAATTTGAAAGCCATCATAAAAAAAAGCCAATTCCTGGTTTTTATCCAAAAGCAACAGAACGGAAAGCATGTTAAGAGGCATAACCAATGCAACAGGATATTCAATGTGTGAAATCCTAAGCTGAATTTTTAGTGAGAAAGCATGAAGGAAATACTTGCTCAAAAGAAACGTACAACAAACACAGATTTTAAAGCAAAACTTTATGGATCATTTCCATGCTGATCGAAATTTAATCCTTAGACATCCAAGTTTTGAACTTTACTGGAAATAAAAATGCACAGTGTTCAGCCTCCTCTACTCACACTTCTGCTTTTACTTGCTGCTACCAGCATTAAACCTCGGGTAAAATGGAGCATAAAAGAAACATATATACATATATGTATATAGATATTCTGAAAGCATGGCAGCGCAACAAGTAGACTTCCCCAAAAGAAAATCAATAAAGACACAATTTGCAAAATTGGGAGAACAAAATCACATACCAGCAAAATCCCTTCAACACTGGTCCTCATTCCTTCCTTCATGTAGCTACAGAACCAAAACAAGAATATTAATTGAGGTCAAGCCGCAAAACCCAATATGAACTAATTACCGAAATTTGATCCAGGGTTTCACAAATCAGAGTAAAGATAACACAAATATAGAATTACAAGAGACGCCACACACTTGACTTTCATGCGGGCAAGGCGATCCGCGACAGAGGTATCCTTCTCTAACTTGGGCTCCTTGGTTCCGAACGTGTAGCTCGAAAGAGGGTATGTATTCACTATCTGCGAACTCAACATTTTTTTTCCTTCTCTTTTTGCCACTTATAGGTTCCTCTCTCTCTCTCTCTCTCTCTCTCTCTCGATCAGCTCCGATGAATTGAGCTGATTAATTTCTTCTATAGTCACAGAATTCCGAGGGGGCCGCGAGATCCCGGAAGAGCGAGGGAAGTTCAACCTTTGGGGGATCCAGACTCGACTCCAGAGATGCACAAGTGACGGGTACTGACGTACTCTAACGTTTGTATGCTTACGGAAGGATGTCGCGTTTTAACATTTTACGGCGGCAAGTGCGATTTTAGGTCGAACTGGAAAACTGGAAACTTGGAACAACCGAGAATATGGTCAGCGGATACAAAGTGGAGTACAACTCATAACAGAGACTAGAAACAAGACAAAAACCGAAATTGAGAATTTGAGATAGCCTACTTGGGCCAAATTTATGGATTGGGCCGAGCTTAATAATAAACGGATCCAAATCCCGGATCTGTTCCTTTACACCATTTTTTTGAAATATATATATATATATATATATATCTAATATATATATATGCCGAACGGAATCTAGCTACAGTTAAAGTATCCTGCTACAGTTGTTGTTTATGAACAGTATCTTCCCTCCTTGCCCGACCCGCTTTCACTTTCAGCAAATGCGTCGCCCTAAACCGTGAACCCTTCTCGTTGTTGTCCTTCGCTCGCCCTCGCTGCTCTCGACTTGCAGGCCTCTTCTTCCCTTCGCCTCTACTGTCGCAACACTGCCGCCGTCCTTGTCTGCACCCACCCCCACCTCACTTCAGCAAAACATGAAACTGGGTGCCCTTATTTCCGGATCGAGCTTCACCAAATCGATGCCCAACGAACCCCAGTGATGCTGCCGTGCCGAAACACGAGGGCCGCCCAACCTTGCCTTCCCTGGCGGACCCATACCATCCATAGCTCGAAGCATTCATCTCCTCGTCGTGCTCCTTATTGTACTATTCAATTGCCTTTATCTCACGGAAAAATTCGGCAGCCTCTACTCAACGATCGACGCCCTTAACAATGGGAAACCTAGCGCCGCCGCCGCCACACACGATCGCAGCCCTCACCGCCGCTGAGAGATAAGTCGAGTCGGGTCATCTTCTGCTGCAATCGCCGTTTTCCGGATTTCCTACGCGACTGCGATGCGCATTTGTGGCTCCAAAAGCCCACATCTGCGGCATCATTGGAATTTCCTACCAGGCGCTCCAATCTTCATTGCCCTCGCCTGCAAACACTAGGTTCGCAGCCGTCCTCTATTGTCTCCCTGTCATCTCCACCACTTCGAAGGGTCATTGGTGCATCGATTTGTCCTTGGTCCCTATTCCGGCCTCCACCTCCTTCGATAGGCATCTTCAATCGTGTAAGGATTTCTCTTCGCGTAAATTTCCTCCATAAATGTTTGTGTCTATGCTTTCTACGTGTTGTAATACCATTCACATGTCTGATGGGTATGTTCCTCATATGTGTTGTGCTGGGAATCCAGCCCTTCTCCCTTTGGATTCCAGATTGTTTTTATATAATCTTGCTTCTCCCAGGGCCATGTATTTATGTTTAATTCGCGTGGCATTGTTTCGGTTTTGAACTGGAATGGATATTGAAGATGAATTGCTTCGATTAGGTTCCTTTTAATTTCCTGAATACATTCTGTACCCGTTTCAAAGTAGCATTCATGGTTTTGCATTTGTGGTAATTTCCTGAATACATGCGTTGGAGTTTACAGGAATGTACCAAAATTTCATTTTTTTTTTGTATTGTATTTTATTTTATGCTTTGATACATGAAATTAGTCCTTCCTTTTTCTAAATTGAGGCCTTGGTAAATGGGAATGATATGTGCCACATGGAGCCTCTGAACTGTTCGTGAAGAATATCAACTCCTGCTTGGTCTGTTGAATCCAGTTTGCCCGAGTGTCTGAGGAATGGTTTTGGGTATGGAAACCAAAAGAAGCATTATTTTGGGAAATCTCATCCTTGAACATCTTATGGATCATAATATCATATTGATTGAGTGGTTCTCCAGTTGGTAGGCCATACATATCTCGAATACATAATCCTATCTTTGATAAGGGCATATGCTAGAGCAACAAGCAATGCACCTATCGAGTTGAACACCAACGAAGAAGTTATCACATTTGCCATTGGTAGTGAGTTTCGTCGAAGGGGGTCTTCAAACAAAGAGAGGATAACTGCTAAAGAGGCCATGATGTCGAGAAAGGCAAAGCGAAATGAATTTAGGTATTATCGATTGAAAGCAAGGAAGAAAATGAACATAGGTATTTGGGCGTTTCTGGTACTACCATTTCTATGAGTTCATTGTGATATTGAACTATGACAAGCTGTTTAAGTTGAAGGATTAATTTTATTTTTGCGCTCGACCAGATTATTATTCAGAATGTATTTTTAAAACAAGATTTAAATTTGTCGTTCGCTGTGTTCGAACTCTACTTTTTCCCGGTTCATTTTATGAGTTCATTGCTTCTTAATGGGTGGTATAATCACTTTCTTTAGGCAGTTAAAGATTGCTGATTTAAATGATTTCTTTTGGTTTCTTAGCTCTCATTGAATTTTTTTATATGGAATTTAAACGTTATGTGTATCTTCTATTTATTTTGCATTTTGCATTGGGATATACTTTTATTTATTCTGTTTTATTAAGAACAGTTTTTTGGGTATGTAGAAAGTTGCGCTATTAACTGTTTTCCTTGTGGCCGTGCTAAAGATTTAAGCTTTATACTCCCTCTGTCCCATTATTTATGTCTCACTTTCCTTTTTTGTATGTCCAAACTCTATTGTCTCATTTCCATTTTAGGAAATAATTAATATAAACCACTCAAACTACTCCAATCACATCACATCAATAAATAAATATATTTAAATTTCAAACACACTACCATTAATAAATTCAAACTCACAACCATCACATCACAAATAAACAAATCATTTAAAAAAAATTCAAATTCAATACAATCACATCACATAAATTCTTAATTTACCCCCACTTTAAACACTAATCTACCCTTACATTAAATATTAACTATCCCACATAAAATATCGTGCCCAAAAGAAATGAGACACAATAAATGGGACGGAGGGAGTATTTTTTTGAGTTCTTTCAACTTTGAATTGTTATTTATTTTGGTCTGTTGTAATGAGTAAATGGTTTGTGGTAAAGGGATTAAAGTTTTTCGTGTTAGAAGGAGTTTCAGTTGTGATTAGTGAAACTTTTGACAAGTTTCGTTAACACGAGCTTTTTCTAAAATTATACCAGGTTAGATTTATTAAATGAAAAGCGTTATGATTCACGGGAAAGGGTTTAGGGATACATCAAGATTATTAGTCTTTTTATTACTCAAGTGTGGTGCGTTGGTTTCAAATGGCGCTGTGGTCCTCTCTGTCATGGAATGTTGACAAATCTCATGGCATAGCCGGGATAGGTTGACCTTCAGCCTGTCACACTGAAGATCCCCGGCAGATATGCCATGATACTTCTCATCAATTCTTGCCATAAGAGTTCCTGCCATGAAACTTTTTGACAGATTCCCACTACATGAGTATTTTCCAAAAAAATCATGATCCTGGTTTAGGTTTTATTTAATGAAACCAATTTATGATGGCGGTGTTGTGATTAGGGATATATTTATACATAGTCATGTTTTTATTGCTCGTAGTTAAGAAACTGTGCCCCCGAAAGCGCACGGTGTCAAAAATTGCAGTAATTTGTAGTAAGACCGGATCGTTCACTGGAGGATGTGCGATAGAAGCAGGTCCCACGTCGTTTTACTAGATTTTCCATTCGTATTGCTCAATAGGTTTGAAAGATGATTAATACCTACTAACATGAATTTAAATTAGATCTCGAAAGCAGTTAAATTAATCTACAAAGCAAATGAATCTATTCCAGAAAACGGATCAAAATTATTCTAGGAATGCAGTAAACATTATCTACGAAAGCAGGGAAAAGGAGCATTGTGCCAACCGTGAAGTTGAGTCACAATGTAGACAGAAGGGACAGGAAGAAAAGAATGAAAATTGGACGAGAGTGAGATACAGCAATATTAAACTTCCATTTTCATACGCAGATCTTTGTTTGGGATAATTCTATCAGATAGCTAATTCTCATGCTCTCAATAAGGCTTTCCCTTTAACAGACAGGTACTTGCAATATGAGTTTACATGTTCTTAAGACCGCAAATTCTAAGATACCACAGATTCGTAACTGCCCTGGCCTGGGTGTGTTACTTCATCTGTGGTGGAAAAGCAACACCCGACACATCATTTATTGAAATGCCAAGTACCACTATCATTCTCCCATGTCACACCCAAAGATTTGAATTCAGCCCTAAACTATCCCTTAACTGTCAATCCTAGTAGCAGTTACACAACTCTCAATACAACCGAGTGACCTCTAATGAAAGCGGTTAAAAGAAAGCGGTAAAGAAAGCATTTAAAACCTATCACTCGAAGGTTTTGAAAATCTGACCCTGGTAGTAAAAGACAGCTCCCCATCAGGATGGAGGAGTATGGATCAAGAATTCCCGGCTCTCAGTGAACCACTAGTGTGTTCACTTCCTTCCGGGTGATTATGAGATACAAACTAATGAAACGAACTAATAAATTAGTTCGTTCCTGATGCACTCACTCAGGACTCAAAAGTAGGCTTTGGCAGAAGAGGATAGCAGTTGAAAGAAAACTCAACCCTATCTTGGAAAATACCCAAGGCCTGGATGATGTTCCTCTAAGATTATTTACTACACTGTATTTGAATCCAAGTGGATCCCATCTCGGTGTAGGACTTAATCTTACATTTCCATCAGCCAGCAATTTTGGAAAATAATGGATTTGAAAATCATTCCCTGTCAGGTACTAGACTCTCAGTTAAAACACAGACCCTTTCAGTCTAGGCGAGACCTAATCGCTGAATCTGCTTCTTAATTTCCCAAAATACAACCCTTGACAGAATATGAATTAGTCATAACTGAAGAATTTATCCCTTACTCAGATCCGGATTTTATAAAGAGGTTTTTGTTGGAAATTTATAAAGCAATATCTGTTTAAGATCTAGACTTCTATTGTCCAAGGGAAGGATCCCAAAATAAGTACAGACCACAATAGTATATAATATTATCATGCATAAAGATATATGGAAGTGTAAAATTAATTGACCCAAAATATAGATGCGGGTCTAGACAGAAGGTGAAACACAGAATGAAGTGGTCAAGGGACCAAAGTAATGGCAGAATAATCAGGTGGACTGTAAACATCTACTGTCCAATTTCCTAATCACTCGGATTGAGCGAATTTAGACTGCTTAGACCCTATAATGGTGGTGTCAACACCAGTTGGGCCTCCACTGTCTGTGAATTCGGATAAAAAACCTACATGCTTCCCTTCTATAATGATCATCAGTTGGCATTGACTGATGCCAACTGACTCCCAGTACGGATTGGAATTCAGGTTTGGAAATTAAGATAATAAAAATAAAACTGTATCTGGATGGGAGTCAGCCGAGCAGCTATTATAACCCCGGATGGGCGAACCGCCAAGGCTTCCACTGACAGCCATCCAGACCATGCAAAATAACCATTAGTAACTAATACCCAGAATACGAGCTAGTTATCCATGAGGGAGTACCCGCCAACATTAGTCTGATGTATTCTTTACTAATGGTTCCACACAACACACAAAGACAAAATAAATAAGAACCAAAAGAAGATCCCTTGTATGAGAGACATTGGTTTCTCATGCAAGGTTGTAGATTGGGTCCACACTTGATGGTCTTAAATAATCCTTCCTACCATAATCAATTACAGTCCAGATTATCTGTTTAAGCCATCGAGATTTTGTTTATACAAGAATGTTTTAATGGCAATTGAACAAAGGTCCTTTAGTCATGATGATTATTGAAGTTTGATTATTGCTAATCTCAATCTTTAATCATTAATGAATCAAGGGTTCGATCAGTTAAGTGATGCAAATGGAGAATCAAAATTTGGGCAGCATAACACCCTATATTGCAATTCCAGAATGTTACATCCTAACCCGTGGGGCTATGATGTGAGTGTTGCAATATAAAATATGGAGAGAATGAAGTTTGTTTGAGATTAAATAGAGGGAGAGGAACCCTTGTCGCGATATCATAAATTTTGTCGCGGACCGAGATCCGCGACATGGACATCCCGACAGGTTTTTAGAATTTTTGGCAGCATAGCGCCTCTTTGTCGCTATGCAAGATTTTGTCGCGGAACGTGGTTCTGCGACAAGAGTGACATCGCGACAAAGTGTTTTCATAAAATTCTGAAGCATTTGAACCTTTGTCGCTATGCATGGAAATTTTGTCGCGGAACGTGGTTCCGCGACAAGGTGTTCAAAGATCAAGGAACATGGCATAATTTTTCTGTCTCAGAATGGGATTTTGTCGCGGAACGTGGCTCCGCGACAAGATGATTCCGCGACAAAAAGCCATGAAGACAAAATGCAAGAGTTTGGCTCCTTTGTCACTATGCATGGACAGTTTTGTCGCGGAACGTGGCTCCGCGACAAGGTATTCCGCGACAAAGGGTTTTAAATTATGGAGACGAGTGTCTTGAAACACCTTGGTCGCGGAACAGCCATTTTGTCGCGGAACGTGGTTCCGCGCCAGAAGGCGGTTGGCGCCCAAGGTGGTTCAGGACAAAAGTCAGAAAAAACAGAAATGAACAGTGGCATGCAAACAGCGTGATCTCACCCTATTTCAGATCAAAAAGCTATTCTAAGCTAAAAATAAGCAAGAAACATTCAAAATAAAGAAGAACATGCCTAAACAAAAATAACAAGGATGGGCAGAATATTAAAATAAAGCAGGAGTCCTAATCTAGGGTTTGATCACACATCCACACAACATTATCCATAATATGCCAACAGTAAACATAAAAATAACAAAATGGGGGTCAAATGACCCCAAAATAAAAAGAAAGCATAAATCCATGGGGTGTGAGACCCATTTCATGATTTGGGACACAAATGATGAATGTTTTCCCATATTATTGAAGAGGTATTGTTAATACCCATGATTTGGGTATTACAAACCCTAAAACAAGAGTTTAGAAACCAAAACATGGTATAAAAATGGCTATCTAAGCAACTGTGAACAGTAAAACACTAAACTAAGCTAAACTAAGAGCAAAAATTAAATAATACATGAAAATAAACCTAAACTACTCTACCTAAGGAAGAACTCCTAAGCTTGCCTGCAAGAGCTCTACAAGAATTTCAATCTCTCTACTGGCCAACCCTTAGCTCATGGGAGACACCTCATATTTATAGAAGTGTAACCCTAAGCCCATGGGCCTTGATTCTAGCCCATTGTGTCTTAAGACATCACACACATCACAGCTTTGTCTCGGAGCATCCAGTTGGTCGCGGAACACACTGCATGTGGCAAGGCTTCTCGACTGGGTCTTGTGTCTCTATTTGTGCATCTTGGTCGCGGAACATGCCTTTGTCGCGGAGCATGCCATCGCGACAAGGGTCATCGCGCCAAGGGGCTTGGCTGGTCTCCTCTTCATTTGGGCCACTTGGTCGCGGAACATGCCTTTGTCGCGGAACACTGCATCGCGCCAAGGGGCTTCCGCGACAAAGGTCTTCCTGGGCCTGCTGGATTGGGCCAGATGGGCCGAAAATATTCTTTTTGTGGGCTTTTCTATCTTTTTCCCATCTTTTTGTTTCCTTTTCTTTTTCTCATGTTTTTGGATTTTTCTAACATAAATATGTAATAAAATTACATATTTATGTCTTTTTCACACCAGCTTATTATTTTTACAATTATGCATAAATCAGTCCAATTCGACTGCTTTCTTACTTAATGTAAGACCGGAATGCGATCAAATGCCCGTTTAAGACACGGAAATGGATTGAAAATAATGGTCATTTTTGGCCATTATCAACATCCTCACATTTAATACTGATCGTCCCCGAGCAGTCAGAGTCAATGTTCGTAAGAACACGGACTCTACATATTCAATTCATTTTCGTGGCTTCATAAATCACATCCTTTTTGGATTGGGATAAGACAATCAAAAATTACAAGTATTGAATTCCCTTGATTGCAGTGTTTAATGAAATGATACTTGCTCACTACATCGGGCCTACAAATCAAACATTATTATCAACCTTTCATGAATATCATGTTTGAAAAATGCAAAGATTAGGGATGAGAATTAGAGGATGACATGAACATGTGTAATAAGACAAAGCCTCACATATAAGAGAATCGGAAAAATTCACTCACTCTCAATTGGGGTTTAATCATGAACGCTCAAAATCAAATTTAATTAAATTATCCCATAAGCTTGCAATCAGACCAACTCGCCACCGGCTCATTTCTTCAAATCAAGATCACGAGGTCTTATTTAAGGGTTATAACGGGGCGTACGGTTGTAACACTAGGTGGGAAAAGGGAATTATTGGGCTACGAAGTGACAAAAATTTATTCTGTCATAACTTGGCATTTTTATTTAAACTTTATGATCATCAATGTTTCTCTTTCTTTTTGATTTTCTTTCTATTGCATTACATTAGACTATTGTCTAATTGCTTGTCATCTGCAATTTATTTGTGTTGAATGACATTCAACTTCTTTTTTTTTTTTTTGAATCGGTTTATAGAATACCGATTTATGGTTTTCATTGATGATCAAAAATTGTAATGCCTTGATAGAATTCATCCTTGCACACTTGGGTTTGAATTTCTTGGTCTTTTTGTAAGGCTAGGAATAATATGAAGGGCTTCAAAGAAAAATTAGGCTTATAGGCTCAAATTGGTTAATCCTAAAAGGAAAATATTTTTGGGTTTGGATTTCAAACGAAGGCCAAAAATTTGGGTTTTCTAGGTGCCTCGATCATATGCTCGATTTCAGGAATATGGCATGGTCTTGGATCGGTCCCAATTGCAAGTTCTAGTTTCCTTTAATCAAAATGATTCACACATCAAAGAAAATGAATGAGTAAAAGTGACTCATGGCTCAAATCTCACAAGGTTGGGTTAATCCATGTCATACAATATTCTCAAATTTAATCCAAGCTTAATTCTAACAATTTATTCAATCGAAATCTCTAACATGCAAATTTATTACCCAATAAGCTGATCGCATCATTAAATTTTTATAGCTCAAAACCTCATGAATTCATTTCATGCATATCTTCAATTATATTATCCCAATTTAAAAGTCTGAAAATTTAATCATAAGCCTAAATTCAACCTGTGAATTTAGAGCAAGTTTATGCATATTTTTGCTGGTTATTTAATTGAAAGCAGTAAAGAGGCACTGCTGACATACTGAGTATGTCAACAACATATTTTTGGCCTGACAGTCACTTATTCATCTCGGACTGTGCAGACATCTTTTCAAAGGAAAGCAGTAAAGACTTGTTCAGTGGTCTCAAAGGCTGAGTTCCAATTTAGGGAAAGCAAATAAATACAACCGAGGCAAGGGATTCTCGTGCAGTTAATACAAACCTGCACACACAAAAGGGGGAATCCCTTGCAGATTACTACTACTAAAATGGAAATGAAATAAAGCAAGGTAAAGTGGAACTAGGATTCTTCCTTTCTTCTTCAGGGCATGTATCGGAGCCAGAGGACACAGCTAGAAAGCTCACAACGCAGGCACCAATCGCGGTTTCTCAGAGGTGCATGCCATCTTGGGCAGTAGACTCTGACTCCTTGGCCTGCCCACAGTTGTGGGTTGTCTGGGTTGTCTGTTATCCAAGCGAGGACGTTGGTGGAAGTGTACCGAAAAACTGATCGATCTGTCACCATCCTGTCGATCATTCTGATCCCCTGCTCAACTTGGCTTTCATCCGTCTTACTCATAAGCATCAATCCGCGGGTGAAGATTGACGTCTTATGGTTGTCCTCAAGTCCCGGGCGTAGCAGTTCACAAGCGCGCTCCTCATTCCCCTCTGCAAATGCCCTGAGTGTTGGGATGAGCTGAAGATTGAAGTTTCCTGCCGCTGTGCATATTCGCATGAATCTCTCCTTCTGCCGACGGATCCTTACTTGCCATCTCTTCACAATGGAGGTGTTAACCTCGCATCGCTTGTACACGATAGTAAGGTTTCCAGCATCCCTGAGCTTCTTGCATACACGTTGTGCAGTAAACACATCCTTGATTTCATCCTCTCCTATCCGGGAGAGAATCTCACCAAGGAGTTCGAGCGGTAGGTCCAGCAGCTTGGTTCCCTCTGGAGCAGGGTCTGGAATGGGAGGATTACCCCTGAAAAGATAAGAAGTGATGAATCCAATTTTTTTATGTAATTTTCGGAAATTATTCAAGTTCAGAAACCAACATCCTCACATTTAGAGCTTTGCTCTAGATGTGAGATTATTAAATTTCTGACTTGAATTTTAATTTAAAGCATATGTAAATAATATTTGGTTTTAAATGGGCTAAAGAGCCCAAAATAAAATAAAATTGGCCATTGGGCCTAAAATCTTTTTAATGGGCCATTGGGCCCAAAAGTTTTCAGTTTTATTAAACAAGTCCGAGACACTTGTTGGAAGTGGAATGAGATGGATAGATGGAAATGAAATGCTCGAATTATGGAATGTGCAATGGAGACGTGGCGGAGCGGATCTGCTATTTCTGGATAGCTTGGACTGTTTGGACAGTTAAAGCATCCAAAAATTTGCAAACACTGTTTTTAATTTTTTAAAAATGGTTGACTTGTTTTATTTAACAAAGGTGGGATGTGAGTGGTCCCATTTTGGATTTTTGAAAAGGATAGCAGTTGGGTGACAAAAATACTGCTATCTTACTCACACTAGTGTTCCATTGAGAACAAAAGACTCAAGTCAAACATTAAACAAAAATGACTCTTTTTGTCTTTTTCTAAAAGTTGCTTTTATTAAAAGTGGAAGCTTCCTATTGGGTGTTTGTACTATGTTTCCATAAACAAACAAACATTTATTCCCATGAGATTTCTAACATGGGGACAAATGTGCCCAAAGAGATCTTACCTCTTTTATTACACCAACTCAACACTGTGCAAGTCACATCAAGATCAATCAAACCAATAACATCAAGATATTCAAAACAATACCCAAATGTTCATCAGTTTGTTCTTTCCAGTTTTTAAACTTCAAAATCTTTATCCATTACCAGTTTCAAAATGGGGTTTCAGGCGTTTCAAAATGGTGCTCATAACCGGGAGCACTTTGAAAACTTCCAAAAATCTAAAGTTAAATGCACACATACACCACATCACACCAAGAACACAACAAAATAAAAACAAACAAACAGGTCCGAATGGGTGCTATGAACATGGTGAAAACAGGGTTTACCCTCTCCTCCTTGGCTCGGGTCTAGGCACGGGTCCAAGGTTTGGGAGGAGTCCATGAAATCGGTCCATAGTTTCCCCTTGGAAAAGGAGTGCAAGAGTGCGAAGAACACGTGGTGTTCGTTCGGATGAGAGAAAAATGGGGGAAAAGAAGATGAAGAAGTTGGAGGAAGTTGAAATGACAAGAGAAAGTGAAAAGAAACTGGAGGGGGTGGGGGGGTATAAATACTTGAACTTTTGTCGCGGAATCCGAGACTTTGTCGCGGAACCAGGTTCCGCGACAAGGCATAGCGACATCAGAGAGGTCGCGGAGTTGAGGGTTGGTCGCGGAGTCATGCTCCGCGACAAGGCTACCGCGACAAAGCTCAGTATGGAGACAAGGTCAACGCAGATCATGTCGCGGAGCAGAGCTTGGTCGCGGAGTCATGCTCCGCGACAAGGTGCATCGCGACAATCACCGGAGAAGGGTTAAGAAGGAAAAGGGAGTTTGTCGCGGAACAGGGCCTGGTCGCGATGTATGACATCGCGACAAAGGACCTTCCGCGACAAAGAATTTTTGAATTTTCAAATTTTCTTGGACTGGGCCCGAGCATGATGTGGGCCTGAGTCCATTTTATTTGATTTGGGCTGAATAAATTCAGTCCAAGTAAATTCAAAATGCTGGGCTGAAAATTAAACAATCCACTTGCATAAAATTAGGTTGGGTTAGTTCCATTTATCTGTGGATTTTGTTTCGGGTATTGAATTTCTTCAATTCCCGAAAACGTTTTCTTAGACTTATGGAACTATTCCAACCAAGAACCTGGTTTTCCATGTTACTCTTATCTGCTCCTGTTTTTGGTGGTTCCGAACTTCTGCAAGATAGATGAATGAAATGCATTAGATTTTCTCCAAATATCAACATCCTCACATTTAGAGTCTTAGTACTCTAAATGTTTAATTGATCTTTGGGTACTTGCTCGTCATGAAATAAGTACTGTAAATATATACTATATATGTATATATATAAAAAATTTTGTGTTTTTAAATGCTGTTTCTTATTGAGTGTAAGCCGGATCTGCCACTGCTTGGCTTTCTTTCTCCGGATCGAACTGTCCTAGGTACTCTTTTAATCGTTGTCCATTCACCACTATATCGCCCCTGCCAGTTCGGATCCTGACAGCTCCATTTTTGAACACCTCTAGTACTTCATGTGGTCCTTCCCATCTAGATTTGAGCTTTCCGGGGAACAGCTTCAACCTAGTATTGAACAATAACACATGTTGACCAACATAAAAATACTTAGGTTTGATCCGGCGATCGTGCAACTTCTGGGTCCGCTCCTTGTAAATTCGAGAGCTTTCATAAGCTTGCGCTCGTATTTCCTCAATTTCATTGAGGTCCAACTTACGTTTGCTCTGAGCAACTTTCGGATCGAAGTTAAGCGTTTTAACGGCCCAGTAAGCTTTATGCTCTAGCTCTACGGGTAAATGACAGGCTTTTCCGAAGACCAGCCTATATGGAGACATCCCGATGGGAGTCTTATATGCTGTGCGGTATGCCCATAGAGCATCATTGAGCTTACGTGCCCAATCCTTACGGGTTATCCCGACAGTGGCTTCGAGTATGTGTTTGATTTCGCGATTGGATACTTCGACTTGACCACTAGTCTGAGGATGGTAAGGCGTGCCTATCTTATGGAGGATCCCATTTTTACTCATTAAAGTTTCAAAACCTTTATTAATAAAGTGTGTTCCTCCATCAGATATCACCACCCTAGGTACGCCAAATCGACTGAAAATGTTGTTCTTGAGGAACTTGATGACTTGGCTACCATCATTGGTCGGTAGTGCGACAGCCTCGACCCATTTGGATACGTAATCGACAGCTACCAAGATATAGTAGTTTCCACCAGATGGTGGAAACGGTCCCATGAAGTCAATGCCCCATACATCAAAGATCTCAAGTGTGAGAATCCCCTTTTGAGGCATCTCATCCCTCTTGGAGATGTTTCCTAATCTTTGGCATATGTCACAGCCCTTAACAAATTGCCTGCAATCCTCATAGATGTAAGGCCAATAAAATCCACATTCGAGGACCTTGTGGGCCGTTCGAGCGGGACCATGATGACCTCCATATTCTGATTCATGACATTTTCTGACAATTTGATAAGCTTCATGCTCGGTCACACATCGCCTGATTATTAAATCAGGGCAGTGTTTGAAGAGATAAGGTTCTTCCCAGAAGTAACTTAATACATCTCGTTTGAACTTATTCCTCTGATGATAGTTCGAAAACAGTGGGGTTACTCCGCATGCCAAGAAGTTAGCGATGTCGGAAAACCATGGACAAGCTTGATTATGCAGATGCAACGCGAACAACTGTTCGTCCGGGAAATCTTCATTGACGGCTTTTTCCTTTTTATAATTATCTAATCGAGATAAGTGGTCAGCAGCACCATTATCTCGACCTCGCCTATCTTTTATTATGATGTCGAATTCTTGCAACAGAAGTACCCACCTGATTAATCGAGGTTTTGCATCTTGCTTGCTAAACAGGTATCTCAATGCTGTATGATCGGTGTATACTATGGTCTTCGTACCTATCAGATACTGTCTGAACTTGTCAAACGCGAAGACTACAGCATACATTTCTTTCTCCGTTGTGGTGTAGTTAACTTGGGCCTCATTCAGGGCATGACTTGCGTAATGAATTACGCAATGTCTCCCATCCTTATGTTGTCCAAGAACTGCGCCCACGGCGAGACCACTAGCATCGCACATTACCTCGAAAGGTATTGACCAATCGGGTGGTTGCACTATCGGTGCAGAAACCAACATCTTCTTGAGCGTGTCAAAGGCTTGGACACACGCTTCATTTATTAAGAAAGGATTTTCTTTACAAAGCAGATTAGTGAGCGGCTTGGCAATTTTAGAGAAATCCTTAATGAATCGCCGGTAAAAACCGGCATGCCCTAAGAAGCTCCTAACTGATTTGATCGAGTTAGGAAGAGGAAGATTGGAAATGATAGAAACTTTGGCTGGATCAACTTCAATGCCTGCACGAGAAATGCGATGACCTAACACTATGCCCTCAGTGACCATAAAATGGCACTTTTCCCAATTTAAAACCAAGTTAATGTCCTCACACCTCTTTAAAATCTTAGCAAGATTGGTCAAACAATCTTCGAACGTATCTCCATACACAGAGAAGTCATCCATAAAGACCTCAATGCATTTTTCGATAAATTCAGAGAAAATAGACATCATGCATCTTTGAAAAGTAGCAGGTGCATTGCACAAACCAAAAGGCATCCGTCGATAGGCAAAAGTGCCGTACGGGCAAGCAATAAAACTCTCTCCCTGCCAACCTCTCAAGCATCTGATCAATGAATGGCAATGGAAAATGGTCCTTGTGTGTGGCCTCATTCAGCTTCCGGTAGTCGATACAAACTCTCCATCCGGTCACTGGCCTGGTTGCAACCTCTTCTCCTTGCTCATTCTTGGTTATGCACATCCCTCCTCGTTTGGGTACGACCTGCACTGGGCTAACCCATTTGCTATCAGAGATAGGATAGATTATACCAGCATCTAAGAGCTTGATAACTTCTTTCCTTACCACTTCCTGCATAAGAGGGTTCAATCGCCTCTGAGGTTGACGGGAGGGTTTAAACTCTTCTTCCATTAGAATCCTGTGCATGCAAATAGAAGGGCTTATTCCTTTTATATCAGAAATGGTCCAACCTATTGCATGTACATGTTTCTTAAGAACGACCACCAGAGCATTTTCTTGCTCTTGGGAGAGCTTAGCCGAAACAATCACGGGTAACTTTTTATGTTCTGCGAGAAACGCGTACTTGAGATGATCGGGTAGTGTTTTAAGTTCAAGCTCTGGTGGACATTCAACGGAAGGGAGTAGTTTGCGAGAATTGGGTAGTGGGAGAACAGATTTACCTTCGGGATCCTGCATCAGTACAGGATCCTCTTCCTCCTCTTGGTTGGCGTCATCATGGAAGTCGATGCCGTCAAATTCCTCCAAATCCCCTGTTTCGGGATCGGCAAAATGAACGGCTTTGCATCCTTTGTGCTCCACGCCAGCAGGCTTCAGTACCTGCTTTGATAGTTCATCCAGCATCATTTCACAATCAAGTTCAGAGTCTGGCTCTTCCCCAACTATTACATTTTCAAATGAAAAACAAGAACTGTCATTCGGAAATTTCTGCAATTTCTCCATATCAAAGATGATCTCCTCGCCATCGACCCTTAAGGTGACTTTTCCGGATTTAGCGTCAATCAGTGCACCACCAGTGGCTAGAAATGGGCGTCCAAGGATAAGCGGCATTTCAGAATCCTCTTCAATGTCGAGGATGATGAAGTCGACCGGGAAAAGAACCTGCCCGGTTTTGACCACAACATCCTTGAGGATTCCTACGGGCTGAGTGATCGATCTGTCTGCAAGTTGCAGTCTCATCTTGACCGGTTGAATTTCTCCAAGCTTAAGGCGAACAGCCATAGCTAGTGGCATCACATTGATGCTCGATCCTAAATCACAAAGCCCCATACTCACTTTGGCCTTTCCGAATTGTACTGGAAGTGTGCAACATCCGGGGTCCTCCTTCTTTTCAGGCATTCTCCTCTGAACGATGGCACTGCATGTGCTGTTGAGAATAATTACCTCTTCCTGCTCAACCTGCCTTTTTCCTGAAATCAATTCTTTCAAGAACTTAGCATAGATGGGCATTTCGGAAATCATTTCTGTGATAGGAATGGTTATCTCTACAGACTTTAATCGTTGCAGAAATTTCTTGAATTTAAGATCATGTTCTTTATTTTTAAGCCGCGCAGGATAAGGAATCCTGGGCATGTACTTGTTATTAGCAATTTTTGGTGGTGAAGGGAAGGAAGTTGTACCTTCACCTGTACCCTTATCTGTTTCAGCCAATTCAGGCGCAGCTTCAGTCTGCAATTCGGCTGTCTCTTTTTCCACTTCGTTCCCGTTATCAGCTTCCTTACCAGCATTGTCAACAATATCATCTTCTTCAAATTCCGCTCCAGTATCTGCTCCCTTTGGTCCAGCTAGTACTCTTCCAGATTTCAAGGTTATTGCCTTGCATTGCGGGTTCTTTTCCGCAGTACTAGGCAATGTTCCTTTGTCCCTTTTCTGCATCTCATTAGTCATCTGTGTAATTTGGGTCTCCACATTTCTGATGGAGGCCTGCAGTTGATTGTTGATCTCTTTCTGACTAGTGATGAAATCAGTCATCAGATTCTCAAGCCTTGAAGGAGGCTTTTGATTCTGATTCTGATTTTGATGCTGATTCTGATTCCACTGGCCTTGGTTTGGGACAAACTGAGGCTGGAAACTCTGATTGGGCTGAAAGTTCTGGAAATTCTGAGGCGGCCTCTGCTGGATCTGAGGTTGGAAACCTGGATTCTGAAAATGTTGGCCCCTGTTCTGATTGAATCCTTGGTTCTGCTGAGGGTTGAACTGTTGTTGCTGTGGCTTGTTCAAGAGATGTGAGTTCAAGGCGTTGTTGTTTGAGTAGGACAAATTCGGGTGTCTATTTGGAAAAGCTCCTGCATAGTTACAGCTCTCAGCTGTGACTTGCTCGCATGTGTCAGTTGCATGGGCGCCTTGACACAGTCCACAGATCACATCAGTTTGCTGTCCCTGCGCAGAACTTCCAACTCCTTGATTTACAGACAACGCTGCCACTTGCTCTTGAAGCTTTTCAATGTCTGACTTCTCTACTGTACCTACAGCACATAAACTACGAGGGGGAGTGAGATTACCATCATCAGTTAGAACAGAACGGTTTACACTCATGGCTTCAATCTTTGCCCAGGCTTGGTCCATAGGTATGTAAAGCAAATGTTGACCACCAGCAGCATCAAGCATGGATTTCCATGCTGGGGTCAGACCACTGTAGAACTTTCTCAGTCTCTCCCAGTCATGGAAGCCATGTTGAGGACACTTTCTGAGTAGGTTGAATAATCTTTCCTTTGCATCATACAAGGACTCGTCTGGTTTCATTTTGAATTCCGCAATTTTGGAGCGGCATTCATCCACCTTGGACTCCGGGAAGTATTTTGCTAGGAAGTTTCTGATCACATCTTCCCATGTAGACTTCTGATTTACGGGCAGTGACTTGTACCATGTTCGCGCTCCGCTTGTCAGAGAGAAGGGAAATAGCCTGAGTCGAATAGTGTTTGCGGGTACATCACGATTCTTGATCGTGTCACACAATTCTAGGAAGGTTTGCAGGTGATCATGGGGATCTTCATGACTTGCTCCGGCAAACTGGTTGCTCTGGACTAGATTGATTAGGGCCGGTTTCAGTTCGAAATTCCTGGCCAGGAATGGAGCTTGTCCAGGAATGTTCAGATATGGCTCTAAAATTGGCTGCATGTAATCAGCATCAGCTGCTGCTTGATGATTGTTCTCAGGCCCGCCTTGGTACTGCTGTGGGTAGTAGTTCTGAGGCATGAAATAGTTCCTCGGATCATTGAAATCATTCGGATTCGGGGGATTCTGATGGGGGTTATGGTATTGCTGATTCTGTTGGTTTGGGAAATTTTGCTGATTTGGTTGGTTTTGGTTGTTTGGTGGGTTTTGGTTCGGGTTGGGAGGGGGTACCTCGAAGTGCTGCTGCTCCATGTTTGGTGGATTCCCACCTCCTTGTATAATCTGGGGAGGGGGATCATCCAAATCATCATGATCAGCATCTTCGGGGTCTTCCTCGATGTTGTGAAGTGGGGGATTGGGTTGAATGATTGGTGGGATGTCAGGGTTTGCCAATTCGGAAATATCGCTGCTGGTGCTTGGCGAAAGTAATGCCTGTCGTTCCCGTTCCCGTCTTCGTTTAGTCTCCGCCCTAAGACGTCGAGCTGTCTTTTCTATTTCTGAATTAAACGGGATCTCGGCTGGCGTCTGCTTCCTCCTTTGCATAGAACAACGGCTTCAATAATGACAGTACCTGTACAATCCCCAGGTTAGAAGTGGTTCTGAAGGTGAATATTTATAATTATATGTATAGACTACTCTAGGAGCAATGAGGAATGTAATTCTCTAAATAAAACGGCGCTGCATCCTCCCCGGCAACGGCGCCATGAAACTTTTGACAAGTTTCGTTAACACGAGCTTTTTCTAAAATTATACCAGGTTAGATTTATTAAATGAAAAGCGTTATGATTCACGGGAAAGGGTTTAGGGATACATCAAGATTATTAGTCTTTTTATTACTCAAGTGTGGTGCGTTGGTTTCAAATGGCGCTGTGGTCCTCTCTGTCATGGAATGTTGACAAATCTCATGGCATAGCCGGGATAGGTTGACCTTCAGCCTGTCACACTGAGGATCCCCGGCAGATATGCCATGATACTTCTCATCAATTCTTGCCATAAGAGTTCCTGCCATGAAACTTTTTGACAGATTCCCACTACATGAGTATTTTCCAAAAAAATCATGATCCTGGTTTAGGTTTTATTTAATGAAACCAATTTATGATGGCGGTGTTGTGATTAGGGATATATTTATACATAGTCATGTTTTTATTGCTCGTAGTTAAGAAACTGTGCCCCCGAAAGCGCACGGTGTCAAAAATTGCAGTAATTTGTAGTAAGACCGGATCGTTCACTGGAGGATGTGCGATAGAAGCAGGTCCCACGTCGTTTTACTAGATTTTCCATTCGTATTGCTCAATAGGTTTGAAAGATGATTAATACCTACTAACATGAATTTAAATTAGATCTCGAAAGCAGTTAAATTAATCTACAAAGCAAATGAATCTATTCCAGAAAACGGATCAAAATTATTCTAGGAATGCAGTAAACATTATCTACGAAAGCAGGGAAAATGAGCATTGTGCCAACCGTGAAGTTGAGTCACAATGTAGACAGAAGGGACAGGAAGAAAAGAATGAAAATTGGACGAGAGTGAGATACAACAATATTAAACTTCCATTTTCATACGCAGATCTTTGTTTGGGATAATTCTATCAGATAGCTAATTCTCATGCTCTCAATAAGGCTTTCCCTTTAACAGACAGGTACTTGCAATATGAGTTTACATGTTCTTAAGACCGCAAATTCTAAGATACCACAGATTCGTAACTGCCCTGGCCTGGGTGTGTTACTTCATCTGTGGTGGAAAAGCAACACCCGACACATCATTTATTGAAATGCCAAGTACCACTATCATTCTCCCATGTCACACCCAAAGATTTGAATTCAGCCCTAAACTATCCCTTAACTGTCAATCCTAGTAGCAGTTACACAACTCTCAATACAACCGAGTGACCTCTAATGAAAGCGGTTAAAAGAAAGCGGTAAAGAAAGCATTTAAAACCTATCACTCGAAGGTTTTGAAAATCTGACCCTGGTAGTAAAAGACAGCTCCCCATCAGGATGAAGGAGTATGGATCAAGAATTCCCGGCTCTCAGTGAACCACTAGTGTGTTCACTTCCTTCCGGGTGATTATGAGATACAAACTAATGAAACGAACTAATAAATTAGTTCGTTCCGGATGCACTCACTCAGGACTCAAAAGTAGGCTTTGGCAGAAGAGGATAGCAGTTGAAAGAAAACTCAACCCTATCTTGGAAAATACCCAAGGCCTGGATGATGTTCCTCTAAGATTATTTACTACACTGTATTTGAATCCAAGTGGATCCCATCTCGGTGTAGGACTTAATCTTACATTTCCATCAGCCAGCAATTTTGGAAAATAATGGATTTGAAAATCATTCCCTGTCAGGTACTAGACTCTCAGTTAAAACACAGACCCTTTCAGTCTAGGCGAGACCTAATCGCTGAATCTGCTTCTTAATTTCCCAAAATACAACCCTTGACAGAATATGAATTAGTCATAACTGAAGAATTTATCCCTTACTCAGATCCGGATTTTATAAAGAGGTTTTTGTTGGAAATTTATAAAGCAATATCTGTTTAAGATCTAGACTTCTATTGTCCAAGGGAAGGATCCCAAAATAAGTACAGACCACAATAGTATATAATATTATCATGCATAAAGATATATGGAAGTGTAAAATTAATTGACCCAAAATATAGATGCGGGTCTAGACAGAAGGTGAAACACAGAATGAAGTGGTCAAGGGACCAAAGTAATGGCAGAATAATCAGGTGGACTGTAAACATCTACTGTCCAATTTCCTAATCACTCGGATGGAGCGAATTTAGACTGCTTAGACCCTATAATGGTGGTGTCAACACCAGTTGGGCCTCCACTGTCTGTGAATTCGGATAAAAAACCTACATGCTTCCCTTCTATAATGATCATCAGTTGGCATTGACTGATGCCAACTGACTCCCAGTACGGATTGGAATTCAGGTTTGGAAATTAAGATAATAAAAATAAAACTGTATCTGGATGGGAGTCAGCCGAGCAGCTATTATAACCCCGGATGGGCGAACCGCCAAGGCTTCCACTGACAGCCATCCAGACCATGCAAAATAACCATTAGTAACTAATACCCAGAATACGAGCTAGTTATCCATGAGGGAGTACCCGCCAACATTAGTCTGATGTATTCTTTACTAATGGTTCCACACAACACACAAAGACAAAATAAATAAGAACCAAAAGAAGATCCCTTGTATGAGAGACATTGGTTTCTCATGCAAGGTTGTGGATTGGGTCCACACTTGATGGTCTTAAATAATCCTTCCTACCATAATCAATTACAGTCCAGATTATCTGTTTAAGCCATCGAGATTTTGTTTATACAAGAATGTTTTAATGGCAATTGAACAAAGGTCCTTTAGTCATGATGATTATTGAAGTTTGATTATTGATAATCTCAATATTTAATCATTAATGAATCAAGGGTTCAATCAGTTAAGTGATGCAAATGGAGAATCAAAATTTGGGCAGCATAACACCCTATATTGCAATTCCAGAATGTTACATCCTAACCCGTGGGGCTATGATGTGAGTGTTGCAATATAAAATATGGAGAGAATGAAGTTTGTTTGAGATTAAATAGAGGGAGAGGAACCCTTGTCGCGATATCATAAATTTTGTCGCGGACCGAGATCCGCGACATGGACATCCCGACAGGTTTTTAGAATTTTTGGCAGCATAGCGCCTCTTTGTCGCTATGCAAGATTTTGTCGCGGAACGTGGTTCTGCGACAAGAGTGACATCGCGACAAAGTGTTTTCATAAAATTCTGAAGCATTTGAACCTTTGTCGCTATGCATGGAAATTTTGTCGCGGAACGTGGTTCCGCGACAAGGTGTTCAAAGATCAAGGAACATGGCATAATTTTTCTGTCTCAGAATGGGATTTTGTCGCGGAACGTGGCTCCGCGACAAGATGATTCCGCGACAAAAAGCCATGAAGACAAAATGCAAGAGTTTGGCTCCTTTGTCACTATGCATGGACAGTTTTGTCGCGGAACGTGGCTCCGCGACAAGGTATTCCGCGACAAAGGGTTTTAAATTATGGAGACGAGTGTCTTGAAACACCTTGGTCGCGGAACAGCCATTTTGTCGCGGAACGTGGTTCCGCGCCAGAAGGCGGTTGGCGCCCAAGGTGGTTCAGGACAAAAGTCAGAAAAAGCAGAAATGAACAGTGGCATGCAAACAGCGTGATCTCACCCTATTTCAGATCAAAAAGCTATTCTAAGCTAAAAATAAGCAAGAAACATTCAAAATAAAGAAGAACATGCCTAAACAAAAATAACAAGGATGGGCAGAATATTAAAATAAAGCAGGAGTCCTAATCTAGGGTTTGATCACACATCCACACAACATTATCCATAATATGCCAACAGTAAACATAAAAATAACAAAATGGGGGTCAAATGACACCAAAATGAAAAAGAAAGCATAAATCCATGGGGTGTGAGACCCATTTCATGATTTGGGACACAAATGATGAATGTTTTCCCATATTATTGAAGAGGTATTGTTAATACCCATGATTTGGGTATTACAAACCCTAAAACAAGAGTTTAAAAACCAAAACATGGTATAAAAATGGCTATCTAAGCAACTGTGAACAGTAAAACACTAAACTAAGCTAAACTAAGAGCAAAAATTAAATAATACATGAAAATAAACCTAAACTACTCTACCTAAGGAAGAACTCCTAAGCTTGCCTGCAAGAGCTCTACAAGAATTTCAATCTCTCTACTGGCCAACCCTTAGCTCATGGGAGACACCTCATATTTATAGAAGTGTAACCCTAAGCCCATGGGCCTTGATTCTAGCCCATTGTGTCTTAAGACATCACACACATCACAGCTTTGTCTCGGAGCATCCAGTTGGTCGCGGAACACACTGCATGTGGCAAGGCTTCTCGACTGGGTCTTGTGTCTCTATTTGTGCATCTTGGTCGCGGAACATGCCTTTGTCGCGGAGCATGCCATCGCGACAAGGGTCATCGCGCCAAGGGGCTTGGCTGGTCTCCTCTTCATTTGGGCCACTTGGTCGCGGAACATGCCTTTGTCGCGGAACACTGCATCGCGCCAAGGGGCTTCCGCGACAAAGGTCTTCCTGGGCCTGCTGGATTGGGCCAGATGGGCCGAAAATATTCTTTTTGTGGGCTTTTCTATCTTTTTCCCATCTTTTTGTTTCCTTTTCTTTTTCTCATGTTTTTGGATTTTTCTAACATAAATATGTAATAAAATTACATATTTATGTCTTTTTCACACCAGCTTATTATTTTTACAATTATGCATAAATCAGTCCAATTCGACTGCTTTCTTACTTAATGTAAGACCGGAGTGCGATCAAATGCCCGTTTAAGACACGGAAATGGATTGAAAATAATGGTCATTTTTGGCCATTATCAATTAGAATTAAAAAGCCTGTAGGACAGCTGAGAATATAGAGTCTTGAAAATGGATCATATGGATGTTTTGATTTAGTATCAGAGCATTTCGTACTAGGATTGCCTTTTCTTCCTTGGAATTCTTCCTAGCTATTCTTCAGGCCATCTTTCCTCCTTATTTGTTGTCGTTAATTTATGCGGGATTCATATCTTCTATACTTATGCTAATAGAGATTTGTTCCAAGCATTTATTTTGTGACCAAAGCTTTCTTGTAATCTCTATTTGATGTGGTTGCTACAAACATTTATATAAGCTTCAGATGTGCCCTAAAGCAATGGCTGTTGATGTCAAACAAGTGATTTGTAAAAGGTGCTTCATGAGGAACAAGCCTGCAATGATGATGTATTATGTTCCATCCTGTGAGGCTGTGATAGAAAATGAATAGTGATAAAAAGATATTGGCCATGCTAGATCTTTATGTGTATTGCAGTTACTTGATTGAATGCATACACAGTTTATTATATTCATTGTTGTAATTTCTCGTCATTTCTATTTTTTCAGCTTAACGGATGTCAACATCTCTATTGCACTTGAAGCAATCCAAGCACTGGAAATCTTGCCGGGTCTTCGTACCAAATTCTCAATCAGTTCTCCATTCTTATTGCCTGCAGTACTTATTAGTATTTTACCGAGACTCCTCCAGCAATGTAAAAATCTGGATGCTTAAACCTTGTGGACATTGTTTAAGGTATGATTTATATCTTTTCCTCAGCCATCTCTGTACTCCTTATAGTTTTTTGGATCTAAATGTTTGAAACCGCACATTAAACCATGCTTCACCATCTATAATAATTCTTGGTTTGATTGATTATTCAACTAATGGTGATTATTATCGTTTTAACAACCTGTTTTTCTGATATACATTATTCAGGTTAAAGATCCGGCTTCCCTGAAGGGCATGTAGTATAAAATCTGGATACCATTGAATCATGGTGTCAATGTGAGTTTGTGATGCCCAATCAGTGATGATGCCTGCCTATTCTGTTACAAATGGACCATTAGTTCAATGTTTTTATTGGTCACCTCTATAAATAGCCAAATGAAAATTGAGGATGTGAAGCAACTTGAATGGATGGTATTTCTTACATTCAGTATGAAACTGACAGTGCATTAAATAATACTTAGCATTATGAAAACAACTTTGGAGTGGATTTTATGCCTGAAAGTTTACAGCTGTGTTTCTGTTTTATCCTCTTGATTACATTAGCATCTTCATTACCTGAAATGAGTTTATGTATAACCTATGTAGCGTTCTTAAGCTTCAACTCTACAATTTATTTATTTATTTTATATATTACTCAAAATGCCAGAAGCTTAGACCATCACCAAAAAAAAAAAAAAGAAATAAAAATAACGCCAGACCTTGTGCAAAATTTCTTCAATTTAATGAATTGAAGAATATTGTGTATAGATTGGGTATATCAGTGATGTTAGAAACTTAGAATTCCTTTTTTTCAATTGTGTTAGAAATTTATTAATTTATTTATTTATATTTTTTCAGTTTAATTATTCTTCACATTTTTTTGTGTAAATCTTACTTGCATCATGCTTGAGGAATTTTTAAATTGATGATCGTAATTGACTGCCTTAATATTTATATCGCATATTTTCGAGTTTATCACACAACCTTTGATTCCTAGGAATGACTCGATTCTGGTTTATTTGGAACCGTACAAAAGTTGTTAGGGTTGTTAAGGTCGTCAACAGCGTTGGATCTGAAAAATATTCACACCAACCAGCTCTACATACATGCTACTCAGTTCATTCAGGCCATAGCTACGCTACAGGTAATTTTTCCTTGTTTCCTTTTTCTTGTTCAAATTAGAGCACAATGATTGAGAGATTTAATGGGGCAGTTTGTTTGGTTGCTTGATTGGATTTGATTTAGTTCCTGTTTAGTTAGGAATCATTGATGTTAGATGGGTGGATCCAGATTCGGTTATTGTAATTTACTGAATGAAATAATGGATTTTGTACCCAATTTAGTGGCTGATTTTAATTCACCAATTTTACCATAATTCCCCTCATATCCAGTCCCCCACATCCTTAGTATTCTTATGATTGTAAGTATAACAGCTTTAATTCAAAAAATACTATTACTATAAACAATTTTCTATTACTATAAACAATACAATGCAAAATATATATCACAAAAATTTTTTTCTTACCGGCGCGCAGCGTAGCGCGCTTTAGGACGAGTTCTAGTATATATCTAATGTATATAAATACCACACAGTATTTTTGAACAGTTGTCCGTATTTTTGAACAGTTGTTCCCTTAGGAACAGTACTGTGAACAACATCGTTCCGCCGCCTCCATTTCATTCTTGCTGCATCCAAAATTCGTCTCTCGCCCTAATTTCCCTTTCCACGTTCGCTTCCCCGTCAAGTGCGCATCCACCAAATCTCAATCTCTCCGGTCTCCGGTCGCCAAGAATCCGTTCGCCTTGCCGTCGAGTGTGCATCCACCCGGTGCAATTGCCAATTGCTCGAACCTGCATCGCCCTTGCTCGCCCTTCTCCTCCCGCGCTGCCGATTCCGTTGCAGCGCCACTTGTACGGCGGCCAGCCTGTTCGGCGTTCCTCATTTGTCCTGTGCGCTGGCGTTCGTACGGCCCCCACTCCCGAATGACCCGAAGTTTCAGCCACGCTGTCGTGAGGTTGGGAAGGTTCGTCATTTGATTCAACCCTAATTCTTTTATTTAATAGGGGGGTTTTCTTTTATTCAATCCTAATTCTTGTATTTAATTAGAATCCTCATCTGAAATTCGTATTCTTCGTGCTTGCTGCCTCTGTTCGCCAAATTGCTGTGTCGAATCGTTCCCTTTGTGTTGCGCGTTCCGCTTGGCCATTAAATTTGTGTATCAGAAGGCCATTGCTCATTTCTTCAATTGCGTCTGATTAATCAACGTATTCCTTTTTTTTGGCTTGTTTATACTGTGGGAATTTGTATGGTTCTTTTTACATTGTATAATATATATATTTCTCTCCTTGCTTCACTTGCGCCGTGTTCCAGTGTAAATATGCTTTCCACCGTGCATTATGCTTGCCGAAAGCTCTCAATGGTTTCAAAAAAGAGAATAGTTCTGTTTACTTTTCCTTTTATTCATATACTGGTCGGTGGCTTCCTAAGACTTGAAGTTGACTGAATGGATTTTCCTATTTGCGTAGCTCTTTACGAAAGGGTTGAAATAAGCTATTTCAGTCAAGTTGACTTCTCTTCTGTGTCCGAAATGTGTGGAGCGTTCCCCAATATTTCTAACAGTTTGCTGCTTGGGCAGGTGTTTCAGGGCTTGAGGGTTGTCATTCACAAAACTTCTATTCAATATTGCATCCCAATCCCAGGTCAGCCATACGCCACATCCGTTTACGGTTCATTTGGGTTCGCGGTTTTGCTTAGCTCTCTACCGAACGCCCAACCACCTTCCTGTGGTCCGTGCAACACTTTCGCGGCACCGTTCATTTGGTATGCATCAGGTATTACTTTTTCTAATTTGTAGTGCGCAGTTTCCCCATATTTAGCCTAATGCCGGCTCATCCAAAGTTAGAGATGGGCTTTGTTTCCTCCCGTTTTCGTCTGTTTTACTGTTCTGTTTTCGCTCTCCCCATAGTCCGCTTCAAGCTATTCGATCTGCTATGTTTTTGTCTTACCTATAACAGGCATTCTAAAACGACCTGCAAGGGCCGCCTTGCATTGTCGAAACAGCGTATTTTCTTTTTAAATATATATACATTCATTGTTATTGCATTACGTCCTTCGCATGTTGACATGATTGTGCATGAATACACACGGGGAACAGTGGAACACCCTCTCACAAAACCTTTTATGTGAGAGGGGAGAGATTCAAACATGGGATATCCAGTTCTGGTAGAATGTTAAATGACTCACCACTCAAAACGTGACTTGATTGGGACATAGTTGATTGTTTGAATATTTAATGTATTTTCATAACTTGTCTCTTATGTTTCAAATTATCATAGTAAATGACTCACCGCTCAAAACGTGATTTGATTGGGACATAGTTGATTGTTTGAATATTTAATGTATTTTCATAACTTGTCTCTTATGTTTCAAATTGTCTCTATGATATAACTAAATTATACTTTAGTGTAAAGTAACTAAAGTTACTTATAGAATGAAGCAATTAGATTAGTAATCCTATGTTATCCCACCAATGTAGACATGACCTTATTTGATTTTGATTCATTGGTCTTCAATGAATGTTAATTGTATTAATTTTTTCACCAGATCTGAGGAATTAGAAGCTGAGGGTGATGATCATGTTGATAAATCAGTGGCATTAGAAGCTTCCAATATTATGCCGAAGGAAAAACAGAGATATGCAAAAAGGAAAGGGTACATGGCATCAAGTTCACAAATTGCTTCTGGTGAAACAACAAAACCTGGAAAAGGTACATGATTTGATGTTGCTGCTGGTCCTGAACCAAATGCGGATCTTCAGAACTCTAACAAAGACAAGAAAAAAATAAAAGGCACAATTATCCAAGGTGTGATTGATATAGAAACATTTTTTTTTTGGTCATTCTTCTGAATCAGTTTTTTTTAGAATAAGTTGCAAAAAATGACTCTTGCAGGTTCAAAAAACTGAAGCTCATCCTGATGTTCATCCCCTTCAGTCCAGGTACCTTGTAACCTTTAACATATTTGTATCTGTGACGTGACTACTCCAAAACTAGCAGAGTTCTAAACTATTGTTGATCGAATAAATGTTTAACTTATGTAGGAAACATGTAATTCTTTTAGCCCTTTTTTTAGTATTTTTATATTTTTTGTGCTCCAATAACTTGTCTTATTTGATTTAAATTCTTCTTAGTCAATCCAGGTATATTCTTTATTGATCTATTATTATGTTATTATCTATATATACTACACAGTTTCGTTCTACAGTCTAGAGTTCACCGAATTGTGACCACTTTCTAGATTCTAGATGTAGGAAAGAAGTTAATGACTAAAATTGAAATGGTAAATGCGATCCTTAAGTTTTCTTTTGGTTGTTTCTATGATTCTATTCAAACCCATCTTATTTATTGAGAACTAATTGAGAATTTACTGAGTCATGAACATTTTCCATTAGACTGCAGATGCTGGAAATAAATTAATGAATAAAAGTAATAAGTCCACACAAAGTGGTTCACCTAAGTTGAAAAATTCAGAGAATTCTTCTAGCGGAGACCTACGGAAAGAAGGGAGTGATTCAGCCCAATCAGCTGTACAGGTTCCTGCAGTTAATGAGTTTAACTTACTCCATGAAGTCAGGAGCAGGCGCAAGATGAAGCTCAAAAAACCAGTACTCAATGATTTAAAATTTTCTGATAAAGACTTGAAGGATCAGAATAATCTGACATTGTGTTCTGTCAATGGGAGGACATTTAATTCAAAGGTTTCTATTTTGAGTTGAAGTCCAAAAATTAAGTACACTATTAAGTATTAACTCATTATCTGTATTTTTCCATACTGGAAAAATTGTCAAGTTGCTTATCAAATCCTCAACTGAGGAGATGGTGTACTTATGAATGGTTTTACAGTGCCATTGATTATCCTTGGTTTGCAAAAAGGGAATTTGTTGAATATCTGTATCATGTTGGATTGGGCCGCGTTTCAAAATTAACTTGTGCTGAATGGGATGTCATAAGAAGGTATTTCATGAATCAAACGACACTTTTGATCATACTACCGGCTCAAAAGAATCGTCTTAAAAAGAAGTAAACTATTAACTCTGTAATTTGTTCATATTCAATCAGTTCTCTAGGTAAACCACGGCGGTTTTCGGAACCATTTCTGACAGAAGAAAAAGAGAAGCTATTTTCGGAACCATTTCTGACAGAAGAAAAAGAGAAGCTTAACCAGTATCGAGATTCTGTACGGAAACATTACACTGATCTCCGTGAAGGTGTTCGGGAAGGATTGCCAACAGATCTTGCAAGACCTCTATCAGTTGGACAGCGTGTAAATTTACCCGTAAAACTTGTTTCTAAGAATCTTGCAAGACCTCAAGGATTGCCTAAATGATACGTCAAGGATTGCCTAAGAATCTTGCAAGACCTCCTTGAAGTCTTTTTGAGAACATGCCTACATTGGTAGGGAGACAAACTATTGTTGATAAATTTAGCTTCCAATGAACTGAAAATAAATGGACAAATGCAGGAGTTTATAAAGGTATTCTCTGGTGATAATCTGGATACTAATGATGGTATTTCCCAGTTATCCCCATTAGCAACTGATGCAGCCCGTCCGTTCAAGCAGGCTAAGCCATGAATTCTATCCCTATTCTTAAATGTTCTTTATCATCTATTTCTTTAAATTCTTTCTCCCTGCCCTTTATTAGCATATTTAACTTCAAGCAAACGCATTACTTTTTGGAAATTTCTTACTTATTATGGGCAATATTATTTGTTGAATTTATTTTTAATTTGTTGCAACTTGGAACATTGTGAGACAAAATAGCTTTTTTGTAAAAGACAAATAATTTAAAACAGTGTCCAATCATCAATTTTTAAATCCGCTATAAAGAGTAGCATTTTGAATTTATGAGACAAAAGTTAGGTCTCGAAATTGCCAAACAGTTAACTTTTACTAATTTATTAGTGACGTAATCAGTTAACAACTAATAAATAATTACCAAACAGGCCCTTTGTGTCTTTAAAAAAGCTATTTTGTCTCACAAATGAGCTGATTTAAAATAGTTGTTTTGCCAAACACTGGCGAAACACCACATATCTTTACAGCCTAGCTATTTCCTGAGTTTGAAAATGCTTGCTACATTCGCTGGAAGTTAAAATCATTTATATGCTCTAGCAAATGCATGATTTAATACATTGCCAACACTTTTCCTAGACTATGATTCTTGAAATGTTATGTTCCTTGCCCACCTTCTCAAAAATACAACTCTACAATAATTAAATTATGACAGAAAAAAGGATCTCAAGTCTCAACTATGATTCTTTTTCACCAGGTGACTTCTGCAATTACTGGCATTCAATCCCGTATTGTATCTATTGACAATGCAGGTTGTCAACAGAAACCATATTCTCAGCCTCTTACACCGGCTCAGATCCAGGCAAAGGAAAGCTGATGTTCAAGCACTTGTCGAGCTGACTCGTGCCCTTGGCAAGAAGGTCATTATGTTCACTTGCAAATTGATATTTCATGGTTTCTCAATTATCACTATTTTCCAGTTGGTTTATCTAGAGTTGAATATTCTTTTAATGTTGCGACACAACTAAATCTTGCTAAACTTCTGTTTTAGCCTCAACATAGTTTGCATCATTAACCATTGATGCTGTATGTTGCATTTGCACATATAGGTGCTGAATTTTTATCACACATGCCAATCTCATTCTTCTCATGTCTTCAACATAGGAAGTCGTTGTTCTAGAGTTGGGACGTATGAATGGTGAAGTGTGGGAAGATCAGAAGGATGGTGATGGCTCTTTGAAGGATTTTGAGCCATTTAAAAAGTGATATGCAGTAGTATATACGCAGTTGGGTGAAGTTAACAAACATGTACAATGCTTGAGACAACGGAACAGGTATCCAGGGAACATTCAGCACGTATGGCCTAGACAAATCTCCACTCCTGCTGATCCAGGTGGTGAAATGAGTCCTCTCGACCACTCCACTTGTCAAACTCATGAGTCAGAATCCCCTGCTAATGAAATAATTGATAGTTTGAGAACTAAAGCTCGGGCAATGGTATATGCAGCCATCCAGGTAGTGGATGCACCCCCTTTCCGGTAAAAATTCTAGCAATTCCCTTAAAAATTTGCAATCGAATTCAAAAACAAATTGTTATTGGTCAATTTTCGGTTGTCTATTACCCTCATGTTTTTCCCACTTCTATTCCATGTTCTTTCCCTTACATTTTTTAACTGCTCTTTACAATTTACTGCTCTGCTTATATCACAACATCATTCCTTTCTTTTCTATAATAGAAGCCTACTATAATGATTTTATATCACTGCCTATTCAACTCACATATAAGCATCATCCTCCTCTACAACAATCTTGGTAAGCTTTTGTAAGGTCCTTTGGTCCGCACCTCCCAATTCCATATTCATGTGGTCACTTCCTCAATATATTTCACACAACAAATATTCCCAAGAAATTCCACATCACAAATTACCATACACCACAATTAACTTACACAAACAGTCGCGCGCAGCGTAGCGCGCGACGCACGATTTCTAGTATATATATATGTCAAAGAGCATCTTGCTACAGTTGTGGAATCTTGTACAGTTGTTTCTTATGAACAGTGCGGATCCTTGTCCTTGTCCTTCGCTCGCCCTTGCTGCTCTCGCCAATTTCGCCTAATTTCGCTGCTCTCGCCAATTCCGTTCAGCCCTAAACCTCCAATCTCCGGCTCCAAGGCTCCTTCTCCGCTCTCTCGCCCATCCACCGCGCTTCCTTGCCCCAAAACCCATGCACTCCTATTCTGCTTATGCGTCGAAATCCTTCATCGGCCATTCAACCACTTCGGCGCTGCCTCGTCGCCAACGAGGCGCCGTCCTGCGATGACCCTGCCCCGGCGCCATCGCTGTACGGTTTCGGTAGATTGCACCAGTGAGTTTTTCCCTTCCTTTCGCCCATTTATAGCCTAAATCCGGTCCGATGAGGAGAGGCAATTAGGGTTCTATTTCTTCTCCACGGGTTCAGCGCTTCAGGGAGTCATTTGGGTGGACGTCAGCACTGTGCATTCAATGTAATTAGGATTCTATTTCTTGGAAATTAGTGTGCTGTTTATTGTAATTTGATTTTCGGCTTGCTATGGATTATATCTTCCCCAGTCTTGATTCGGATTTATTTACTATTTCAATTACTGGTCTAAGGGTTTAATGTTGTACATTTTCTTCTTTGCTTTTTCAGGGGTGTTTTGATTGTGTAATTTAAAAGTGATCTGAAAGCAAGGCTCCCTGGGTTGTAGCCGTCTCCTGGATTTGGTGAATTGGTATTGTTTGAGGTTTGTAGTTCGATTCATCTTGTTAGATTTGGTTCTTTTTCTTCGAGATACTGATTATTGTGGAGATATCTGTACTGGCTTTGATATTGTTGTTTAAGTGTAAATTCAATAACGAAATTGAGAAACATGCTTATTATACATTAAATTTATACTAGACAACGAAGCTATATAAACTTCTACTTGATTGATGTGTGACCCTACTACTAAATTAAAGAAAATGATTGGAAATTATCATTATTCAACAAATCTGTGCATCATCATATCACCATACAAGGATCTATTTGTGTTAAGATGAAGATGGTCACAAATGAAATTTTTTGTTCTATTTTAGGATTGGCTAAGATGAAGATGATGAAGATGAAGGTCCTGTTCTTCTCGATATATTGCTTTGCTATGCTCAGGAATCATGATACAATGGAAATTTTGAAATACGTTAGCACTTAGCAAGGGCTGATGTGCTATTATTGATTTATTTTATATGTGTTTTTAGATCTATGCTCCTATGTCATGCACATTCATAGCCAATGTTTTTTATGAAATCATACAAAATCCTTGGCCTTTCTATGCAACAACTTAGAGACAACTCTGATGTAGAGGCATATTTCTTTAAAGCATCAAAAAAACTACGCACAAAACTTTCTGGAATACATTTGAGCTTCAATATATTTTCAGCTTGAAAAAATTTATGTTTGATTCAAGGTATAGCTTGAAAATATATACTTCTCTTCGGTGCTGAGAATGAGTCCTATGCTTAAATTTAGAATTCCCTTTTATTGATCAGTTAAGAGATTTTAGGGAGATATATTCAAATTTTTTCAAATACATTATTTTCTTAAATCTCTAATGCTCAAATCAAGGTTAATCTCCACGTAAGATCTTTGACTTCCCGTTACTTCAAATTTAATTGAATCTCTTGTTGAATCTTGGCTTAAGTCACATTCAATGTACACGATGTAAGATCGATCTTTCATTCATTTATTGATCTTATTCTCATTTGCTTCCTCAATAACATTTTGCTATGCACATATTACAAATTATAATATTTCAAAACGAAGTACAAATAATTAAAATTTCAAAACGGCAATCACTTTTTATATTTATATAAAGTCTTGAGTTTCTACATTATTCTATTTGGCTAATTGCTTGTAGTTCTTTTTTGGTAAATCTATATTGGAATTTATTTTCCTTCTTGATTTCCTTGGATTGCTTGAATGTAGTCACTCCGTTGTGGTAATTTATACTCGATGAATATGAATAACTTCTATGTGGCTTTGGTAGTTGATGCTTCATACATGGCCAATACTATACAGGTCCAACGCATTGGTCTCCTGCTACGGATGACACTTGAAATTGAATTCCTGCGTACTGATATTAATGTTGTTGTTCCAGTAGCCTTACTAGATGTCTCCCGTTGTTCTGTTCATGCTCACTGAATGGATTTTGTTTTCTGAACGATAAATGGATTCTTATGCAGTTTATTTTTTCCCCTTGAGTTGTGGTCGGAATGCCTTTGTGTGCAGACTAGGAATGTTGCTCAATAAGCAGCTGATTCAATTACGAAACTTGAAAGTTTTGGTTCTTTGTGGTCTTAAAAGTATTACTGTTGATGATGGGTACATCTTTCTTATTTTCCTTTCCTGCTTTGTTAACAAGATTTGACTTGAACATATTCTCTCTCACAAGACGAAGACGCAGAATATCGTTGTTAGCCTGCATTACTCCTGATGATAGGTATATATGGGAATCCTGGTAACTAACTATTTGGGAATATGATCAACGTAGCGGTCTCATGATTCGTTAATTGATTAGATTTTTGCTATCGAAGCTATTTTAGAATCTGATCACTATAGTGGTCTTTTGATTAGTAAATTGAATTATTGTAGGTTCCAGATACTCTATGTTTCGTGGATATGTTTTGCAAAGACAATGTTTTAATACTTTGCACCACTATCAAAATACGATGCTTGGCCTTAATTTCTTCGCTCTCTTTTACTCTCACATTTCAGCACTGAGGTTAGGCTTTACACAATTAAACATATTTATTCAAATCCTACTGATTGTCTCCCCAGAGTTGCTTTTGTTGAATTTTTCTACGTGTTTGTTTGTTTTTCTTTCAAGACTTTTCTGGTGCTATTGATTTGGTTTAAAAGTGATTTAATAATTTTGTTATATGCTAATGGTTTATTTTGGAATTTTAGCTGTTAGGAAGGTCAGGGATTGAGCACTTAGATGTCTGCTTTGGTATCCTTGTAACTGCAGGACTTAAATATCTACTTGTTGATTTTGTTATGCTTTGAGTTACCTTTGAACAATTACCTTTATAGTTTGCCCTATTAGGTTTGGAGTTGGGTTTTCTTTTTAGATTCGACCTGTATATGATCTTGTCTGTATACATCGTGTTCATTTGTTGTTTGAAAGAGAGAAGACATGTAAATAATCTACAGCTACAAAGTATTTTCTTTAGAGGCAGTGGATAAGTATATGCTGAAACTGCATTTTGTTGCTTATTTGTAGGCAAAAATGGCTGGAAAGGCATGTTTTTGGCGTCTTTCTGAGATTAAGGAAAGGCTTTTCAAAATACTTGGATTGGGCTCAATTAAATCACACAGAATTTTATCCAGTTTTGTTAATACTGCTTGTATTTTTTTTCAAAGGCGATTTATTGAAAGAGCAAAATGAAGTGCCACTTTTAATCTCTCTTGTGACTCTTACCTACTTAGCATAAATTTGTATGTCTGCAAATGAAGTGCCACTTTTAATCTTTTTTTTGCAACTCTCACAAATGTGTTTGTCTGCTGTTGTTTCATTAGCTCATTTCTTTGATTTCTTCAGGTTTTAATACTTTTGCCATTGGCTAGAATTGCCCGTTGGGTTGTTAAAAAATTGATCCAGTTAATTCTATCCAAGAATAAGGCCACTTGAGTTACATTTTGAGCAATTGAGGGAGTACAAGCCGAATTTTCTTATGATGCCTCTTATTAGTAACAAATTTCAAGATTTTTTTCCTCAAATTTCTTTTTTCACAACGGTGCGCGCAGCGTAGCGCGCGCCAACGAGTTCTAGTATATATATATATATATTATATGTGGAGTACTAATTACTACTCCCTCCTAGAATGATTTCCTGGAATATGGGCGGATGGAAGGGAGTCTTTTTGCACACCGACGGCTCTAAAATTCCTGAGCATTCCAGGGCAGGATTCGGAGCTGTCTTGAGGGAGCAGTCCGGCCGATGGTTGGTGGTGTTACGGGGTTTCTTGGAGATGTATCAGTCCTGCATGCGGAGGTGGCAGGTGTGCTCAACGGCCTTCAACTCGCTGGAAGCTTAGGTATTGAGAATATTCTTTGCTTGTGTGACTCAATGGAGGCAATTCGTTTGATCAGATCAAAGAGGATTGCAACTCATGCATTAGCTGCTCACCTCATGCAAATTGAGGACCTCCGGTTGTCATTCCAGAGTTGTCACTTTGAGCACATTTGGAGGGAGGGCAATTCTGTAGCCGATGGACTAGCTCGTATGGGAGTGGATAATGAGCATTTTTATACCACCTGGGCGTTTTCCCCGGATTCTGTGAAGACTCAACTCGCAGTTGATGTTGCGGGCACTTGGTTCCCCCGATACTAGATATAGCTTATTTTGCTACTTGTTGTACTGGTTTTTGGATTTTGCTTTATTCCTTCTTGTCCTACCTTCACTAGCCTTTTAAGGTTGTATGAGCGAAAAAAAAAATTACTACTCCCTCCGTCCCATTCCAAATGTCCTACTTACTATTTTTGGATGTCCCATTACAAATGTTTTCTTTCTATAAATAGAAATAATTTTTCCCTCCAACAACTATGTGGACCCCACCATATACTCACAAACCAACTCTACCTTAATTCTCGTGCCCAACAGTAACAAGACACTTGGAGTGGGACGGATGGAGTACATTTATTAGTATTTTTTTAGAGCCGAAGCCCGAGAAAAAAGTACTTCTCTGTTTTTTGAAAGATTGATACGGACCCACCCAGTACGCAGTCCAATACACATTTTAAACCATTAATAACTCAAATTCGATACAAGTAAAAAATTCTAAAAGTTCGATATTTAGAAACTACACGACGAGACGAAACTAACAAGATCTCACTTGGCTATATTTTAACTTATATAACCATGATAAAATTTTAAGTCAAAGCATATGAGTGAACAGTAGCAAAATGTCAAATGTAGCTAACAAAAAAAAAACGGAGGAAGTACAAAATAACAAAAACCGAAAAAGAAGACTGAAACTACTATAGTGGAAGGGGAGAACCGGAGAAGCTAATCTACCAAGACTAGTAATGGGAAACTACGCGCTGGATGCATCCTTTTAATTTTTTATTAAATATCCAAATAAAATATTTTATAATAATTTTTTACCTATATTTAATGGGTTTTTATTTTTATTTATATTACAATAATTTGATAGTAGTTATTGGCAAGTATTTTTGTTTGTATTGAAACTTTAATTTTCTGCTCTAAATTTATTATTTTCAAAATACTATAATAAATTATATGAATATTGATAAAATCTCAAGAATCATAGTTATAAACATAAAAAAAGTCATGCTGCATGCACCACTCAAAAATCAACATAGCATGATTTAAAACAAAATTTACTAGAATAAATATTTTACAAATTTTTGGGATTAATACTTATAAAATAAGTAGAAGTATTAGTGCATATTCGAATTTGGTGGAACCAGGCACTGCTTTAATTGGTGTCCCTTTTTATTATTCTTTTTTAACTTTTTGCTACTTTTCCTCTTCTCCATTTATGGGAAGTTTATTAGTTTTTTTTTTTTTTTGTTATTTTTTACAACAACAACAACAACAAAAAAAAAAAAAAAAAACCAAAGTACTAAAACCCTAAATGCAGGAACTTTAGGAGCATGGCTTTGTTTTTGTACAACTAGGATCATTGTCATTTGTCAGGTTGAAATCTAAATCTACATAGTACTACTAATTTAAATATCAAATTTTATGCATGAATGTCAACGTAACTACGTAAGAGTAAGAGTATACGTCCGTTCTCAAATAAATAAGTTATTTGCATAGTAGTAACTATTCATTAAGTAATTTTGATTAATTTTTTAACATGATTATATAAGAAAAAAACATAGTCAGGTGAGATCTTGTTAGATTCACCTAATCACGTAGTTTTAGAATATCAATTTTTTTTTTAATTTTACTTATATACAATTTGAGTTATAAACATTTAAAAATATAAGTTGGACTGTGTGAAACGCACGAATGGATCATTTATTTATATGAGAAAAGAGAAAGTAATACATACTATTACAAAAAGAATTTACTGCAAATATATGTGAAACAAAAACACCACCACATCAGTGAGTTACAAATGACTTAGCTTTTATAAAAAGAATGCTTCAAAAAAATCAAACACATCATTCTGCCTGCAGTGCCCCCCCGTCAGAAACTTTCTCAACTATAATTAATTAATCCACTAATTAATCTTAATCTTATACCAAATTATCATTAATAATTAGTTCACTATCCAATTGTCTCTTCTTCTTCCCCTCGTACACTTGCAGGGACCCGTCCGACCCGCCGGCCACCATCATGCACCCATCATCCCCGCCGCCGCCACCCCCCCGCCTCCAGCACACGCCGCTCACAAACCCCGTCGTCCCTCCCAACGACTCGAACCCGCCCTCCCAAATCGGCTGCCCCCACCTCTTATCGTACACGAAAACTCGATTGTCTTCCGACCCGCACGTGAGCAGCCCCCCGCCGCCCCAAACCGACAGCCCCACGAATCTTCGGGTGTTGACGTGTCCTCTGTACCTCCTGATAAGTTCCCGGCTCTCCGTGTTCCACATCATCAGGCATCCATCGACGGCGGACGAGACCAGCGTGCTCGAATCCAGAAACTTCGCGTACGTCACGGCCTTCTCGTGCCCGTCCAGCGCGAAAACCGGCTTCGCCGCGTTCCGAACGTCGTAGCCGTAGATGATCCGGTCGGCGCATCCGACGGCCAGGATTGATCCGCCGAACGGGTTGAATTCAACGGAACAGACCGAGCTGCGGGAGCCGGGATTCGGCACGACGGAGGCGACGCATTTCCCTCCGTTGTCGTCGCAGCGCGTGTCCCACACGTGGAAGGACCCGTCGTCGGACCCGGAAGCGCCGAGGTTCGGGTCGGATGCCGAATAGTCAATGCTCCAGACCCGGCGCCCGCCGTGCTCGTCCCTCTCAAAAACCGGCAACCGTCTCTCGAGGTCGTACTCCATAACCACCCCATCGTAGTCCCCGGAACCGATAACCCGCGAGCCCGACCCGGGCCTCCATTTAAGGCTGCTGAGCCTGGCTGCGGTCCAAATGTAGAAATCACACGCGGCGGAGTGATCGAGAGAAACCGAAACCCTAGCCCCTCTTTCGGCATCGCCGACCAACTTCTCCGCCCGGTAAATCCTGATTTTTCTAGCAATCCCGCCGGTGGCGAGGAACCGGTCGTCGTGGTCGAATTCAACCACTCCAATAGCGTCGGAGACGGCGGCGGATGAAGAGATCACGGCGGAGAGGATAAAATCCCAGTCGCACCTGGCCGCCTCCTCCTCCTCCATGGAATCCGGATCATTGTCGTCGTGGGACAAATTGTGGTTGTTAGTGGTGTCTTCATTTTGGTGTGTTCCTTGAGTGAGTGGTTTCATGAATATTAATTCCCATTCATGAGCAGCATACCAAAAGATTATTGCAGATTGATTCGAATTTTATGTATGTATCGAGTGGGGAGAATTAATTAATTAACCGCAGCAACTATTGATGAGATATTTGGGGTTGCTTTTGTGATTTTGATTGATGGGTTGTTGTTGGGTTTGTGGCCAATGGAAACCTCATCTCATGGAATTGGGTATCATATACTACTACTACTACACTTTATCCATGTTGAAATTTAATTTGGCTATGAAATATACTTTCAATTTTACTATAATGCCCTCTTATCTATCTATATGTAAAAGGAAAAAAAGATAAAAACGTCCTTTATCTTTCCAAAAATTTCAAATCCGTCCTTTTTCTATTTTATTACCGATTTAGTCCGCTACAAATGCTAATTATGTTCAAATCAGTCATTTTTTCACTAATTATATTCTAATTGCTGACGTGGCAAGGGTTTTAATTTAAACCTGACACGTGTGCATAATATTAGTCCTTTTTCTTTTATCTTTTGCCAATTCAGTCCTAAACTTTTATTTTGTTCTATTTAGTCCTCTACCCCAATCACTCATTTTTATATTAATTGGCCTCAAACCTTTCAAATTATTTCATTTTAGGCCCAGAACCTTAAATTTTTTATTATTACTAATCCATTTATCAAATAAATGCACAACATACTTTCATAAATAAAATTAAACACCAAACCTCATATATTGGGTTCGACGGCTTTGTTATCGGGTCTTTCAAGTACCGGAATTTTACGGACTCTCTCTAATAACCACTCGACCGCAACCGATTGTTCATTGGTTTTGGTTTTCTTCAGTAACAATCAACAGAATCTTACTTTGCGTCCTACCTTAGGATGTAGCAATATTTAAAAGTAAATGATTTAACTTGAATTTTTGGAAGGTTATGGATACAGGAAGCCTTGGTTTTATTGAAAAATATTAATATTATTAAAAATATTAAAAAATAGCCTGAATTTTATTGTCCACAAAGTATGATTGTGCTGATTGTTGCTGAAGGAAACCAGAACCAATGAACCATCGTTACGGTCGGGTGGTTAGAGAGAGTCCGTAAAATTCGGAACTTCAAAGACCCGGTAACAAGGCGGTCAAACCCAATGTATGAGGTTTGGTATTTAATTTTATTTACGGAAGTATGTTGGGCATTTATTTGATAAATGTATTAGTAATAATAAAAAATTTAAGGTTCTGGGCCTAAAATGAAATAATTTGAAAGGTTTGAGGCCAATTAATATAAAAATGAGTGATTGGGGTAGAGGACTAAATAGAACAAAATAAAAGTTTAGGACTGAATTGGCAAAAGATAAAAGAAAAAGGACTAATATTATGCACACGTGTCAGGTTTAAATTAAAACCCTTGCCACGTCAACAATTAGAATATAATTAGTAAAAAAAGGACTGATTTGAACATAATTAGCATTTGTAGCGGACTAAATCGGTAATAAAATAGAAAAAGGACGGATTTGAAATTTTTGGAAAGATAAAGGACGTTTTTACCTTTTTTTCCATATGTAAAATGTAGCTAATAAGGTATTGTAGTTGTTTTAACCCCATAAAATTATCGTTCTCGGTTCTTCAACAATATGTCTATTTCTTACGCTCTCTATCACATTTAACTTGTCCTATTTGATTTCTGCACACAATTGAAAGCATTTCAACAGTTAATATCTTAAAATATGTACAACAAAAAATTATGTAAAATATATATTCTAAAATTACACGATTATACAATTGTAACAAGATCCAATTTGATTATTTTTTTCAAATGTATATTTGCAGTAAAATTGAGTCAAAATTAAATAATGAAAAGTAAAAAAAGTCAAACAGAACAAGATGAACGTAGGGCCGGGAGTACATTTCATTATTACTGTACACAATGAGTGCACGTGGCATATCTATGTGTGATTTCCTCTTATTGTTCCTCCTTTTATTTTCTTACAAACTAAAACTCGCCTTAAAATAAGACCAACTAAAAAGAGCAAGACAAAGCCGCGGAAGATTATTACATGGAGTAAATATTATCCCTATTTTGAATACATTTACTAAACCTACAGATGGATTGCGTGCATTCTGTGAGTAAATCAAAGCTTGTATTTTTGTCTTTCCCAACAGGCGAAAGAAGCTAAGGGCCGTAAACAGTGACCAGATAATGAATGCATATATATATATATATATGTCCACTTTATTTATAAAGTAGGATGGCTAGCTAGCTAGCTAGGGGGTCATTTTTATGTTATCTTTAAAAGCTGTAAGAAATGGTGAATGGAGATAGAGATGCCCAAACTTAATGGGCAGGTGGGTTATAACTGAAAGAGGCAGATGAAAGTATTAATTGGATCAGAATTGTGGAGGAGACAATGGGAGTGGTGGTTGTTTGTGTGCCTCAATTTTGTAAATTAGGGTTTTTGTGGACAGAGATGGTGTTAGCTCCTACTGTCTGACGTGGTTTAAGCAGTACCTTTTGTCCTCTCACAATATGTATCTATTTTATTCCATGTGTAAGTTTTTTGGGGTACTACGGTATTATTAATTCATTCATTCATTCATGTACGCATTATGGTAGAATAATATACTCCTATATAATGGTATATATATATATATATATATATATATGATGTACTTCCTCCATTTTTTAAAAGTAGCTAATGTAAACATATAAATTTTGTTCGCCAATGAAAATGCGACACATGTTATCTCAAATATTAATTTATTTATTTTTAGGCATTTTAAATAAATTAAATGCTTAAAATAATTTATATATTTATGAGGCTATTTGGATCCATCAAGTTAAATGGATTTATGTCAGTCCAATGTGGACAAGTCCAAATGAAAAACACACATGTCCTATGATCCAATGGACGCTTGGAACGAGCCGACCCATAAAAAGCTGCCCATGTGAACAAGTCCAAATGAAAGACATACATGCTCCATGATCCAATGGACACTTGAAGCAGCCAGTCCATGGAAATCAATCAATGTGAACAAGCCCAGATGAAATACCCACATGCTCAATGACCCAATGGAAACGAGGATTGGACCGGCCCACCGAAATCGGCCCATCGTCCACCATTTTTCCTCTATAAATAGAGGAGTCCCCTCATAAATTAGGGTGACATCTTCACATACCTCTAAACCTCAAAACCTCTAGACCTTCATACTCTGAGATTCATACACTTAGACACATAGAGAGACGACTCACACACATCTACTCATTCTCAAAACTCATACACTTGAGATCCTACAGCAACAAAACGCTGTTGAAATTCCGAGAAGCCGGAGAAGAAGCATAAAAGCATCTCCAAGTCTTCAAATGTTGGAGGAATCAAAGGAGTTCTAGAAGTCGAGCCACATATCATTTGATATTCTTAAATTTCTCATATTTATGTAAATTGTATAGATTGTGAATTAATAAAATCGTTTGCAGTTGTTTTTCTATCAAATTTTATGTTCTACAGTTACATTGGGGAATATGACATTATTCACAGAATTACTTTAACTTAACGTTTTATCATAGTTATATAAGTTAAAATATAGCCAAGTGAGGTCTTGTTAGATTCGTCTCGTCTTGTAGTTTTTTAATATCAAACTTTTAAAATTTTTACTTGTACCGAGTTTGAGTTATTAATGGTTTAAAATGTGCATTGGACTGCGTGCTGGGTGGATCCGTAGTTTTTTTTTTTCAAAAAAAAAAAAAAAAACCAGAGGAAGTATATATTATTATATAATTATAATGTTGACATTTTGAGACTCGGACTTTCGGATATATGGAGTTATGTTAGAAAGGGACATGGAAATTGGGTAGATGCTCCACATCGTCTGTTGGTCATAAAAAATAGAAAATAAAAAATAGAAAATAAAATAATTTTTTTTTTTAAAAAAAAGGTCGTCTGAATTCACTTTATTTCTTTTCAAATTAGTTTTGATTTGGCCATTTGGGTTAAGCACTTAATTTGTGAGTTTTAATTTATTTTTAAATTTTAATGCGGTGGATTTTATTATACCAAAATATTTTTAGTTAATTAATAAATTTAGACGCATATGTTTTAAATTGATGCGGTTTGTGTTTAATTATAGCGCGTTGAAACAATGCAAATAATTATTGTAAAATGTAGAATACAATACCATATAGAAAAGTTAATTATATATAAGTTGAAATCGAATTTACCAATCTAGCTATTACATGTTAGCCACAAGTTCCAGCTACTACTGTTCTTCTTTTTTTATAAAAAAAAATAAAAAAATTGCGATTTCATGGAACGAAGGTATTTTATACTCTCCACATATATTTACGTACATACGTGTAATTGTTTGGAACTTAATTTATGCGTGTGTATTCTAATTAATATCAATGTTAATTTCATAGGCTCAATTACAATTTGTAATCTTTAGGGTTTGTGTCGGTACATGACTCCAATTGGCCGTCTAGTTTTGAAATTATTAAAATGTTCATAGTATAGACTCCAATAGTCCAATTCCTAGAAGTGTGCAATGGTTCTAAGCTAGCAAGTGCCACACTTGCTTGTAAAAAAATAAAGATAAGTTGAAGTAGCTATGTAGTTGATATAAATATCTTAAAAATGTAGGGAGAAATTGGGCATTTTTCAAATTAAAATGCATAATGTGGTAGTCAATAGTATTCCTCCGTTTCTAAATAGTTGTCTCTTTCAACTCAATTTCAATAACTATTGTTTGTATTAATTAATTCATAAATTTATATTTTTACCCTTCAACTAAACTCATTCTTAATAAATGTCAAGAAATAATATTTATGTAAAGTGAATCGCAATATAATAAAAATATATCATAACTATCTATAACTACCTAAAAATCACAACTATTTTGGAATACTTTTTACTCTCTAAAAAGACAACTAAACAATAGGGGTGTCAATTTGGACACGAACCCGAAAAAACGAACCCGACCGATACGAAAAATTTCAGGTTTTGCTTTAGTCATTTTGGGTTTTTTATACCACCTGCTCAACCTGACACGAATACGACCCGAAACTTGAAATTATGCCAATTTTGGCCTATAACCCGAAAAAACAAACCCGAACGACACGAAAAATTTCAGGTTTGGGTTTGGTCATTTTGGGTTTTTTTTTCGGAAATCAGGTCGACCCGAAACCTGACCTAAAATATTATACAACCTGATCAACCCGACACGAACACGACCCGAAACCTGAAATTGACACCCCTACTAAACAAGAAAGGAGGGAGTAACAATTAATTGCAGCATTTAATATGTTGTAGTTTCCAAAATGAGGAATGGGACTCAAAAGTATGTGGTATTTTTTGTGCCAACAAGTGTCTACGTCGTATTGTGGAAAAAGTAAGATTCGTCAGAACTTATAATATCCACAATTCCACATTTCCACCTAAATGGGCCACCTTTCATACTCCAACATCTGTCTGGGCCCCAGTTTTACTTGCTCTTATTTAGGCCCATCTTTACTTATTCTTAATTAATACTACTAACATCAAGTACTTAAGAATTAAGATTTCCCCAAGACGATCTTTATTCAAAATATATACATTTAATCTTGGTTTCCCTAATGAGACTTTCTGGTCATACTCTATTCAAGACTAGATAGGCTCCAACCTATACACAAAAGTTGGTAATCTTGAAGCAGTCACTTTTGCTATCAGGGTTTGGCAAATTTGGAAAGCAAGGTGTAAAGAGTTATATGATCTTGTCAATACAAATTGTGATTCCCTTCATATGACTATTAACAGGATGAGCAAGAACTACATCGTGGCACTTACAGATTCAAAGAAAATTGGCATAAAGGATTGGAGAATAACACGAGCTAGTTGGTGCAGACCACCTGAGACGTGGTTCAAACTCAATTGCGATGGATGTTCGTCTCCTACATATAGCAAAGCCGGTGGAGTTATCCGTGATTCAGAAGGGTTGGGTTGGAGGCGTCCGCATGAAAAAGAGTGCCATGGACACGATTCAAGCTGAGGGGCTTGGAATTTGGTTATTTACCAAGTTGGAGGTAGAATCTAATTGCAACCAAGTAGTGAATTTGATTAGTTCGAATATAGACACCTACGGTATCTACTCTTATTTGATTCGTCTAATAACGTAGTTTTAAAATATCAAATTTTTATAATTTTCTTACTTATATACAATCTGATTACCGGTTAAAAAATATTTATGGGATTGCGTAAAATGCAGATATGGTATAGTTATTTAAGAACATAATGGTTCCCAAGTTTTAGCAAACAAGTAGAGTAGGAATTTTCATCTCATGTTTTAGCTGACACACAAATGCATTGTACTTCATATAGGAGCATTTTCCAGGCTGAGTTATTTCGACTGACCATTCGCCAATCGTCAGTCGTCACTCGTCACCAGTCACCACTCCATATTCATCACAGTAGTAGTAATAATTTAAGACATAAAGCTAATGAACAACATTTGGGAAAATGCGCCTCAGCACTTGTGCACCATTTCTTGACCATCGATCAAGAGATTAAATCCTAGCTACTACTACTCAAAACACTCTTATGAGTGCACAAGATTGAATTGAATACGATGGAAACTCACCCTCTTCCTATATCATCCATCAAGCAATTTCATCTCGAATACTAGCCATAAACAACCTCAGCTCCCTCGCTCTAATCGCGTGTTCTGGCGAGGCCTCATTGTCCGAATCACTCAACTCGATGATCACCTCAGTAGACCTCGCCCGTTGCCATTTTGATGCCTCCTCCTGTGCATGAGTTCGTGGCGGTGGGCTGACAAGATCGATGACTTCTGTAGTAGTAGTAGTAGTAGCACAACCTGGAATCGGGTTTCCTTTGTGGCTAACTTCTGTACATTCCTGACTACTGCTTTCTGATCGTGTATGAAGCAGTCTCCTCTGGTGAGCCACATTGACTTGGGAAGCTGTATGGATCTTTTCCGGTGATAATAATCTTAAAGTAGCAGCATTAGATGTCGTGGTCGTGGTGCTTGCTTGTTCAATCTCGAGCAGCAATTTCTGGAGTTTTTCTTCGATTTCTGCAGCCTTGGAATCTGCCTTATTTGCCCGTGGCCTACGAGTAGGTTTCTGTTTTTGGGCCTTCCTCTCGTGGAATTCAACAATCTTTTCAGCACAAGCACTGAAAAAAGGGAAATTGATCTCGTACTGTAAAATCAAACATGTAAAATTCACACAATGCAGTCTAATACGGAGAAAATGCCAAACAAGATCATACTTTTCGACAAGATCAGCTGGCACAGCTGATGATTTGAGCCCATCACTGTCTTCCCAATTAACCTCGAAGTAGTCTCTTCCCTGAATTTTTCTTTGCTTGATGATGCTGGACACAGGGCACTTCACTGGAATCTGCACTGATATGCCATGAGTTTCGCACCCAAATTCGAACAGGAAAATAATACGCATCAGAATGTTGGAAATGAATACAGTTTGCATAGTTGATGCTGATCGTCATTCATACCTCATTAATTGGCAGATTGACACCGACAATGCTTGATGAGGAACGAAGATTGGCAAATCGCCTCAAGTTCCTTTCAGCAATCTTCGGAAGGATATACTCATCTACACCAATAACACGTATGCATAATCTGTGTATTAGAGACAATCATATTTATTTGCATTGTGGCGCTGTGCTATCTATAAACTCCTTACCTGTCTTTTCAGGTGGCCACTCAAAGAGTTGAGCACAAACTTGATGCAGTTGGGATCGATTGAATGGATACAGTGCAAGAGCCCTATACAAACAATTAAAACAAAAAAAGTCAATCGAACACCATCAGTGCATGAACTGCAGGAACACGGAGACATACCTATGCACTACATTTGAGTCTGCTGAATGGCATTTTGGCTTAAGGTATGCATTGATCACTTGCAAAAATGGATTATCAGTTGGTAGATCGCCCGCACATCCTATAAACAATTTGGGAATCACAATAACATAAAATTAAGGCAGTTTTGCTGAAGCTTTTTCAGCCTAAAGGATAATGAAGAATTTCAGTTAACTCACCATCAGACTTTTTCTCATGATAGCAATAATTTTCTTTATCATTACATATTAAATTCGGAACCTTCTTTTTTGAATCCTTATGCTTTTTTATAATGGACAAACCCTCGGATGCAAACCGCTGAAGAATAGTTGAGTCACCAATAGATTTCACAAGCTGACAAGCTGAACCCTAAATCCAAAGACAGAATGTAAAAAGAGTTTGAATGATTAGAATGAAATCTAAAAATGATACCTTACCGAAGCATAAATGCATGATCACAAACATTTATTTTCATCTTACCGGCCCGAACCCACGTACACCTTGGTTATAATCACCACCAAGAAGTATGGCAAGTGTAATCTGAAAGTCATAAGATCCAAAAGCACAACTTAGACGAATCAGGTAAGGAAATATGAACCGCTAAAAGAAGTTCACCTCAGAGCTTTATGAATTGTCATTTTTCTAATTACAATGAAACTGAGGAAGAAAAGAACTTTATAGAAGTCCCCATTAAACATTTCTAACCAAATACAGGACTTGGATGCTCTGTACTCAGCATTTGGAACAAAGTTTCCCAGATTTTTAACCACACCACGACATGTTGCCTCATGTTTCAAAGTTCTTACACGTATGTTCAAAAGTAGCACAGATTAATAATTTCAAAAGTAGCACAGATTAATAATTTTCTGAAAAACATAACAAAGAAGATGAGTGGCACAACTAAAATGCATCATAAGTAATTGATATTTGTAATCTAATTAAATTTTGTGGAAACAATGAAGTAACAATAAACAACCAACAAAATTAACTGATTTGTAAGATGGTGTCTTTTCTTGTGATTAAAAAAGGGAGAAACTTACCAAAGAATTCCTCCCTAAGCCAAGTTTTGCCTCAATATCATCCATTTCGTAGCATACAACATAACCGCCCTCTCCTAAACATCAGAAAAACACAAGCAGTTAAGCATACCATTAATTGAAAAACTAAAAATGAAAATTTTCACAAACTCACCAAGACAAATATCTCTATAAACAGTTCTTGCACCAAACAGGAAGACATCAGAATCTGATGTGAAACATCCATCCTGGCAATCGATGATATAATTATTACAAAAGAATTCGGAAGTGAAAAATTCACAATCAGTTCCATTAGGTCAGGAAAAACATTAAGTCAAAAAATTTTCAAATATGATTGGGAGATACTTTCAAGGAGAAATTAGAACAGAAGCCAAAAAGTCCTGTATTATAAGTTTATATCAAGACAAAAATAGGAGCATCCACATACACATAATGATTCTGAGCTTAGTAATGCACACTGAGCTTCAGCCTCTTCAATCCTGCAAAATTAGATAAGAAGCAATCAAGTATCACACAGGTTGGATTGCTTTTGTTTTACTTTACAATTTAAAATGGCAGTTATGAGCTAACTATTTGGTGAGTCTTGCCAGTATAGAGATAGTCCGTGACAAATTTGGAAGACAGGATATAAGCAAATAATGAAATAATTGATGTTCTAGTCAAGGGAAACATGTATCAAATGATGCATACAACATCGACAGCTGAAGAGCAATATTCAACTCACTTTTAAATTAAAGCTCAAATTATATTAGTCCACTATAGCAGGATAAATTCAAACTGGTGAGCTATTGTACTCAACAATTACATGGCAGGATGTAGTTTCTCTTTTCTCTTCCTAACAAGATGATCAATAGTGAAAATATGAGATTTAAAAGAAGGAACATGGAAAATAGATTACCCATCCAAGCATGGGATCCCGAGGGCGCTACCCAGAAGTTTGGCTTCTTTGATCATATAGGAAAATTCAGACCCCATATTTCTTTTAACTGATGATGCATCTTGAGGATTTCCAGCATCTAGAAGAGGCTGTGTAATTCAAGGCGGTGAGTTAGATGGGATAGTCCTTATGTTCAAAGAAGATAAATATTGCAGAAAAGTGCAGCCAGAGGATGATCAAGAGCAGATCTCACCTCATTTTTGGAATTTAAGCGGCGCCTATAAGTCGACACTTTTATAGCAGGAATTGAACCATCTAAACAACCAACACCAAGCGTAAGTTGCCAAAACTTGTCAAGCAATACTTAAGACAAATATAATGACCATATTTGGTCACCATTTACCGCCTGCTATAACCTCAAAAGTACATGGATGACAGTTACCGAACAGAAACACTTCAAAGATACTCAGTAGGCGGGGATCAAAGTCATAATTACCCAAAAATCACTTTCCATATTATAAAGAACATTTCAAGTGCAAATTAACTAGAGAAACAAAAGGATTGGGGTACCAGTACCGCTGACAAAGATAAGGCTGCAATTCAAAGCAATGAGGGCTCTGAGGCGGTGGAACAGACCCTTCAAGTAGACCTTTTCTTTCGCCGGGCAATGCGATTTACTCACAGTGTGTAGTTGAACAATCCAACACGACAAATCCACACACACCCTCTTATTCCTACTCAATCATCCAATGTCAAGATTAACTAGGAAATAATAAAATGTATTCTGGCACAACGAAAATTTCAAAACAAGATTAACTCACTGGAGATGATGGAGAGGAAGAGTTTTCTTGCAGGATTCCAAGATATCCCAAAGGTACTTCACTCCCATCTTCTGCCCTTCTCCTAAGCCTCAAGTCCGAAATTCAAAACGAGGGAATATTTTGAAAGAAAAAGGAGCTCTTGATTAACCATCGCTTTCAAACTCTTGAATATTTCTCGTCACCAAGATTTGGGTTTTCTTTGCGATATCCGAATCGAAACGGAGCAAGTAGCCTTCTAACAAGAAGATAATGTTCTTGCTGCCCTCTATGCAAGATCTAAAAACCCTAATTTGCAGTAGTACTGTGACGAGCCTTCGAATCACGAATTTACGAGACGAGAATTACTATTACAATCGCAAATGCTGAGAAATTCAAATTCAAACGGGCAAATGTTTTCCAGAGAAACACATACAAAAATTTCCATTGTCCCCAGACTCCATGGGTACTCCATAGGTACCCATGGGTACCCATGGACATAGGTACCCATGGACCTCCTTTGGGAAAAAACCAAAATGATTAAACCCAAATCTAAAATTTTTTTTGTGTCGTGTTTGTGTCAGGTTGAGCAGGTGGAATGATAAAATTTAAGGTTTTGGTGCCAGGTTGAACAGGTGAAACTCGAAAAATTTCAGGTTTGGGTTTAGCCATTTAGGTCCGGGTTTTTTCTCCTGAGAAATGAATTTTTAGAGTAAAAAGACGTAATATGCGACGTGTGTGCTTATTAAACTTTGAGATTTATGGACAATTTCCTTGCGACACTTTCAACCATTTTGAAAACCTTGTGATTTATGATCGAGTTAGATACTATGAAATATCGAATATGTGGCTTGCGGACATAAGTGCCCAAGCGTATGACTAGCGGACATAAGAGCCCTAGTGAAATATCGAATATGCGGCTTGTGGACATAAGAGCCCAAGCGTATGACTAGCGGACATAAGAGCCCTAGCGAATGGTGATTTAAAAGGCTAGTGGACATAAGGGCCCTAGCGAATTGTGATTTGTGAAGCTTGTGGACATAAGTACCCAAGTGGATTACGGTGATCTCGATCATATTGAAATAATAGTAGAAGAATAAAATATTAGTTATGCGAGAACATACATTTAAAACCCTTTTTGGCTTATAATAAATTCCTTTTGTTATTTTTTTTTTAAAATTTATATATTTAATATTTGTGTACGTCTCTTTACGTTTAGAATCATGCCTTTAAATCCTTATTATCAATGTTGTCAAAATACATTTCATATTATAAAATGTGCATGAGAGAAAAGGTGAATTTTTGTTAACTACATTAAAAAACCCATTATTGTTATGTTAAGAATTAACTTACTCAGTATTTTATATACTGATAAAATCCGTTGTTTTATTTTTCTTTTACAGAGTATGAAGAAATGGCATGAGCATGCACGCATATTGGGGCTCGGGAATTAAATTAGTAATTGTGAATGTTGCATTTTGTTAGACTTAAATTACCCACTGCGTTTTGGCCATGTCGGCCCATATTTAAATTTTCCGCTGCGACTTATTTTATTTTGTGTAGATTATACTATGTTATTTTAAAATAAATCTTTTTGGGCTTGTTTTTAAATTATTTTTGAAATACTTTTAGCCTTGCATCTCTCAAATGAGCTCGAATGAACTCGTGTCTTGCTTGGAAGGTGTGGCGGTGGCATCCCGGCCTGGGTTATCAAATCCGGGATGCCACCGCCACAAAATCCAAAATGGCTAAACCCAAATCCGAAATTTTTCGTATCGGTCGGATTCGTTTTTTCGGGTTCGTGTCCAAATTAATATCCGGACCTACACTAAATCTGTACCGTCCGTCCGTTGTGTACACCAATACAGCCTCTCCCTTGGATGGCTTGAACAATTTGGTGTTGGGGTCCCGTCCGTTGTCCATTCACCATTGTATAGTTATTGGGCCATTGAAGTGAATTAGTTTCACTTATTATTGGGCTTAATGGGCCAACAACCGCCACCCCGTAAATATGTATTCATCAGTTTCAAATAGTATCACAAATTTTACGTAAAATATAACTTTGGTTGTTCAATAATGTTTTTCTTTTTTTTTCTTTTCTTTTCTGATTCTGTTTAATTATATCATGGTTTAGGATTTTTTTTTCCATTTCTTATAGCATAATCGTATACTATCAAAGCAATGAGAGTGTTGCCTACAAAAATAATGAATTGAGTTTGGATATTATAAGTACTGAATACTTTTGGATATTAGTAAAATGCACGACATGGACAGGAAAAAAAATTGAATTGTGGCCGGTCTGTCTATGAGACAAACGGCCATTGCTAGCCGTTCAATGTTGTTGGACGTTTGCTTCTCAACGACCATGGATATCCATGGCTGTTCAAGAGGAGGAAAAAAAAAGACGAATCGCGATTCTTTTTTTTTTCTTATGATAAGTTGGAAAGAGTGAAATGGATAAAAAAATATATAGTGCCCCTAACTTTCTTATTTGAAGTTGATGTGCCCCTATCCTTGTGTGTTTGTGGGAATATAGTGTGTGTACATAACCGGGAGTCCAGGACCCCATTCATATTCATAATACTCCCTCCCTCCATTTTTTAAAGATTGTAACATTGTAAATTTGATACTGTTCATACAAGTGTTTTAATTTAAAGTTTTATCAGAGTTGGATGGGGAAAGTTAGGGTTCCCGCTCCTGCGATTTTGTCTTCTACAACGGCTCCCTCGACGGCGCTCCATGATCCTGGTGGAAAGGCTTCACCTTTCGTGTCTGGTTCGATTACTCCTCTACCGGTCCCTCCTCTAGCAGGGTCTGGGAACTCGCCTCGCTCGTTTCGTGATGCGGCCATGGCTGACTCGCCGGCGTCAGCACCAAGTTTTCTGTCTGCGACTGATCCTCGAGATTGGTTAAAGGAAAAGCTCGCTTCTGTCGACTGCGAAGGTCCGCACAGGCGGTGTCCCAAGGTTCGGTTTGGGCAGATAGTCCTAGACGAGTTGCATGCTCCCTGGTGGGATACTCTTGTTATCAAGGTCCTTGGTATCACTGTGGGATATATGGTGTTAAAGGAACGACTAGGCCGTGCCTGGAAACTCTCCGGTAAGTTTGAATTGCTTGATGTTGGGCATGGGTGTTTCATCGCCAAGTTTGGAAGGCCGGAGGACCGTGAGAAGGTTCTCACGGGCGGTCCATGGATGATTTTTGATCATTGTATTGCGGTACAGAGGTGGTCTGTCGATTTTAATCCAAGGAAATCAAAGGTGAACACAATCCAAACTTGGGTTAGGCTTATGGAACTCCCGCAAAAATTCTACTCCGAGAATGCTTTACGAGTGATCACTGCGGCGTTGGGACCCTTGATCAAAGTGGATAAAAATACTTTGGCTGCTTCCCGGGGTCGATACGCTCGGGCGTGCATTGAGATTAATTTGGACAAACCGTTGCTGGGGATGCTCGATGTTGAAGGAGAAATTATACAGATTGCTTATGAGGGTCTTCATGTGATGTGCATGAAGTGTGCTTGCTTTGGACACTTGCACGACAGGTGCCCGCAACTTGGTATAGCACCGGGCGAAGATAGGGGTAGCTCGGTGGATCATATGCCGGAGGATGTACTGCCTATTAAGCCTGCAGATAAGGGGCTTCCTGATTCAACCTTGCAGTCTGGAGCTAAGGGGACCGACCTCCAAGGGGATGGCCAGACTCCTACAGAGGTGTTGGAAGAGGCCCAAGTGGACTTAGGGGTTGGTGAGTGGATGGTGGTTAAACGTCGGAAGCCACGCCAATCTAAACAGGGAAAGAGCAAGAACTCGAGTAATGAGGAGACTAAGAAGCGGGAAGAGCATGTGATTACCTGTGAAGCTCCAGCAGGATTGCTGGCTTCGGGGGAGCAGGTGCCAGATGTTCTTGTTGAAGGGAATGTAGGAGTTCCGTCAGTGCATGCTTCGGTCACGAATCAAGTTAGGCCGGGGCTCCCTAAAAAGAATCAAGCAAGAATTAAGAATCTCTTACATGGGGTGAAGAAACCTTCGGGGGAGCGAAAATCCCTTGGGGGAGTGGAAGGGATGGAGAGTGACAGCTCGAAAATTCCAAAAAATTTTCCATCCAAATATCGTCATTTGTTGACTGGTGGAGCGGGTGCTGAGGTGGCTATTTCTCCTGGCCTAGGCAATTTGATCAACCTAGCAGGCCAAGGGGATGTAGCAGTGGTTAATAATGGCACGGTGGAGGTAATTCCTGGCCGGACAGGCCTTGGTGAGCCTGGTTTGGAGGCCGACACATGTACACACTTGGCCTTAGTGCCGCAATGATTGAGTTTCATGACTTTAATGCTATCTCATGGAATGTACGTGGCGCCATGAGTAGAGCCACCCAACGCCACATTGCGGATGTAATTAGGGTTGTGAAACCCTCCCTCTTTATTCTCATGGAACCGCAAGGTTCTTTTGCGCGATTGAAAGTGTTTTTCTATCGTCTTGGCTATGATATAGTATGTATTCAGGAATGTGTCGGGCGAGCAGGGGGGTTGTGGCTTCTCTCTCGTATCGGGTGCTCGTACTCCTTCGCCTTGATTCACAGCAGGCCGAGGATGGCCACGGTACTGGTGGGACGTGGTAATATTTCTTGGTCGCTCACTGCCATTTACGCTAATCCTTGTCAAAGACTGCGTGAGTTGGATTGGGCCAATTTGCGGGACATTAGCTCGACTGTTCAAGGGCCATGGCTTGTGCTCGGGGATTGGAATGAGATTGCGTCGCTCTCCGAGTCCGTGGGGTGCTCACCTGACTTGAGATATTGCATGGCGTTCCGGGGATTATTAAATGAGTGCGGGTTGTCGGAGGTCCACACGATTGGGAGTCCTTACACTTGGTGCAAGAATACCTCGGGTGGAGCTTTCGCCTGCAAGAAGCTTGACAGGGCAGTAGCGAACTTGAGCTGGTGCACCTTGTTCCCGGAAGGGTTTGTTGAGGTGATGCAAAGGAGAGCCTCGGACCACAATGCGCTTTCCTTGCGTTGTGTGCGGTCTGGTGGTAGGGCATGTGATCGTCCCTTCAGGTGGGAGGCTGCTTGGAGTACTCACCCTCTTTATTCTCATGTAGTGGAGGCAGCTTGGTTTCATAATCATTCATTACAACAAAAACTTGCACAGGTGGAAGAATCTTCGAATTACTTCAACAAGTTCACTTTTGGTAACATTCGTAGCCGCAAACAGCGTCTCCTTAGACGCCTGGCGGGGATTAGGAGATGTTTGGACCGAGTTGACTCAGCTCGCCTACAGTTATTGGAAGTTCACTTGATGGCTAAATTGGATGAAGTTCTCCAGCAAGAAGAGTTGCTTTGGTTTCAGAAATCCCGGGATAAGAATGTTCGTTTGGGCGATCGCAACACGAGGTTTTTTCACACTCAAACGCTGATCCGTCGACAGAAGGGTAGGATTCTTGGGCTTGAAATTGATGGTGTATGGCAGCGGGATGATGAGACCTTAAAAAATCATGTTACTTCTCATTTCACTTGGCTTTATGGATCGGCTGTGGATGTGCCTACCCGAGATTTGCCTTTGGTTGCGCTTCCGCCTCTTCCTAATAGTGGCAGCTTGGAAGAGGCCATCCAACCTTGGGAGGTTAAGGCAGCAGTCCAGGGTATGAAGGGGTGGTCGGCTCCCGACCCTGATGGGTTTCCAGCCCTCTTCTATAAAATTTTTTGGGAGACTGTTGGTCCTTCGGTGTGCGCGTTTGCTCAGTCAGCGCTAGACAGGGGCTCTTTCGATAATGCTATCTCCAAGACGTTTATTTGCCTGATCCCGAAGACTGAGGTTCCTAAGGATATTCGGCAGTATCGCCCGATTAGCCTTTGTAATGTCAGCTACAAGATTCTCACTAAGGTCATTGTCAACCGGCTGAGGCCTTTCTTGCAGAACTATATTGGTCCATTCCAGTCTGCTTTCCTACCTGGCAGAAGCACGGCTGGCAACGCCATTATCCTTCAAGAAGTGGTTACTGCTTTTAGAAATCGCAACCGTCGGGCCAAGGAATTCTTGCTTAAGGTGGATCTTGAGAAGGCATATGACAATGTCAATTGGGAATTCTTGGAAGGTTGCTTAGTTGATATGTGCCTTCCACACAAATTGATCAATCTCATTATGTTCTGTGTCCGATCGCCAAGTTATTCTATTTTGTGGAATGGGTCGGCTCTTCCTGCTATCACGCCTACTAAAGGGCTGCGTCAAGGGGATCCGCTATCCCCATATCTTTTCATCATTGTCATGGAGAAACTCTCCCAATCCATCTTGATGAAGGTGAGCTGTGGCGAGTGGCGGCCAGTGGTGTTATGCCGGGGGGCGGATCCGCTATCGCATCTTATGTTCGCGGATGATCTTTTACTTTTTTCTCAAGCTTTGCCGGGGAGTGCACGGGTTTTGGATGAGGTACTGTCTCTCTTTGCTCATAAATCTGGTTTACGAATCAATATTGCAAAGTCGCGAGCTTATGCTTCAGCGGCCGTGGATGATAATTGTGTTCGCGAGCTCACTTCAATCCTAAATATTGACTTTACACACCATCTTGAGAGTTACTTGGGGTTTCCTCTTTTTCATGGGCCTGTGAAGACAGCTAATTTTGATTTCCTCCTGGAGAGGGTTAACGCCAAGCTTGGTTCTTGGAAGAGGAAGCTATTGAATAAAGCAGGTAGGCTCACCTTGGCGCGATCCGTCCTATCTACTATTAGCTCCTATATCATGCAAACTATATGGGTACCTGCCGCGGTGTGTGAGCATATTGATCGACATGTACGTGATTTTTTATGGAAAGACTGTAATGGTCGGGGACTCCCTTTGGTTCGCTGGAGTAAGGTGGCGGTGCCGAGGAAAATGGGAGGGTTGGGGATTCGTTGTACTCGTGACATGAATGTCTCCCTTCTAGGAAAAGCTCTTGAGGCTGTCATGCAGGGTTCTTCTAAGCCTTGGGCGAGGTTGGTGGCAAGGAAGTATGGTTGTAGCAGCGGCCTCATCATGGTGCGGCCTGGGGCTTCCCCACTGTACCGAGCCCTTTGCCATGTTGCCCCACTTCTAGGCGGGGGTTTTGGTTTGCATGTTGGCTCGGGGGAGAGTAGTTTATGGTACTCCTCCTGGCTCGCCGGGGGGCCTATAGCTTCTCGGTTGCCTTATGTTCACATCTCGGACACAGATCTCAAGATTAAGGATATCTATAGGGATGGAGCTTGGGACTGGAATTTGTGCATGACGGTTGTCCCTGCTGAGATTAAAGATGAGGCGAGGGATTATGGCCCCTTGAGTATCCACCCCAGTGCTGTAGATAGGAATGGCTGGAAAGGTAATGTGAATGGCCGGTATTCGGTCCGATCGGGCTATGAGTGGTTGCTTGCTCAACGTGGGATGCAGCTGGATGTCGCCAAGTCCTGGGTTTGGCGAGTGGCAGCTCCAGAGAAAGTCCGATTGATGTTATGGTTGGTGGTGCATGAGGCGCTTCCGACTAACTTGCTTCGCCACCACAGGGGGATTTCTGACTCCAGTCTTTGTCCCATCTGCAGTTCTTCTCCAGAGACTATTTGGCATCTGTTTTTCCAATGTGAGCTAGCAGCGTCGGCATGGGGAGTAATTGGGGGGCTGCCGCCGGCTGGGCATTCTATTTGGGATCTGCCTATCTCTCCGTTTCTTCGCAGATTCCGGCGTGGGTGGACGGGTGTTCATTGGGGGTTGCTTTGGACACTGTGGACAACTAGAAATGAGGTTGTGTTTGGAGGTGATCGGGTACCGGTGCATGCAATTGTTCGCAGGGCTCGTAACCTTGGGCACGCTTATGATCGAGCTTGTAGGAAGCCTCCTCGGTTGGCGTTGATGCGTTATGTTACTTGGCATCCTCGAGGGAGGGCTGGCCGGGTGCTCCATGTGGACGGGAGTGCATTTGGCTCTCCGGGCCGTGCGGGCTTTGGCGGGGTTGTGCGTAATGATGATGGGAGTTGGATTCAGGGGTTTTCCGGATCCGTGGGTCGGGCGAACATCATTGTTGCAGAGCTTTATGGGATTTGGCAAGGTATGCAACTTTTGGTGACCTTGGGCATACATGAGGCTTGGTGTTACACAGATTCATTGGATGCATTACGGCTCATTAACTCGGAGGTGGCTCCTGTTCATAGCCTCTTCTCTCTGATCCTGAATATCAAGGACTTACTGGTGAGCAATCCGGACTTTCATTGGGATCATATTCTTCGTGAGGGGAATTCAGTGGCTGATTGTTTGGCTAAGCGTGGGGCGAACGCCGAGGACTTCTTCACTACTTGGGCGTTTCCTCCGGATGATGCTCGTGAAAGGTTGCATGTGGACGCGGCGGGGGTTTGGTTTCCTAGATCCTAGGCCTCTGTCTGGGTTGATCTATTTTTTTACTGCTTTCTCGTCTTCCCTTTTTCTGTAGTTTTTTTAGCTTTTCCTTTAGCCGACGCGTACGCGTCATGTTCACCAAAAAAAAAATTTAAAGTTTTATCATAATCATAAGTAGGTGATCATTATTGTTAATGCTCTCCTATCATCTTATCTTTATCGCAGCTTACTTACCCAAATTTTAGTCCATAATTATTGTTTAAATAAAACCTAATACGTATAACTTAGCAAGCAATTATTTCATCAAAACATAATAGCAATTTTCAGACAAAACAAATTATCAACTTGACTATTCACTATTCAACCAAATAAAAAATGCCAGTACAAATATTGCAAGATTTAAATTCAGTCAAAGAATTTCTCCTATATGTATAAAATATTAAAAATATATAGCACATTTAAGCTAAAAAATACAGTAGTTATTATTATTATTATTATTATTATTATTATTATTATTATTATTATTATATGCTCCTCGAGTGCCTCATGCGTTTACAGAAAGAGACCCAAAAAGATACTGCAATTGAATAGCTCACTCAAAAGTACCACTCTTCTAGAAAGAATCCCATTTGCTGGTTTGCAGCCAAAATACGAAGTATGTTTTGGTTTTGGCCCCATATGTTTTTACCCCCTGTTACCAGGAAAAATTCAGCAATTCCTTATACTCCTACATTCTTCTTTTTTTTTTTTTTTTTTTAAAATAAGAAAAACAAAATATTTCCATGGAGTTCTTTGAAAAATTATTATTGGTCGAATAAAAGTAATCAAGTGGGAATTATTGTCAGCAGTTTATTTTGAAGTTTGAACATTCACAACTCAGAAGCAGAAACAGAGCCACCCCATGTCAAAAGTTCAGTACTTCATCTAATTATATTTAGACTAGAATATAGCCGGAGCCAGGAGTAAATAAAACAATTAGCAACCATATGAGACCATAGACATCCAGAAATATCTCTGCACCAATCCAGGGATCCCAGATCATCATTATCATTATCAATACCAAACCTCACATCTAACCAACGGCACCGATTAAATTGGAGTTCGGATCCCTGGAATCCCCAAGAATTTTGAGACCCCCAATGAGAGCCAGCAGCCCCAACAAATTCATCCCTCCAATTTCTCATCCCTCCTTTTAATCTCCCATCACTCCTTCAGCTTGCAATTTGCGAATTGGAATATCCCAATTTCTCATAGAAGAAAGATGGCCCTGGAAATGTATTGGGAGACTGTAAAAGACTCCATCTTTGCATACACGGGGCTGTCTCCAACTGCTTTCTTCACAGCCATTGTTATGGGCTTCGCCCTTTACTACAGGTTCTCCGATTGGTTCCATTCTTCCGAGGTCTTCCAAGTCGACCGCGATTCCAGCGAGGCGGAAGAGCAGCCACAAAAGCCTCTCCCCCCTCCTGTCCAGCTCGGGGAGGTCACTGGCGAGGAATTGAAACAGTACGATGGGTCTGACCCAGATAAGCCTCTGCTTATGGCCATCAAGGGACAGATCTATGATGTCTCACAAAGCAGGTGTATAAACTATAAAGTCTCTGCATTTAGTGATCGGTTGCAGCTTGCCTCTGATCACGTGGTTATGAATTTATGATATTTGGGTGTTTCATAGAATGAATTTTGAGATAAATTGTGAACTGTTGCATTCCAAATTTTCAATTCAACTTTTGATCATTCCAAACTGTAGTTAAAGTGGTTGTGGTGTTCCTCAATCATTGGAAAATCCCTTATGCAGACCACTTATGATATGATGAGTACTACTTTGAAGTTAAAAAGATGACCTTTTTTTGGTGGTTGCAGGATGTTCTATGGACCTGGTGGACCATATGCTCTATTTGCAGGAAAGGATGCTAGCCGGGCTCTTGCAAAGATGTCTTTTGATGACAAAGATCTCAACGGTGATCTTACCGGCCTTGGAGTATTCGAGCTTGAAGCTTTAAGAGATTGGGAATACAAATTCATGAGCAAATATGTGAAAGTTGGGACCGTCAAGGTCTCTGTCCCAGTAGGGAATGGAGCTGCTACTGAACCTGTAGAAGCTGCTAATAGTGATGTGGTAAAGCCAGAAGAAAGTGAGGAGTCGCCGGCTAATGCTGCAGAGAAAACTGAAGAAACAGCGCCTATGGTTGATGATGGAAAAAGGGACTGAGTTTCCATAGATTAGGTCGTGCCATTGGCTGCCTTATTCGCCTTGTTATACAGTAAATGACTAAATGTTGTCTCAAGTATAGGATATTCAGCTGTTCTAAATAATGGCTTTTGGCATATGAACAAAGACAATATTGCCAAGAAAGTTGAGATTTAATGGTCATCAGAAGCAAAATGTCAAATACTTGTTTTATGCATACTTTTACTAATCCATTGTTTACTACACGAAAAATCTAGTCTTTTCGAATGATGTAAATGCTTGATATGATTTGCTTATGAGCTCGAATCACATTGGTATATGTAGAAATTCATGGATGAGAGGCTCACACCTAAAACCAATAATTGGTGATAGATAGAGTTGCTGGGGACACACATGACAATCGACGTGGGATACCAACAACATCTTGTTGATGTTTGCTTCTGACCTTTTTCCCTACACAATCGACATCGACTCCAGTTCCATTGTGAATGTACATTTCCCACCAGAAATCCAGAATATACTGTACTTACTAACCTACCATGTTGTAATACTATAATAAACACTTGTTTTTGCTCTATAGCATTTCTCTTTGTTGCTCTCCATTCAGCTATGGGAATTCTAACAAATCAACGCAATCAGTTTGTCATGTTCGTTGTTCTTCTGGCATTGCTTTATTTGATCATTTACTGCATTGAAAGCAAAGAGTCTGTACTGCGCGTAACAGATGGAAGCTATTCTTTATTCCACAAGAATTTCTCTGCAGTTTCTCATGTGGAAGGAAACGAGGTCAAGAAAATAGACTCACCACACGAAGGCTCGTCGCTGGAGGGCCTAACCCTCTCCACAACTGATGATACAGAACCGATCCATTTTTTCGTTATAAATAAGCCCGCCACTTTTCACAGTCTCAACAATTTTTTAACAAAGTACTCCTATTTATCAATCTGTCTCGTATATTTGATTCAAGAATTTGCTTAGGAGGTTTGTTTATTCGGCTTATGGAAGTCTAGTTCTTGTAGTGATAACGATCATGAGCTTATTGCAGGTGCATTTCGACCCGTTGCAGGAGCATCAAACACGCTGGCACCGAAGAAAGGTGAAGACAAAATTTCATTTTACATTTGTTCGGTGTTTTATGTAGTTTATGATGATACAAGACGAGAGAAGGGATACAAGAAAGTGGAGACTGCATCAACAACGGTGCAAGAATAATCATGTTTTGGATCTGCCATGTCCCAAGTTGGTGTAGAATAATAAGGTTTGTATATGGCACTGCAGGAATATACTAGTATTTAATCAAAGTTACAACAGAGGAATCGGACTGGGCCAAACCCAGAAATTAAGCCTGAAATCAATTCTTTCACTTGTTTATGAAATATGAACTTCACATATTTTAATTGAAATCTCACAATTGATTCAAATTTAATATTAGATCATGACCATGAATATGAATGAAACACACCATGAGGGCATGTCCGACGACGCACACGCCATGGTGGCATGTGGTCAGGTCAGGGCCTCTGGGAAGGCATGCTAAATGCTAGCTAATGTAGCTAGGGATGTAAACGGGTAGGGTAGGGTAGGCCATCTCCACTCACTACCCGAAATATAATTATCCTACCCTTACCCTACCCTATTACCCTAAAATCAAATATCGGGTAGGATTCGGGCAATACCCGTCGGGTATGCGGATTATCCGCGGGTAAACGGGTACCCGAAATCTTAAATATTACATAGTTAACCAACTCTACCCGACCCAACTTTAATAAAGAAAAACTTATTTTTCACCATAAAAAATTAAATAAAACCTTCATTATTGCACGGGAACAAATTTTAAAAGAATATTTAAAAGAAACCGCTAAAACAACATAAATAAATACTGTAATATTTAAGAATATTCAGTAAAAAATTCATAAATCTTTTTACTGTCAAATCTCAAACGTTAATAAATTTGAAATATAAAAATAAATAAATAAATAAACAAACATATAAATATATCTCAATATATAATATAAATTAAATATATATAAGTATATATAGATAAATAAATATATATATTTAATCGGGTAATCGGGTAGGGTAATCGGGTAATATATGAAATCCGTACCCTACCCGCATCCGATATGATTTATTTCGGTTTCGGGTAATACCCTACCCGATTATCCGATTATCTCTACCATACCCTACCCGATACCCGATTACTCGACGGGTTACCCGACCCTATGGGTAAAGTTGACATCCCTAAATGTAGCCCCTCATCCATTAGTTTCTTTAATACTAGTACTACTACGGAGTATAAAATATGGATAAAAGGAAATAGTAATAATGTACTATTTGTAGTATAAAAGCAATTTATAATAATTAAGATATAAATAAATCTTGAGTTAATAAATGTTGATTAAAAAATTAGGTATAAAGTGAAGCAACAAGGAAGAAATTTTGTGAATTACGTATAATTGAAGAAAGTTAATAAGTATTCATGAAAAGGAAACCCTCGAAAAAACTGGTTTTCTGAAACCTCCAAGAAACTGATTGGAACCACCCAAGATGACTGATACTGTGATGGCGGATCATGGAGGTGTGCCGCCGGACATCCATGGCAACAGATCCAACAAACGGCAGCGTTCCCTTTACAGCGACGTTGCAAAACGCAGTACCAGGGTTCGTCATATTCCTATCGATGAGGAGTCGTTCGAATGCACAGGCGACGTAGATGATATCGTCCAGGACTACTTCAATGGCATGCCACGATTCCAAATATCCGATGCCTTTAAAAGAACTCTCCTCCGTCCATGGGCTCATGCAGTGGCGTTGAAAGTTGTAGGTAGAAATATCTCATACCGGGTTCTTAAAGCAAGATTGGAAACTTTATGGCCGGCTTCGGCGTCGACCTCCCTCGTTGATGTCGGCAACGGATATTATATCATTCGCTTCCTCAAAGAGACTGACGCACTCCATGCTTTAACAGGGGGGCCGTGGATGATCGCGGGTCATTATTTACATGTCCAGCCATGGGATGAAAACTTCGATCCGGACACAAACGAAATTCGATCAATTGTGACATGGATTCGACTGCCGAAGATCCCTATCTTTCTCTACAATCGGCAGTACCTCTTGAGGGTGGCTTCTTCCATCGGCAAAGTGGTTAGTATGGATATTTACACAGATACTACAGTGCGAGCTTGTTATGCGAGGATGGCGGTCAAGATTGAACTCGATCAACCCCTTACCCCCAACGTGATGATCGGCAAACGTGTAATTCGAGTAGAGTATGAAAACATTAAATCGATCTGTTTCCACTGTGGTAAGTACGGACATAGCAAGCATTCTTGTCCAGATTTGGTAGCTCCGGCGAAAGATAATGAACCTGATCTGCCCCAAGAAGTGACTACCGATCAACCGGAAAATACAGGGTTTGGACCATGGATGATGGTACAATCACGCAGACGATATCAACAGAGTGGTGCTAATCCTACTTACTAAGCCAACCCCAATTCTAATCGTTTCGACGCTCTTATGACTGATCAAGATCCCTCAGATGATCAAGCTACAAGAGAGACGGTTCCTGCCTTGCCTCCATCATACTGTCCACAGAACGCTCCTAATAAGCCTGGAGGGCTGAAGCTAGCCGATCTACATCCCCGGAGACGACTACCCCGACGATCTACATCCCCGGCCACTTCTGATTTTTTGGCTGAACCCAGCCCTACCCGCGCCCACAGCCCAAGTTCGCTCTCCTCTTCGGACCGAGACCCAGAATCTCCACACCATGGATCCCCAAGGCACAGTCGCAGTCCTAGAGAACAGGCTCCCCAAGGACCTAACCCGACCCCACTCTCGCCATCCTGGAAAAAGCAACCTTCAGGAGCATGGTCGAAAGCTCTCCAGTCCACCCTTCCTCCCGATCGTCACTCTGTGGTAATGGTGATAGACCCGTCCACGCAATCTAGCAAAAGGAGCAGAGCCTTAGTTGGCACGAAGGGTGGCAGACCCCCAGACACTCCCAAGAGGTAAGCTTTAATAGACGCAATAATGAGTAAAGAGGACTCAATAGATTCATACTGCTGAATGGAATTTGGGGAATGTAAGGGAATTGGATGAAGGCATTTTTTGGCCAGTCAACAAGTGCTAGCAGCTACTCGAAGTGGCTTATTTGCAACAAACTCTCTGGCGACCAGCAGCGATGAGAGCCTCTGTTGGCTGTAGAGGAGCAGTGGATTTCGATCTGGGAACTAGGTTTCCCTTCCCCTAATCTGATTTTGGGATTGAGTTTGTGTCTTGCCCCTCCGACTGTTGCTTTTATGCTTTCTGACCTTGGGCCATGTTGATGGTGGCATTGGGCTTGTTCCTGGGCTATTCCATCCTTGGGCTGCAGTGGCAAGCTAGATTGTTTACACAACTGTGTATTCTTTGTTTTGCTCTGGCCCGCTTGCTTGGTCTTTGCTTTGTTTCTATTGATATAAAATCGGCTTCGGCCCTCCTTTTCCCCCGAAAAAAAAAAAAGAAAGTTAATAAGTGTTGACCCAAGGCAGAACGAAAAATGAAACTTGTCTGCAGGGAAGTTTGAAAAAAGCAGTCTTGCTTGATTTACTAATCAATGAGGTCCAGAAGTGGGGCTGCTGAAGATGATATTCGTCTTCACAAGTAAATTAATTGCTTAATGTTCCATCATCTATGAAGTGAAGGGAATTAATAATTATACAGTGAACCAAACCAAAAAAACACAAAAAGGAAGAAACCCCAAAAAAAAGGTGGAGGTGGTTCATAAAAATAAACCAGTATTGAAATCACAATGCCCTTTCTTGAGGGGGGAAATAAAACGTTCGCTTTGAAATGTGAGTGGATTTGATGCAATCATCGTTGGACCCATTTTGGGGGCGCTCTTGAAATGCAAGGAAAAAGTGTGGCTACACGTGGTTGTTTCTGGGTTTTGTCCGATTCCTCTCGCAATTCCGCGCCGCCTCCCATTCACTCTTGGTAGAATTCTTTACTCTTGTTTCTTTCTTTCCTTTTCTCGCCCCTTCTTGATTTACTCTTCGGTTTCCGTAGACACAGAGAGAGAGAGAGAGTGTGTGTGTGAGAGAGAGAAAGAGAGCCATGAGAATCATTCAAATATCGATGGGAGTGGTAAATAGCAAAGGAAGGGGATTATAGTCTGTGCCTATTTCTGGATTTCATTTATTTATTCCTGATTCCTTTTCCCCTTGGGGTATTGGAGAGTTTTCACGATTTCTGGCAGCATTAGATTAGGGTTCTCTTGGGTGATTCCGGGAATGGGCTGTGAACATCCAGAGTGGCTTCCTGAAGGATGGAAAGTTCAAGTGAAGGTTCGGAGTTGTGGAAAGAAAGACAAGGTGAAGTATTCTACAACTAAAACTAATCTGTTGTTTCTTTCGAAGGTTGTTTTGTTTGAGATTCGTGTTCGTGTTACTATGATGTTTGATAGATTTATGGGTGATTGGGCATCGATATGCTACTTTGTTTGCTTGCTGTTGCCGGCATATTGTGGTGGATCAAGAATTTGGCCTTAGGGTTTCAAAATGTATGTGATTAGTTCTGCCTTCCACACTTGATTTGGAAAATGGAAATTAGAGAAATAAAATGCACAAGTTGAGGTTATTGAAGTTCGAACCAAAGCTGATTTGATGTAATGAATGAATCGGGGCTTTGTTTGATTGTGTTTTCTGCTGTTCGGGTAGGGTTAGAGAGGTAGACATAGTTGTGTAAAGAGGGGTTGTTTCCATAACTCAAATTGAAAGAGATCTTACTTATTCCTGAGCTTGGTTTTAGTTCATATAATAGTTTGGCTTGAAATAGTATGCGAAGTTGCTTTGTTACCATGTCATTGGCCACATCACCTAAAAGATGGAAAATGTATCTTGTTTGTGTTTGTATTTATTTTGTCCAACGATATTCTTGCTTGTTTCTGGCTGATTAGAGGCATTTATATTATTTTTGTTGTTCCGGCTTCGTTCTATAGTCACCAACTAACCATTACTAAGCTCAAAAACCTTAAATTCGGTGCTGTAATGATTTTTCTAAATTGCTCATTGGCAAAATAGAACTGTTACAATCTTTCTTTAGTAAATTGGTTTTGAGCAAGTTTTTACTCCTTTAGCTTTGTTGTTTTAAATGATGTTGAATATTGTTTTCTAATTATGTTTCTGGATTAATCTAGTATTACGTCAATCTTGCCAATGATCTCAAGTTCAACTCAAAGCCAGATGTGCTCCGTTATCTCGAAAGTTCTGAGATGCATAACAAGCCCAATGAACCGAATAAGGACAAGGTAATCAGTTAACCACATCCACAATGTCCGTGCAAATGCTTGTCGGAAGCGAATTAATTCTGTCCGTGGCTTATCTGGGACCCACAAAAATTTATTGTGGACTTTTCGTCTGACATGTTAAGGGACTTATCTGCATGCCCTCTTAGATAGACGTATCTTACGACGTGGTTTCCAACGTTAACAAGAAGTTTTTGATTGTTGAAAATATTGTAGGTTGATGTCAAGACAACTGTCGATTATTTGCCCCCGGGATGGATTAAGGAAATAAAGATAATTGAGAAGAGAGGCAGAACCAGGAGAGACGAGGTAATGCTTCCTTGATTCTATTTATCCCTACTTTTATTATATTCTCGATTTCTTATAGACTGTCAATCATATGTAACTTCTTATTTTACTGTCTGCTTTTGCTGGTAAATTTGTATAATGTGTTTGCCTTTATGTTTGTTTTCTTATCTACTGAACATTTGGGGCTATTCTTGCAGTATTTCACTGATACTGTTAGTGGTTGTCACTTCCGCTCATTACAAGAAGTTTTTCGCTACCTTGAATCTAAGGATTCTGGAAGACTCGAGTGCAAGCTAGATAATGTGGAGTTGGACAATGATCCTAATTCTGTTAGTGGTTTCCTTATATTTTTCTGTCTCTTTCCCTATTTGATTCTCTGTTGCAAAACGCTTCATTTGCTTTAACAGTTGCAGTTGTAAGTTTTGAACCAGATTAGCTCCAAATGCTTTATCATTGGTTTTCATTTTGTCCTGCATTTCTTCATTTTCGGACAAAAATGAATGTAAAGTGCCTTGACACCAGTTTGATCTTGCTTTCATCTTCCCTAGTTATATGTCAACGGGAATGAACTGAAATCAGCCAACCAGAAAACAGATGACAGTTTAATTGAGCATGAGACCAAAAAATCGGGTATTAAGCCTATCCTATCACTTTTTATCCCTTTTCTTGAAATAAGTTTTTGTTTGAGTACCATTTCATCTTCTTTTTCTTGCAATCAGCACTCAACCTAGTTTGCAACAATGTAAATTCGATTGCAAGCAACCATTTGGAGCTAGCAGAAGATGGAAATTCTCGGGGTATTAATCTTTCTGACCAGCCACAACCAGCAAAAACAAAGAAACAACAATCAAAGATGACGAGGAAAACTGGTGAATCAGCCCAAAACAATGTGAATGGAAGTGCAGATGCAGGTCAATTAATACCAGGTGCAGTAACATGCATGTGTTTTGCTTTCTAAAATGTCCGGCAGCTTATTTTGCATTTTTATTGGTGGGAATTGAGCTCTGTAATTGTAGTTATTCACATGTGTCTGTTAATATATTTTCAATTGTTTTCCCTTATCTGTAAATGTGGTTATGAAGAAAATTTGAACTGCAGGCTCAAAAGTACCTTCACTCGTAAAGGCAGCTGAATCGGTCAAAGTTGCACAGCAAAATGACGAAGAAATCGGTGCCAGACCTGGGAAACCTTTCAATAAGCTAGGTCGAGGAAACGAAATTGGTGGACGTGAAGTTGGAAGAAGACAAAGTAAGAGACTGGCCGGGATTAAACTAGAAGACTGCACTACTAATGATCAATCATTACAATCAGGTGTTTAAGATGTCTATTCACGCATTTACCTGTCTTGGAAGCTCTCGCAAATATTGATACATTAGATTCGAGATTTTGACCTCAAAAGGTTGTCATATGCTGCGTTTTGCAGTCACAGGAGTCGCTGAAGAAAAGAATGTTAATAAAGAGAAGAGTGTTATTTTGCCAGAGACAAAGGTATCCAAAAAAAGAGGAGAAGAAAATCATCCTACAGGAGACGGGCATGATGTAAATCCATCAGTACAAAAGAAGAAGACAAACTCAAAGAGAAAATGGGCGAGTGACTTACCTCGAAGAACTTCAAAGCGATTAGCTGGGGTCGAAGTTGATACACCGTTGGAAGAAAAACCGGGTGTAAAAGCAGGGGTTGATGCAAGTGGATTACCAGGTGAAGCAGAACTTAACACCAAAGATACTTATAAAGCTAAACTGGTGAATGAGGTCGAGTTTGATTCCAAAGTGAAACTTGCTAAATTCAGCAACAGAACCGAGCATCAGATAGCAGAGAATGTTTTAGATCATAATCAGAAAAAGCCCGGTGGTAATCAGGTTAACCATCTATCCCATCCCAATGGGCTGAACAGTGTCAGCCTTGATGGTACAGAAAACGAAAACCCAAAGAATTTCGACTCTCTGTTAAATGATCTGTTGAGGGACCCATGCATCGAATTTGCTATCAAAACGCTGACCGGTGCAATTCCCATTGAAGAAATCACCAACATCAACAGCAGCATCACATCATCGCTGACTTCGCCTAATCAGGTTTCGACTTCATCTTCTACAGAGCCTTCAGATATTTGGGCCGACCCCTGTTTCGAATTTGCAGTCAAGACTCTAACCAGTGATGCCCCCACAGAGAAGGGTTCCTCCTCGCCGCTTCAGATTAACTTCCAGCAGCCTCTTGGCTCGTCAAGAGACAACAACCAGACAACACCATTACCAAAGTTCAGGGTACATAATCACTACCCTTCAAACCATTCATTTGGCCAATCTGATGCCTTGAGGAAGCCTCTTAGATGAAGTAACAGGACATTGATGAGTAGATTGTCATGACTTGACATGTAAAACCTAGATCTTTGCAAAATATACAATGGAAAAAACATCCCCGGTATCTGATTTTAGTGTGTTCTGTACTGTACTATTTAAACATGAATTCTTGTTATAGCAACTAATCCTAAATCCTCCTGCAACCTAATCTTTTTTAGCAACTAGATTAATCTCATCAAATTCTCATTATTACCGTGTCTAACGTAAACAAGATCTATCATTTAAAGCATTTGAGGTCCTCCTGACGAATAAAACATGCTGCAAATAGTAGAATTTTGATTTTGCTTCCTCTATTTCCAATTTCACAGTGACAAAATCAGACATTCCAGATGGCATAGATCATTGAGATATCAAGTCATTTCGCCGTATAGTGGAGCTATGGAGAAGGCAACTGCCTGGAATGGGCAATAGTGGAGCTTCAAGGGGTGGTTGAAGCACATCCTTCGTTCAGAATCTCCTCCACGACCTTCGCATCGGTGTTCTCTTATTCTTGTGTTGAAGAAGATTCAAGTCCAGAAGGAGGAAGAGATTGACGGCGATGCAATTCCTCCCAGGGCGGACTTGAATGTGATTGGAATTGGAATCATCCGCTGCAAGATTCTGTTCAGAACCCGGCCCAAATCTCTCATATCCAAGTGAGGACACATCTCATACATTTCACAGCGGCTTATCTAAAATTCACAAATTGTAGTCCTGGATTTCAGATAGTAGACTTATTTGACATTGATTCGATTTACGGTTTGCCTCTGATTTGGAATTTGGGATTGTATTTGTTGCACATTGGATTTTACCTGAACCTCCACGGATTGATCCTGTTTTGATTCTTGCAGGGCTCAAGACAATCCCTGATGTCCCATTGGGTTAATCTATTCTTGGAATGAAAGTTGTAAGCATCATGTAATAGAATTTGTAGTTTTTTTTGACCTTGCATTTGGTGAAAGTAGTGATGATTAGTGAATGCTGTGTTGCCGGCGAGGGATCTTCTCCAAACACACCAAGAATGAAAAATCCTTGTTTACTTACACAGTTGCGTGCTGTTTGATCAATCTTCATGTTACCATGAATGAATGCCAATGTTTGAGTTCTCTTGTGTCTTCCCTTCCCACTCAACGTAAATATGTTCAATTTATTACAACGGGATATTTGGATATCAAAACCAGAGTAAATTGTAAAGAGCTGAGTCAAAGTTTCAAGAGTATGAGCCATTCTAAAACTGTTGGTATTTTTAATGAGATATTTGATAAAATTATTAATGCGAGTATGAAACATTCTAAAACCATCTAAAAAGATTATTTTGTTTAATGGACATTAGCTTCTCATTGCCATTGGAGCTCCACATATTTGACTTCTCATTCTCAAAGACTCGGACTTTGGTTTGTTTGCAGCACTAGTCAAAAAAGCCCACAAGAAGTCGGGTCGGTAGGACATAGCCCGATCCGAATTATGAATACCAGAGAATTTTAAATATGTGTACTAACTAGTAATACACACCATAGTTGTTAAGATCCCGATCCTGATCTTAGGATTTTATGATTTTACGATCACACCTCTCTGAAACGATCCCGATCCTGGTAGGATCTTAAAATTAGTAAGATTCCGATCCTGATAGTAGAATATTACGATCTTATGATCATACTCCCTCAAACGCTTCTAAGATCTTACGATTATACCTTCTTAAACGCATAAATTCTTTGTAGTATTTTATGATTTGGGATCAAAGTAATTTTTTTCCTTTAATTTTTAACTTAAGAGCTTGTATTCCTTATATATAATATGTAAAAAAACATAATATGTATGTACGTGGAAATATTTTATGTTTGAATGTGATTCTTTTGTATTGTATTGTATTAATTAACTTGCAAGATTTTATAAACACACGAAATAATGCTTTTACTTGTTCTTAATTGAGTTTATCTATTATTGCAACTTCATAAGATCTTAGGATCCCGATCTTGCAAAGAGAAAAACGATCCCATATAGGATCTCGATCTTAACAACCTTGATACACACTAATACTATTGCTTAACATTACAAATAACAAAGAAAAATTTGAATTAAAACTATACTAAATTTTTTTAGAGAATATATATTATTAATTTATTATATCAAATCATCAAATCAAACTTTAAAATATAAAAATGGGATGTGGATAGTCCGATTCCGATTAGGTTCAATTGATATATTCGCAGAAACGCTGTACAGTGATTTAAATATGAAACACGACAATAAATTTGGCGCAGCCAAAAGCCAAGTGATAAGACTTTAGGAGGAGCAAATAGGGATCGCCGATGCGAACTCGGAGCTCCCGAGAATCCCCCGAAGAGCTGAAGAAAAATCTACAAGGTGTGATAGATTTTCATCCTAAATTCAATTGTTTTCGGATTACATGTTCTATGATTTTCTCCGATCGGAATTTTTCGGATTTTGACACCCATTTTTCCGTTTGGATTTGAATTGGTCGCTCCCAAAAATTGCGTTCTTTGTAACCTCGAATCATTGTTCGATAAATTGGATTGATTCAATTTTACATTCTGGTTGTGATTTTAACGATTTTATTATACTTTAATGCGATTTGCGCTGTTGTTATTCCTTTTCCGTACTCCCCGTATGTGCTTATTTTCGGAGTGAAATTGGTAGATTGAGATTCGAATATGGAAACTGTTGGAAGAGACGAGAAAGCCTATTGTTTTATGGGATTTATGAGAATTGCTTCTTTTCATTACAGGATGGTCTTCCCGGGTACGACATTTTGATTAAATGCTTACTTTTATTTTGCAGTGTAGTTCGTCAGTTTTCTGTTCCGGATTAATTGAGCGATATCACCAGAGATTATCAGATTAAAAGGATGAAGAAGTAATTTCCTTATCCTCCATTCCCTATGGCCATTTTGAGCAGTATTTTGTTGTGAGCTTTGGATTTCTCGTGTATGTTATTGGGTTAATAAAGAAATATGAAGTTGAAATGAATATAGCGATCTATAGTGGCTCCTTTTCTTATGCATTACTCTATGTTATCACTTATCACTATGTCTGAAATGGTTTCTTAAGTTGGGCTGTGTTGGCTGGACAAATATTACTACTTCCACAGTTAGGTATATGAGAGTACATATGGTGTGGTATTGTATTGGTGCAAATAAATGCCATCATTCTATAAGCACGAGTTTCTGTTGATCAATAAATTGTTAAAAATTTAAAATGGTTATTTGGCTATTCTAGGGCACGAGTGAAATGGGATGAAGCTAATTTGGGGTACATTGAAGCGCATAAACCTGTGAGGCAAAAAATAACCGAACCAAAAACGCCATATCATCCCATGATTGAAGATGACGACGACGATGATGGTATGTTTACTATTTTTTTTTATCACAATGACTATATATCTTGTATAGGGAATAGTTTGTTGTCTATATTACTTTAGATGTTCTCCACAATTTTGGATTAACCTGTGTTTGCTTCACTCTTTTGAAATTACCTGATCTTTTTAACAGTTGCTGCATTTTTGTCTGGAAAATTGTGAACAATTACTTCATATGGTCTTATCTTTATATCTTAATTTGCTAATTTAATGAATGGATGAGCATCTTGTCTTATCTTTTGAAATTACCTGATCTTTATATCTTTATATCTTTTAAAATTGTGAACAATTACTTCATATGATCCATCTCCAAATTGAATCCATTTAACATGTTACTCTGCCAGTGAAAGTGAAAAGGGGCTCCCAGGAATTTTGGATCTCCACATGGCATAAGATTGAGATATGGATGCTTTATTTTGAGACATCCCCAATGATGCTTGGGTTGTCTCACATTTCGAAACAAGAATCCTTGCAGTTACTGCATTAGCATAATTTCTATGCAAAATTTTCTTCAATGATTCTATTTGGTTGTGTCTGCTTTGGTTCATAAATGATCTGATCAATCACTTATGTATCCCATGATCATTTCCTAGGGGTTGCAGATCGTCCAAACGCTCAGGCCCCCCAATCCCTTTATATTTGTATATAACTGTACAAGCTCTCATCTATGTTATTAATTGTTTCATCAATTGATTCAAAAATTGTTAAAAAAATATTTTGTTATATAATTGTAAATTAGAGTTAATTTGATTCTATTTAATTAAATTTGATAGATATTAATGAGATTTGGTAGAGATTTCCTATATTATTGCCCCATTTTGACAATTTTATTTAATTAAATTGAGCAAATAGAGCGGATTGAGATTCTAGTCGCTTAAGCAAGGTCTCGGGTTCGAGCCTTGTGTATGCAAAAAACTGCTTTGAGAGAGGCGCCCTTAATTGCCTATGCAGATCCTCGAGAGATTAGTCTTGGGTCCAATGCGGCCTGGGGATACCCGGTTATTCAGCAAGTAGAGTTATTGAGCCTAATCTTTATATTATAAATATTTTATTCCTATTCTAATAAAATTTCCAACGCTGTCAAAACTGAATAATTTTTCCAACCCTCTATATATTCCTTTCAACTTTGTCTCTCTTCTCCAATATCCACAGAAGACGGTAGTGCACAACCCTTCTCTATTTTTTGTAATATATTTTTTTAATATAATTATTTACTTAAATTAAAAATAGAGGTACCCGCTTTCAAAAATAAATGAAAATAAACGAAGCCTCCAAAATGTTTGCTCCAGCCATGATGTATCCACATCTTCATCAAATATCCTTTTCTAGCCGTTGACAATTAGTTTTGTTTTGCAATTGAGGAATGCATTCCTTGAGGACAGGTGCATATGATTCCTCATTCACCAGTCACCACATTTGTTTTCTGTGACATGGATGCTGAATGTTGATGTTTTGTATCCATTGCCGATACACTTGTATTTAGGCTTATTAATTCTTTATGAAAATATTACTAAATTCGTAGTGTGGTAATGCAACCCAAATTGGTTCTGGATATAGGATCACCATCTCCTTTTAGAGGGGGAAGCTTCGACAATGGCTTCGAGGATGGAGTGAATGCAGAAGCTATCCGTTCAGCTCTGAATGACGTGGCTTCCTCTAGCAAAACTCAATCTGGCTGGACATCATCTGAAGATGAGGCAGATGCAATGGAAGATGATGACGCAGGTCTGTTTCTAATTTCTTTGGTTTTCATTTCAATTTCATGTCTTCAGTCCTCTGACTATCCACTGTCCCATACGAAGAATTTTGACAGACCTTCATCATCATAGCTTTACCAATACCAGCCATTAATAGATATCTTGACTGGAGGACAATTTCATATCCTATTTAAAATTGGCTGGAGCCTGGGGGGGCATATTATTATCACACTGGCTTTACATCGTTTCAATTCTATCCTTTAATGGTCCAACATATCATCAGGTAATGATGCTGAGAGGCGAAGGAGCTTTAGGGAGCACAGGAAAGCTCACTACGATGAGTTCCACAAGGTGAAGGAACTTCTTCGCAGTGGTTCCTTGGTAGAGGATGAATCTGATGAGGACAGAGAAAAGAAGTGTGAAACACACGATTCATCATCATCCATAACCACTGGTGTCCAAGACATTGACATAGAGGAATCCTCAAAGTCACCGAACAAATCCTAGTACCCACAATGCTCACAGCCCGCCGGTACACACCCAGGTCAAATTTGCTTTGTAGTTCTGTTGTGGGTTTTTGCATTCAGGTCTGCAACTTGTATATACGCATGTTTAATGTGCTTACTACTTGCTTGCCTATTCTTATGCCTTCCGCAGACATAGCCTATGTGTGTTGATCTGTTGTTGCCAAAACTAACTACTATGTTTGTCGTGTTAAAAAAAGAAAAAAAGAAAAAGAGAACTTAACATTTTGGTTGCCCGTTCAATAAAAACAATAGCCTCGTGGATTCATGTTTACCGTGGATCTATTTGTTGTAAGAATACTATACTTGGAATGCCCCAGAACGATATTACGTTTTTTGTACCATATTTGTCCGCTCGATGTATGGACTGCTTTCATTGCATTCTATATATGCTTAAACTTTTCTTCTTCTTCTTTTTTTTTGTCCCTAGGATTATTAAGCTTGAATTAGATACTACTATTATTTAAAGAAATATAGGATAACTATTATATTAAGACGTTAAATTATGTGAAAAGTTGAAAACTATATCGTTGATAAATTACTTTCTTTTTTTTCAAAGATCATGGATGTTTATCTTGGAAAGTTGTATAGAATGCGTATAATGGAAGACAGTCAAATAACCTGCAAATTTATGGGATTGATTTTTCTGTTCCCATAGACGCAAAACACATTTTCACCTTTTTACTTAAACATACATTGGTTTATAAATCGTGTAAGTTTGATTTGTTTCTTTATTTATTTTCTTTATGTATTATCCTTGACCGGGAAAAGTCTTTCAAAGATACCCAGAGACTAATAACATGTGACTGCTATTTTTTTTTTTCTCAAATAAAGCAAGGGATTAATATTAATATGAATGTTAATATTGCATGCACAGTGTTTTAAGTTTTAAATATTTACTCCATCTCGTTCTAATTGTCACATTTGACTTTTTGACATTATTCATTGTTTAATTTTGATTCAAAATTTTTACCATAGTTATGCAAGAAAAAATATAGTTGTGTGAGATCTTTTCAGATTCCTCTAATCTTATAGTTTTAAAATATCAAATTTTTGTAATTTTTTATCGTACAAAATTTAAGTTATTAACCGTTAAAAATGTGTATCGATATGCGTGCCTGGTAGGTTCGTAGCAAAAACAATACTTACTCCATCTCGTTGTAATCGCTACGCTTAGTCACGACATGCATGTCGGTACACATTTTTAACGGTTAATAACTTCAATTGTGTACAAGTAAAAATTATAATAAGTTGATATTCTAAAACTACAAGATTAGACGAATCTAACAATATGTCACTTGACTATGTTTTTCTTACATATCTATGATACCAATTTGAATCAAAGTTAAACAGTGAATAGTGCCAAATGGTGTTGTGTAGCATTTATAGTGAGACGGGCAGATGAAGTATATCTCACGCACACAAACGAAGTTAAATTATATTCTATTTTTTTGATATTATTCACCGTTTAATTTTAATTTAAATTTTTATCAGTCCAACTAGCGCTTTTATAAGACAAATGTAGGAAATGGACATTTGAATATCCAATAGTGCAAGTTTGCAAAAGATACTAAACGGATTGAAAAAAGATACAGCCAGACATGTCAACACCTAAATGAATAAAATCTAATCTAATTATCTTTAATAGTACTACTACTACAACTATACTTCCTATGGGGATGTCCCAAGGGGGACAGCATCATCTTCATCATCTCTCTTGTTTCGATATTGTGGGACCACCTGACCAAAAAAAGATCCAGAAAAAGATCGATTAAAATCCACACCAAATATTTTTTTTCAAATTGCTTAATAAGTAGTAGTAATAAATTATCACAAACAGTTTACCGCAATGCAATGACCAAACGAATGCGATATTAATGAATCTGTTAATAATTACTACTATTATTACAATTAATACCTAGCCCACCCCTTTCTTGTTTTCCCCCCCTCTTTTTCTCCCTTTCTTAAGCATTGATAATGTTGTTGGCCTTATGTTTCAATTATTTCAGTGGAGAGGCCAAAGACTAATTAAAATAATGTTGAAAAAAAAGTCCAATTGCATCATGTGATAGGTTGAAAAGGAGTATATACTCTGTGTCCGTGTTTTTACTTTTTATGAATATGATGATATGTAAGTAAATGTATGGTAACAAACCTGGTCTTGTGAAGATTTTTGGCGAGAATGTATTCTGGTATTTTTGTCTGTCTTCCTCCCACTTGACCCTACAACAACAACAATATCTACTTTCTTTTATATCTCATCAATTTTCATTATAATCAAAATCTTGGGTCTCAATTTACCCAACAAAAAGTGAAACTATATAACATGCAACTTGCAACAATTTCTTTTGGTAAAATATTCGATATTTTTACACAACAAGAATTAAAATAAATGTAAGGAAATAGGCTTCATCTTTAATACCATCCCAAGTATGCGGAAGTGTAAGAAAGCAGGAAATGTATATTCTAATTCTTTAATACATGCCTCTATTTTTCATTACATTTTCCTCAAGTAATTAATAAAAATCAAAACTAAAAGACACCGTACAATATGGTTGGATCGGCTATTATATTACACCCCCACCCCCAAATGAAACAAATTTTGTTGTGTAATGAACAAGAACTATGTAACAACTTTTGTTCGTGTCTTCCCATTTATATTCAAGAGTTTCTTGAAACCTTATCCTTGCTTGTCTGATTATTACTATATCTCTATATAGCATTCTTGTCGCATTGAGTTTTTCTTTTCTTTTTCTTTTTTTTTCTTTTTTTTTTCCCCTATTATTAACAGCGCAATTTTTCTTCTAGTTGAATTGTGGAATTTTTTTCTAGTTGATTAATCACGTACTTGTTCAGTAATTAACTTCAAATTTATCTTAACAAATTAAAAGAACATCTATTACGTAAAGTGTATCAGAATTAAGTGATTTCATTTTCAATTTTTAAAACAACTTCAAGTATATTCTTAAGTATTTAAAACTTAACTAATAGTACTCATACATATGGAATCACTTAATCATTTAAACTTCATGTTTAAATTCCGTCTGATCTGATCGATTAAATTAAACAGGATGTATAGTTTTCCATCCTTTCTAAGAAATTAGAGTTTTTATAAGTTTTTTTGCTGAAAAATAATATAGACAATCGCTTATTTTCAATTAGGTCCTAAGTTTGTTATTTATTTTAATAAACCCTAAATTAGAATGGCAACGCATGTTTATGATCTAATTAAAGTATATAATTACCAATACATTTAAAATCTAACCCCAAAATACATGATCACTATAAAACATACAACAAAAATTTCAAGAATAACAAGAAATGGGTCGTCTGTTGAAGTGTTTAAATCAATACCATATTTATGTAAAATTCAGTTAACTAAAGTAGTTTCAATTGCCAAGATTGAACAAATTAAAACTTAACCTAAATTTCACACGGAAAAATTAAAATCGTATTTTTGTAAAGGTGTGTTTCAGCAAAAATAATCAAAAAAAATTAAGCCGAAAAAGCCCCTCAAAAAACCCTATCCCCTTCCACTTTTATTTCTTATTTTATTCATTTTTTTAAAAAAAATTTATTACCTGAAGACGAGGAGGCGTTAGCAGTGTGCTGACTTGTCCGTCTCTCCTTCGCCAAATCCTGCGTTGACTCGGCGGAATCCGGCAAATACCGGTCGAGCGGCGGCGCGCCGCCATTCCCGCCACCAAACATGGATTCCACGAAGGAAGCCTCCATGGAGTTGAGGAAATGCATGTGCCTCTCGTTTGTCCAATGCCAGATCGATCTGCCTGGATTCGTAGCTTTTCTGGCCCCCGCCGGCGAAGAGTGGTGGTGGTGGTTGACGGTGGAGGAGGATTGCGGCTTCTTCGGCGGCATTGATGATAGTATTAATATTAATCTCTACGGTGCGGTGCGGTGCAGTTAGAACTGACAATAATAAGGGTTTTATAGTGCGACCTTTAAGGTGGCTGTTTCGCAGAGCACAGCCACTCGCTGTCTCTGCTTGCCACGTGTCAACGCGGCCCTGTAAGTTTTGTTATACACGCAACAGTTTGGGTTGGTAACAAAATGATTTTTTTTTTTCTTTTCAATGACCAATTAAAGGCTTTCAAAAGGTGGTGGAAGTCCATATTATACAAATTACAAAAGAAATACTATCTCTATCTCAATATTTTTGTTACGGATCACCTAGCATGTATATCAATACACATTTTAATCGGTTAATAACTTAAATTGTGTACGATAAAATATTATATAAAATTGTCTAAAACTACAAGATTATACGAATCTAACAAGATCTCACTTGACTATGTTTTTTCTTACATAACTATAATAAAAATTTGAATCAAACTTTAAACAGTTAATAGTGTCAAAAAAGTCAAACGTAACAATTATACTAAGACAGAATAAGTAAATAGGATGGATAAGAGGTCAGGATTCAATGTAACACCCCGATTTAATTAACACATGATTAATTTAATTAATTATGGTTAATTAATAAAGGATTTATTATATGGATATTTTGTAGGTATGATTTTAATGAAGTGGAATAATAAGTGGGTTCAAACCCACAAGAGAATAAGAGTCAAGTGCTCAAGTGAGTGCATTATGGTGTACATGGCTCAAGACAAGTGGATTAACCCATTTTTTGGACCCGACCCGTTTGCACCAAACCGCCCGGGCTGACCCAAGACCCATTAAAACACCTAAATCAGCCCCCATGACTTCATTTAGAGCTCAACACTTAAAATCTAGGGCTTATTCCCGTTTTTGATACCCAAGGTGGAGAAAAGTGGTCTTGTGAAGAGATTTTTGTGTTTTCTAACTCAAATCGAGTGGGGGATTGGTATCTACATCTTTGGTAAGTGTTTTCCTAGCCTTTGCACTTGATTTTGAGGTTGTTTCAGTGAGTTTTTGGAGTGGTGTAAAGTGGTGACGGGATTTGGGCATTTGGGATGAACTTGTGTAGATTGGCTTGGAATTTGGTGTTGAATCTTCGATTGGAGTTCGGATTAGTGTTGAGGAGCTTGAGGTCAGTTTTTGAGACTCATCTTGGTTGATTATTTTGGGGGATTTCAGCCAACCCCTTGTGCATGTTGGTGTTGAGCACTTTGTTTGAATTCTTGTTGATTTTGGGGGCTTAATCTTGCCTTGTAGTGTTCTTGAGTGGTTTGGAAGCTTGCATTGGGAGTTGGAGAAGCTTGGGAGCTGGAATTGAAGTGTTTGGACTTCATAAACACAAGGCAAGAGTAGGATTTAGCTTAATGTGGGGGAAAATTGGAAGAAAAGGGTGAAAATCGCGGATTTTGCCTCTGTTGGGTGCTTCAGAGGCGCCGCATTGCCTTTGCGGCGCCCAAAAGTGGCCTGGAGCACCACTTCGGCGCCCCGGACCACAGAGCCTTCAGTACAGGCGCCACATTGCATGTGTGGCGCCTAGAAATAGGCTTAAGCGCCACAATTGGCGCCACCTGTGCACCCCAAAAACCCACAAACTTGAATCGGCTCTAACTTACTCGTTTCTAATCCGATTTTCGCAAACCATATATGAATCTGACCCTACTCGGAACAAGGAATTCAAATATGCAATTGAAATTAAGAGATAATGACTCCTTCAAAAATTTAATTATAGGAGTTTATAACCTCGGGGTGTCCCTTGCGTGCCGATTCGCTGTTTTCTTCCATTTTTCATTCCCTTTCATATTTTATCATTTCTTACTCGTTTCTAGGCTTCGAGAAATGTTTTAAAATGGTCTAATTGTTGGTACTTGATTCATAACTATTGGTATTGGATTGTGGAATCTACCATGCCTTAGAAATTAAGGAGATTCGAGTGACCTTGTACTTAACTCTTGTAATAGAGTTGCGAGCCAATATGTGGGGTTTGGCTAACCCGAAATCTAAATTCTAGTCTTGGGACTTGGAAATTATCTTAGTATGCTTTCGAATCTGGGGGATTGGGCATGTGAATTCTGATTATGGGATTTATAAAATTTATGCTTCCGAGTCATGAGATTGGGCATGCGTTTGACATTATTATGATTGGTGATTTTATGCTTTCAAGGATACAAATCTCATGTTTATGTTTTCGAGTTGTTAAACTGGGCATACATGAATATTTGATTATCTTGGGCATATATATATTGTGTTGATTATGTGTTATGCTTTCGAGAACTTAGTTCTGGGCATGTAAGCTTTCGAGAGCGAGATGCTCTGGGCTCTACCCGCTGTCTGTGGTTCGATCCTTGGGGATGCCACTCCGTAAGTCCACTTACCCCTTTATGCATGTAGTGTCCGCGGCGGGGGCACTGTAGGCATCTCTTTCGACCATTAAGGAGAGGTGGATCCTTAATGGGAAAGAATGCCGGCCATGGTATTAGGATGCGCGCTAGGCATACTTATGCGCTGCATTTAGGGTAGATAGACATTTTAGGTCATAACATTTCATCACATCATCCATCATTCATATTATTATCTGTTTTGCAGTGTATGACGTGGTTGAAGCACCGGTATGGGACGGTGTGATGTTTTAATTATGTATTTAATTATGCAATTATATAAACTGTTAATAACCCCTCTAAAAGCTTATTCCCTGTTTCCCAGCTTTTCCTACTCTTGCTCAGTACTTTATGTACTGACACCTTGCTTTTTGTCTGTTTTATAGATACTCCCGAGAAGGACGCAGTGCATGAGCATAACGACGGGTTTGGGGCTGAGTAATCTAGTAGGATTGCATTGATAGGTCTTGATTGAGTTGTTGTATTAGGCTCTATGCTATCTAGTTGTGACTAGCTTGTTATTTTTTTTAGTATTGTCTGACGGTTGGGATTGGCTTGAGAACCCTTGTTTTGTTATTTTCCCTGTATACTTGGTATTTGGACAGGTTAACGTGAGTACCGAGGTGAGGTACTGTATGTGGCTTGTAGCCGAGACTTGATGATTATGTGTTAGACATGTTTCTGTTGCTTACTCTTTTACTCTATTGTTATTCTCTGTTGGATTTTCTGATTACCAGGCTTCGTGTTATTGAACTTAAATTGATTGGCCAACAGTTTAAGTGAGGTAACACGGCAGTGACGTCAGCAAAAATTAGTTTAAAATTTTTGGGGCGTTACATGTTGGTATCAGAGCCATGTGTGCTCTTATGTGCTTAGAATTTGACACAAGCATGTGGTGAGGTGTGTGGGGGAATGCATATAGTATAGGATTTGCATTGGATTATGCGTATATTCCTGTTGTATAGCATTATTTTTGGGATAACTGCGTACCTTATGAGATTGAGTTTTGGTTTGTGAGCCAAACCACGATCAATTCATAAGGATATCCCGGGAGATCTATACTTACTTATATTCGGTATCATTACCGAATGTTACTCAATGGTTTGTTATGTTTGAGTACAGGATACCGTCGCGCAGAGTTGGAAACCGAGAGGCGGAAGGGCCTCATAGAAATTCGGGACTGGCAATTGGTGACGATGGGCAGTATAATGTCAGTGAAAGAATGACCTCACTAAAGGGAAGGGCCTTCATTCAGATGAACTGTTGGGAGTTAATGGGGGACTTCGCCTGGAAGATGAACCAGTTTCACGACCACTGCCACTAAGGCCTTTACCTTTCGATTCCGTTCAGCTTATGCCACAGATGTTCTCAGTTATGCAGAACATTAATCAGGGACAGAGAGTCGATCCAATTCATCCCAATAGGCATCTTGTGGATTCAGCGCTACATTGGTGGAGAACTTGTGAGAACGAGTTTGTGAAGAGATCAAGATTTACTTGGGAGGCGTTCTGCTATACCTTGCGATCTCATTCTAAATCCCTCAAATGATGGATTTCAAGAGGAGGGAGTTCCTCACTTTGGAGCAAGTGGAGACATGACAGTTCAAAATATTACCAGCGCTAAGTGGAGCATGCTGTATTATTGTAAGTCATTATGAGGATAGTGCCACATATTGTTGAATGTGTAGGTACTATATTTGTTGACAACGTGCTAAACTCGGACACCGTACTCACTTATGTCCTCAGATATGATATCCGAACACCGGATGGGACCTTTGATGACTTATCATCTTCCTGTGTCATTACCATCTTGTGATATAATACGACGTGAACGGATAGGACCCAATGCACGTATAACTATAAAGGATTCGGGAGTTCAGCACTGATCTCGTGGTGCTAGACTTGGCGGATTCCAATGTCACAATGGGAATGGATTACTGTCCAAGTACAAGGCTAGATTGGATTTCAGAGTACCAAGAATATTCTTCGACAATCAAGAAGGTGAGAAAGTGATGTATTACCCTAATGTTCGAGTTGTATCCTCCGTGTCTTCTGCGGTATTAAACAGAAATGGGCACCTGGCGCATATATACTATGTGCACGAGATCACACCACCTACATCAAGACCAGCAGTGTCACGAATTCCTATCACCTCAGAATCTTCTGTTGTACTTTTGGTGAGATACCCGGGAGATAGATTTGTGCCAAGGGCAACGCCGATTGCCAAGGCTCCTTATCGTATGGCTCCTGCCGAATCGAGGGAATTGAAGGAGTAGCTTGAGGAGTTACTTAATCAAGGATTCATTCAACCAGCGGTTCACCTTGGGGAGCACCGGTAATCTTTGTGAGAAGAAGGATGGGAGTTGAGGATGTGCGTCGATTACCGCGGACTTAATCAGGTAAGGTCAAGAACCGACATCCATTACCGAGGATCGATGACTTGTTTGATCAGTTGAAGGGCGCTTCTACGTTCTAAGACTAATTGAAGCTTCGGATATTCGTCAGATTCGAATAACGAAAAGAAACCGCAAGAGAACATCCTTCCGAACACGTTATGGTTATTTGGAGGTTACGGTGATACCGTTCGAATTGACCAATGCACAAGTGGTCTTCATGAACTTGATGCACCGTGTGTTCAAACCATGGCGGGACGTGTGCGCGGTTATTTTCATCGATGATATCTTGGTATACTCTTCCGATCTACATACGCATAAGGAGCATCTCATAACAGCTTTTCAGGTGCTCAGGGAGCATAAGTTGTATGCTAAGCTTTCGAGGTGTGAATTCTGGATAGATAAGGTCGCTTTTCTTGGACATATCATCCGGGAGAAGGAATTTATGTGGATCCAGCCGAGGTTGAGGCAGTATTGTAGTGGAATCTACCAACTACTGCCAGTAAGGTACGTAGTTTCCTTGGGTTAGTGGGATACTACAGGAGGCTCATTGAGGGGTTCGCAAGCATTGCTCGACCCTTGACTCAGTTGTCGAGGAAAGATGTACCTTTCCAGTGGGGCGAGGATTGCGAAAGACATCTGATCTATTGAATGAGAAGGTGACGAAGCTCCAGTTTTGGTATTACCCGATGAATCTGGGGAATATGAGGTATACACCGATGCTTCTCATTGAGGATTTGGAGGTGTGCTCATGCAGAATGTCAGGGTGATTGCACATGCCTCTAGGCAATTGAAGCCTCATGAGCTAAATTACCTGACTCATGACTTGGAGATGGCAGCAGTCGTACATGCATTGAAGATTTGGAGACATTATCTTTACGGTGCTAAGTGTCAGATCTATTCTGACCACAAGAATCTCAACTGTCTCTAGACTGCAGAGAAGATGAGTGGGAGACAGCGAAAGTCGTTGGAGTTCTTGCAGGATTATGACACTAGCATTCAGTACATTGAAGGAAAGGCGAACCGTGTGACTGATGCGCTCAGCAGGAAGGGACACACGCTGCACACTATTACCCTCCCTTGGCTTTTGAGGCAAGAATTGGAGAAGGATGAAATTGTGGCAGTCCTTTATGGTATGAAGGCGAGATTAAATGCTATGACAGCGATGCCTTCACTACTCGAGGAGCTCAGATTGAGCCAAGCTGTGAGTCAGGAGATGATGCACTTCAGAACCAAGATTCGGCAAGGCGAGGCAGATGGATTCACTATTAACAGCAGAGGCATGATCAGGTTTGACGATCGTTGGTGTGTGCCTTCCGAGGACCAGGTGTTAGAAAGGAAAATTATGGAGGAAGCACATTGTACACCTTACTCTGTACATCCGGGAGTAGTGAAGATGTACAAGGACTTGAGACAGAATTACTGGTGGAAGGGCATGAAGAAGGAAGTTGCGGAGTTCGTGTCTAAGTGCCCTACTTGTCAGAAGGTTAAGGTTGAACACATGCGACCTTCGGGGTTATTGCAACCTTTGGAGGTTCCCATGTGGAAGTGGGAATCTATTGCTATGGATTTTGTCACCGGATTGCCTAAGACGAGGAACAAGTTAGACACCATTTGGGTGATTGTAGACCGACTGACCAAGAGGGCAGTGTTTGTACCTATGAGGTTGAACTGGAGTATGCAACAATTAACGGGTGCTTACATCCAACATGTGGTTAGACGGTTTGGGTGTGCCGAGGGAGATCATTTCAGACAGGGATTCCAGATTCTTGTCTAGATTTTGGAAGGAATTGCAAGCAGCTTTTGGCACTCAGATTTGTATGAGCACGGCGTGGCACCCTCAGACTGATGGGCAGACAGAAAGGACCATCAGAACACTTGAAGATATGTTGAGGGCTTGTGTTATGGACTTTCAGGGGACGTGGGAGGAACACTTATCCTTGGTGGAGTTCTCCTACAACAACAGTTACCACGCGAGTATCCGTATGGCTCCTTTCGAGGCCTTATACGGAAGGAAGTGCAGAACACCCTTGTGTTGGAGTGATCCTTCGGAGCGAGTGGTGTTAGGTCCCGAGCTTATTGAGCAAACCACTGAAATTGTGCCGGTGATTAGAGACAGAATGAAGGAAGCTCAGGACCGTCAGAAGAATTATGCAGACTTATCAAGGAGGGACATCGAGTTTGTTGTTGGTGATTGGGTACTTTTGAGAGTCTCACCGATGCGGGGTGTGAGACGATTTGGGAAGATAGAGAAATTGAGTCCCCGGTTTATAGGTCCTTCGAGATCGTCAAGAAAGTTGGGAAGGTGGCTATCGTTTGGAATTACCTACCGAGGTAGGGAGTGTGCATAACGTGTTCCACGTATCGCAGTTGAGGAAATACATTTCCGATTCCGACAAGATCATTCAACCGGATGAGGTGGAGTTGGATGATAGCTTGGAGTTGGAGGAGTATCCCGTAGCGATTTTGGATACCAAGGAGAAAGTACTTCGCAACAAGGTGATCAAGATGGTGAAAGCACTTTGGTCTAGGCATGGTGTAGAAGATGCCACTTGGGAGGCCAATAATAGTATGTTGGAGCGATATCCTGAATTGGATTTGACTCCAAATCAATGAGGTAACCTACTCAATCCATATTCTTGCATTCGAGGACGAATGATCCTAAGGGGGAGGGATTGTAACACCCCGATTTAATTAACACATGATTAATTTAATTAATTATGGTTAATTAATAAAGGATTTATTATATGGATATTTTGTAGGTATGATTTTAATGAAGTGGAAGAATAAGTGGGTTCAAACCCACAAGAGAATAAGAGTCAAGTGCTCAAGTGAGTGCATTATGGTGTACATGGCTCAAGACAAGTGGACTAACCCATTTTTTGGACCCGACCCGTTTGCACCAAACCGCCCGGGCTGACCCAAGACCCATTAAAACACCTAAATCAGCCCCCATGACTTCATTTAGAGCTCAACACTTAAAATCTAGGGCTTATTCCCGTTTTTGATACCCAAGGTGGAGAAAAGTGGTCTTGTGAAGAGATTTTTGTGTTTTCTAACTCAAATCGAGTGGGGGATTGGTATCTACATCTTTGGTAAGTGTTTTCCTAGCCTTTGCACTTGATTTTGAGGTTGTTTCAGTGAGTTTTTGGAGTGGTGTAAAGTGGTGACGGGATTTGGGCATTTGGGATGAACTTGTGTAGATTGGCTTGGAATTTGGTGTTGAATCTTCGATTGGAGTTCGGATTAGTGTTGAGGAGCTTGAGGTCAGTTTTTGAGACTCATCTTGGTTGATTATTTTGGGGGATTTCAGCCAACCCCTTGTGCATGTTGGTGTTGAGCACTTTGTTTGAATTCTTGTTGATTTTGGGGGCTTAATCTTGCCTTGTAGTGTTCTTGAGTGGTTTGGAAGCTTGCATTGGGAGTTGGAGAAGCTTGGGAGCTGGAATTGAAGTGTTTGGACTTCATAAACACAAGGCAAGAGTAGGATTTAGCTTAATGTGGGGGAAAATTGGAAGAAAAGGGTGAAAATCGCGGATTTTGCCTCTGTTGGGTGCTTCAGAGGCGCCGCATTTCCTTTGCGGCGCCCAAAAGTGGCCTGGAGCGCCACTTCGGCGCCCCGGACCAAAGAGCCTTCAGTACAGGCACCACATTGCATGTGTGGCGCCTAGAAATAGGCTTAAGCGCCACAATTGGCGCCACCTGTGCACCCCAAAAACCCACAAACTTGAATCGGCTCTAACTTACTCGTTTCTAATCCGATTTTCGCTAACCCGGAATCTAAATTCTAGTCTTGGGACTTGGAAATTATCTTAGTATGCTTTCGAATCTGGGGGATTGGGCATGTGAATTCTGATTATGGGATTTATAAAATTTATGCTTCCGAGTCATGAGATTGGGCATGCGTTTGACATTATTATGATTGGTGATTTTATGCTTTCAAGGATACAAATCTCATGTTTATGCTTTCGAGTTGTTAAACTGGGCATACATGAATATTTGATTATCTTGGGCATATATATATTGTGTTGATTATGTGTTATGCTTTCGAGAACTTAGTTCTGGGCATGTAAGCTTTCGAGAGCGAGATGCTCTGGGCTCTACCCGCTGTCTGTGGTTCGATCCTTGGGGATGCCACTCCGTAAGTCCACTTACCCCTTTATGCATGTAGTGTCCGCGGCGGGGGCACTGTAGGCATCTCTTTCGACCATTAAGGAGAGGTGGATCCTTAATGGGAAAGAATGCCGGCCATGGTATTAGGATGCGCGCTAGGCATACTTATGTGCTGCATTTAGGGTAGATAGACATTTTAGGTCATAACATTTCATCTCATCATCCATCATTCATATTATTATCTGTTTTGCAGTGTATGACGTGGTTGAAGCACCGGTATGGGACGGTGTGATGTTTTAATTATGTATTTAATTATGCAATTATATAAACTGTTAATAACCCCTCTAAAAGCTTATTCCCTGTTTCCCAGCTTTTCCTACTCTTGCTCAGTACTTTATGTACTGACACCTTGCTTTTTGTCTGTTTTATAGATACTCCCGAGAAGGACGCAGTGCATGAGCATAACGACGGGTTTGGGGCTGAGTAATCTAGTAGGATTGCATTGATAGGTCTTGATTGAGTTGTTGTATTAGGCTCTATGCTATCTAGTTGTGACTAGCTTGTTATTTTTTTTAGTATTGTCTGACGGTTGGGATTGGCTTGAGAACCCTTGTTTTGTTATTTTCCCTGTATACTTGGTATTTGGACAGGTTGACGTGAGTACCGAGGTGAGGTACTGTATGTGGCTTGTAGCCGAGACTTGATGATTATGTGTTAGACATGTTTCTGTTGCTTACTCTTTTACTCTATTGTTATTCTCTGTTGGATTTTCTGATTACCAGGCTTCGTGTTATTGAACTTAAATTGATTGGCCAACAGTTTAAGTGAGGTAACACGGCAGTGACGTCAGCAAAAATTAGTTTAAAATTTTTGGGGCGTTACATTCAAACCCCCAACCTCCATTAGGTTGGAAGAGTAAGTCCTCAACTCCAGGTAACAAATGATTTAGAAAATACTTACTCACTTTTGTTTTTTTTTCTACATTACAAAATTGCAAATTATGTTACTGTTCATTCGACTACTTTAATTTTAATTTTTATCATAGTTATACAAGTTAAAATATAATCAAGTGAAATTTTATTAAATTCGTCTCGTCTTTAATTTTTTAATATGAAATCTTTTGAAATTTTTATTTATACCGAGCTTAAACTATTAATAATTTCAAATATACATTGCAATGAGTGCACATATTTGTAGCAAATAAATAAAAATTGATGAAGTATACAGTAATATTTAAATTTGAAATTGTCTAATTAAAGTCACTCTAAAATTCTGAAAACTGAGGTAGTTACTTATTTATTTTTGAGGTAAGAATTAAAATATGCCACAATAAGGAATCATTTCCACTTTTTGGCCACGATATTTTGATTTAGGAAAAATAGTCATTAGAATGATTTCGGGCCTGAATTTAGGCCATTTGGCTGGAATTCGGGCTGCGATTGCCTAAAAGTGTAAATGACTCCTTCTGGTGGCCTATTTTAGTTTTTATGAATTATTTTTTATTTTATTTAATCAAAATAAATAATACTCATTCTGTGCCATTATTTATGTCATACTTTCTTTTTTTCTTGTTCCAATTATTTTCATTTTAAAAATAATTAAATATTAATTACCAAATATAGCCATCATATCGCATTAATAAATAAATATATTAAACTTTCAAACACACTACCATTAATAATTCTCATCCAACCAACAACCATATATCAGTAAATCACACATAAATAAATAAATTTAAATTATAAATTCATTACAACCACATTATATAAATTCTTAAGCTATATTTTTTAACCCTAATATATCCTTATATTTAATATTAATTATCCCTTAAGTACCATGTTCGAAAATTTTGGGATACTTATAATAAAATATGTTTATTTTTTAATTTATAATTTATTTGAATATGTGTTTGTTTTCCTTATTTTATAATATATTTGAATTAATATTTATTTTATTTCTTATATTACTCAATTCGTCACATTATTAGTGTTAAAAAAATAACTTAAAAATTTATATAATATGATTGTAATGAATTTACAATTTTAATTTATTTATTTATGTGTGATTTACTGATATGTAGTTGTGAGGTGGACTGGAATTATTAATGGTAAAGTGTAATTTAAAAGTTTAATATATTTATTTATTAATGTAAGGTGATGGGTAGGTTTGATGATTAATATTTAATTATTTTTAAAATAAAAATGAAATAAAAATATTGGAACAAGAAAAGAAAGTATGACATAAATAATGACACAAAATGAGTATTATTTATTTTAATTACATAAAATAAAAAATAATTGAAAAAACTAAAATAGGCCACCAGAAGTAGTCATTTCCATTTTTGGGCCATCGCAGCCCGAATTCCAGCCCAATGGCCTAAATTCAGGCCCGAAATCCTTCTAATGGCCTATTTTCCTAAATCAAAATATCGTGGCCTAAAAGTGGAAATGACTCATTCTAGTGGCCTATTTTAATTATTACCTCTTTATTTTTTTTGGCGCATAACTGAGGTAGTTATTTTAGAGTTAACTATGACCAATTATCATGGAATTAAAGTTATTATTAATATGGGGTTGGGGACTTGACCCCCGTCCCAGCCATAGGTTGGGGTTCAAACCCCACCTGGCCTTCTATCCCTCCCCTTTATCCCCTTTTGTAATTTGTGTGGTTTTGACTCCCACACACCTTTGTCGATACATGAGTGTCATCGTTTAAAAAAAAAGTTATTATTAATATATTGTGATTAATTAATATGAATTAAATGTGTTCAATAAAAATTATACTTATAATTTAAGGAGTACTATTTTTTTCCTATTTAAAACATCTTGTTACTGTTGATATGAAAATTAAGATATACTGTAGTTTTTTATAAGTATGTGATGGGTACAAATAATTGTAATAGAAGAAATTTAAATCTTTATTTATAAAAATAACATTTATGATAAGATATTCAAATATAATAATTAAAATATTTTAATTGGGATAGAATACTATTTTTTTTAGAGCCGAAGCCAGCTAACAAGGACAGAAGGACTATTTTTTTTTTTTTTTTTGGGTAAGCCTCACGGCTAGCTAACAAAGATAGGAGGACTATTTTTTTTAGCTTGAATACGGGTTAAGTTAAACAATGAATCTCCAATCACAAAAAAGAAAAATAATAGTAATAATAATACAAAAAGTTAAAATAAAAAATGAAAAAAAAGGTAAAAACGTCCTTTATCTTTCCAAAAATTTCAAATCCGTCCTTTTTCTATTTTATTACTGATTTAGTCCGCTACAAATGCTAATTATGTTCAAATCAGTCCTTTTTTCACTAATTATATTCTAATTGCTGACGTGGCAAGGGTTTTAATTTAAACCTGACACGTGTGCATAATATTAGTAATTTTTCTTTTATCTTTTGTCAATTCAGTCCTAAACTTTTATTTTGTTCTATTTAGTCCTCTACCCCAATCACTCATTTTTATATTAATTGGCCTCAAACCTTTCAAATTATTTCATTTTAGGCCCAGAACCTTAAATTTTTTATTATTACTAATCCATTTATCAAATAAATGCACAACATACTTTCATAAATAAAATTAAACACCAAACCTCATATATTGGGTTCGACTGCTTTGTTATCGGGTCTTTCAAGTACCGGAATTTTACGGACTCTCTCTAATAACCACTCGACCGCAACCGATTGTTCATTGGTTTTGGTTTCCTTCAGTAACAATCAACAGAATCTTAATTTGCGTCCTACCTTAGGATGTAGCAATATTTTAAAAGTAAATGATTTAACTTGAATTTTTGGAAGGTTATGGATACAGGAAGCCTTGGTTTTATTGAAAAATATTAATATTATTAAAAATATTAAAAAAAATAGCCTGAATTTTATTGTCCACAAAGTATGATTGTGCTGATTGTTGCTGAAGGAAACCAGAACCAATGAACCATCGTTACGGTCGGGTGGTTAGAGAGAGTCCGTAAAATTCGGAACTTCAAAGACCCGGTAACAAGGCGGTCAAACCCAATGTATGAGGTTTGGTATTTAATTTTATTTTACGGAAGTATGTTGGGCATTTATTTGATAAATGTATTAGTAATAATAAAAAATTTAAGGTTCTGGGCCTAAAATGAAATAATTTGAAAGGTTTGAGGCCAATTAATATAAAAATGAGTGATTGGGGTAGAGGACTAAATAGAACAAAATAAAAGTTTAGGACTGAATTGGCAAAAGATAAAAGAAAAAGGACTAATATTATGCACACGTGTCAGGTTTAAATTAAAACCCTTGCCACGTCAGCAATTAGAATATAATTAGTGAAAAAAGGACTGATTTGAACATAATTAGCATTTGTAGCGGACTAAATCGGTAATAAAATAGAAAAATGACGGATTTGAAATTTTTGGAAAGATAAAGAACGTTTTTACTTTTTTTTCCAATAAAAAATTGAAGATTAAATAATGAAAGTAGGAAGCAGGCGGCGCGTGGGTAGGTGTGCGAATGGGGAAAAGCATGGCGGGAGGTGAAAATATCTGAAGATGCAAAAATAATTAACTGTAGAGAGATATTTTGTAGTGGTGTGTGACAGTCGTATTGAATTGAATTATTATTCCTTACGACATACAAAAAATATGTTGCACTTTTACTTTATTTTTTTCAATACTATTATTTCTCTCTTTATACTTTCTTTATCTGATCCAGAAAATATCTTAGGCCTTTTTATAAAAGCGTGAAGGACATCATTAATATTACTCCCAAAATTTTTGGTCACAATATTTTATACTTCCTCTGTTCTCATATAAATGCCCCACTTCTGTATTTTACGCAGTCCAAGACACATTTTTAAATGTTTATAACTCAAATTGTACACAAGTAAAAATTATAAAAATTTAATATTCTAAAACTATGTGATTAGACGAATCTAATAAGATCCCACTTGACTATGTTTTATATTATAGAACTATGTCAAAAAATTTGATTAAAGTTACTCAATGAATAGTTACTACTATGCAATGGGAGCATTTAAATGAGAACGGAGGAAGTATGATGTAATTTAAATTTTTAATTAATTTATGTATGTGTAATGTGGTAGTTGTATTTTTGAAATGTTAATATAGAAGTATTTATTATTGATGTAATATGATGAGAGAATTTGGTAATTAAAGTGTATAATTATTTTTTAAAAGGAAATGTAATAATTGTAACTGGACGATTAAAAAGAAAAGTGAGATAGAATTAATAGGATGGAGGTAGTAATTCCCAATAATGTTTTCATAAATTGTTTTCTTTCGAATAAACCAATGGCGTGCGTGTCAATGGATTGTTACTTGCCACGACCTTTATCTAGTTTAAGTATGTTTTGTCTTTATTCCTTTTTGTTTTTCTAAATAGATAAATGGGCATTATCTTTGAAATAATTTGTAGCCAACAAAATATGATACTCCCTAGGATATACTCCATGTAGCAGCATATTATTGTTAATTAAAATTCTATATGTAACAAGTTTTTATACTACATGTACTAAGGTTGGCCTGAAATGGTAATCTGATCTGAAGTCAAACTCTTTAAGTACATAGTATATATTTCCTCTGTTCTCATATAAGTGCTCCACTTCTGCATTTCACGTAGTTTAAGACACATTTTTAAGTGTCTATAACTCAAATTATATATAAGTAAAATTTAGAAAAATTTGATATTCTAAAACTACGTGATTAGACGAATCTAACAATATCTCACTTGACTATGTTTTTTCTTATAGAACTATATTTAAAAACATAATCAAAGTTACTCAATGAATAGTTACTACTATGCAAAGAGAGCACTTAAATGAGAACGGAGAAAGTAATAGTGTCAGATAGATTGAGCAATAAAAGGAATTGAGCAAATCCTAGATATTTTGGTTTAGTGGAAATAAGAACCTGGCAAGTTGCCAAATACTTATGAAAGATTGGACAAGTAAAATGGCATCCACGATTGATCTCATTAAGACACTGCATCTACATCGGCAGCTGCTGCCCAAATCTTACAACTACTTTGCCACACAGACAAATCTCCAAAATATTTTGCCCAAATCAGTGGATTTCCGATGCTGCCTCCATTATTAATATATATCCATGTCGGCTTATTTTCATGCATTGATCGAATTACTTTTAACAAACTACTTGTGTTCACTTTCAGGTTAAACAAGAGCTACCTACTACAGTCAGAGTATGAAGAAGTAGATGAAATATAATTACTAATAATAATAATAATAATAATAATTCTTAAAATGGATTGACTAAATTAGTGATTCACTCCATCCAAAATGTGAAGCTCAAAAGAAGCGTGCTTCTTCATTACCTCATCGTTACAACACCACAAATAGTACTACTTCACTTTCTAATAACAATGATTTCTTTTTGACTTCTTTTCCAAAAAAATCCTACGATTCTCTTAAAATACACGTAAATGATCTCTTAAAGTGGAAAATTAAAATTCCATGTCTTTTATTGAAAGGGACGAAGCACCACAAAAAAAAAAAAAAAAAAAAGACTTGGGAGATATTCCTCCATCAGCCACCACTCTACGAGGCAAGAAAAGGCCACATATATGTTCTAAATTGGTAAACGTTGGATTTTTATTCTATTTCATTTACTTTTCCTTTTTTTATTAAAAAAAAAAAAAGAGAAAAGAAAAGAAAAAAGAAAACCTCTCAGATATTTTTTTTTCCCTTCTTTTTGGTGAAAAAACGAAAAGCATTTGAGCCATTTGCTCATATCATCATCATGATGTGTATGCAACATATCTTTCACTACAACTCCAATGCTAAGTAGTACTACCCTAATATACCTACATAAATTATTCTTTTTATTTTTATTTATTTATTTATTTTTTTTATAATACATACATCCTTTTTATGTACTTATATAGGAAAAACTTTACAAAAAGAAAATGTACAATGGGGAATAAGTGTAAGAAGGCCCAAAGAATGTGGTTGCTAATAAAAATACTTTTTGGGCCATGTGATTTGTGGGCATTAGCCCATGTGTGGAACTATATGTTGTCATATTCACAAAAAGTTGCTAATGAAGTACTCCCTCCGTCCCACTTAACCTGTCTTGTTTTATTTCTGCACATAATCCAATGCACATTTTCAATCGTTAATATCTCAAAATATGTACAACATAAAATTAAATAAAATATATATTCTAAAACTACATGATTTTACGATTCTAACTAGACCCAACTCGACTATTTTTTTTAAATATATACTTGCAATAATGTTGAGTCAAAGTTAAACAATGAACAGTGTCAAAAAGTCAAACAGGACAAGTATACTGGGACGGAGGGAGTACTTGCCAGCGTGACATGGAATAAAGCGTTGAAAATATGTTAATACTATAATTGTATGGGGTAAGATTTCAATAATATAATTATTGAATGTCTCATTATTATGGGGTAAGATTTGTATACTGAATTACTTAGCATTTACCAAATTTTTTAGGGTCCTTGATGTTTTGTGTTTATTGCAAAAACTATGATAATAAATGAATTTAAAATAAATAGTTAATAATACTTCCTCCGTTTGTTATTTATTGACACATATAGTCTTTTGACGTTGTTCATTGTGTAACTTTGATTCGACTTTTTAATACAATTATATAAGATAAAATATAGTCAAGTGGGATCTTGTTGGATTCATCTAATCGTATAGATTTAGAATATATAATTTTCATAATTTTTACTTGTATGCAATTTGAGTTATTAACAATTAAAAATGTGTACTGGATGCGTGAAATATGGGTTCGTGTCAATTAAAAATGAAAGGAGGAAGTATTAAATAAATCAAATGAGTATCTTACAAGTAATTGGTGAAAAGTTCAAACAGTAACCATATATTACGACACGGTTCCCATACTGGAACTATTTTGTCCAGTATATGCTGGATTTGTTTTTAGCCTTTAAATATGCTATTGATCTAATGACTCATATTAATGGTAGGGTTAATTATGTCTTTGTACATATTGACTATAAATTTAAATAATGTGAAAATAAGACTGTAAGTAATCATGTTTTTTTTTCTTGAACATAACAGTGTTTTATTCAAAATTTAATTTATGTAATCATTACATTATTTCTTTTCTTTTTAGATGAGCGTATTATTTCTTTTCTTAAATATGCGGTTCTAGTAAATCAAATTTTGAATTTAAAAATAATATGAATAAAAACTAGACAAAATGACATATCACTAGATAAAAGGCATAACTATAAAAACGAATGTCATATACAATAAGACAGAATGTTAGATATTCAATAATAGAATGTCATATAATTTAAAATAGAATGTTAAGTAATCATAACATAATGCTATATAATTCAAAACAAAATGTTAAATAATTTAGAACAAAATGTCATACAAACAAAATTGTATAGACAACAAGACAGCATGTTGGGTGTTTACAGAATGTTAAGTAATTCAGAACAGAATATTAAGTAATTTGGAACATAATGTTATGTATAAAATGTCATAAAAAAAATGATATATACAAGATAAAATGTTGGATGTTTGAGAACATAATGTGAAGTAATTCAAAACAGAATCTTAAGTAATTTTAAACAGAATGTTAAGTATAATAATAACAGAATGTTATATAATTCAAAACAGAATGTTACATACTTGTGGGTAGAATATTAAGTTGTTAAAAACAGAATGTTATATATTTCCTCCGTTTCTTTTTATTTGTCCCATTGGGGTTCCATAATTCCATTGGGGTTTCGGTACACACACACTTTGAATTAAAATTTTATCATAATTATACAAGTTAAAATATAGTCAAGCGTGATCTTATTAGATTCGTATCGTTATGCAGTTTTTAAATATCAAACTTTTAGAATTTTTATTTATACCAAACTTGAGTTATTAATGATTTACAATGTGCATTGGACTGCATGCTGGGTGTATTTATAACAAATAATAAAAAAACAGATAAAGTAACCATGACCTGTAGAAAGCAAAAAGTTAAAAAATAATACTTCCCGCGTTTTTGTGATAGTGCAACAAACACCCAATGCACGCAGTCCAATGCATATTTTAAACCATTAATTACTTAAGTTCGGTATAAGTAAAAATTTTAAAAGTTTGATATTTAAAAACTACATGACGAGACGAATCCAACAATATCTCAATTGACTATGTTTTTCCTTGTATAACTATGATAAAAATTAGAGTCAAACTCGAACAATAAATAGTAGCAAATAGTGTATTGTTGCACTATCACAAAAACGGAGGTAGTATAATCTTATGAAATTACATAAAAACCTTTACCATATCTACACTGTTGATTTTAAATAAATAGTGATCTAGTGGCTCTAATTAAATCCAGTATGTACTGGCAGTACCAGAACCATTTCGCATAAATTATTAGTAAATACAGTACAATTATAAACCCAATGCACCACCAGCACCAATCCACAATAGCCTAAAAATTCACCCTCCCATTTCGGTCATAATCCTAGTCAGTTCGGGTCAAGTCATTTTCTCCATTGTCTGAACTCTGAACAAATAACTGCAAGATAAGCCCTGCCCTGGGCACAAAGGGCCAATTATTGTACCCTATCCCATCACATTTTTGGCTAAAGAATTGGACCATTCCATAATCTGTCTTCGGATCAGATTTCTTTCTTAACCACAAAAAAAAAAAAAAAACCTCCATCCCCACAGAAAACCTTCAATGGTCCTTCTATGTACATCACCATCTAGTACCATCTAGAACGCATGCCAATCAAAATTATTTCACCTATTAAAAAAAAAAATTTTAAAAAAAATACAAAATAAAGAATAAAAGAAACTCATCAATTCAATAATTTAGCATACAGACTTTGATTTTTGCTGTTGATTTCTGAAGATTTATTTCAATAATTTAATTTTAGTTTCAGTCAAGTTGGAATTTCCATTACAGGAGATATAATTTCTACTAATTGAATTTTTCGGCTATAAATATGATACTATACTACTATTAAGCAGCTGTTGTCCGAACACGCTAATTTGATTTCCCCAAAAATCCTGAATTATTAGAGCTCTGGGCGTCGCCCAATCAGGTGCCGCCACGTGGACGGAAACTTCTCGTTGTTTCCTTGGTTATTTCCTGTCCTTTTACTTTTCCTTCCATCTTTCCTTTCCTTTTCCAACTTTCTTCCCCTCTATCAAAAGTTTCCTCTTTTACTACTTTCAGTTTTCCCCTCATCAGTTGTTACATAGTATCTCTTCCAATGTATTTATTCACGCTCCGAAACTTCTAGACTTCGTACCGCTCAGATTCAATTTCCGGCAGTTGGAGTTTTACCTGTATTGATCCATTCACTCAATTAACTTCGGTGAATTTGATTTAAGCTTTTTGTTTCTGGTAATTCGGTTTTGCTTTTGTTTTGTGGAGATTTCATGATCTTTTATGTTGATGTAGGTGGCTACGCCATCGATGGATGGAATTGGCGGAGGCGAATCCACGGCCGGAGATGCGCCGAGGTCTCTACCGACGCCGTTTTTGACCAAAACGTATCAGCTTGTGGAAGACCAAGCCATCGACGAGGTCATCTCCTGGAATGAAGACGGATCTGCGTTCATCGTTTGGAATCCGACGGAGTTCGCCAGAGATTTGCTGCCGAAGTACTTCAAGCACAACAATTTCTCCAGTTTCGTTAGGCAACTCAACACTTACGTAAGCTTGTTGGCGATTTGTTGTGGTTTATGGAGGTTTTTGTGAGTTTTATCATTGATTTAGCCGGTGTTAGGGATTTTTTTAGGGATTCAGGAAGGTCGTACCTGATCGGTGGGAATTTTCCAATGATTGTTTCCGGAGAGGCGAGAAGAAACTTCTGTGCGACATCCAGCGCCGGAAAGTCGCGGTTGCCCAGCCTGTGGCGGTAGCGACGCCGTCGGCGGTACCGCTAGCTGTTCCGGTGCAGCTGAATCCTGCTGTGCCTCTCCGCACGGTGTCGCCATCGGAATCGAGCGAGGAGCAGGTACTCTCTTCCTCCAATTCCCCCGGCGCTGGTCGTGAATTCAACGGCACCACCGTCGAACTGATCGGTGAAAACGAGAGGCTGAGAAAAGAGAACGTTCAGCTGAATAAGGAATTAACACAAATGAAAAGCCTATGCAACAACATATACTCCTTGATGTCCAATTACGCAACCACCCCGGCAGCCGCCTCCGGCAGCTCCAACAACGATCACCAATTGCAGAGCTGTAAACTAAAACTGGCCGAAACCGTTCTAAAGCCGCTGGATCTGCTACCGATGACGAGATTCTGCGAAGCGGCACAGGGCAGCGAGGGGAGCAGCATGAGATCGGCGGCGGAGGATATAAGCGCGCGGCTGTTCGGCATGCCGTTGTGCCTGAAACGCGGGCGGGAAGCCGACGGCGAGGGATTTTCGGAGACGGATTTGCAGCTGCAGCAGCCGGGAGGGGAGATAAAATCTGAACCGATGGATCAAGATAACGTCGAGGAAGATCAAGGGTCGATATGGCTAACGCGGAACAATTCCAGAAATCAGAGGGTGTATAATTGATATGCGGTGGGGATTAAATCCCGAGAGAGAATGTGTGTAGAATAGTGTAGAAGAAAGGGAAAGGTCTGGCAACGAGGCACGTGCGAGCCAAGACACGTGTGTCGACGGCTTTTTTGGTTTAACGGAGTCGTCTTTTCGAATTCGGGAAGCTTCTTAAATTAGCGTAGTGGCTTTGTTAGTATATTTTTAATTTAATATATTAATTGTCGGGAGTGGGAATATTTATAACATGAATTTTCTTAGTTAGAACTTAGAATAATGCGCATGTTTAGTGAAGGATTCAAGAAACAAGAGTTATTATTAAGTCAATCAATATTCAATTGTACTACCTCCATTGTCAAATAGATGATCCATTTGCATAGTAGTAACTATTCATTGAGTAATTTTGATTAATTTTTTTAACATAGTTATATAAGAAAAAACATAGTCAAAAGAAATTTTGTTAGATTCGTTTAATCACGTAGTTTCAGAATTTCAAATTTTTATACTTTTTATGTACGTACAATTTGAGTTGTTAACCTTTAAAAATGTGTCTTCGACGACGTGAAATGCATGAATGATGAATTTAAAAGAGAACAGAGGAAGTATACTGTAAATAATGGGTTAAGTTATTTACACTTGGGTCCGTTGCAAACTTGTTAAATACTATAAGTCATTCACAAAGGCATTGAAGAAGACGAATCATTTAAGGATATGAGAAAGCCTCCAACAAAAGGGTCTCTTAATCGTATCGTTGAATGGAAAGAACGCTACAAGGAAATGATTTTGAATGTTACACACTAAAGCAATTAACAAAGCCGCCAAGATGGAATGTGCATGGTTTCAGAATGAGGGATTCTGTGAACACTATATAAAGATTGTAATTGCAGAGAGAAATAGTAATGAAATGAAAATAACTTAATTGGATTTCTTTTTGATCTTCAGAAATAAAAGTTATTTGCAGGCATCACACTCAGAAAACTGAATAGAAGGTATGTGCACAAATCGTCGCCTCAAGTAATTACTAGTAGTATATAATTGAACTAGTTGTAGCCGTACGTTATAAATATTACTAGTATTCAATGGAAACAAAATTTCTCAAGTCTATAGATGTTTTGAATATTGTCCTGCAACTTTAAATAAAATTCAAAATTCTCAGCATAGATATGGCCATGATTTGGTATAGACCAGAAAATATCTAAATGAACTTTTGAGTCAACAATGGAATGCCATTATCATTATTAAATGGAAGTATAAATTATAAATTCAGCAGATCTAGCATATAAATCTATGCAAGAGATGGGCTATAGTTTTAATAATATGTATTATTATGGTTAGTAGTCACAAGTGGATGCCGTTATACTACAATTTACACATGAAACAAATTGTAATTTGGTCAATAATTTATTTTACTTTGCTTTATTATTTTTAATATCCATAGGAAGAAAGTAGCTGACTTTGACACTCCCATTCATAATTCATAAAAGTCATCACATTGGTTCTTAGTTCCAACGCATGCATAATTTATTTTGTTTTGGAAAGTTTACCTCATTATCAATTGATTTTGAATTAAAATTTTTTATTTTTAAATTAAATTTTCTATTTTGAAATTTAATATGATATCAAATTCATGAATCATAGTACGAATTGGTAAATATTTTATCATGTGGGAACGCTAGTTTGAATTATTTATAAGCTAAATAAACTCGAAACCCCGCCTGCTTGGTTGAAAGTGGGAACCAAGTATTTTCTCAACCAACTTAAAGAGCTTTTTGTCCAACTCCTCCACCTGCCATCAACAAAACATTCATTCACTCCTAAACGATACAATTTCATATCAGAAATATTTTTTAGTTGATATTTAGTGAAAACAATCACCAGGGCCACCAAAAATTTTCAACACAGGCTAATTCCTATATCCACTCCAGGTAGAGCAATTCAAGTTATGCTTATAATAATAGTATAGTTTTTGTAATAGTTAGTGAGAATTATGTGTGAATGCCAATCATTAATTCTCCAAGGATAAAAGGAAAATCAATAATTATATTAATGAGATTTGACACACACCTTATCAATCAACTCCTCAATTTATTCATCGTGATCAATTGAATATTTGGACATTCAATCGACGGAACAACAGAAGTGAACACTGGTGCAATGCCTTTAGCTGTAAAAGAAATAGTCAATTTAGCATTTAAGAAATTTTTTTACCCATTTGCTCCATTGGGCAATAAATAATGACCAAGCAATTGGTAGAGCTTAACCTTTCTTTGTCCAAATTATATTCCTGTAAGAGGGTAGTAGAAATTAGAATTACTACGTTATCCAATATTTTATGTTTATATGCTCCAAGGAAACTCACTATTAACATGTGGCTACTTTGTCGAGCATGACTCCAATGGTGAAGCTGCATCTTTTGTGGAAAGTTCCTCGGATTTTGAATCTTCGTTCCACTCAATTCTTTGATTTTATTGTTCGGAATAAAATTAAGAGGTTGTTCTTTGGAGCAATACATCAAACACAATGATAGGAATGCCAATATAATCCAAGCAAACTGCAGAGCTCTTTGAGCGAGTCACTATTGGCATTGAAGTAAAGTTAGTAGAGAAAACATCGGATCGTTTGGTGAGGACAGAGGATGAGAGAAACATAGAAAAGAATAGATGAATTCATTGATGTTTATTTTATTATTATTATTATTATTATTATTATTATTATTATTATTATTATTATTATTATTATTATTATTATTATTTTGCTGATGACGTGTTTGATGATATGTCATTACTCATCAGCTATCAATCTACCCACTTGTTAGAATAAGAGCCTTTAATTTAAAAATGAGCATATAATGATTGAACTTATATAAGGATATAAAATGAGAATATAATTTATTTTACTTTTGAATTACATAAGATTCAAGTCTTTTGTTTATGTTTTCGATTTTTCTTTTTTTTTCTTTGCCCGCTTCTCAGACTTGTTCACCAAAAAAAAGGTTTTTGCTTAAAATGGTGGTTGAAATGCATGTAACAAAAATTTAAAAGGGAAATAAATGAGAGAATAAGAGAATTGAAGAAAAATTCAAAGCCATAACCAAATGAACATAACATAAAATAAATTATTTTTACTGTTAAAAAACTAAATACAAATAGTTTCGCTTTCATATCTAAAATAATGATATCAAGTGGAAAACTTGATAAGTTTAGTATTGTATATTTATAATTATGTTAAATGTTCACTTTAGATTATTCTTTGTGAAAAATAAAATGGTAAATATGTTTGATTGAAAGTTTATATTAACATGTTTTGTATCATGTTTGAACGTCATGATCACTTAAAAAAATAATAGAGCTTTTGGGTAAAAATATTGCTACAATCCAAAACTATTTATGATTCCCACAAATCTTCACAATTATTTATACTAAAATACTTCTTATATCATTTTACAATACAAATTACTTATATATATAAAAATTTGTATAAAAATTAACTTTGAATTTCATATACATTTATATTTATATTGAAATAAATAAGGATTAAGGATATTATGTCTAACAATTAAACTATGATACATTTTAGTCTTTTTTTTTCCCCTTTTCTTTCTTTTCTTCTTAAGAAAGAAAAAAAGAATTATGTAGAATTTGGCTAAAATGGTATGGAAGATTTAAGTGATTAGTTATTTTATAGAGGTAATAACTAAAATAGGCCACCAGAAGGAGTCATTTCCACTTTTGGGCCACCATATTTTGATTTAGGGAAATAGGCCATTAGAAGGATTTTGGGCCTGAATTTAGGCCATTGAGCTGGAATTCGGGCCACGATGGCCTAAAAGTGGAAATGACTTTTTCTGGTGGCCTATTTTAGTTTTTTTGAATTATTTTTTTATTTTATGTAATTAAAAACCCGCAATACTCATTCTGTGATATTATTTATATCCTACATTATTTTTTTTCTTGTTCCAACATTTTTTATTTCATTTCCATTTAAAAAATAATTAAATATTAATTGCCAAACATACCTATGTCTGAAAAATTCCTTGCATTTAATACTAATTATTCCTACATAAAATACCATGTCCGAAAATTTTGGGATACTTATAATAAAATATGTTTATTTTTACTTTATAATTTATTTTAACATGTATTTATTTTTTACTTATTTTATAATATATTTCAATTAATATTTATTTTATTTCTAATATTACTCCATCCGTCCTATTAATAGTGTTAAAAAAGGTAACTTAAAAATTTATATAATGTTATTGTAATGAGCTACAATTTTTTTTTTAGGAGCCATTGAAGGCCTGGAACGGGTGGTGGGAGCCCAACACACAAAATTACAACGGGGAGGGATAGGGACCGGGTGGGGATTCGAACCCCAACCTATAGGTTGGAGTTGGGGACTTACCACTGGAGTAAATGCTCAACCCCACAATTTTAATTTATTTATTTATTTGTGATTTAATGATATGTGGTTATAGGGTGGACAGGAATTATTAATGGTAGTGGGTAATTTGAAAGTTTAATATATTTATTTATTAATGTGAGGTGATGGGTAGGTTTGACGATTAATATTTAATTATTTTTAAAATGAAAATGAAATAAAAATATTGGAACAAGAAAAAGAAAGTATGACATAAATAATGACACAGAATGAATATTATTTATTTTAATTACATAAAATAAATAATAATTGAAAAAAACTAAAATAGGCCACCAGAAGTAGTCATTTCCACTTTTAGGCGATCGCGGCCCGAATTACAACCCAATGGCCTAAATTCAGGCCCGAAATCCTTCTAGTGGCCTATTTTCCTAAATCAAAATATCGTGGCCCAAAAGTGGAAATAACTCCTTATGGTGGCCTATTTTAGTTATTACCCATACATTAAAAAAACCCCACTAATATTATTCACGCGCGGAGTAAGAAGAAATAAGATTCTTACATGAATAGCAAGATGAAGAATATATTACAACAAAAGAGAGAAAAATTAACCCGCAATAAAAAAAATAAATATTAGTAAGATATTGGCATGTGAAGAAGAAACAAAAGACATTGTTTAAATGTAAAATCAAAGTTGAGAAGACATAAAAAAAATAAGGAAGAATAAGAATAAAGAAATAAAATGTAAGAGGATGATAATTTCAACACAACCATGAGATTTGATAAATGGGTTGGGTATTTATAGAGAAATAGGGGGGGTTTGATGGAGGGATGCAAATATTAGAAGAACGGAATCGATTTGACGTAATCTTCTAAAAATATATAATCATACAAATTATTTAAAAATATTATAATATTTTGATGAAACACATATTTATATATATATATATATATATATATATATATTCTAAAGATTTTATAGTTAATTTTGCACCAACAAAATGATTTTATGATGAAAGAATTTGCGACCATAATGATTTAAAAAAATATATTAAATTATTTAAATAATAATTTAATTAAATTATTATTTGATTAATTAAATACAAAATCACCATAAAATAAAATCATGTGATCTCATGATCACATAGTATCATGTAAAAAACATATTATTAGTATATTATAGTTATTATTGAATATTAGAATAGATTTAAATTCAAATGATGACATAATGTGAATAATTTTAGATATAATAATTGTATATCTAATTATTTAATTATATAGTTATATTAATTATATAGATATCTATATTATATTAATATTAGATATAGATATAGAGTTGTTGAGAAGATTTAATGAAATCATATCATATAATGTGAGTGATTTTAGATATAATTGTATATATTATTATTTAATTATATATATTTCGTGTTATATTTATATTAGATATAGATATAGAGTTGTTGAAATTGATGAAAAATAGATGGAGAGGGTGTTGAAAAAAGGGGGTGGGGAAGTGGGGGGAATTTGGACTATATTACTTTTATAGATATATAGATATAGATATAGATAATATAAAGTAGTAGTAATATATTTTCGGACAAAGGGAGTACTATATTACATTCTTCACTCAAAACACATCTTAACCTATCACAATAAAAAAAATAATAATAATAATTAAAAAAAAATGATTCCATTTAAAATGGATATAGAAGTAATAAGTACCTTAACAAATAATATACACACCTGATTTCATAATCATTTCAAATGGAAAGTAAGTAGTACTAGTAGGGAATCATCATTCATCAGACTGATCCAACATTATTTATGACATTCCAACATCACACTCCTCACAAAACATAACAACACAGTGACACACTTTTCACTCCTCACGAATACCTTTCAAGAATTTCAGTACATGGAGCATGGTAGGCCTGTTTGCAGGATTCTCGGACAGGCACACCACAGCAATCTGCAACATCTGCACCATCTTCGCCTTCGAGTCCGAGTCGAGTATTTTCGGATCAAGGGCATCCACCGTCCTCCCGCTCTTGATCTTCAAAAACACCCACCCCGCCAAGTTCCCGCCCTCCACCTCCTTGAATTCAGGCCCCGTGGGCTCCTTCCCCGTCAGCAGCTCCAGCAGGATCACCCCGAAACTGTACACGTCCCCCCTCGTCGTCGACCTCCAGCTCTGTCCGTATTCAGGCGGGATGTACCCGAACGTGCCCGCTATATCCGTGCTGACATGTGTCTCGCACGCGCTGATCAGCCTCGCCAGCCCAAAATCCGCCACCCTCGGCTCGAACTCCTCGTTCAGGAGTATGTTGCTCGCCTTTATGTCGCGGTGGATAATGTGAGGAATGAAGCCGTGGTGCAGGAAGGCGAGGCCGCGCGCGGCGCCCAGTGCGATTTTGAACCGTGTGGGCCAGTCGAGGAAGGGCAGCGTCCCCGTCGGGTTCCTGAGCCAGTTGTCGAGGCTGCCATTCGCCATGTACTCGTAGACGAGGACTTTCTCCTCGCCGTACGAACAGTAGCCGAGCAACGGGACGAGGTTGCGGTGTTTGACCTTGCCCAGAGTTTCCATCTCGGCTAAAAACTCACGCTGGCCCTGCGTCTTCGCCTGGCTCAGCTTTTTTACGGCGACGATCTTTCCGTTGGGCAGTGTGGCCCTGTACACGGTGCCGAATCCGCCGTCCCCAATGACATTCGCCTTGCAGAAGTTGTTTGTGGCTTCAAGAATGTCGACCAGCGTCAGTTTCAGCAGAGGCTGTTCGAACATCGCGATGTTGATGCTCAACGGCTCCTTGGAACGGCTGCTGCTCAAGAAATACAGATTCTGATCGTCCGAGCTGTTCATCTTGCTGTCGGGGATGTCTTCCAGAACATTCCTGCTTCTTCGGTTGGCCCAAAGGCGCAGCGCGATCGTAACGGAAATCGCGGTCAGGATGCTCCCCAACACGACTGATGATAAACCCCACACGTTCAGCAGAGGCAACTTCCTGCTCGAGTTCTTAGGAGGACAGATTATCCCAACGATTTCGCCACACAAGTACTTGTTCCCTGATACTGAACCTTTCGTCAAGTTCCTGCAGATTCCCTGCTGTGGAATTGGGCCGTGAAGATCATTCTCTGCGAGATTCAAGAATGCAAGATTGGTAAGGCCACAGACTTCATCAGGTATGCCTCCAACGAGCCTGTTTACAGAAACGTCTAGATATTCGAGCTGGGCGAGGCTCCCAAGCTCCGGGGGCAATTCCCCAAAGAAGCCATTGCCGTGGAGATCCAAGACTGTCAGATACGACATATTCGCCATCGATCCAGGTAAGTTGCCATCGAAAGAATTCCTACTTAAGTTCACGATTTCAACTCTCCACCCAATTGAGTTCTTGAATAGACCGTGTACATTACCCGAAAGCCTATTCTGTTGAGCATAAATGCCGACAAGATTCACCATTCCTGACAATGATGGAGGAAGATCGCCGCTCAGAGCATTTGAACTCAAGTCCAAATGAGTTAGCCCATTCAAGTTGCCCAAACTAGGAGGAATTGAACCGGACAACATGTTCATCGACAAGTTAAGCTTCACCAGGCCATTTAATCGCCCAAGGGCTTCTGGAATCCGGCCAGTGAGCCGGTTATTCCCGAGATACAACCCCTGCAGCTTATCCGAACTGCCGAATTCCCGAGGGATACTGCCGGTAAGCAAGTTCTCAGACAGGTCTAGAGTCGTGAGATTCGACAACCGTGCCAGGGACTTGGGTATCTCTCCAGAGAGCAAGTTGTTGTTGAGCAACAGATCAACCACAACTACACAGCTACCTAGCTCTTGAGGAATTCGGCCGCTCAATCTGTTGTAGGAGAGATCCAAGACTCCATGATGCTGAACGTAGCTGGAATCAGGAATGACAGCAACCTGGCGAAAATACTTGGGAACTTTGGAGGGAATCTCCCCGGAGAGATTGTTATTTGAAAGAACGAGGCACTGCAACTGAGGGAGATCCACAAGATCCCCTGGAATCGAACCATTCAGTCTGTTATTCCCCAAATCCAATGTGGTGAGAGAACTGCTGTTCCCAAGCTCCCCTGGAATTTCACCTTCAAGTAAATTCGAGTTCAGATTCAACACCGTGAGCGCACTCAACTGCCCAATCTCTTTGGGAATTGGACCGATGATCCGATTATTAGAAAGCATGAGGCTCTGCAGCCCCGCAGCATTGCCAATCTCCTTAGGGAGTGAGCCCTCCAGCTGATTATTCGCGGCAGAAAACTCGATCAAATCCAATGAACTCCAAAGGCTCACAGGGATTGAACCTGTAAAGTTATTTGAATCCAGTTCAAGAACCATCAGTGGAAGTTTGGCAAAATAATCAGGGATAGAACCAGAAATGTGATTATCCAGCAAAACCAGCTGTGTCAAATTCCCACACTTGACAAACGTCTCCTCGATGCTTCCGGAGAGAAAATTGTGGTCAAGCTCAATCTCTGCAAGCATAATAGCATCACACAACTCGCTAGGAATCTCACCCGTGAGTAAATTACTGCCCAAACTAATGTGACTGAGCATTGAACAATTCCCGATCTCCGAAGGAATTTTCCCCGCCAACCGATTATCTGAGAGCAATATTGAATCGACCAGACTCCATTTTCCAAGCCAGGAAGGCAATGCGCCAGAAAGCTGATTCTTTTCAGCAGAAAATGTCATCAAAGATAGCTCGGAAAGCTCCTCGGGCAAAACCCCTGATAGGGAATTGAATGACAGAAGCAATACTTTCAAGTTCCTGCATTTTCCAATCTCTGCCGGGATGCTGCCGTTCACCTCAGCATAAACAAGGTTCAGTACAGTCAAATTTTGCATCTTTCCGACAGCTTTTGGAATGGGACAACGCAATGGATTGTAAGAGATGTCGAGTTTACTCAAAGACTTCAACTTGGAGAATTCGTCGGGCAGAGGGCCTCGTAACATGCAAGAAGGCGCGGACAGGATCTTGAGGCTCGACAACAGACCAATTTCCGGCGGAAACACTCCCGAGAAATGATTTTCTCCGATGAAAAGATCTGTGAGAGAAGTGAGGTTTCCAATCCCCGGCGAGAGTTCCCCGGAAAGGGAATTGTTCGAAACGTCCAATGAGGACAAAGATTGAAGCTTATCAAAGAGGTTCGGAGACAAAGAACCGGATAGAAAATTACTCCCAACAGCCAACACCTGCAGCCGAGTCAAGTTCCCAATCTGAGGTGGGACATTGCCTGTAAGAGAATTACCTGACAGGTCCACAGATTCGAGGTTCACCAATTTCCCCACTTCCGCCGGGATTTCGCCCGTAAAGAAATTAGGGCCCAGATGTAGCGTCCGCAAACCCGACAATTCGCCGAGCTGACTCGGCAACTCCCCCGTCAGGCGATTATGCCCTAAATCCAAAACAGTCAGCCTTTTCAGCGAACCAATTTCCGATGAAACAACGCCGCTCAGCAGATTCGAAGAAAGATCCAGAACAACGAGTGCAGTGAGCGAAAAAATCGAAGAGGGGAGAGGGCCCATGAGTTGATCCTCCCCAAGTGTTTGAGTGGACAGCACTAGCGACACCACACGTTCGCCGTCGCAAGAAACTCCCGTCCAGTTACAATGCGACACTGAAGGACTCCATGCGTGAAGAATTTGGGGATTCTCCAGGGAGTTCTTGAAGGAAACAAGATAATCCCTGTCGGAAACTTCCCGCGGCCGCTCTTCTGAAACCCCATTCGACACAGTGACGAGAAACAATACAATTACACAATGCAGCAGCGGCTTCAAGCTAAAAGCCATGTTGTTCTTGAAAAAAGCTTTTCTTGGTCAGGTCATGGCAATTGGCAGCGCCAGCCGTGATAATAATGCAGTCTAGAGAGAGGGGGGGAGAGGAAAGGGAAAGTACAGAGTTTGTTGGGGGGCATGAAGGAGGAGGAGGGGGAGGAGGGCCAAGGTACAAAATTCGAAATCCTTTTTACCTTATTTCGTGCGGAAGGAGAAGAAAAGTGGGAATGGAGCGAGTATCCAATTATTGATCTTGGCCGTTGATGATGTGTACAGGAAATTTGAACGGTATGGATCTCATAGAGTCTGGGGTCCAGGGATCTCGGAATACGGAAAAGGGGTCCAGGGGAGTTTGTCAGAAACACTACTGCTCCCTATAAACTCATCAGTCGAGTTTTCATGATGATTTTGATTCTCTGGCTGAGGAAGCCAATGAATTGACAAGAATGCCCTTGAAAATTGACATGAAACAGCTCCTTATTTCCCTTATTTAGTACTACCTCCGTTTCTTTTTAAGTGTAACGTTTCTCCTCTGCACGCATGCCAATGCACATTTTAAACTATTAATAACTCAAATTCGGTACAAGTAAAAATTGTAAAAATTTGATATTTAAAAACTACAAGATGAGACGAGTCCAACAAGATCTCATTTGACTATATTTTTTCTTGTATAACTATAACAAAAATAGAAGTCAAAGTGCTACAATGAACAGTAAAAAAAGTCAAAACGTTACATTTATTTAGAAACGGAGGGAGTAATAATGAAATGTTTTTGGGTTGCTGCCATGATTACATATTACCCCAATACTTCTTTAATTATTTGGGTTAACCCTTGTTACTGAATGCGAAATACTTCAACAAAATTGATGTTTTTTTAAATAACATAATAAATGCAATTTTAGTTGCAAAAAACAACTGAGAGTACTTATCCAATGAATGCCGAATTAATTCTGGCCAAAAAGTTTTGCTTGACAAAAACTTTGTTTTAAATGCCTCGACTTGTAGTTCACTACTTCACTTGCAATGTCACGACTCACAACTGGCCATAATTTTACTAATTAACAGCCATCATGCAATTAATCTGTCATCACAAAAAATGTAGGGATGGCAAAAAATTCGAACCGATTCGCTGAACCGCAAAATCGAATCGAAATCGAACCGAATTTCCGGTTAACCGAGGACTCCGGTTCAAATACAAATACTTCATTTAAGTATTTGCCCGGTTCAAATACAAATACAAATACTTTAAATTTCATCAAGTTGGGGCGTACTCAGTTCTCTCTCTCTAGGCTCTCTCGTTAGGGTTTTCTCTCGTTCTGGTTGTTTTCATTCTATCGGTTGATGGCTGTTCCCCTGTCGCCGGCGGCAGGGATCCCGCCGGATACTCCTCAGTCTCCCTACTATTTCTCAGGGGGGGGGGGGAAAAACCATCCTTTAGAGACATGGTGCTCGAAGGGAAGAGTAAGCCAGCTGCTGCTGTTCTAGAAAAGGCAGAGGTGGAGAAGTATGTCACCATCGATCATATTGACGGCGATCGATTGAAACCGCGTATTACCATTGATCCGAAGCTCAACGCACGGCTTCATAAGCCTTGGGAAGATGCTATCATTATATCGGTACTAGGAAGGAAGGTGGGTTACATTTCTTTGAAAGAACGTGTAACTAGGGTCTGGAAACTGAATGGAGCTTTTGAGATGATTGATTTGAACAGAGGTTTCTTCCTAGTGAAATTCGAGATGAAAGCGGATCGTGACCGAGTGATCAACGATGGACCGTGGATGGTGTTCGATAGCTATTTAACGATCACCCCTTGGAAGCCAAATTTCACGGCATCGGAGATCACACCACGCAAGACCATTGTGTGGGCTAGGCTACCGGACCTGTGTGTAGAAATGTATGAAGAAAACTTGATCAACAGAATGGCTCTAGCTCTTGGAGTTCCTGTTAAAGTTGATGATATGACAAAGAAAGTTCATAGGGGGAGATATGCTAGAGTTTGTGTGGAAATTGATCTTAGGGAACCGGTGGTTACAAGTATACTCATTGGAGATGTATGGCAAAAGGTCCAATATGAAGGTTTACACCTTTTGTGCTCAGCTTGCCAAAGATATGGGCATAGCACTAATGGCTTCCCGGAGAAGACGGAAGAGGTGGTGGAGGAAAATGGGGGAAGTGAACCTCGGAAGCAGGAAAGGGAGCCGTTTGAGGTGAATCACCAAAATAGCAATAAAGACAAAATGGCCACTAAAGACACTGAAAGTGACAAAACTGAAGGCTCTCAAAAGTTTTTTGCAGGAAGTGCTCAGGTGGTCAAGGTTGACCTTGCCTCTAGCTCTACAAAGGGTAATTTAAAAGTGAAAGAGGTAGCTGTTGTAAATCCTGCAGGGCCGGTTGAGGGAAATAATACGCCTGGAATCCCTCGTGACCATCCCATGAACGGGCATAAGGAGGAAGGCATTCCACTACAACCAGAAAGTGGGGATTGGATTAAGGTTATAAAGAGAAAGCCTAACGGGCCAAAAAGGGGAAACGAGGTTAAAGGAGGCAAAGGGAAAATGGGCCAGCAAGACATAGCCTTGGTGAATAAGCCCAAGTCCATTGTCAGGCCCCTGAAGCCGATAACCAATACCTTGGAAAAACGGATTAGATCCAAAGACAGAGTGAAAGGATTATTGGGAGGGGGGAAAAGTCCCCCGGTCAAACAAAATCCAATTTATGATGGTAACTACGCTCTAGCCAAAAGGGCGAGACCGACGGAGGATAACGAGGTTGAACCATCTGCAGCTTCTACCGAGGTTGGAAAGCATGAGAATGACCGAGTCCAGAGTCCGGAAACGAAAATTGGAATGGAGACAGATCGGGGTAACGAAGTCGAAGGGGAGAAAGAGGAAGGCTCTCACAACAGGGATGTGGAGATGCGAGGAACGGAGGGGGAGGAAGGCGGACAAGAGGAGGCCTCTTCTCATCGGAATTAGCCATTGTTGCTGGTACCTCTTCTCCCAACAATTTTTGTTTATGGATTTTAAGTCCTTTAAAGTATTCTCTTGGAATGTGGGTGGAATCATAGGGCCGGATAAACGTAGAGTTCTTTTAGATTTCCTGAAGTGTCATGCTCCGGATTTAGTTTTTATCTTGGAACCTCAATCAAGGTTTGACAAATCTGAGAACTTCTTGTTAAAGGCGGGGTTTGTACCTATATGCATCCAGGAAGCTCAAGGCCGAGCTGGGGGCATATGGACCCTCCAGAAGATTGGGTTGAATAACCAGTTTACGATTTCGATTTTTGATGTTAGGGAGAGATTTATCACTTTGGGGGTTTCTAGTCCTAATACCAAGTGGTACATCACCGCGGCCTATGCATCACCTCATGCTTCTGCTAGGAGTAGGGATTGGGAAAACCTTAGGCAGATCAAAGAGTTGCTCGGTGATAATGCCTGGTCAAGTGTGGGGGACTGGAACCAAATCCTTACCTCCGATGAAGTCTGGGGAGGGAGGTATGATTTACACCGTGCGACAGAATTCCAAGATCTCCTCCTAGACTGTGGATTAGTCACGATAAATACTCAAGGCGGGTTGTTTACTTGGTCACGGCCAAATGGAGTAGACAACCAAATTATGAAAAGACTGGACAGATGCTTGATCAATCTGGACTGGCTGGCGTTGTTCCCCCTCGGATATGCGCGGAATCTGGAGAGATTGGGGTCGGATCATGCTCCTATTCTGCTTCAATGTGGAGTCATTCCAGCGGCTCCCCCTAATAAACCGTTTAGATGGGAAGCCTCATGGGCTGCGGTGGAGGATTATCGGGAGGTGGTTGATTCTGCTTGGCATCATAACACATCTTCTATTCAATCCCAATTAGAGGCGGTCAGGGAAGCTTCTAAAACCTTCCACAGATTGAATGTTCGCAATGTTTATTGGAAGAAGGTGAAAATAAAAAACAGACTGGCTGGGATTTCAAAGGCTCTTGAAAGAGTCGATTCAGTTAGACTTCACCTTCTGGAATCCGAACTGAAGAAGGAATACCAGCAACTCCTGCTACAAGAGGAAATTAAATGGTTTCAAAGGGCCAAGAGGAGTTGGGTGAAACTAGGAGACCGTAATACACCATATTTCCACGCTATCGCCAGCAGCCGCAGGCATCATAGCCGTATTCATGGATTATGTTTAGCGGACGGATCTTGGTGTGAAGACGAGCATACTCTGCAGACTGAAGCCAGGAACTATTTTGTCCAATTATTTGCTGCGCCCACTACTGTTAATTCTATGGGAGGAAGTGTGAGTGATTCTTCTGAGGTCTTCCCTCTCCTGAAGCCTATAAGCCTGGAAGATAAGAACAGTCTGGAAGCTGAGCTTGAAAGAAAAGAGGTGGATACGGTCATAGCTGGTCTCAAGGCTTATGCGGCTCCGGGGCCGGATGGGTTTCCAGGCCTGTTCTATAAGCACTACTGGGACACCATTGGGGATTCTACCTTTGAATTCATTAAGCAAACATGGGGCAGAAGTACATTCCAGCAGGAGATTGCCAGTGCGTATATTTGTTTAATACCGAAAATCTCACCTCCATCCAACTTCAAGGATTTTAGACCCATCACCCTGTGCAACGTGCTATACAAGATCCTCACCAAAGTTTTGGTAAACAGGATTAGGCCTATCCATCAAGGGAATATCTCCCAACATCAATCGGCCTTCTTACCGGGTAGGGGGTCTATTGATAATGCAGTGACCCTTCGGGAAATTATGGGACATCTCACGGGCAGCAGATCCAAACTTAAGGGGATTATCCTGAATATTGATATAGAAAAAGCCTATGACCATGTCTGTTGGAATTTCCTTCAGATTTGCCTCCAGGAGTTGGAATTTCCTGAACCAACTACTCAACTCATCATGCATTGTGTCAAGTCTCCCTCCTTCTCTGTTATTTGGAATGGCAGCCCACTTGAAACTTTCCGGCCTGGGAGAGGTTTGAGACAAGGCGATCCGCTCTCCACCTACCTATTCCTCTTGGTTATGGAAAAGCTCTCCACTCTGATTCTTGAAGAGGTAGCTAGGGGAAACTGGATCCCTATCAGCACGTCACGGGTGGAGGGGGGGATGGAAATCTCTCATCTTCTATTTGCAGACGACCTCATCCTTTGCTCCATGATTGAGAGGTCGAGCATCACAACCATTGCCAACACTCTGAAGATTTTTTAGAAAAAGTCAGGTCTGAAACTGAACCCCCTGAAGTCGAAACTCTTTATCCCCAAATATGTGAACCGAGGAGATGGTGACTGGATTGCGGACACACTTAATATTCCAGCAGCTGACTCTATTGGGACCTACCTCGGCTTCCCCACCTTCACTGGTAGAACAAAGATATCTGACTTCTCCTTCATTATGGATAAATTGGATTCCAGACTCAACGGATGGGCCTCCAAATTGTTGAACAAAGCAGGCAGATTGACGCTTTGCAAAGCTGTTCTCTCGGCCATACCGAGTTACTATATGCAGCTTTTCTGGTTACCGGAATCCATATGTGAAGGCATTGATAAAAAGATCAGGGATTTCATGTGGAAGGACAGGCAAGGCAAAGGTATCAACTTAGTCAAGTGGGAAAAGGTGTCCACCCCTAGGGCTGCAGGAGGACTCGGGATTAGGAGAGCAAGAATTATGAACATTGCTTTCCTTGGCAAACTTTTTTGGGGTCTTATCCATTCTCCGGAGAAACCATGGGCTAAACTGGTCAAGGATGGATTTTCGGTGGCAGATCTCTTTTTTCCCTCAAGAAATATAGAGCGGTCTCATCTTCTGTACATTGTACAAAAAAATTTCCCATTCATCCGAGAAGGGTTCTCCTTCAGATTGGGCAGTGGTAACGCCTCCCTGTGGTTCTCACCTTGGTGGAAGAATCAACAAATAGGCCCCTTACTCCCGTTTGTGGAAACTACGGACATCCATCATAAAGTGAAGGACGTTATTAATGGGGGATTATGGAACTGGAAGGGGGTCAGCTCCCAAATCCCCCCCAATCTACTGAAGGATATCACCGCTGCTCCTCCGCCCATCATTGAAGAAGGCTTACCTGACACATGGATCTGGAATGCTCATCCGGATGGGAGGTACACTGTTAAAACAGCCTATAAATTCCTCTTGGGACGGGAAGCTCCTTCTAATGACTGGATATGGCTATGGGACATTAATATCCCTGAAAAAGTGGGCTTCCTCCTTTGGCTTATATCCCACAACTCCCTCCCGGTTAATGCCACCAGATTCCACAGGAAAATTGCTTCCTCCCCTCTATGCACCATATGTGGCTCGGCGGTGGAAACTTGGGGGCATTGTTTGTTTGAGTGCAATTGGGTTAAAACCTGTTGGAGAAGGCTTGGAATTCATGTTCCGGGCGACTGCGACCAGGTACCTAAGAAGGATATCCGGACCCTGCTGAAAGCTATCTACAAAATTTATGGGGTAAAGTTTGTGATGGCGCTTTGGATATTTTGGTTGGAGAGAAACGCCCGTGTCTTCAAAGGTCAGGAGAAGCAGCCGTGGGTTCTATTGAAGGATATCAATAGCCTCTGCAATGATGTTAGGCAGGACAGTCACCTTCCTCATCAGGAAGCCGCTAGACTGGTTAGGTGGAATATGCTTGGGCTCCAAGGTAGCATTCTTCATGTGGACGGAAGTTGGCTTAGCACAAGGAGAAGGGCCGGGTTTGGATTCGTAGTGCGCGATGATAATGGCTCATGGAACGGGGGCGGCTGCGGGTTTCTTGGTGAAGTCTCTGTCCTATTCGCTGAACTGGCAGCCATTGCTTTCGGGCTGGAATATGTGGCGGGGCTTGGTATTCGGTCTATTCATGTCTACTCGGATTCCCTGTCGGCCATTCGGATTTTGGAGGATCAGAAGGAGTCCCACACCCACGCCGCGATCCTGCATCGGATCAGGCGGCTGCGCCTCTCCTTTGAATCTGTCAACATTCACCATGTGCTCCGTGAGGGAAACCAAGTGGCGGATGGGCTTGCTAGGAGAGGGGCATCCAATGAAGAGTTCTTTACCACGTGGGCGTTCCCACCCGATTTTGTTCGGGAGGCACTCTTTGCGGATGCCATAGGGGCAGCTTTTCCTAGGGAGTAATCTGTCTTGGCTGTATTTTGGTTATTTTCGTTTTGTCTCTTTTTTCCTTCTTGATGTATGTCCTCAGGCCTCTGGCTAATCGGAAAAAAAAATACTTTAAATTTTTTTCCCGATTAATCGAACCGAACCGAATATATTTATAGTGTTTTTAAATATATATATATTGTATATATTATACATATTTTATGGTATATTATTATATATCAATAATATATTTCATTATTTATTAAATTATTTAAATATATAATAAAATAAATATTAGAAAGTAAAGATAATTAAAAAATATGTCCTATATTAATTTTTGCCCTTAAAAATACTCAATATTGAAATAGACACTACACTAAGATGTTTTAAATATACTAATATATTTTGATAACACTAAAAGGAACCACCGAATTCGAGAGTGATATGATTTTTTTTATTATTATTGTATTATAATAACCTCAAAAATAAACCTGCAAAGGTTAAGAATTAAAAAATGAAGATTTGATTATAAAGTTTAATGGACTTGGACAAAATATTCGAACCGAATCGCTTAACCGCTGAATCGAATCGAAACCGAATCCCCGGTTAACCGAGGAGTCCGGTTACAAATACAAATACTTCATCTAAGTATTTGCCCGGTTCAAATACAAATACAAATACCCTAAAAACTCCGGGTAACCGAACCGTGCCCACCCCTAAAAAAATGTACTCCGTATTTTTCATCATACACCTCTATCTGTATGTACTTGTATTATATCCATACCAGTACCAAAATTAGAATTTAATAGTGTAATTACAGAAAGAAAAAACCTTAATTTCTTTCAAAGTGTCTCTTCACTAGTTTTATATTATTACTTCATGCTAGTAAAATTCTTTAGTTTTTTCTTCTTCTGTTTTACATATTTTCTCATTGAATCTTAAAGCGGAGCGTCGTTTTATGATTTTATAGCCCTCGATAATTAGTATTACTTCCTCCGTTCTTAAATAAATGCAACATGTGTATTTTGACACTGCTATCATATTTGCATTCAAATTTACAATTTTACATTAATTTATACTTCCTCTGTTTTTGAATAAATGCAACATGTGTAATTTTGACACTGCTCACACAAATACTTTGACTTAAAATTTTATCATAGTTATACAAGTTAAAATATAGCCAAGTGAGATCTTGTTAGATTCGTCTCGTGGTGTACTAGTTTTTTAATATCGAACTTTTAGCATTTCTACTTGTATCAAACTTGAGTTATTAATAATTTAAAATATGCATTGGACTGCGTGTTGGGTGGGTCAGTAGCAATTATAAAAAACAGAAAAAGTATAAATTATGTTAATACATTATACTATTTAGTTTGATATTATTTCATACATTATCAAAAATGTCTCTTCACTAGTTTGATATTACTTCATACTAGTAAAATTATTTAGTTTTTTCTTCTTCTTTTGTTTTTTTACATATTATCTCATTGAATCTTAAAGCGGAGTGACGTTTTATGATTTTATAGCCCTCGATAATTAGTATTATTAGATATCATATTATGCATTTAAAATTACAATTTTACATTAATTTATATAAATTATGTTAAAACATTATATATCAAAAGTAAAATAATTTATTATTTTTCAAGTAAATCCAAACAACATGTACAGTAGAGGGTGTAATGATTAGTATCGGAGTATTTTGGATTCAAAATAGTCATGGCTGTTGAAATTAGAAATAGTAGTTATGACATAAAAAAAAAAAAAAAAAAACATAGAGAAAATTTTGATTGAAATAAATAATTGTAGTGTCATTATAAAAATTAAGTGGTGACGTGAAGCTTAAATTGTACTTCTTCTATCTTAGTATAATTGTTACATTCCCCTCCAATATATATGCCGAGATATATTTTTAATGGTTAATTACTTAAATTGTGTACGATGAAAAATTATAAAAACTTGATAATCTAAAACTACAAGATTATACGAATCTAACAAAATCTTACTTGACTATATTTTTTGTTGCATAACTATGATAAAAATTCGAATCAGAGTTAAACAACGAATAGTATACAAAAGTCAAATGTAACAATTCTATTGAGACGGAGGTAGTATTAAAAAAAAATCAATAATTTAAGATTATAAATATTTTATATCAACGGGACCTACAACCAAAAAATTCCTACCACGATGAAATCTCACATTCCTCCTAATTAAATGCTTCGAACCAAACATATACCTTACATTTTAGATATATCCTAATATTCATCCAAAATGCCTCGAACCAAACATATACTTCCTCTGTTTTCAATTGATTGCTCCAAACCAAATTTCAGCACTATTCATTTGATTATTTTGATTTCAAATTTTATTATAGTTATACAAGTCAAAATATAGTAAAGTGGGCTTGTTAGATTCGTATCGTCGTGTAGTTTTTAAATATCGAATTTTTAAAATTTTTACAAGTACGAAACTTAAATTATTACTCCCTCTGTCCCATTTAAGATGTCTTGTTTGATTTCTGCACACAATCCAATGCACTTTTTTAACCGTTAATATCTCAAAATATGTACAACGAAAAATTATGTAAAATATATATTATAAAACTACATGATTATACGAATCTAACAAGACCAAACTCGGCTATTTTTTTCCAAATATATATTTGCAATAAAATTGAGTCAAAGTTAAACAATGAACAGTACCAAAAAGTCAAACAGAACATCTTACACGGGACGGATGGAGTAATATTTTAAAACGTGCATTGAACAAATTGGTGGGTCCGTAACAAATATTTAAAAACACGGGAATTATCTTACATTTTACTTCAGATGCTCAAATTACCAAAATGCCACTTTAAGATTAATTACTAATTATATCTTGTTTTTTTCTTGGTGATAAACTCAAATTATATCCTTAAAAAAATAGATGAGTAAAACTAAGAAAATACTAAGTAGTAATTAAGGGGTGTATTGGTTTGAGATTTTATTAGATTTTTATAAACTTGAAAAAGTCGGTGGATTTAGAAAGTCCATAGACTCCACGTAGAGTTGATTGATTTGTATAGAGTCCATGAAGAGTCTGACTGATTTTAGAGAGATTTCGTATAGTTATAATTTTTAAGAGAATCTATTAAAATCTATAAAGAATTAAAATCCATAGAGTGTTGAATACCTCTAGATTTTTAAAGACTTTTTAAAATCTGAATTGAATACCTCTAAAATTTTAAAGACTTTTTAAAATCTGAATTGAATACACCTAGATTTTTAAAGACTTTTTAAAATCTAAATTGAATACACCGCAATTTTCAAATTCAAAAAAAAATCTCATAGAATCTCAATCCAATACACCAATAAGTCTGAATAAACTACTCAAGAAGGAAAAGGAGATGAATGGAAAATTACTGTACAAAACAAAATAGCTGCAAGGCCCAATGAGTAGATTCGGTAATTCTTGAGGGGTCATTTGAAGGAAAGTGATGTTTGATGGACTAAACAGAAAACAAGCAAGTAGAAAATTTGCACACAGCTAATTAAAAGACCAAAGAGTATCTGCGTAGGAAACAGACAAATACTCCTTCTGAAACTTTTCCATCATTGCTTCTGCTTACCATAAATAGTAATTTTTGTTTCCAATTAGTACATCTGTTCCTGCCTTAAAATTTTTGGTTAAATACTTTTCATTTTCTACTTAATTTTTCTAAAAAGTTTGTTCCAAGCTGAATCATTACTGTTGGGTCCAGTTCTTCTCTTTTTTCTTTCTTTCTTTTTTTTTTTTTTTTTTTTTTACTTTTTTTTAAAAGAATGCAAAAATTTAGAAAAACACATATACTCGCAGTGGCGTATTTACAACTCTCTCTGTCTCAACTTAAATGTCTTATTTTTTATTTTTAGATATTCCATCATAAATATCTTATTTCTATAAATAGAAATAATTTATTCTCTAAAAACTATGTGAACCCCAGTCTTTTTTAGCTGACGCCCTGGCGTCCTGGTCACCCAAAAAAAAACTATGTTAACCCCACCAAATACTCACAAATAAACTTTACCTTAATTATCGATCCCAACAGTAACAAGACAATATAAATGGAACGGAGGGGGTAGTATTTAGTTTCAGAAAATAGTTGAAAACAATATAGTATTATCAATTAATCTTCAAAGATTCACCGGCTTCGGCTCTTAAAAAAAATTAATCTTCAAAGAAATCAATGTTTGATTTTTTTTTTGGTGAAAGACCCTAATACAGTAATACGTCGGCTCGGCAAAGACTTACAAAATTAAAAATAACTACAGCACAAGAGACAAGGAGAGGAAGAAACATGAAATTAAATCCAATAGGCCTCTAATCGGAGGAAACAAGCCCCATCAAATCTGCAACAATGCAAGAGCGCACATCATCCGGCTGGAACACCTAAGTAGTGAAGAAATCCACCGACTAGTCGCACGCCAGGCCAAGATCCGCCACAGAGTTGCCTTCAAGCAAAATGTGACGCCAAAGAAATCCAGGATGCTGCTGCATAAAGTCTTTGATGGAGCGCACCAATGGAACATAACGATGATCAGTGGAGACACCTTGAGAAACCATGTGAAGTGCCTCGAGCGTATCAGATAAACAAAAAGCTTATGAGACTCCCCGAATATGTAAAGCCAACATACCATTCGAAATCCGAATTGGTAGCCAAGAACCAGAAAAACCCTCCACCCAATGTCCGTCCCCAGTCCGACTAACGCTACCAAACCCCCCCTGCCCGGATTCCCCAATGAGCTTCCATCAACATGCAACAACACACCAATTTGATGTCCCGGATTCCAAGAGACCAGCCTTAGCGACTTAGACTAGCTATATCAATGACATTATAACTTCAACCCAACCACCACCTCATCATTAATTAAAAAAAGAAAAAAAGGAAAAATGGCGGTATGTTTGCTTGACATGGTCGACCATTTCAAAATTGAGACCAATTGGTCTGTTTAGTTTGGGCAAATTGGATGGTGACACTTGTCACCATTCCATTAGTTATGTGATTTTTTTAAAATTTGTCTTATAAAATAATTATATATTTTATATAAATAAATAAATAAATATAATTTTAAAATATACCAAATTTTAGATTTTTTTGTTCTCTACGAATAGAGTCCATTTTTTCTATACTTTTATTAAATACATAATATATTAATTTTGATATATTTAACTCATTTTAAAATTTATATAAAAATAAAGAATATTTAAAAATTTTAATTTATTATTCTTTATAAATAAGAAAAAATATTTTATATTTTTGATATATTAAATTTTTATATTTCAATAAAACTTACAATTGTATAACTTTAAATAATTATATATAATATTGTGATTGGATGGTTGGGTAGTTATTGATAAAATAGGTAAAATTGAAATGGTTAGGTTGCGATTATTATTGATGATGTAGAAGATAGAGATAAATTAATTAAATAATGAGATGGTTGGGTGGTTGAAATGGTCATTCTTATAGATAGTCTTAGGCTATCTTTATCCATTACCACTCCAACCACCCAGCCATCCAACCATCTCATTATTTAATTAATTTCTCTCTCCTCCAACTCATCATTATTTACTCAACCCAACCATCCCAATTTTACATACTCTATCAATAACTACCCAACCATCCAACCACAATATTATACGGAGTATATAATTATTTTAATTTGTACAATTTTAAACTATGTTGCAATATAAAAAAAAATAATGTATCAAAAAAATAAATATTTTATCTTACTTATAAAAAATAAAAAATCTAAATTTTAATATATTTTTATTTCCTATAAATTTTAAAATATGTTAAATATATCAAGAGTGATCTCTATTTATATAGAATAAAAAATTATAAAATTTGGTATATTTTAAAATTATATTTATTTATTTATATAAAAGATATAATCATTTATTATATGAATTAAAAAGAAAATCACTTGACTAATGAAATTGAGACAAGTGTCTCAATCCCATTGGTCAAATGAAAGAGACCAAGTGGTCTCAAGTGGTTTCAAGGTTGGCCATGGCCAACCTTCCCAACCCAACCATCATTGATTTTTTTTTTTTTAAATAAATGATGATGTGGAAGGTTGGGTCTCCCATTTGGGATCATGGATAGGGATGGTCTTATGCTTAGGAGGCCGACCACATTCAGTCTCAATAGACATTAGACAAACCAATATGGTACCCGACCCGACAAACATCTATCGGGTTGGGTATCAGGATTATATTCGGGTATCCGATATCCGAACGGGTATCAGGTACCCGACAAAATAAATGAATAAATAAATTTTAAATTTTTTTTTTTCTAATATTTATTTACTTATTTTGCTTTACAATATTCATATTTATTTAATAATTAGTATTTTTTTTATTACATGTGGTGAAAAGTCAAGTATAAACTTGAAAAAATTTTAAAGTCTCATATACTATTTTTTTTAGCATTAATGATGGATAATTAATTTTAAACATGACAATGGATTTCAAGGATCGAAGATAATGTGATGAGATATTTTTATTTCAATTAATAGTGTCACCGTAGAACACTAGAATTTAATTAAATAATATTAATAGATAAGATGACATTAAATAATAATAAATAAAACTGTAATTTTATATTTTTAAATAAAAATTGATAGTTATTAGTACTATTTTAAATTAAGAATTTTTTAAGAAAAAACTACTAGTACCACCACCACATTTATTATTATTTTAAATTAAAATACAAATTTTCTTATTAAAATTTTTAATAACAACATAAATAAATATACATATTTGCTTGAATATTAATAATTTTTTTAAAAAAAATTATGTAACTTTGGTTAATAATTATATTTTCTAAAAGTAACAATAAATATATGGAATAATCTACTCAAAAAAATTCTATTTAATAATTTTTTTTTAAAAAAGAGGATATTTGTCGGGTATCGGGTACCCGACAAACCCGACCTGACAAAGTCGGGTACCCTGCTTTTGTACAGGTCGGGTTCGGGTCTATTTTAGAAACCCAATAATGTCGAGTACCCGACCCCGACAACCTGAGCCGACGCCCACCCCTAGGGGGATGGACAGTGGGGTGAATGGAGATTCGAACACCGACAACCTGAGCCGACGCCCACCCCTAGGGGGATGGACAGCGGGCTGGATGGAGATTCGAACCGACAAACTATAGATTGGGAGTGACGGACTTATTCCAAAAAGAAATCCTTATTTAATTATTTATTTTTTTCAGTGAGCTATATTTAATTATTTATTGAGACTGGTGAAGAATTTCTTTATTTTTAAATTATCAAATCTTTCCTAAATTTGATGTTCATAAATACTCCCTCCGTTACGTTTTAGTTGTCTCTTTTAGCTCAATTTCAATAACCAATGTTTGAATTAATTAACTCATAAATTTACAATTTTACCCTTCAACTAAACCCATTCTTAATAAATGTCAACAAATAACATTTATGTAAAGTGAAAGGCAATATAGTAAAAACATAGCATAATTATCTAAAAATGACAACTATTTTGTTACACTTTTTACTTTCTAAAAAGACAACTAAAAAGGAATGGAGGTAGTAAAATGTACTAATAATAATAACTGAAGATAACGTGCACGCTTAAATTTGCAAACAGTGGAAATAGTAAATGAACCAAATACAGAAGCTGGGATAAAGATTTTTGATTTGACTGTTTCTGCCCCTACTTATTTACTCAATACAGTAGTGTATTGTTACTATTTATATAAAAATAAAAATAACAATCTTGTTCTTTTTAAAAATAAAATAAAATAAAATAAAATTAGTCCGGCTTCGGTCATACTTCCTCTTCATCTTTTTTGGAATGTTTTTGATAAATCAAATTTTCATGCAATTCAATTCATATTTTAAATTATTAATAATTTAAATTCGGTACAAGTAAAAATTCTAGAAGTTCGATATTTAAAAACTATACGACGAGATGAATCTAACAAGATCTCACTTGACTATATTTTAATTTGTATAACTATGATAAAACTTTAAGTAAAAATATGCATGTGAATAGTAATATAATTTTAAATATAAAAAATATTCAAAAACGAAGGAAGTGAGGTATTTAAAAGTAATAGTAATACTTTAGAATTTAGACAACAAAAAAATTTAAAGTGTAAAACTAATGGTAAAAATAACTTTAAATGATTTTGAACAATGATGTTTATTGTTTGAGGTTAAAATTAGAATTTAGAGATTATTGTTTGAAAAGTTAAAAACTGCATAGGGTACAATTTAAAATTTAACCGGGACACTTAGAATTTTACTCCATCGGTTCCATTAATTTTGTCTAAAAATTTTTGGACACGCTGTCTAATGTATTTGTTTAACAGATAATATCTTAAAATATATAAAGTAAAAGTGCTATAAAATATACTTCATCCGTTTTTTAAAGATAGCTACTGACCATCCCAGCACGCAGTCCAATGCACAATTTAAACCATTAATAACTCAAATTCGGTAGAAGTAAAAATTCTAAAACTACGGTATTTAAGAACTACAAGATGAGACGAATCTAACAAGATCTCACTTAACTATATTTTAACTTGTATATCTATGATAAAACTTCAAATCAAAGTGTTTAGGTGAATAGTATCAATTTTACCAATGTAACTATATTTTCTAAACGGATGGAGTATATTCTAAAACTATGAGGAAAAAACGAATCTAACAAGATCTTACTCGACTATATTTTTTCTTATATAATTGCAATAAAAAAGTTAGATTATTATACAATAAACAATATAAAAATTCCAAATGGGACACAATAAATTAGACGGAGGGAGTACTATATAGCGGTGACATATACTACTAAAATTTTACTAGTATTCGAATGAAAAATGTTTATTATTTATAGTAATTTCATCACAAAATTTAACTTTGGGGACGTTTAACTCAATAAAACATGTAGTATTTGATCATATTCCCACATTAAATTAAAACATGTTTACAAGCAGCTAATTGTGTTGTCGAACAAAATTAAGTTAGCTGCTCGCAAATGATGTTTCTGGAAAGTCATGTCATGTTGAACACACAAATTGAAGCCCACGATCAAATTCAAAGGATTGGATTGACTGATGATGCAATAACTCTTACAGGCTTGGGCAATAAAAACGCCAATTAAAAGGCAGAGAGGCAGTTTTCAATAATTGTGAGTACTAATAACCAACCACTTTTATTTACAACCAACTTTTTATTGCCCTCTTGCCTGCTTATTCATTGGAGTACTCATTACCATTATGAGTATAGAAACCAAAGATATGTACATTTACTTACCACTTCTTCTCTTACTTTTAATTTTGTTATAATAATTAATTTAGCACAACCAGATTTGCTGCCCAATTTTTATTATTATTAATTATTATTTATTGCACATTTAATTTTGGACTCATTAATCCGAAACCATCAAATTCAAACATTACTGTAATCTGTCAAACCTTCATTCAACTTAAATTAAGTACAGTAGTAAATAATTTAAACATTGTCAGTAGTCTCCGTAAACTGTTTATCTCAAAAGATTGCATCATTTATAATAAAATTATTAATCCATGTACAATGAGAGTAAAAAATAAAATATTCTTGTATAAGCAAATTTTGCGCCTGTTCAATTCTTATCTTTTATTTTAAAAAATATTTTAATAAAAAATGATTTTTTTTTTGTTAAAAAAAAAAGTATAGAGAGGGTTCCTTACCCTTTGGGTAAATGTATTACTCCCCAATTTGCAGCTCTTCATTTTCTTCCTTCTTTTATACTTACTCCGTCTCACTATTTTTATTACGGACTCACATAATACGTATGTCGATACACATTTTTTAACGGTTAATAATTTAAATTGTGTACAACGAAAAATGATAAAAAGTTAATTTTCTAAAACTACAAGATTAGACGAATCTAACAATATCTCACTTGACTATGTTTTTCTTATATAGCTATGATAAAAATCCGAATCAAAGTTAAATAGTGAATAATGCCAAAAAACCATCCGTAATGAAAACACCGAGACGGAGGTAGTATGATACTCCCTCTGTTTTTTATTTTTTGTTACGTACTCACTCAGTACGTAGTCCAATGCGCATTTTAAATCATTAATAACTCGTGTTCGGTACAAAATAGAAATTGTAAAAGTTCCATATTTAAAAACTACAAGACGAGACGAATCTAACAAAATCCCACTTGGCTATATTTTAACTTATATAACAATGATAAAATTTTAAATCAAAGTATAAGTGAGAATAATGCATAAAACCCCAACGTGCCAAATAAAAAAATAAAAAACGGAGGGAGTATGACTTAAGTCTCAAATTTAGTACGAATAGTTTATTATACTCCCTCCGTCCCATATTTATCTTCTTACTTTCCGTTTTTGGACGTCCCACATTTATCTTCCTACCCCAAAAAGGGAATTTTTTTTTACTAAAATGTCCCTACATGTCCATATATTTACAGAAAAACCAATTCTTAATTTTACTAACAATTGCACTACAAGACAAAAAGAGACAAATTTACCCCTCAAAAAGTACACATGAAAATAATAAAATACAACTTTCTTAAACTCCGTATCTACAGTGTCGAAGAAGATAAATATGGGACGGAGGGAGTACTTAATACTCCATCAGGTTTTTAAAGATTGTAACAGTACAATATTTCACATAATTCAATACATATTTTTAAAGCTTAATATCTTAAATTGTATAAAAGTAAGCATTATAAAAACTTGATATTCTAAAGCTGTATTATTAGACGAATCTAACAAGATCCCACCAAACTACTCCCCCCGTCTCATGAAGTTTGACCCTATTATTTTTTGGGGTGTCCCACGAAGTTTGACCACTTTCCATTTTTAAATAATTAAACTAATATTGATTAAAATTTTAATTGTTGTCAACTCCCCTTAAAAGTCCCCTATGCTTCTTTTATTCTTAATATTACAAAATTGATACAAATAAAAATTGTATAAAATATACTTCCCCGTCTCACAAAGTTTATTACATTTCCACTTTTCATGCAAACCAATGCATATTTTTAATCATTAATAACTCAAGTTTGGTATAAGTAAAAGTTCTAAAAGTTCAATATTTAAAAACTACACGATGTGACGAATCTAATAAGATCTCACTTGGCTATATTTTAACTTATATAACTATGATAAAACTTTAAGTGAAAGTTGGTGTGTGAATATTGTCAACTATTCCAATGTAAAAAAATAAAATGGAGGTAGTATATTTTAAAACTATTGATTAGACGATTCTAACATGACGACACTTGAATATTTTTCTCTAATTACATAATTACGATAATATCAAGTCAAAGTTAAATAATAAACAGTATCAAAATTCATTACAATCTTATATATAAATACCCACACTACTTTAACTGCTAAACCACACCACCTAAATTACCATGTAAAAAAAAGGGGTCAAACGTCGCCGGACGGAGGGAGTATATTTTATCTTTTATAATTGTATTAATAAATTGAATAAAAATTACTTAATGAATAGTAAGATATATGCAAACGTTCCATTTATACCAAAATGGAGGGAGTATTATCCAAACATTCTATTTGGTGAATACCCACTTGGGGAGTCCATGCATCTCTTGTTAATTTTTTTATTGAGAAAAAAAGAAAGTATTTAATAATAGATCAAGTTTAAATTAAACAACTCTCTTGTAACTCGTCTACATATTTTTTTTTTTAAAAAAAAAGAACTCCGCGAAGAGATTTATCTCATAAGATGTGTAGGAACCTAACAAATGAGGATGGATATATAAATATATACATACTCCCTCATTTTTACTTTTATTTTTTTTGTTTTTGTTTTTGTTTTTTTTCTTTTTTCTTGCATCATTCGGTGTTTTGCTTCTATTCACACAGAATTTTAACTTAAAGTTTTATCATGGTTATAGAAGTTAAATATAACTAAGTGGGATCTTATTATATCCGTCTCGTCTTATAGTTTTTAAATATTGAGTTTTTAGAATTTTTTCTTGTAACGAACATAAGTTATTAATAATTTAAAATGTGCATTGGACTGTGTAGTGAATGAGTCCGTAGCATAAAAAAAAAACACAGCTGGAGTATAATACTATGACTTAAACGGTGAATTGAATTGGATCAAATTATATATTTGCATTTTGATTTGTTTATAGTTTAAAAGACTCTGATAATTATAGTCTGTGGTTTTAGAATGCATCATACTGTATTTCATATGCAGAAAATCATTTGTCGTGATTCTGTCACTAATCATTATTATGCAATCAGAATTAGGCATAAGGCTGTAATTGTCAAATAAAAAGTTTAATTGGTTGTGTGTAAACAATCTAATGAATGTATACGTTTTATAAGTGTCTATTCACGGTGTTACAGAATGTCAAATTCGATTTTTGTGCATCAAATATATCCAATATTTGTCGACGAATGATGCGAGAAGTAGGACAACTGGACAATTCAATTTCAATTTGTCCTGTTCGTTGTTGTTTTTATTTTTGTTTTCTTTTTTCTTTTTCTATTTTCTCTTTTCCTGTTTGGAGTTTCGTATCAAATATCCAATATTTTTTGTTTTTATTAATGCAACTGTAATGTTTTTTTTTGGGTATATTAAGTTCAAAATCCGATTGCCTACATCAATGCAGAAAATGAATTTGACCAAATGAATTTGACCAAGGGAGAGAGGAATGGAGGATTGAACGATTATCCAGTAAAATAAAGTTGATTAGTATTATATAAATAATCCTATAATAATAATCCATACTAATTCCTACACTCTCACTAGGAGTGGGAATAGACCATGCTACCCGACAGGGGCCTACGGCCTAGCCTACCGAAGGCCAGACCAAGCCAGACTTTTTTTTTTTTTTTTTTATAAACAGACCGGGCTCAAGCTACTTCAAAAGTCTATTTAGCTAAACAGGCCTAGGCCAGGCTTTGTGAAAAGCCTATTAGGCCTACCAGGTCGGCTTATCTATCATTATTATTCGAGCCCGTTTGGAATGACTTTTAGGAAGGTGCTTTTGGCTTTTACTTCTGCCAAAAACATTTCTAGTAGAAATGAGGTGTTTGTTTTGGCTTTTAAAAAAAAGCAAAAGCACCTCGAAAAGCCAAAAAAGTACTTATGGGAGAAGCAGTCCAGGAGGTGCTTCTTCGAAAAACAGAAGCCAAAAGCACCTCGTAAAATGTGCAAGGACTTAAATACTCAACTACTTAATATAAATTACACTATAAATAATCTTATTATCATATTAAGTAGCACCTTCTTTTGGTAATTACTACATTTCAAAAACACTTTTCATTTTTATTCATCCAAACATATTTTTTAGAAAAAACCGTTTTTCAAACATTCCATCCAAATACAAAAGTTACATGCTTTTGCTTTTGACTTCTACTTCTGCTTCTACTTTTGGCTTCAGCTTTTTACAAAAGCCAATCCAAATGGGTTAGTGTGTACTACATAGGAATGTGTATTATTATTATTATTATTATTATTATTATTATTTTATATAGAAATAATTATTTATGTAGAAGTATTATTAATTTATTAGTATTATTAGTGTGTTTTTAAAATATTTATAAGTTTGTTCTCGCATATAAATAATTGTAGATAATGACTTGCCCAAGTGCACAAATTCATGTCTTCAAGCCTTATGATTACATCCGAACATATATAAAAGAATTTTAACTTGATTTTAAAATAGACTTAATCAGGCTTTTAAAAGGCTTAAAAATCGACCTATTTAAATAAAGAGGCCAGATTTAGGCCTATAAGATAGACCTATCAAAGGTAAAAAGCCAGGCTCGGGCCTCAAAAATTCAACACAGGTCTAGACCGTTTTAAGCCAAGACCTAGCCTATTTCCACCCCTAACTCTCACCACTAACTTAAATCCATCTACCGTCCACGTGGGCGTACGTTATTGGGGGTAAACAGACCAGACCCCAAATCATATTCTGACACGACAACATATCTACACGACTGCACGGTTCCCCATTAATCTCCTTCGTCCGACACGTGGCGTGTGGCCACTCATTATTAGGTAGGGAAAAAACAAAAAAAATATCCTCCAATGGGAAGCCTCGTTATTCTTTTGCTTGGAGAGCCACGTGGAACGTCCTCCATGCTGCACATAGCGATGCCCAAATTCTCGCGGGATAACAACAGAGGCCAAATGAATAAAAAGAAGTTCCCCAGATATATAGAACAAAGTCATATTCTTCTTCATTCCCCTTGTCCGGGACACGTGTACCTTCAACATCAATATTCACCAATCGGATCAAAAGACGGTGGTGTTCCAAGATTACATTACCGTTTACTCTTAATACAGTATATCCAAGGATTTTGACTGCATCACTGTAATGTTTTACCAGTTACCACACAACATTGTGCTCGTAAATATCTCATGGCAATTCAACAAGTGATTGTGAAGTTGAGCTCAATCATAAACTAATTCAAACTTGCTCCCAAAAGTTCATGATCACCACCTAAACTTGTGTAGAAATAATGTAATCAAGCAGTACCAGCTACTGGAGATTTGATTGGCTTTGGTTTTTCAAGAATCGACACATCTCACTTTACAAAGCAATTTCCCTATCATGTGCATTCCTATGCACGTAGACTGTGTCTGTCAAATCCATTATGCCCTTATTCCATGGAATCATGGAAACCTATCATCCAAGCCCCCCCCAACTATATGCCCTTTTCGTTGTTTTCTTCTATAAAACCCTCAAAGGATGATACCCACAATCAGTCATACAAAAAAACAGAAGAAACTCATACTCACACCGTCATCAAACTTCAATTTTATAATTCTGTAATAAAATTCTCATATTGTAAGAAAAAATGTCGAAGCACACAGACTCGCTCTCTGTAGGAGGAGTTATAGGAGAAGTCATCGACAACTTCATCCCCAGCGTCAAACTCACTGCAACCTACAACGCCAACAAGAACGTTTCTAATGGCCGCGAGCTCATGCCATCAGTCATTACAGCTAAACCTCGGGTTCACATTGGTGGCGACGACATGAGGAATGCTTATACCCTTGTAAGCAAATCACAATTCCAATTCAAACAATGTTCGCATGCCTTTTTTTTTCTCATTTTAGATACTATATGTATGTGTAATTTTTTGTGTTCCATGTTCGAAGGTTATGACTGATCCCGACGTTCCAGGCCCTAGTGATCCATACCTAAGGGAACATCTCCACTGGTTTGTGCCATCCATTTTAAAAAGTTTAGTACTACAACTTGTTCATAGTTGTTAATCAAAGCATGATTTTCAGGGTAGTCACAGACATTCCGGGCACCACTGATGCAACATTTGGTAAGAAACTTTACAAAATGCATTTACAATTCATAAATAGTGGCAATTTACTGAAAAGAGAATGGTTACCTGAACCAGGGAAGGAGATTGTGAGCTATGAAACTCCAAAACCGGTGATTGGCATCCACAGGTACGTGTTTGTGTTGTTCAAGCAGCAATCAAGGCACATGGTAAAGCCACCTGCTTCGAGGGACCATTTCAATACCCGTAGGTTTGCAGAAGAGAATGGATTAGGATCTCCAGTGGCTGCACTGTACTTCAATGCACAGAGAGAAACTGCCTGCAGGAGAAGATGAAAAAAACCAACCGACAATAACAACAATGTTCGTTTGATGTTTTAAAGTTATGTGTCCTGGGATTGTCTCATGTAACAAGGACAATTGCTATTACATGCAGTGAAAACTAAATCCAGAAAAACATTACTCATTTAAGTAAGAAACATGTGAAAGAATCATAACTCTTTCATTGTAAAAACCCAATCCACTATACAGAGGGGGAAAAAAAAATTGACAATGAATAAGTGTTTGGGCATAATTAATCGTTTCATTGGCATACAGATTTTTTACAAACACCTTCAATATCCTAAGCCATTCTTCAACTAGATTGAGATGTAATCAAACACATATATATGTATTGATGGGTAAGAGAAACATAAGCAAGCAAACCCATACTTCTGCAGCACACAGAGATTCTAAAGAATTGTAGACCCTGTATATATTGAGTATCTAGACTAACATATTGCCAAGAAAAAAGTAAGAATTTAACCTTTCAGTAATGCTCTAATGCATTGATTTCAGCATTGCACTGATTCTCCCTGCTGCAGCTTCGTCGGCCCCAAAACATACTCGAACAAGTAGTCTTCCCCAATCTCATTCCTTCCATTTTTTCTTGTTCCCTTGGAGCAGATTGCGAACGTTGAGGAGAATCTTCCTGAGGATCAGTTTCCCCCGAATCAAAATTAGGGCAAGGGCCTTCGTTGCATGTGCACAAAGGTAAAGCAACAGAAGGGAATGGAGTGCAAGTGATGGGACAAAAGATATCCGATGAAATAGAATCCGTTCGTTTCTTTCTCATATCAGGTGAACCAGAAGCTTCTGGTGTATCTTGGTCCCTGGGGTGGAGCACACAGGGAGTGCATAAACTGAGCGACAATGGTAACTCGATATTCTTTGCTGAAGAACCTGGCAATTTAGTAAAGGATGTAATCCCATGTCTACAAAGAGGACATGGGATAGAGCCTGGCGGTATTGATGATTCTGAGGGCATGTTGCTAGTCGAGCAGAGATACAGAGCACATCTCACGCAGAGTTCGTGTGAACAACCTAAGCATTGATATGATGCATGATTACTTGTTTAGTTAACCACTTTACAAGAAAAAAAAAAAAATCAGCAATTGTAGTTGAGGTATTCAAACAGACTGAGGCACACCTTCAGCTGCTACAGTGCATGCTCTTTCCAAGCAAACGGCACAGATATCAATGTCGTCCGATGCACTAGATGAAAACTGCAAGCCACACTCTCTGCAAGTAGCACCCAAAACATTATCAACGCCTGACTGAATGGAACTAGTACAACCACTCGAACATATCTCTTGGTCCACATCAACTAAGACTTGATGAAAACTACCAAGATCCAGAAGAACAATTGCTAAGACATAATTAATATTATACCTTGCAATATTTAACACACTCATGAGTGGCAGCGATAAGTAATTAGAATGGGGGAATGTTGGAATCGGCAGATTTGAATTAGGTCCCAAAAGGGGCTCGAGCCAATGGCGGCCCCACATCTTCGCAACATCAGCCGGAAGCCATCTGAAGTAGGGCGCATACATGAATCAGGTATAACTCAAAGGCATTCAAACAATTTATGTCAGAGAGAGAGAGAGAGAGAGAGAGAGAGAGAGAGAGAGAAGTACCCATTGCAGTTCAATGCCAGACGACTAGCACCTCTAGCAAGAAGGATCTGAAGAAGTAGAAAGAGCAGAATCATAAAACTGTGGAAAATGAGAATTGCCAGAAATATATAGTCAAGTAATTTTAAGGAAACAGAAAAGTCATCACCTGGCAGCACTTTAAACTTCCTCCACAAGCAGCATAATGTAAAGGAGTGCTTCCGGCTCCTACAATGGCGTAAAACAGAGAGTTTAAGCAATAAATCATTAAGAGGGTACCTTGACAATACATTATACTGTAGTAATTATAACCATTGGTAAGTAAATGGCGAACCTATCAAATCCATCGATGTGCCATAATGAAATGTAACAGCTGCCACATTTGCCTGAAGGTCCAGTAGGAGTTGCACACAGTCAAAGTACCCGTTCAAGGCAGCCATGTGAAGAGCAGTAATTCCACCATCAGCAGCCCTGTTTACAAGCTTGGAAAGAGCACTGCAATGGCCAAATTATTAAATATAAAAAAAAAAAGAAGCAAAAGTAAATGTTAAATAAGAGGTAAGATGACTTGATTAAACAATTACAATGTGCAAGCATAATGAGGTGAAATTGTAGGATAAGCAGGATATTGAAGTTCTGCCATGGATCTCAAAGGACTTGCAATTAAATGAATAAATTATCACACATATCATCAATCTACATCGTCAATAAATCTTCCTTCAAGCAAGATTGTCAAATCCAATGAACTACGCCAAAAGTCGCTACTCTATGCTTGACTGATTTAATTTGAGTAGATCTCATTCTGAATGGAAACTCAATCCATTATAGAAGCTATAAACTACTTCAGATTTGGATCTTAATTATATTACCAAAGGAAGAAAGATATGAAATACTGAGAAATCATAAACCTCAATCCCTACGACCCTACCTGTTTTTGGAATGAGACCTTTCACTTTTGTCACTTGATGTTTGAGCATTTGGATATTCGTAAGGAGCACTTGGAACAAAATCAGCAACCAACAATCTAACACATCGCACGTGTCCATGGACAGCCGCAAAATGGAGAGCTGTCCTACCGCTAAGATAATCTGCCCTGGTCACCTGAAAGATAACAAAGTACGAATCCCAACTGATAAAACTACTTATATGGTATAAGCACCGTTATGTATTTGAAAAAATAAATGTGCGAAATGCTATCTTAACCATCTCTCAACGGTTAAATTGTATCCTTATGCAAAGATCCAAACAATAAACAAGTTTCTGAAACATTTTTTTTTAAAAAAAATGGATCACAGAGAAGTCAGAAGAGTGTCTAAACTCACATTGCATCTGAAAAGAAGCAGCGTCTGGACAACTTCCCAATGCCCATATCGGCAGGCTTGCATCAACGCCGTCTGCATCAGTGTATACAATTTTAAGGATCCAATTTGATCAAGACATCAAATGAATATGCCCAATACATCAGGATCAATGAAAGCACTCAAATTACATAGTTGATCTTCCAGTAAAATTGGGAACTAATAAACATCAGTAGAGAGGGAACAAACCAAAATCACTTTCCAGGAAAACAAGCAAGCAATATTCCCCAAAAGATACAGAAATCGTAAGCAAAAATCGAAAAAAATTTCCTCTACCTGCCCGCAGTAATTCCTCGAATTCACATCAGCTCCATTCTCCAGCAACAATGCCACAATCTAAAGACCCCCAAAAAAACCCAAAAATCAGTGAAAACATCAAGATTAGAAATTGAAGAAACTAGGGTTCCTCCTACCTCATTGTGGCCTTTAGCTGCAGCAAAGTGAAGAGGGGAATTCAATCCACCAAAAGTCGAGTACTTGGCTAGACATGGATTGCAATCCAACAGCATCTTGGCCTCCACAAAATCCCCATCTCTTGCAGCTGACACCAATCGCTCCCCAGACGCAGAACACCCAAAAGAATTCCCCATTTTTCCCCTTCCTCCCAGACAGAAAACTAGGATTTTTCCAACTTCTTTCTCACTCTAAAATATTGTACAGTAGTCTACATGCGCTATATCTATATTATACACACACGTAAGCACTTTGTTTACTAATTGCGCGTGAATCGAAGCTGGGGCCGGTTTCTACACGTTAAGAAGGGACAAGAATTGAAATTTGGTCAACAGTAGTTAGACAACACAAGGCAGTAAATTTCCATAATCATCCTACGCAACAAATGCGCTTCCTTGATAAAACCAGATCTGGCTCACCAGATATAGCAAGCATTGTCTTCCGAACCAAAAAAATAAATACTAATCCCTCCCATTTAAAATGTCTTGTTTGATTTTTGCACATAATCCAATACACTTTTTAAATCGATCATATCTCAAAATATATATAAGTAAAAATTATGTGAAATATATATTCTAAAACTACACGATTAGACGAATCTAACAAGTCCGAACTCGACTATTTTTTTTCAAATATTTACTTGCAATAATATTGAGTCAAAATTAAACAATGAACAGTACCAAAAAGTCAAATATGACGTCTGAAGTGGGACGGAGGGAGTACGATAGAACGCCACGAAATTGGTATAAAAATGCGATCTTGAAAGTACATACAAATGGGCAGGATTGGATTACATTATTCGTGTTGGGGAATAATCTATATAATAAATCCTGAATACTTTTTTGTCTGTGCAGACTCAATTGCCCTTATTAATTTTAATATATCCTTCTTAATTTTAAGGGGTTAATCAGTCATTATATGCTTATTTTTAGATCAACGAACCTAATTAATCCACGTCAGCGCTGATTAATCATGAAGATACACCTCAGCGCTGATTAATTCTATTTGTGCCATGTCATCAACTTTTAATACTATATTTAGACCATAAATCTTTATATTATAATAAATAAATCTTCAAAAAAATCTTTCTATATATTTTAAAATATATAAATGCTCAACAAATTGTAATATATTTAATGTTTAGTAAATATTTAGTTTTTAGCGGAACATTAGTAAATATTATGTTAAATGTATATATTATAAATTCTTTTATTTAATATATTATGTCCAATATATATTTATTAGTCATATATTAAAGTTTGAATCCAAAATATTTACCTAAAAAAATATAATAAATTAAAAAAATTAGTAAGATTTATATTTAATAAAATTTATATTTACCTAAAAATATAATAAATTAATATACTTTAGTTAGTCTATCAAAATTTATATTTAATTAAAAAAAATATAATCCGCTATAGTAAGATTAATCAAATTTTAAACCTAATTTTTAAGTAGGTTTAACTATAAAATTTAATATCATTAAAAAATTTTTAATTAACTGTATAATAGATAGACAAAAATTGATAAAAAAATATTTTTTAATTATAGATGTAGATATGATTATAATTATAATTATGATATTATTAATTAACATATTTTCGGAAACTGTTTTTCGGTTGAATTATTAATATTAATATTTTAATTTTTCTAATTATTTAATCTATATATAATCTATATAATAAATCATGAATACTTTTTTGTCTGTGCAGACTTTTTTGCCTGATAGTTACTAAGTAATCACTGAGTAATGCCACATCATCAGACACATTATCAATATCTATATTTAGAAAATAAATCTATCTGTTGATATAATAAAATCTTTAAAAAATCTTCATAAGTATTTTAAAAAGATATAATTGATTACAACTATATATATAAATTATTTTGTATAAATAATACATAATATTTAAAAAATATTAATATTATAATATTATTAAATAAATTAATTAGGTTAAATATTTATGTCTAAAAAATATAATTCTTTATCAATATAAGGAATATAATAACCATATTTTAAATAAAAATATTTCATTAAAAATATGGTGTAAACATTAAATTGATCCTAAAAATATTGATTAATATAAAATGACTAATCACCTAAAATTTTTTATGCCATTCTAATCAAATTTTATATAATTTTTTGTTCTTTTTAAAGAAGAAAAGAAAGAAAAGCAAAAAAAAAGATTAAAAGCATCATAATTTAATTATTAGACATAATATTATTAATCCAGTAATCCTTATCTATTTCAACATAAAAGAAAAATATATATAAAATTCGGAGTATCGTAAAAGAATATTAGAAGTATTTTACTATAAACAATATGTAAAGATTTGTGGTAATAATAAATAGTTTGGGTTGTAGCAATATTTATATAAAAAAACCTCTAATATTAAGTGATCATGTTGCATATCCAAGCATAGTACAAAACATGTGAATTCAATCAAACATCATTTACCATTTTATTTTTCCCAAAAAAATAGCTTAAAGTAAACAGTTAAACATAAATATATAGTACTAACTAATTATTATTTTACCTATTCCCAAAATATAACTCTAAACTTAACAAGTTGGGTCATTTGTACCCTTATTTTTTTAAAAAAAAAACACCTAAATTTTTTATTTAGTTTTAAAATTCTACCCTTCTACCTTTTAAAATATTAAATTCGACCTCATCAATTCTAAAAAAATCTCATTTTGGTACTAACAATTTGAAAATAACCTCATTCCACCCATTCACGTTTGAAAAGTTTCCCATTAGCATAACAATTTAAAAATAATGTATGTAGTAATTAATTTTCCTTTTAACTTAAATACAAAATTATAATTAACTAATAAAATTAGATTATACTATTTAATAAAATAAAATAACATATAATGAATGATAAATCAAATTACATTTATTGTAATATCTTTAATTTTAGAAAGTAATTTTATTATTAATTATATTTAGATTCTTATTTTAGTTTATTTTAAAATTTTTATTTCAATTTCCTTATTTCTCAGATTTTTTATTTTTCTAATTTTATTTCATTAGAATTCCTCAACCAATAAATATCATTATCCAGATAGAAAAAATAGTTTATAATTATAAAAAATGTGCTCAAAAAATATATCCCCAACAAATTTAGTATCGGAGTATAAATTTAATTTAGGCCTTATAATAATAATGAATTAAAAAATAATAAAAATTTAATTTTCACATTTCCTTATTTAGAAAATTTTTACTCCTTCGAACAAACATCACATCAACTATTTACTATACTTTAATAAATACCTCATTCTACATAAATACCGTACAGCCTTAATAATGCAAAATTATATATTTTTTTTCTAATTTTGAATAGTTAAAGGGTATTTACTTTCCACTTGCTCCCATAATTTTATAGATGAAAGCAAACCCTATATATTTGTTTTCTAACAGTGAAAATAATTTATTTTATATTATGTCCACCTGATTGTAGGTTTTTCTTTTAAATTTTGGTTAAATGCATTCAAAAACTATTTAAGCAAAAGATTTTGAATCTTATATAATAAAAAACTATAATCACATTTTACATCGTCATATTAGTTCAACGCCCGTGCGCAGCGGGCGAAAAAATCTAGTGTTGTTATAAATCCTATGATGTCTTGCTTTGAGAATGCGAAAGTCGGGAAGAAAAAAAAAGGGACAACTTTATCGGATTGGATCATTGGATGCCACTTCTTGACGCTCCTATTAAAGAAAAAAAATACTAGGAGTATTAAAAATCTGGATTTGTGTGTCTCTATTTTATTTTGTTTTTCAAATGGAGTGGTTGTTTGTTTTGAACTTTGTATACTTTTGGTTGGGTATTGGTCTTTCATGGAGTTTATTATATTTCCTGATTTTAGTAAGGGGAAAAAAAATGTTGGCATTTGAGTTTGTTTTAGTACTATAAATCTATAATAGTTGCTTTAGTGTTAGCCATACAATTGTTAGGTTAGTTTGTATGGATGAATTTGAATTGAGAAATCATTTTTTTTTTGAAGGAGTCATGCCCTGGAAATGGGTGGTGGGAGTCAATGCCACACAAATTACAAAGGGGAAATAAAAGTGAGGGCGGGGGATGGTGGGGATCGAAATTCTAACATTCAGTTGGAAGTCTAGAGAATTAAGTACTTGGGCTAAGTCCCCATCCCATAAATCATTTGAAAAAAACTTATCTTAAATATAAAATATACTAGTACTACTATTTAACTTACTAAAATTAAGAAAGAGAATTTAAAACACATCTATAAATATTTCTAATAAATCTCCTTCAATTTGGAAGTGTCATTACTCCATATTTGAATTTGAAGTTCAGCAGTAGTTTTGTTCCTTCTTTTTTGGTATATTAGGACTTTATAATTAAATTATTGTTATGCATGTAAACAAGATTGTGAATGTCTATTGTTCAACATGTGAATATCCATGTTCATGCCTTGATCATAAGGTTAGACATGTGAAAGTCTTGAAATGCATATGCCTTGATTATGAGGTTAGTAAATAGTGAGAGGATAAAAAAGTTTATAAATAGCCTATGTAATGTATTGAGAAAAGAGAGAAAAAATTTTTATGCAAGCTTAATACTTGTTTCATCTCATGCCATAATTGTTACACTTTATCCATTTTATTATCCCACCTTTAAACTTCATTTCTTTCACCATTTAATCCCAATTTCCATTACAATACTTCCACTATAAACACAAGCTAATAAGCCATATACCATTTTATTATACACATAAATAAATAAATATAGTTATTTCTATAACACGTTATCAGCACGAGCTCTATTAGAGTTTGCCAATTCTACCAAGGTTTTGTTGGAGTTCTGTTGTAAATTTGATTCATACCGGGGTTCTGCCAAAATTTTTCAAATCCAGAAGAAAATCACTTGAGGTAATATATTACAACTATTTTCAATATCAATTATGACTAATTTTTCAAAACAGGAATCTATGCCGTTGGAAAGATCCGGTGATTAATTATTTATTTTGAAATATGGATATTAAGATTTATTTGGAAACAATGGGTCTAGAAAAGACCATTATAAAAAAAAATAATACGGCCACAGGCCTAGACCGCAGAAAAAAAAAATACGGCCACAGGCCAAGACCTAGAAAAACAAAACGGTCAAAAGATCATATTGGTCTATATATGGGAAATAAGCATTTTGCCAATTCTTATTTTTGATAAGAGATAGTGACAGTTCCCTTAATGTGGGGGCAAATGGCAGCTCTTTGATAAAATAAAGATTTTTGGCTGAAATCCCAAATGCGGGGCATCATAATGACTGCAAGACTATAAGTCTGTAAATGATATAAATCAGTCATGTTCAGAATAATGTCACGATTGAGATATGTGACAATATATTAATAAAAATGACATTAATACCAACAGAGTCCATAAATCTTAGTTCGGTTATACCAACAGATTTCATGGGTCTTTAGTTTGGTGTGTACTGACAGAGTCAGATTCTTAAATGGCAAAATAATTTCCAGAAATTATGCCTCTAAAAGGCGAAGCAATTAAAGAAAAATGCTATCAATATGGCAGGAGGACATAGTCCCATAATTTGTCGTACGACTAATGAATTGGTACTAGTTACCGAGAATTATTGATAAATAAAGCAAATAAAGGTTGAAATAAACCTTGCTAAAGTACGACAATATAAATATTACAAAAGGCCATTATTGATATGCTAAATATATCATCGAAAGATATACAAATTTCTTCAATGATATAATATTATTATATTGTTTTTATTACGCTTTGAATTTTTTAATTTCTGCTATATTATTATGCATTGTGTTGTTTCACTTATATTTAATCTTGTTTTAATATTAATTATATCTTGTTTTAATTACAGCAAAATGGGGAATTATAAAAGTGATAATATATGTCTTATTGATAGTGCTTCAACGCACACGATACTAAAAGACATAAGGTATTTTTCCAATTTAAAAATGGGATATACAAGCATAAACACAATATGTGGTAGTGCAAATATTATACAAGGAATTGGCACAGCCAACCTTATTTTCCCAAAGGGAACAAAATTAATTGTGAAAAATGCACTCCTATCTCCCAAGTCTCGAAGAAATTTATTAAGTTTTAAAGATATCCGAGAAAATGGGTATCATCTCGAGACATCGACTTCAGAGAATGTCGAATATTTATTAATTACAAATACCACACATGGTAAGAAATATATATTGGAAAAATTACCAGCTCTGTCTTCTGGATTGTATTTTTCAAAGATAAATACAATTGAAAATTATCACTTAGACCACAGGTCTAATATTCCCCAAATAAACCAGAGGTTTATTAATGGCCAGAGGCCCACTAATATATATCATCCCAAAATAGGCCAGAGGTCTATTGGAAGCCATATGTTTACTGATGAATATATGATATGGCATGATCGCCTAGGCCATCCCGGCTCTACAATGATGAGGCGAATTATTACAAATAGTCATGGCCATTCATTAAAGGGACAAAAATTGCTGTAACATAATGATTATATATGTGTTGCTTGCTCCCAAGGAAAATTAATTTCCAAACATTCACCAACAAAAGTGGGAACTGAAAGCCCCAGTTTTCTTGAAAGAATTCAGGGTGATATATGTGGACCTATAGATCCACCATGTGGACCATTTAAATATTTTATGGTGCTAATTGATGCATCAACACGATGGTCCAATGTATCATTATTATCATCTCGCAACCATGCGTTTGCAAAATTACTTGCTCAAATTATTAAATTACGAGCACAGTTCCCTGATTATACAATAAAAAATATCCGGTTGGATAATGCTGGTGAATATTCATCCCAGAGGTTTGATGAATACTGCGTGTCAATTGGCATAACAGTTGAGCATCCTGTTGCTCATGTCCATACACAGAATGGACTTGCTGAATCGCTTATAAAGCGTTTACAATTAATTGCCAGACCATTATTAATGAGATCTGGATTGCCATTGACAGCTTGGGGGCATGCAATATTACATGCAGCAAAATTGGTGCGGTTAAGGCCGACACATTATCATGAATACTCCCCTATACAATTAACATTTGGGCATGAACCCAATATATCCCATCTCAGAATATTTGGTTGCGCTGTGTATGTCCCGATTGCACCACCTCAGCGCACAAAGATGGGTCCCCAACGTAGATTGGGAATATATGTCGGGTATGAATCACCATCGATTATTCGATATCTCGAACCATTAACTGGTGATTTATTTACTGCGAAATTCAAAGATTGTCATTTTGACGAATCTCATTTCCCGACATTAGGGGGAGACAGAAATCAACCGAAGAAAGAAAAAGAAATCAACTGGAAAACACCGTTAGATTTCTTCGATCCTCGTACAAATGATTGTGAACTAGAAGTACAAAGAATTGTACATTTGCAGAGTATTGCAAATCAATTGCCGGACGCATTATGCGACTCTAAAAGAGTAACAAAATCTCTTATACCGGCAGCAAATGTTCCTATCAAAATTAATGTCCCAGAGGGACCAATTACAAGTGCCAAAGATGAATCTACTGCACGCTTGAAGCGTGGTAGACCACCAGGTTCCAAAGATAAAAATCCTCGAAATAAAAGAGGATCACAAATAATTGAAAGTGACAAAATTACAGAAAATATTCCAGAGGAAAAAGAAGCTCTTGAAGAGCAAGTAGCTCCAGAGGAGCAGGAACTTGCAGCTCCAGAGGAGAATGAACTTGAAAATAATGAAATATCAATCAATTTTGTCACAAGCAGAAATGTTTGGAATCGAGATGCAATTATCATAGATAATGTATTCTCATACCACATAGCACTTGACATCATAAATGATGACGGGGATCATGAACCAAATTCGGTTGATGAATGTCGGAAAAGAAAAGATTGGCCAAAATGGAAAGATGCAATCCAATCTGAATTGGATTCCCTGGCTAGACGAAATGTGTTTGGACCGATTGTCAAAACACCAGAAAATATAAAGCCAGTCGGATACAGATGGGTTTTTGTAAGAAAAAGAAATGACAAAAATGAAATTGTCAGATACAAAGCGAGATTAGTTGCCCAAGGGTTTTCACAGAGACCCGGATTTGATTATGATGAAACATATTCCCCCGTAATGGATGGAATAACATTTAGATATCTTATCAGTTTAGCAGTCCATCAAAATCTTGAAATGAGATTGATGGATGTTATTACTGCGTATCTATATGGAAATTTAGATACAGATATCTATATGAAGGTCCCAGAGGGATTAAAAATGTCAGAGACATATGAATCAAATCCTAGACATATGTATTCCATCAAATTACAAAAATCCCTATATGGACTGAAACAGTCCGGACGAATGTGGTATAACCGACTCAGTGAGTCATTGATACAAGAGGGTTATACAAATGACCCAATTTGTCCATGTATTTTCATTAAGAAAAATGGACAAGGGTTTGTAATCATTGCAGTTTATGTTGATGATCTCAACTTGATTGGAACTCCAGAGGAGCTCCAAAATGCTGTTGAATACCTAAAAAAGGAGTTTGAAATCAAAGATTTTGGTAAAACCAAATCATGTCTTGGTCTGCAAATTGAATATTTAAATAATGGAACTTTTGTCCATCAAACAGCTTATACTCAGAGAGTATTAAAGCGATTTTATATGGATAAAGCACATCCATTAAGTACTCCAATGGTCGTAAGGTCACTTGATATAAAAAAGGATCCGTTTAGACCACAAGAGGAAGGTGAACAAATTCTTGGACCAGAGGTCCCATATTTAAGTGCCATAGGTGCTTTAATGTATCTTGCAAACTGCACTAGACCAGATATATCATTTGCAGTAAATTTATTAGCGAGATTCAGTTCATCTCCTACTAGACGACATTGGAATGGAATTAAACACATATTTCGCTATCTCCAAGGAACTATTGATCTTGGGTTATTTTACCCAAATGACTCTCGACATGAAATAATCGGCTTTGCTGATGCCGGATATTTATCAGATCCACATAAAGCCAAATCTCAAACTGGCTATGTTTTTACATGTGGTGGTACTGCAATTTCATGGAGATCAATGAAGCAGACTTTGACTGCTACTTCCTCAAATCATGCTGAAATTTTAGCAATTCATGAAGCCAGTCGAGAGTGTGTATGGTTGCGATCTTTGATGCACCATATATTGAAAAATTGTGGCATAGCTACTGAAGAAAAGATACCCCCAACAATTTTATATGAAGATAATGCAGCTTGTATAGCACAATTGAAGGGATGATATATTAAAGGAGATAGAACGAAACACATTTCACCAAAATTTTTCTTCACTCATGATTTACAGAAAAATGGTGAAATAGATGTGCAGCAAATCCGTTCAGCTGATAATCTTGCGGATTTATTTACCAAGGCACTACCAACAGCAACATTCGAAAAGTTGGTGAAAAGTATCGGGATGCGCCAACTAAAGAACCTCAACTGATGCTTTGATCAGGGGGAGAAGTAAAAATACAAGAATCATGTACTCTTTTTCCTAACTTGGATTTTTTTTCCCATAGGGTTTTTTCCAAGTAAGGTTTTAACGAGGCATATTCTTCGTATTGACGACATTCAAGGGGGAGTGTTATGCATGTAAACAAGATTGTGAATGTCTAGTGTTCAACATGTGAATATCCATGTTCATGCCTTGATCATAAGGTTAGACATGTGAAAGTCTTGAAATGCATATGCCTTGATTATGAGGTTAGTAAATAGTGAGAGGATAAAAAAGTTTATAAATAGCCTATGTAATGTATTGAGAAAAGAGAGAAAAAATTTTTATGCAAGCTTAATACTTGTTTCATCTCATGCCATAATTGTTACACTTTATCCATTTTATTATCCCACCTTTAAACTTCATTTCTTTCACCATTTAATCCCAATTTCCATTACAATACTTCCACTATAAACACAAGCTAATAAGCCATATACCATTTTATTATACACATAAATAAATAAATATAGTTATTTCTATAACAATTATCTATTACTATTATTTAATGATTAAAGTGATTATATAAATTTTTTTTTGATAATTTTTTTTTACTGTGGCAATAAGGAATACATGCAGTATGAAACAATTGTGTATAGGTGCTCCTTCAAAAAAAAAAAAAAGTGTATAGGTACAGCAGCAACAGATGCAATATAGTAGGAGTACATAGTTTTATGGTTAGGTTAAACCAACTTTATCCATGACCTCCATATACCCAACCCAACCGTCACGTCATTACTTTATAAAAAAAAGCTAAAATGGGAGATGGTCTCCTCACGGAGGTCGACCAAAAAGAAAAATAGACCACTTGGTCTTATATGCTTTGGCCAATGGGATGGGGATATTTGTCTCCTTCCCATTGGTCAACTAAAATTTTAATCAAATCTCATTAAAATCATTATATTTTTTATATATGAAAATAAAAATAAATAAAAAATATACCAAACTTTATAATTTTTCATTATCTACAAATAGAGACCACTTTTGCTATATTTGTTTTTAAATACATAATATATCAATTTTGATATATTTAACCCATTTTTAAATTTACAAAAAATAAAAATAAATAAACCAGATATTAAAATTTTAGATTTTTTTATTCTTTCAAGTAAGACTAAAATATTTATATTTTGATACATTAATTTCTTTTATATTTCAACTTAATTTAAAATTGAATAAATTAAAATAATTATATATAATATGGAGGTTGGATGGTTGGGTGGTTATTGATAAAGTATGTAAAATTTGGATGGTTGGGTTGGGGTGAATATTGATTAGTTGGAGGAGAGATAAATTAATAAAATAATGAGATGGTTGGATGGTTGGGTGGTTGGGATGGTTATGGATAGAGGTAGTCTTAGAATTTAGGATGGGGTCCCATGAAACCTGGCTGTAAAATTATCTCACGTGCAATTTTATCTACTGGTCTTTCGATATCAGTCTAACTCTAACCTTTATATATTTACCTTGTGGTAAATTTTATTAGTTCAGATTTAAGTGACTGACTGGGTTTTATGCAAGGTTATTAAAATCTAGATCTAGATCTTAGGATCTTACGATCCTACGATCCCACAAAGCCAAAACGATCAAGATCTGTATGAAATCTAAATTAGGGTGAGATCTGGAGAAGGTCTATAGGATCTATACAAGATCTTAAAATCTTTGAACGATCCGATCTCACTCCCTCTTATTTTTCATCTCATTTTTTCATTTTTCAGTCCTCCATTCTTTTCCAAAATCCAAATCTATGGATTTTTATTTGCATCTTCATCTTCCTCTTCCAATTCATCTTCCTGTTGTTGACGTCGCCATCATATCCCCCTTCTCTTCCTATCGTCGCCCTCGCATCCCCTTCCTCTTTCTACCGCCGCCCTTGCCGTAGCATCCCCTTCTGGCACCCCATGCTGATGGAGAACTTAGTCCTAAACCCCCACCCAGATGAATGATGATGAATCCAATGAGACAGTGGTTGAGACTGACGAAAATGAAAAAAATTCTAATGACAAATCCAACCCAGCTCAAGCATCATGTCTTAAATGCTCAATTATTATCCTTTTTTGCTAAACAAAATATTGTCTATTGATATTGGTTATTGTAATTTGCTAATAATCAATATGAATATATATATATATATATATATATATATATTTTGTCCTAATTTCATAAGTATATCTTAAGATCTGAATACGATCCTACGATCCTGATTTTCCAAATGAAAAAAACGATCCTACACAAGATATAGATTTTGATAACATGTGGTTTTATGCATACTCACAAATCCCCAATAAGCATGAAAAGGTATATACTACTTGTATTGGATGCAAAACAATATTTTTATTACACTGACAATCCCATAGATTCTTCCACTACTAAAGACAACATTTAGACATACAAAATAGAAACAAAGTTTGATTTATTATGCATGTAAACAAAACATGTGAATGTCTAGTGTTCAACATCCATGTTCATGCCTTGATCATAAGGTTAGACATGTGAAAGTCTTGAAATGTATATGCCTTGATTATGAGGTTAGTAAATAGTGAGAGGATAAAAAAGTTTATAAATAGCCTATGTAATGTATTGAGAAGTTAAGTTAGAAAAATTTTATGCAAGCTTAATACTTGTTTCATTTCATAGCCATAATTATTACACTTTATCCATTTTATTATCCCACTTTTAAACTTCCTTTCTTTCATCATTTAATCCCAATTTCCATTACAATACTTCCACTATAAACACAAGCTAATAAGCCATATACCATTTTATTGTACACATACATAAATAAAGATAGTTATTTCTATAACACGTTATCAGCACGAGGAGACTCTGTCCAGATTATCATTTGAGGTATAATCTCTTATTTCTAAACTTTCAATAAGATTATGGCTAACCTTGCAAAGCAGGAATTTGCTCCCTTAACCGTTGAAGGAAGCAATTATATGTCCTGGGCCCGAGATGTAAAAATGCATCTTACTTCAATGGGTCTGGAAGATACTATTGCTGAAGGCAAAAATCCCAGCCATCAAAATCAGGCAAAAGCCATGATTTTCTTGTGCCATCATATCGAAGAGGCACTTAAAATGGAGTACGTGACTGTGGAATCCCCACTGGCATTGTGGGAAAAGCTGAAAGAAAGATATGATAATCTTAAAAAGACGGTGCTTCCAAAAGCCCTTGATGACTGGACAAACCTGAGACTTCAGGATTTTAAAACAGTCCGGGAATATAATTCCGCTGTGTTCAAAATTACGGCCCAATTGCAATTATGTGGGCAAAAGATATCTGAAGCAGAAATGCTTGAAAAAACGTATTCTACGTTTCATGCTAAAAACACAGTATTGAGTGAGACATACCGTCAAAAAGGTTTTCAGAGATATTCTGATCTTATCACCTGCTTATTATTGGCTGAACAAAACAGCCTATTGTTGTTGAGAAATCATGAATCTAGGCCCGCAGGTGCAAAACCGTTCCCTGAGGTGAACGCGGCTCAATCATCGAAATATGTGCGTGATCGTGGGCACTTTAAAAATCAAAATGATGATCGTGGCCAAAATCGGTATCACAATCGAGGCAGAGGTGAATCATCTCGTCAAAATAATTATCGAAATAAGCCTCGATTTGAGCAAAATCGCAGATATGATACCAGAAGGCCTTACAAACCACAACAAAGAAATTATGCAAGAAAGCATAAACAAAATGATGAAATTTGTGATCGTTGTGGAATTAAAGGCCATGTGGCTCAAACATGCCACACAGCTAAACACTTAGCTGAACTGTATCAGGCCTCGAAACGAAAAGAAAGACCAGGTGTTGAAGCACACCATAATGCCCACGGTGATACTTATGATGATATATTAAATGATAATATCACGCACCTGGAAGCTGATGATTTTGTTGAGCCAGATATTGTTACCAAATAATATATTATATAGCTATATATATATATATATATATATATATATCACTTGTCTTTTATAATTCCTGTTTAATATAAATAATGATATCTTGTACTTCCCTTTTATTATCCATGTATAATATAAATATGCTTTTGCATTAATAATATTTATATTTCTGATGTTTAATAACATTCTTATATTCTTGTAAAGAAATGGATGCTGGAAATTCAAAAGTCGGAGATGATATCTGCCTCATTGACAGTGCAACAACGCATAGCATTTTGAAAAGCAAAAGCTATTTCTCCAATTTAAAATTGGAAAAGACCGCAGTGAAAACTATAAGCGGTAATGCAAAATGCATTGAAGGCTCCGGTAGAGCTGTTATATTTCTCCCTGAAGGGACAAAAATGGCAATTGAAAATGCCTTGTTCTCACGCAAAGCTCGAAGAAATTTACTGAGCTTCAATGATATTCGAAAAAATGGATATCACATTGAAACTTCAAAAGAGGCAGATCACGAGTATCTTTTGATAACTCGAATTGAAAATGGCAAAAAAATTGTGAATGAAAAATTGTCATGTTGCTCCTCTGGCTTATACTATACAAAAATATGTGCCGCAGAAATACATAACCTAGTAGGCTTGAAAGCTACTAGTGAATTTATTACCTGGCACGATAGACTTGGGCATCCTGACAGTATAATGCTGAGGCGAATTATTGAAAATTCAAATGGCCATACATTGAAAAGGCAAATGATATTGAACCCAAATGAGTTCAATTGTGCAGCCTGTTCACAAGGGAAATTGATAACCAGACCATCTCCAGTAAAAGTGGGAATTGAATCCCCTACATTCCTAGAAAGAATTCAAGGCGATATATGTGGACCTATTGATCCACCGTGTGGACCTTTCAAGTACCTTATGGTATTAATTGATGCGTCATCACGCTGGTCACACGTTTGTTTATTATCAACTCGCAATTTGGCATTCGCAATATTACTTGCACAAATTATAAAATTGCGAGCACAGTTTCCAGATCATCCGATAAAGAAAATACGCCTTGATAATGCTGGAGAATATACATCACATGCCTTTGATTATTTCTGCATGTCGATTGGAATTACTGTTGAACATCCTGTGCCTCATGTGCACACGCAAAATGGTCTGGCAGAATCATTTATTAAGCGATTGCAATTAATTGCAAGACCATTGTTAATGAAATCAAAACTCCCTGTTTCTGCTTGGGGACATGCTATATTGCATGCAGCCGCACTTGTGAAAATAAGGCCGACAAGCTATCATAGCTACTCCCCTACACAAATTGTGTTTGGAAAGGAGCCCAATATATCCCACTTGCGAATTTTTGGGTGTGCGGTTTATGTACCGATTGCGCCACCACAACGCACAAAAATGGGACCTCAAAGAAGGTTGGGCATATATGTCGGGTATGAATCACCCTCGATTATTAAATATCTTGAGCCAAAAACGGGTGATTTATTTACTGCAAGATTTGCAGACTGTCATTGTGATGAAACTCAATTCCCGACATTAGGGGGAGGAAATGATCAACTGAAAAAGGAAATATCTTGGCAAAGTCCATTTGATTTCCTTGATCCTCGTACAAGGCAATGCGAACTTGAAGTTCAAAGAATTGTGCATTTGCAGGGAATTGCAAATCAATTACCCGATGCTTTTAATGATGCTGCTAAAGTCACAAAATCATATATAAATGATGCAGCAAATGCACCAGCCAATATAAATATCCCAGAAGGGCAAATTCCAAGTGCAAATGAACCTACTGCACGCCTGAAGCGTGGTAGGCCTTTGGGTTCCAAGGATAAAAATCCACGAAAGAATAAAATTATCCATATGGGTGATAAATCAATCACAGATGATACTCCCGAAGGAGAAATTGATTCAACCCCCGAAAAGGTTGAACCTGAAAATATTCACCCAGAAGAAAATGAAGTTATTGAAACTTCTTTCAATTATATCAATACTGGGAAATGTTGGAACCGAAAAGAAACAAACGTTGATAATGCCTTTGCATACAACGTTGCACTCGATGTAATGGAAAATAACGAGGATCCTGAACCAAGATCAGTTGAAGAATGTCGGAAAAGAAATGATTGGCCAAAATGGAAAGATGCGATTCAGTCTGAACTAGATTCACTGAATAAACGAAAAGTATTCGGCCCTATTGTCCAAACACCAAAAAATGTGAAGCCTGTTGGCTACAGATGGGTGTTTGTGAGAAAAAGAAATGAAAATAATGAAATTGCCAAATATAAGGCAAGGCTTGTAGCCCAAGGTTTTTCACAACGACCGGGAATTGATTTTGAGGAAACATATTCCCCAGTTATGGATGGAATAACATTCAGGTATCTAATGAGTCTAGCAGTACGAGAAAATCTCGAAATGAGACTGATGGATGTTGTTACTGCATATTTATATGGCTCATTGGAAAATGATATTTATATGAAAATACCTGAAGGGTTTAAATTACCTGAGTCTTGCAACTCAAAACCCAGAGAAAAATATTCCATCAAACTGCAAAAATCGTTGTATGGGCTCAAGCAATCTGGCCGAATGTGGTACAACCGCCTCAGTGAAAGTTTGATAAAGGAATGCTATACAAATGACCCGATCAGCCCTTGTGTATTTATAAAGAAAAATGGGTCAGAATTTGTGATCGTCGCAGTCTATGTTGACGATTTAAATCTAATTGGAACTCCTGAAGAGTTGAAAAAGGCGGTCGAATATCTGAAAAAGGAGTTTGAAATCAAAGATTTCGGGAAAACAAAATTTTGCCTTGGCCTACAAATTGAGCATTTGGAAATGGGCATATTTGTTCATCAATCAGCTTATACCCAAAAGGTATTAAAGCAATTTCGAATGGATTATGCTCATCCGCTAAGTAATCCAATGGTCGTTCGGGCACTTGATCCTGCAAATGATCCATTTAGGCCAAAAGAAGATAATGAAGAGCAACTTGGCCCAGAAATCCCATATTTAAGCGCAATTGGTGCGTTAATGTATCTTGCAAACAGCACGCGACCTGATATCGCGTTTGCAGTCAATCTACTCGCAAGATTCAGCTCTTGCCCTACTCAACGACATTGGAAAGGCATAAAGCATGTTTTTCGCTATCTCCAAGGAACAATTGATCTTGGGTTATTTTACCCAAAAGACTCTCGACATGAGTTAATTGGCTATGCCGATGCAGGTTATTTATCAGACCCACACAAAGCCAAATCTCAAACAGGCTATATCTTCATGTGTGGTGGAACTGCTATCTCTTGGAGGTCAATGAAGCAGACTCTAACTGCTACTTCTTCTAATCATGCCGAAATATTAGCAATCCATGAAGCAAGTCGAGAATGTGTTTGGTTGAGGTCAATGACTCAACATATATTGAAGAGTTGTGGTTTAATCATTGAACCACAAATGCCCCCAACAATTTTATTTGAAGATAATTCGGCTTGTGTAGCCCAGTTGAAAGGGGGTTATATCAAAGGAGATAGAACGAAGCATATTTCACCAAAATTCTTCTACACTCATGATCTTCAAAAGAATGGTGAAGTCGATTTGCAACAAATTCGATCAGAAAATAATTTAGCGGATCTATTTACCAAGGCATTGCTGACTGCAACATTCGAGAAGCTCGTGAAGAAAATTGGAATGCGGCGGCTTCGAGATTTAAAATGATGTCCAAATCAGGGGGAGCATCTGATACAAGAATACTGTACTCTTTTTCCTTCACTTGGATTTTTTCCCACTGGGTTTTTTCCAAGTAAGGTTTTAACGAGGCATATTCTTCGTATTGACGACATTCAAGGGGGAGTATTATGCATGTAAACAAAACATGTGAATGTCTAGTGTTCAACATCCATGTTCATGCCTTGATCATAAGGTTAGACATGTGAAAGTCTTGAAATGTATATGCCTTGATTATGAGGTTAGTAAATAGTGAGAGGATAAAAAAGTTTATAAATAGCCTATGTAATGTATTGAGAAGTTAAGTTAGAAAAATTTTATGCAAGCTTAATACTTGTTTCATTTCATAGCCATAATTATTACACTTTATCCATTTTATTATCCCACTTTTAAACTTCCTTTCTTTCATCATTTAATCCCAATTTCCATTACAATACTTCCACTATAAACACAAGCTAATAAGCCATATACCATTTTATTGTACACATACATAAATAAAGATAGTTATTTCTATAACATGATTGAATTTATTTATTTATGTTACTATGAATTTTGTAACTCAGCTTTTTATTGGTTGGTTAGTTGATGTTTGAATTCTCGTATGCTCTCGTCACATTCCTTCTATGTGTACATTAATTTTTTTAACTATGTTTTAAAAATAAAATTTCAAAAGACCAATGATCGAATCCAATTAATTGTTGGTATATTTGTATATTAATGAAGAACAAAAATTTTGCTAACCCACCATCTTCTTCTTGTTTTTTTTTTTTTTTTTTAAAAGGCTTAGATAGTTATTTTATCAAACACTCACTTGTATTATAAGTCCAGATTTTTTAATTTTCTTTGTAGTTTTCAGTGCTGAGTTCAATTTTTTAAAGAATACGTAAATATGAATGAGAAATATATTTGAATAACCATCTATGATGTAATAAGGGTTGGAGTATTGTAATAATTCCATTTTTCCAGTATATTTAAATCCTAAATGTAGGGATAGATTTGAATGTAAAGCTCAAAATATCTTATAGTATAATTGAATAATAAACAACAATAATTGCGTGTCCGGTGTGAATTAGGAGAAATGTCTCAATCTCATTCACCTAATATATTTCCTACTACTTAGTACTCCCTCCGTCCCGCGAAGATTGCAGCCTTTCTTTTGGGCACGGTAATTTAGGTAATGGAGTTTAGTAGTTAAAGTGGTGTGGGTATTTGTGTTTAAGATTATAATGAATTTTGATATTGTTTATTGTTTAACTTTGACTTAATATTATCGTAGTGATGTAATTTGAGAAAAATATTCAAATGTGGTCTTGTTAGAATCGTCTAATCGTGTAGTTTTAGAATATATATTTTATACAATTTTTATTTGTATCAATTTTGTAATATGAAGAGTTAAAGAAATATAAGGGACTTTGTGTAGGAAAGTAATAATGCATTGGAATTTGTGCAGAATAGTAAAAGTAAGTATTTTTAATGGGATTTGACAATAATTAAGATTCTAATCAAACTTATATTAATTTAATTTTTCTAAAAACGGAAAGGGTTCAAACTTCGTGGGACACCCCAAAAAGGAATAGGGTTCAAACTTCGTGGGACGGAGGGAGTACTATTTTAATTTAATAGAATAATCCCCAATTTTTAGGAGAAATGTTCTTATAATTTATAAATGTTAGTACAGTATTACTCCGTTTTTTAAAGATTGTAACATTGGTAAATTTGGTACCGTTTGCACAAGCGCATTAACTTAAAGTTTTACCACAGTTATACAAGTTAAAATATAGCCAAGTGAGATCATGTTGGATTCGTTTCGTCGATTAGGTTTTAAGTATCGAACTTTTAGAATTTTTATTTGTACCAAACTTAAGTTTTTAAATATCGAACTTTTAGAATTTTTACTTGTACCGAACTTTAGAATTTTTAAATATAATAGTTATTAATGGTTTATCAATCTAGACTATTAATAACTCAAGTTCGGTAAAAGTAAAAATTCTAAAATTTTGATATTCAAAAACTACACGACGAGACGAATCTAATAAGATCTCACTTTGATATATTTTAACTTGTATAACTATGATAAAACTTTAAGTGAAAGTCTAAATGTGAATAGTACCACCTAATCAAATGTAAACAGCATAGATATACGGATGTAGTATTTAAAATAATAAAAGTTAATCTTTAAAAATATAAATAAATTACTTAAATGTATGATGTACTTCTATCAATTTAATTTTATATATATATATATATATATATATATATATATATATATATATTGGCAAAGCCACTTAAGGCCACAAAACAATCAACAAACAACAAAGAAAAATTATACTACACATCCCAAGGGACAGCAAGGCTAGAATAAAGGGGAAAATAAGGGGGAACAGACTACCACCGAGGGAAAGACACCCGGGATTCGTCTGCCGCAAGGTCCCCTAACACAAAATCAGGCGGGAACGCCCATGTGATAAAGAAGTTCTCCACCGAAGCTCTGTGTTTGGCAAGCTTGTCCGCCACCCTGTTCTCCTCTCGGAGTATATGAAGCAGCTGACATTCCTCAAAAGCATCCTTCAGCATCTTTATATTGATTTTTTGTTCTATTTAATTTTATTGATAGGACAATCTTCCAACAGTATTTCCTTTTTAAGCTCAAATGTGACAAGCGGTTATACAACAGTAAGTGTTTTCAAAACTTCTACAATTTTATTGGTGTAGAAGCTCTTCAATTATATTGGGCCCGGCCCAATAAAGACTAAAAAGGCCTAACAAGCAACTTGTCCGTATATTATAGGAGTATTATTTAAATACTCAAAAGATGGCCTAATCATTTTCATTTAGGAATAAGTAAATAGTCATATTTTTTCTTTATTAATTCTATGTAGTAATTCGCGAAAAAATAAATAAATTCTATGTAGTAATTAATTAAACATTGGGCTTGCATCTGAGATTTAGTGGGATAAAATCAAATGGATTTTATTCTTAAAACTGAAGGGAATGTAGTGCAACACATATGATCCAGGTTTGGGGTTGTGCAAATTACCTATTTACCTGTACCCCCCCAAAAAAAATCTTATCTGTGCAACTTTATCCAAAGTCAATCCTACCTTATAGGCAGATACAACATGCTGTTCCACTAAATTCAGGAACGATGATAGGTATGAAGATGTAATAAGATACTCGGATAACAAAGTAATATTGCCCAAAAGAAAATAAGTGTTATGCATGTAAACAAGATTGTGAATGTCTAGTGTTCAACATGTGAATATCCATGTTCATGCCTTGATCATAAGGTTAGACATGTGAAAGTCTTGAAATGCATATGCCTTGATTATGAGGTTAGTAAATAGTGAGAGGATAAAAAAGTTTATAAATAGCCTATGTAATGTATTGAAAAAAGTGAGAAAAAATTTTATGCAAGCTTAATACTTGTTTCATCTCATGCCATAATTGTTACACTTTATCCATTTTATTATCCCACCTTTAAACTTCATTTCTTTCACCATTTAATCCCAATTTCCATTACAATACTTCCACTATAAACACAAGCTAATAAGCCATATACCATTTTATTATACACATACATAAATAAATATAGTTATTTCTATAACACGTTATCAGCACGAGCTCTATTAGAGTTTGCCAATTCTACCAAGGTTTTGTTGGAGTTCTGTTGTAAATTTGATTCATACCGGGGTTCTGCCAAAATTTTTCAAATCCAGAAGAAAATCACTTGAGGTAATACATTACAACTATTTTCAATATCAGTTATGACTAATTTTTCAAAACAGGAATCTATGCCGTTGGAAAGATCCGGGGATTAATTATTTATCTTGAAATATGGATATTAAGATTTATTTGGAAACAATGGGTCTAGAAAAGACCATTATAAAAAAAAAAAGTACGGCCACAGGCCTAGACCGCAGAAAAAAAAAAAATACGGCCACAGGCCAAGACCTAGAAAAACAAAACGGTCAAAAGATCATATTGGTCTATATATGGGAAATAAGCATTTTGCCAATTCTTATTTTTGATAAGAGATAGTGACAGTTCCCTTAATGTGGGGGCAAATGGCAGCTCTTTGATAAAATAAAGATTTTTGGCTGAAATCCCAAATGTGGGGCATCATAATGACTGCAAGACTATAAGTCTGTAAATGATATAAATCAGTCATGTTCAGAATAATGTCACGATTGAGATATGTGACAATATATTAATAAAAATGACATTAATACCAACAGAGTCCATAAATCTTAGTTCGGTTATACCAACAGATTTCGTGGGTCTTTAGTTTGGTGTGTACTGACAGAGTCAGATTCTTAAATGACAAAATAATTGCCAGAAATTATGCCTCTAAAAGGCGAAGCAATTGAAGAAAAATGCTATCAATATGGCAGGAGGACATAGTCCCATAATTTGTCGTACGACTAATGAATTGGTACTAGTTACCGAGAATTATTGATAAATAAAGCAAATAAAGGTTGAAATAAACCTTGCTAAAGTACGACAATATAAATATTACAAAAGGCCATTATTGATATGCTAAATATATCATCGAAAGATATACAAATTTCTTCAATGATACAATATTATTATATTATTTTTATTACGCTTTGAATTTTTTTAATTTCTGCTATATTATTATGCATTGTGTTGTTTCACTTATATTTAATCTTGTTTTAATATTAATTATATCTTGTTTTAATTACAGCAAAATGGGGAATTATAAAAGTGATAATATATGTCTTATTGATAGTGCTTCAACGCACACGATACTAAAAGACATAAGGTATTTTTCCAATTTAAAAATGGGAGATACAAGCATAAACACAATATGTGGTAGTGCAAATATTATACAAGGAATTGGCACAGCCAACCTTATTTTCCCAGAGGGAACAAAATTAATTGTGAAAAATGCACTCCTATCTCCCAAGTCTCGAAGAAATTTATTAAGTTTTAAAGATATCCGAGAAAATGGGTATCATCTCGCGACATCGACTTCAGAGAATGTCGAATATTTATTAATTACAAATACCACACATGGTAAGAAATATATATTGGAAAAATTACCAGCTCTGTCTTCTGGATTGTATTTTTCAAAGATAAATACAACTGAAAATTATCACTTAGACCACAGGTTTAATATTCCCCAAATAAACCAGAGGTTTATTGATGGCCAGAGGCCCACTAATATATATCATCCCAAAATAGACCAGAGGTCTATTGGAAGTCATAGGCTTACTGATGAATAAATGATATGTCATGATCGCCTAGGCCATCCCGGCTCTACAATGATGAGGCGAATTATTACAAATAGTCATGGTCATTCATTAAAGGGACAAAAATTGCTGCAACATAATGATTATATATGTGTTGCTTGCTCCCAAGGAAAATTAATTTCCAAATATTCACCAACAAAAGTGGGAACTGAAAGCCCCAGTTTTCTTGAAAGAATTCAGGGTGATATATGTGGACCTATAGATCCACCATGTGGACCATTTAAATATTTTATGGTGCTAATTGATGCATCAACACGATGGTCCAATGTATCATTATTATCATCTCGCAACCATGCGTTTGCAAAATTACTTGCTCAAATTATTAAATTACGAGCACAGTTCCCTGATTATACAATAAAAAATATCCGGTTGGATAATGCTGGTGAATATTCATCCCAGAGGTTTGATGAATACTGCGTGTCAATTGGCATAACAGTTGAGCATCCTGTTGCTCATGTCCATACACAGAATGGACTTGCTGAATCGCTTATAAAGCGTTTACAATTAATTGCCAGACCATTATTAATGAGATCTGGATTGCCATTGACAGCTTGGGGGCATGCAATATTACATGCAGCAAAATTGGTGCGGTTAAGACCGACACATTATCATGAATACTCCCCTATACAATTAACATTTGGGCATGAACCCAATATATCCCATCTCAGAATATTTGGTTGCGCTGTGTATGTCCCGATTGCACCACCTCAGCGCACAAAAATGGGTCCCCAACGTAGATTGGGAATATATGTCGGGTATGAATCACCATCGATTATTCGATATCTCGAACCATTAACTGGTGATTTATTTACTGCGAAATTCAAAGATTGTCATTTTGACGAATCTCATTTCCCGACATTAGGGGGAGACAGAAATCAACCAAAGAAAGAAAAAGAAATCAACTGGAAAACACCGTTAGATTTCTTCGATCCTCGTACAAATGATTGTGAATTAGAAGTACAAAGAATTGTACATTTGCACAGTATTGCAAATCAATTGCCGGACGCATTATGCGACTCTAAAAGAGTAACAAAATCTCTTATACCGGCAGCAAATGTTCCAATCAAAATTAATGTCCCAGAGGGACCAATTACAAGTGCCAAAGATGAATCTACTGCACGCTTAAAGCGTGGTAGACCACCAGGTTCCAAAGATAAAAATCCTCGAAAGAAAAGAGGATCACAAATAATTGAAAGTGACAAAATTACAGAAAATATTCCAGAGGAAAAAGAAGCTCTTGAAGAGCAAGTAGCTCCAGAGGAGCAGGAACTTGCAGCTCCAGAGGAGAATGAACTTGAAAATAATGAAATATCAATCAATTTTGTCACAAGCAGAAATGTTTGGAATCGAGATGCAATTATCATAGATAATGTATTCTCGTACCACATAGCACTTGACATCATAAATGATGATGATGATGATCATGAACCAAATTCGGTTGATGAATGTCGGAAAAGAAAAGATTGGCCAAAATGGAAAGATGCAATCCAATCTGAATTGGATTCCCTGGCTAGACGAAATGTGTTTGGACCGATTGTCAAAACACCAGAAAATATAAAGCCAGTTGGATACAGATGGGTTTTTGTAAGAAAAAGAAATGACAAAAATGAAATTGTCAGATACAAAGCGAGATTAGTCGCCCAAGGGTTTTCACAGAGACCCGGATTTGATTATGATGAAACATATTCCCCCGTAATGGATGGAATAACATTTAGATATCTTATCAGTTTAGCAGTCCATCAAAATCTTGAAATGAGATTGATGGATGTTATTACTGCGTATCTATATGGAAATTTAGATACAGATATCTATATGAAGGTCCCAGAGGGATTAAAAATGTCAGAGACATATGAATCAAATCCTAGACATATGTATTCCATCAAATTACAAAAATCCCTATATGGACTGAAACAGTCCGGGCGAATGTGGTATAACCGACTCAGTGAGTCATTGATACAAGAGGGTTATACAAATGACCCAATTTGTCCATGTATTTTCATTAAGAAAAATGGACAAGGGTTTGTAATCATTGCAGTTTATGTTGATGATCTCAACTTGATTGGAACTCCAGAGGAGCTCCAAAAGGCTGTTGAATACCTAAAAAAGGAGTTTGAAATCAAAGATTTTGGTAAAACCAAATCATGTCTTGGTCTGCAAATTGAATATTTAAATAATGGAACTTTTGTCCATCAAACAGCTTATACTCAGAGAGTATTAAAGCGATTTTATATGGATAAAGCACATCCATTGAGTACTCCAATGGTCGTAAGGTCACTTGATATAAAAAAGGATCCGTTTAGACCACAAGAGGAAGGTGAACAAATTCTTGGACCAGAGGTCCCATATTTAAGTGCCATAGGTGCTTTAATGTATCTTGCAAACTGCACTAGACCAGATATATCATTTGCAGTAAATTTATTAGCGAGATTCAGTTCATCTCCTACAAGACGACATTGGAATGGAATTAAACATATATTTCGCTATCTCCAAGGAACTATTGATCTTGGGTTATTTTACCCAAATGACTCTCGACATGAAATAATCGGCTTTGCTGATGCCGGATATTTATCAGATCCACATAAAGCCAAATCTCAAACTGGCTATGTTTTTACATGTGGTGGTACTGCAATTTCATGGAGATCAATGAAGCAGACTTTGACTGCTACTTCCTCAAATCATGCTGAAATTTTAGCAATTCATGAAGCCAGTCGAGAATGTGTATGGTTGCGATCTTTGATGCACCATATATTGAAAAATTGTGGCATGGCTACTGAAGAAAAAATATCCTCAACAGTTTTATATGAAGATAATGCAGCTTGTATAGCACAATTGAAGGGAGGGTATATTAAAGGAGATAGAACGAAACACATTTCACCAAAATTTTTCTTCACTCATGATTTACAGAAAAATGGTGAAATAGATGTGCAGCAAATCCGTTCAGCTGATAATCTTGCAGATTTATTTACCAAGGCACTACCAACAGCAACATTCGAAAAGTTGGTGAAAAGCATTGGGATGCGCCAACTAAAGAACTTCAACTGATGCTTTGATCAGGGGGAGAAGTAAATATGCAAGAATCATGTACTCTTTTTCCTAACTTGGATTTTTTCCCATAGGGTTTTTTCCAAGTAAGGTTTTAACGAGGCATATTCTTCGTATTGACGACATTCAAGGGGGAGTGTTATGCATGTAAACAAGATTGTGAATGTCTAGTGTTCAACATGTGAATATCCATGTTCATGCCTTGATCATAAGGTTAGACATGTGAAAGTCTTGAAATGCATATGCCTTGATTATGAGGTTAGTAAATAGTGAGAGGATAAAAAAGTTTATAAATAGCCTATGTAATGTATTGAAAAAAGTGAGAAAAAATTTTATGCAAGCTTAATACTTGTTTCATCTCATGCCATAATTGTTACACTTTATCCATTTTATTATCCCACCTTTAAACTTCATTTCTTTCACCATTTAATCCCAATTTCCATTACAATACTTCCACTATAAACACAAGCTAATAAGCCATATACCATTTTATTATACACATACATAAATAAATATAGTTATTTCTATAACAATAAGAAGAATATCAAGAAACTAAAAACTATAAATCAAATCAATGACAATTGACAAGAATAACCAATCTAAACAGTTTTTGAACCCAAAAACAGTTTGTACAAATTTCAACACAAACACGACTGACCGGCGGACAGTCAACACAAACAGTTTCTATAAAAATTATTGTAACGTTGTTTGTCGGGACGGAACAAACGATAGATAAACACAGAAGAGACACACAGTACACAGAGAGACAGAGACAAAGACAAAGACAAAGACAAAGACAAACCTTGTAGTAGTTTTCCAAACACATTTTCAAGCCACTCAAGTCAATGCCCGAACCACAAACCCCTTCATCAGAACCAATAAAGGGTTCGCTCTTGACTCGAATCCTCGTCCAAAGAATTATGCATATAAATTGACTGACCGACCGACTGATGAACAGAGATTGTCCATCAGCTAAATTGAAGCCCCGTTTTGATGCCCTGAAGCGTACGCCCAATCAGCGATTTCACGGTGTCCACCGACTCCATTGTTATCTTGGCTGCAGGAAGGTTGCTCACAAGTATTTGGAATCCAACGCTCAGCAGCGACCCGCTGCTGCTGCCGCTGCCGCCCTGCCCCGGATGGCCTTCGTCGCTAGAGTTTGGTCTGCTGCTGCCGGAGTTGGGTGAACAGTCGGGCATGATGGCGAACCCAGAAGGCAAAATGGCGAGGCTGGAAGAATCAGCGCCGCCGTTCATCACAGCGCCCATCCCTGTAGCATCAACAGCGGCGTGAACCATGAGCGATCCCGAGGCGTCTGTGTATGTATCTTGCAGGATCAGCATGTTTCTCTGATTCGCATTCGTTGGGGGAACCTGCAGCATAAAACTCGAGCAAATCAAAATGAAGACACGACAATTGAATTGTATGTTTTTTTGAATGCACGATTAATTTGAAAGTGCTCACATTGGCGCGGAGGAGGGAGATGGTGTTGCCATGGTCGCGGCTTTTAGGAATGTGCAAGACTTGCTGCATAGGCCCGTCTTGGGACAGCACGTCCCAATGCTCACGAGTCTGCTCGTTCTGTAAGAAGTCTAGCAAGTGCTGAGGGGCCATGGGCATCCAGACAGTAGTTGTGGCGCTCAGGATAACGCCGGGCGGCTCCCCAGAATCACCGGTGCTCTTGCGCATCGTCAGCTTGATGTTGTCAGAGTTTTGGATGATTTCCCATCTGTGAACAGTTGCACAGATGCCAGTGCAGAAGCTACGGGTCATACGTTGCGCCAGCTTCACGATGCTCTTTCTTCCATTGGGAGGGAATGCTGGGAAACAAAGAAAATGTCATGAGCATCCAGAAACATAAATAGCGGATTGAAGAGTACAAAAACTCGATGTTAATGTGTGGAGATCATACAGGGATTATCTCCACTTGGGGACAGGATAGCAGTGAAAAGTTCGCACTGCCTTTGGAGATTCGTGACCCACTTTTTCGCGCCAAAACCCAGCCCCGACCTCAGTAATGGTCGGAATAATTGATGAACACTGCTCTCATCATATTCCGTGTGCTCAATCCATGTCACCTGAAATTCAACCTTTCGAATCAGAAACGTTTGCCTAAATGAAGACAGACTGGATACCTAGGCTTTGAAATAGTAGTAGTAGCGATATTAATTCTAACAAGAAACACGAGCATGGGAACCAATGCTGTAGTTAGAGAACCGGATTGCTGAAGAATAATTACAAGATAAATCGGAAATGAAAGGAACATCGCCAGAGAATTTATTGAATACTAGTCCTCAAATGGTACCAAGATAATGATCAGACAAAAATACCACTACCGAATACATCTAGTATCATAACACGAACCTCAATGAGTGTGTTTGCGCGTGCGCGCGCGTGTGTGTGTGTGAGAGAGAGAGAGAGAGAGAGAGAATAGAAACATGAAATCTCGTTAAAATAGAAGCATCGAATCTTTAGCTTTTCCAAAATTTTTATTATAGTTCCAAATCCTGATCCGCAAAGAAAGATCTAATATTCAAATGCAGGTGGGACACTGATATCCAGGTTGTCTAAAATTTAGTAGTAAAAAGACTGAAACAGACAACAAAAGCATGGGCCATCAGTTTAAACAAGAAGTTTCACAAATAAAACAAGCAAACATGATTGCCCGAGATAATTATAGCCAACCTGAAATCACAAGGGTTACTATCAACACAATATAATTAAACACAATAAAAACAGCCCCATCTCCAAATATGCACAAGCCCGTTAAAGCAACATGTAAACACAAATAACCTTGACCCCATTTCAATGTCCTAATTACCTTAGAACATCCGTTGGGCATATCTTGCACAATGCAACCGGAAGGGAGCTTCCGGCAGCTCACAGAGGATGGGTGTCCTCTCATTCCATGGAACACGGTGTCAACAGACACATCAACAACAGCCCACGTGTCCTCTCCATACTGCTTGCAGAAGCGAATGAATCTCACCTGTTGGGCAGGAACCAATGATGAAAGAATCTGGAACTCTGCTTGTATCTGTCAAACAAAATTTGACACTATTGTAATTTTTTTCTTTATCCAACATTGTTTTCTAAAACATAGTTGATGGGTGAGATTTAAGAATAACATACCAATTGCATTGCACCATCTTTGCTTCCACCTGTTCCAGGCGAGATCACGTCAAGAGTCAAGGCTCTCCCGATGTTCCATGGGAACATTTCAGTCCATTGATTCTGCACGAATAGTTTCCAAAATGGCAAGTTATGGACATTAGAGATATATAGAACAATAATAGCAATAAAGCACAGAATTAAAGCACAGTAATGTACCACATCCATTAAAGTTTCCACGAGGGCAATGCTGTTGATTATTATGGTACCAGTAGCTCTTGTCGCATCAGTTACAAAGTGGCTCGGCTTAATGCCAATGCAAGATGAAAACATCTTGTTGTACTCTTCAAGATTCAAAGAATCGCCACCTCCTTCAACGCTTTGGAACCAAAGTGGGCTATCAGGCTGCGCTAACTTTATAAGCTCGTCCATTGCAACCAATGCAAGCTCCATGAACAAAGATTTATCAAAGTTAGCATCGGCATTCATTAAACTCATTGAAGGTCCTGTCATTGAGATGTGAGTGAAAGCATCCGGCATGTTATTGCCAAAGTCAAGTCCCAAAGGCAATGTGGTATCCATACGGTTCAAACCGCCAATGGCATGATTACCAAGTTCGATATCCAACTTTGAGTCGCACATTGGTGGGGAACTCTTGTTCAGGAATTTGCCAGCAAGCAAGCCAAGCCGATTGAGTTCATCCTTCAGCCTTGCATTCTCAATCATAAGATGGTGCTGCTCGATAGGTACATCTCCAAGAATAGCCGGGCCACCGCAGGTCTGGCACATCGGACTTCTCATGGCTTCCTTCATTGCAATGTTCTCCATTCGGAGCTTGTCGTTCTCTTGTTTTAGTATTGCATTCTCATGGCGTTCCAGTTGAGTCTTAATCATTGCAATCAAAACAAGCACCGGAATTTGTCAATTGAACTTCAATTTAAATACACACACAGACACATACATATACTCTTCAAAAAGCAATACTATGTAAGCAAATTATTACCTTCATTTGTGTCCTCCTATTTTGAAACCAAAATTTAACCTGTCTACCTTCCAAGCTTAATCTCCTACTAAGTTCTTGCCTCGCCTTCTCATCCGGGTGGGGATTCTCTTTGAAAGCACTAAAGGAACATAATAAAAAGAAAGAAGTAAGCAAGCAAGCAAAACACAATTCATTCCAATTGGGACTAATTAACAATATCTAAGGACACAAATATGAAAAATAGGCTTACGCTTCCAGCTCTTGAATTTGGAATTGAGTGTGTCGATGGTATTTCTTCCTTTTTGACGATTTATTATTACCAGCATTGTTCACATCATCTCCCAATGCAGCCTCAAAGTTCTCACTGCCTGACCTGGTATCGAACTCGTCCTCCCTAGCCCTTCCAAGAACACTGTTGTCGAAACCCTCCCCAAGCATTCCCATTTCCCCAAGATTCTCCATCCTGGGCTGCTTCATCACAAAAATCGATAAACACAAGTTAAACGCAGGGGAAAAAACAAAAAAAAAGGAAATGAATTAACAGGTAAAACGTAGAGAGAGCGAGGCATATGAATGTACAAGTGCAAGAGATAGAGGTGAGGAGTTGAACAAAGGTTGAGAAATAGATGAATGGACAGGCGGGGAAGGCACAGACAAAACAGCACCGGTACTGGACATCATGTTGTAAGAACACAAACCATCGGCCAACATCTCCCCACCAGCACCACCGCCACTGATACCAATTTTAGCAGCAGCGAAACCCCCAAAGTTCATCACAAAAATATAAAAACAAAAAACACAACCCCGTTCTAGCCTGCCAAGAATGGCACAGAACTCAACCCTTTTATTTATCAATAGAAGCAAATGGTTGTCTCCCTCAAGGCTTCACCTTCCTAACAAACCCTCCCCTCCAGTCTCGAGGTGTAAAATTTATGGAGTAATTAATAGAAAAGGCACTTATAACACACGGTAAGGGCTAACCCCTCCCTTCTGCATTCACTCTTCAACGATTTGCCCACTCAACTCGAGACGATGAACCAATTTTTTTCACCAACCAAAACCGAGGGAAATTTAAGATCAACCAAACGGGGTTGGTATATGACAGCCAAGCTTCCTTACTAAGCCCCAACGACGGGCACACAGGTCACAACACAAACAAAAAAGAAAAAAGACAAAGGCCCCTTGTTTCAAACCCTAAAGAAAACTGGGGTTTGGTTTGGGTTTGACTATTTTTAACCGTCACTGTAGTAAAGCAGAAATCACAAAGGGATGGACTTTTCAATACCCCTTGTTCTCTGTCATTTAAATAATACTCCTACTATCCACGAATTCCAGATTACTCATTCATTAATTTAAAATAGGGCCCTTATCAGAATTGAATTTGACCCCTTTTCCTCTTTTCCCCGCTCGTTCTTATCACGCAACGCCTTTTTTGCTTTAAAGCCTTTCAGTTTACCCCTTTACCACCCCAATTCTTAAATCAATCGAATGACTATGACAAACAGATGAAGATAAAAGTTAAAAAAATAAAATAAAAAAAAAGACAACGAAAGTACCAATAATAAGACAAAGCCACCTTCTTTTTTCTGATTTCCGCAGAAAATCCGTAAAAAGTCCTCAAAAAGTCAATGTGACGAGTCCTGAATACGACTTGCACACTGGAAGATTGAACAAAAACAGGAAAAACAAAAAGGAATTTCATCAGATAGATACAAAATTCGCAGATTTGCGGAGTTTCTCATTCCTCGAAGTTATTAATTTATGTATTAGAAATTGGAGGGTTTTCGAAAAAATAGCTGACTTACAGTGACGACTCACCACTGCAATGGCGCAAAAATTGCTAAACTTTTTCTTCAAGATTCCTTCTGTTGGTCGAAACGAAACAAAACAGAAACCGAAACCTCAGTGCCGAAGAAAAAATAAATCATTTATACATTTGGGGGAAGATCGAAGAACAGCGGGTAAATTGATGAATGTATGATTTCAATCACTGAGGAAATTTGCAAATGGTAGAAAAATTATTGGGGGAATTTTGCGATGGTAATTTTACGAAATCAGCTGATGAAAAAAAAAAAATAAATAAAATTAATTGTATAGAAGTATCAGACTATTATATATAGAAAATAAATTGTTGATAGGATTTCGTGTGGGCCCCGCGCGTTTTCCTCTGTCCGTGCTGGATCTTCTCCACTTGCCATTCCTGCGCGTGTGAAACACTTCAAATTTTCCCTTTTTGTTAAAAGGAAAATGCAGATTGCATATGTATTCTCTTAACAATCAATACAGACTATAGGAATGTTTGAGAGTCAGCAAATCAATAAGAGGCTGTGTAGGGAAATGAACTTTTAATCTAAATGTTAGAAGTCAGTAAACTTGACCACGTAGTCAAGTCCTCATTTTTATATACTCCAATGTTTTATATTAGCTTATTTTGTTTAAAAATATTTTAAAATTTTAAAACAAGTATAATAATTTTATATTTGATAAAATGAAGTGGATGTGAAGCTAAAAAAAAGAATAACGTATGAGAGGAAAATGTAATGGAAATGACGTTTTATTAAAATGAAAAAAAAATTATCAGTTAATTTAAAATGAATGTAATATTTAATTTGATTATGTGGGTATCTTAAATATGTAATTATTGAAACATAACAATAATGTGTAGGGATAATTATTGTGCGTGTATATTTGGATAGTAATGTGATACATGTAGTATTTATGTACACATATAATAAAATGTATTTGCATTTTAATTTTGAATAGGAAAGCATGCGTGTGAAAAAAGAAATAAAATTTACTTCGAAAAATTGGAACAATTTATATAAGTAAAAGATTATTTAAGACGGTAGGATTTTACAGGCGTGACATATTTAAAACTGTGATATTATTATTCTGCAAAGATTAAATGCGGACATGATATTACAATGTATAGAGTTGCGACTATTAGGACATATTTGTTGAAATGTTTTCGGCAATCATATCTGTCCTTTGCAATAAAATACTTATAAGGATTTTCTTTTTTTTCGTTTTGCTTATTGGTAACACATAAATTCAAAATTGAAAATGAAATTTATAACGCAAATAAAGCATGGATGTTATTTGTATTTGGTTACGGGTGTATGTTGTTTTGCACCCTATAAGAAATGATGTTTAATATAGATAAACTTATTAGAGGTCCATGGCATATGAATAGTTCAAACCAATTGTTAGAGCCTAGAGGAAAGCATAACCAATGGGAGCTTATTTCGATTAAATCATTTCTGCTCTATGATTTTACATTTTTTCGAAGCCGAAGTCAGATAAATGACCATATGATTATTGGAATAAAATTTGAGGATTCAATCAATAAACATGTTAAATCGAAATCTTGATTAAAGATAATCATCAGGCGGCTTATATGTGTATTTATACAATGCAATTATAAGATTTACACGATTATTGATAATCAAATAATCCATGTACATGCACGGATTACCAACACTTTACGATATTGAAATTAATTATTTTAGGCTTGTGATACCAAAAATATTGTGTAACCGACAATTTTGTAACATTATTTAGTGACTATAACGCACAATTCTTCAATATTTTGGGACATTTTTCGTAAGATTTAATTAAAATTACGCTACTTGGAATTTTGAAATGTCCCCGGACCTTGGTTTCCTCTTTTAGATATTTATTTTCCTTTTTCATTGTGTCTTTTTTAATATATTTGATATTTATTATTTTAAATTACAACGGACTAATAATAATTCAGATTGCCTTCTATTTTATCAATTGGGGAAGATTATTATTATTATTATTATTATTATTAAGAAATGTTAACCTTATATAAATTCCCTCATGACAAATAAATGACCCAGGGGTATATTTTCTGAGAATAAATATTAAACTCGAAACATAATTATTATAAGATATTAATGAAGTATTACTGGTTCCACGTTAAGAGAAAAAATAATAAATGAAATTCGCAATTATAATTACACTTCTGAAATTTAATAAACTATATTAAATTATGTAAATTCCTTTACATCATTCCTTAATAATGAGCTTGAATATCCAACACCACATTCATAAGGCCACACTTTAGAAATAATTAGAGAGTTGAAAATTATTGAAAAATTTGTTTATTAGAGTTTATATGTTAATTTGATATGTTAAAAGTCAACGAGGAGAAGCATTTAGAATTTACACGTTAAAATTTAACTGTTATTGAAAATAATGGTATGATATTTGTTGATTTATCTTTAAACATTTAGTGGGGTGTATTCAATCAAGACTCTGTTGGAGTTTTTTGGATTTCTAAAGTTGGGGTGTATTGAATCCAGATTTTAAAAAGTCTTTAAAAATCTAGAGATATTCAATACAGATTTTAAAAAGTCTTTAAAAATCGAGAGGTATTCAATACAGATTTTAAAAAGTCTTTAAAAATCTAGAGGTATTCAACAGTCTATGGATTTTAATTCTTTATAGATTTTAATGGATTCTCTTAAAAAATATAACTAAACAAAATCTCTCTAAAATCAGCCAGACTCTTCATGGATTCTATATAAATCAGTCAATTCTATGTGGAGTCTATGGACTTTTTAAATCCATCAACTTTTTAAAGTCCATAAAAGTCTTATAAACTCTCAATCGAATACACCCCCTTTAGTTTAAAAGCCAAACTCTTCTGCTTGTTTTTTTGAGAAAACACTAGTGTTAAGCGTTCAGTCCTTAAATACTTAATAAAAATGGCTTAAAAATCTCTGTAAATATTTATTTTAGTAACCGTTAAATTTTAAATTTTAACCTTTAAATTCCAAACTCTAAAATCCTTTCCTCATTTTTAGTTTCTTAAACTCAACATAATTTTAAACTATAATATCAAAGCCCATTACTCAATAATCTTAACCCAAGTGGTTAAGTTCCCTTCTAACGGAATATTAGAGGTTCGATTCCCCACCGGCCCCCTATCCCTCCTTTTTATTCCCCTTTGTAATTTGTATGACATGGCATTCCACAGACTATTCAGCCAACAAAAAAAAACAAAAAAATCTTCTAATATGAGGATGGGAACTTGACCAAGCGGTCAAGTTATCTGACTTCCAACCTCAATGTTGAAGGTTCTCACTACCCATTTCCTAACTTGTATAGGTTGCATAGAAAAAAAAAACAATATTCTAATTTGAAATTAATTTTCACCGATTAACTCAAAATCCTAATTATTTCATGGCTATGAATCGATTTGATGCATTATGAGATACTCATTTCGTCCCAATTAAGATGTCTTGTTTGACTTGTATACACAATTCAATGCATATTTTTTAATAGTTAAAAATAGTTAATATTTCAAAATATATACAAGTAATAATAATATATATTCGAAATCTATATAATTAAACGAATCTAATAAGAACGAACCCGACTATTTTTTTTCTAAATATATAGTACTTACAATAATATTTAGTCATTTTTTTTTTTTTTTGAGGAATCATATTTCATTATTAGGTCAATGACAAAGGCATCCTACAACGTTACACTCACCACAAGCCGCACCATGTAGTTTCTCATAGTACAATCTTATAACAGTAAGGAGACAAAAGGTGGGCAGATCGAATTAAGAGAACGGCTCAACAAAGAACATAAACCACTATCTAACTAGTAGCAAACAAGTCATGGACACCAAAACCAGCAGCAGAATTTCTTCATGCCAAGCTGCTCATCAACTTCATTGACATTGTTTGTGAAACCGGCATCAGCGTCCATCATGTGGAGATATTGCATCAGTTTTGAAACCGGCAGCAGCATCCATCATATGACACTCTTGCAGCAAGGGCCACCAATTTCCAAAAAAAATTTTGTAGCAAGGGCCATCAGATTTTTTTGCAGCAAGATCAGTGAAGTTCTCGAGTGATGAAGCCGAAATGACAAACCCATCAGCTTGCTTCACAACACACATATCCCATGCAAAATATTCAGTATCAAAGTATCGACTCGAAGGGACTGAGTATAGGTAATAGCGGGGCCAGGCTAGGGGTAAGGAAATTGGTGAAGGCTAATGGGGACTGAGGAACCATCTATAAGAGATCACACAGAAAATCAAAAGGTGATGCAGCAAGGTAAATACACCAAGGTGAGATCCACACCAGTCTTCTTCATAAGGAGATCACACACAAATATAAAACCATGGAGTTCTTTCACAACTCTCTATACTGTCTACCGAATTGCTATTCAAAAGGAAAACCACCCCTTACCAGCAATTCCAACAATTTATGAAGACACTCCCTTATTATAATACCTATATATCTAAATATTATATTTCTTTTTCTATTTTCTTCTCTTTTTTTTTTCTTTTCTTTTTTTTTTCTACTTTTTTTTTTCTTTCAAGTGTTTACCCAATTTCCAATGGCCAAAGTAGACTCCTAATAGCAGTAGTAGTCCTTTCCAATATAGTCAAATTTAGCCACCCAATCTAGTACCAAAGAAATCATATCCTACACCATCAAAAACATTCCAACACCCAAGAGTACCCAGCTGCTATAATTGCACCAAATGAAGGAAACACATGAAAATTCATAGACGGACCCCTAAAGGTGTAAAGAGATTGCATGGCTGGAGAGAAAAAAGAAGGAGGCTACTGGTACAGAGGGCCAATGAGAGATTTGAGTTATCTGGTTGGTTCAAGCTCGGCTTTCTATGGAGAATGGAAGGAGTCTGGTAAAAATAAGGTCTAATAGGGGTTAATCCAAATGCCCTTGTCGTAATCAATACAATGAAATGAATATATGCAAGTTCCACATGTATGATAAAGCAAGTACTAGAGTGTCAAAAGGCACACCACCTATGCGCACATAAAGAATTATAAGGCTCAGATCTCACCGGTTTATTTGTCGGTTGGCTTAATATGTTCAGTGCAATGTGTTGGGAAAAATAAGCTCTGATACCTACTGTTGGGAAATGCTACTACGAAACACAAACACTCACACTATAGAGGACCTATGACGATTCACTCACACAACACCAACACTTTAATGTTGGTTAGCCTTTAACTAAAATTCTTAGTGCACAAGGATACTTAGGCGGCAGGGCCGACCATATATCATTAGGCGGTATAACCGACCATATATTAGTTAGGCGGCAGGGCCGACCATATAACTAATGCAAGTGCACCAAGAACTTAACAAACCAAGGCTTAACCGAGAGACTTAAACAAAGATAACACTTTTATAAATACAAAACACAATTACAAGAGATTTCACTACTCACACCTTATCACTCCTCAACTCTCAACTCACTTCTCAACTCACACCTCTCTACTTCACTCAACTCTCCACTCTTCACCACACACTAAACTCACACCTTCTCTACACTCTCGTTACAAATGAAGAGCCTCACCCCTATTTATAGAGTGGGCAAGAGTTCTAGAATACTCTAGGAAAATTATTATTAATTCTAAACCTAGATTATTCTACACAATTCATTTTCTCCATATTTCTAGAATATTCTAAAATATTACTACAATTTTCTAGATAATTATACTCACACACTAATTTCTCTAATATTCTAGAATCTTCTATCACTTAATAACATTTATAACATTATTAAGTTTGCATTGATTTCTAACACTCCCCCTCAATGCAAACTTCCTTCCTTGGTCGATTTCCTTCCAACGTTTTGATTTCTTCTTCCATAGATGTTTGCGACTCTTGGCTTTATATTGCTTCTTCATAATAGGTGTAGTTTCATCAACAAGGGCAACATTGGCATACCTTGGATTAGGTTGTCTTAGCCTTGCCGACCTTCGTAATTGTTGCACTTGGTTTTTTTCTTCCGTTTGGCTTCGAACGAGTTCATCAGACACAAGCTGATGTGAATCGGTCTTCAATGGACTGTTATCTTTGGATTGCATTTCTCCATCTTTACTTAAATCTGAAATATGCTCTTCACCTCCTTCTTTTTCTTCTGAATCCTCCTCTAAGACATGGGATTCTGGAAGCTCGATCTTTTCAGGTGTCCACCACGAGGAAGCTTCATCAAACACCACATTTCTGGAAGTATGACACTTCCCTGTAGTTGGATCACAGCATCTCCATCCTTTTCTTGAGTCATCATAGCCGACAAAAATGCATCGAATGGCCTTCTTATCAAATTTGCTCCGTAGGTGATCTGGCACGAAGACGTAGCATACGCATCCAAATACCTTGAAATGACCGACGGTTGGTTTAATCCTCCATAGCTTCTCATACGGAGAAACAAATCCCAGATTTGCTTGTGGAAGCCTGTTGATCACGTATGATGCCGTCCTCATACATTCAGCCCAAAATCTTCCTGGAACGTTTTTAGCATGGAGCATGCTTCGACATGTTTCTGCAAGGTGACGATTCTTGCGCTCCGCTACTCCATTTTGTTGTGGAGTATTAGGGCAGCTGAGTTGCCGTCTGATCTTGTGCTTCTCAAAGTAGACATTGAACTCAGTCGACAAATATTCTCTTCCATTATCCGTGCGTAGGCACTGAATTTTCTCACTGAGTTCACTTTCTATCTTCTCCTTGAACTCTTTGAACTTCATAAAGGTCTCCGACTTCTCCTTCATAAAGTACACCCACACATACCTTGAGTAGTCATCAATGAATGTCACCATATACTTCATGCCTCCAATTGATGCTTGTTTTACCGGGCCAAAAACATCTGAGTGTATGAGCTCCAATGGTGTCTTGGAACGATGCTCCGACTCTTTGAATGGCAATTGATGAGCTTTGCCAAATTGACATCCGGCACATACGGTATTTGTGATGATATCAAGTTGAGGGAGCCCCTTTACGATTTGTTTCTTCATCATCTCCTTCAACTTGTTGTAGCTCACATGCCCAAGACGTTCATGCCAGAGATCAACCGTCTCATTCTTACGAGTCTTGTCCACGTATGCTGTCTCTGCAGATAGCACATAGACTTACTCTATTTTTCTTCCTTGCATAATTGGATTGCCAACCACCTTCATTTTCTGGAACACAGTCACATCTTCGGGCCCAAAGAGCACGTATTTCCCCTCTGCTGTCAACTGCGATACTGATAGTAAATTCTTCTTCAGGCCAGGGACAAGATACACCTTCTCGAGCTGGAGCTGGTGAGAGCCATCTTTTGGAATAGTTGTCTTTCCAATATGTGAAATAGGCAACCTTGAATTGTTGGCTGTCAACACGACTCTCTTTCCTTTATATTCATCCATGTCGTGTAGCTTCTTCTCGTCGTTGGTCATATGATTTGAGCACCCAGAATCGACGATCCAATTATCTTTGTAGTTTAACTTTGTCTTCATAATGGCAGCAAAAGCTTGATCCTCCATGTCTTTCTCTATCTCGTCCTCGTCGATTCCAATAGAAAATCCAGCTTCGGCATCCCATTCTTCCTCACTGATGGATGCATCCAAAGTAACTTCTTTTGTTTCGTCTCTTGTGGTGGCCATGTTTCCTTGGAAGGTTCGCTTCCTTGGAAATCTACAGTCTCGAGCAAAGTGACCCTTCTTGCCACAATTGAAGCATTCACCATTTTTCTTTGTATTGTTCTCCTCATGTTGTTGATGGTGGTATCGTTTTCCTTGCCGAACTCCCCCTGTGGTGTTACTTCTTGCATTTGGATGACCATTGCCTCCATGAGTCCACCTTTCTTTCGTCACATTTTGTGTTCGATTCATGGCTTTCTTCCTATGAGTGAAGAGGGCCTCGTCTTCTCCTTTTATGGTGACTCCATTCATTTGCTTAGCTAATGCCTCTTGGTTAGCCAGCAAATTCTCCAACTCTATGAGTGATGGTTGAGTGGGCCATCCTCGCACGGCGGCTATAAATCCGTTATACTCGGGCCTTAGACCGTGGATGATAATTCTTTTCATCCTTGCCTCACTTATGTTCTCCTCAGGGGCGAGTTGAGATATCTCTCGGCAAATAGATTTCACCTTCGTGAAATATTGAGAGATTGTGAGGTTACCTTGTGAGATTCCCGCGAGCTCATTTTCCAAGAGCTGGAGGCGTGCTTCATTCTTCTTTGAAAATAACTTTTCCAAAGTCTCCCAGGCTGCCTTAGGTGTCTTCACATCCCGGATGTGCTCCAACAGGTCCTCCTCAATTGTAGTCTTCAATATGAACAGAGCTTTCCCCGCCTTGATTTTCCATTTTCTCAAGGCTTCAGCATTTTCCTGTGGTGGAGGAGTAGTATCGCTACCGGCGACGATCTCCCACAAATCTTGACCATGAAGATAAGATTCTATGCAAGTCTGCCAATAACCATAGTTATGGCTATTGAGCTTCTTGATTCCACTGCTCGTGCTTGCAAGATCTGCCATCTTAAACGACGTCCAACGTCACGTAGGCTTGGTCCCAGACCACTCAACTTTCACAGTTCCAAACTGTGCTCCGGCAGAGTCTCCCCTTGCTGTTGACGAGTCGATGTAAGTGTCCAACACTTACAGAAGCTTTCCTCCACTAGCGGTTCGGAACCTGGTGCTCTGATACCAACTGTCACGGGGTGACCGCTCCGTCTCGGACATCGCCCGTGCGGCACCTCGGGTTCCCTCGATACTCTTCGGACACCCGAGGTTACCCGTCTCTTCATCCCTCTCTCTTCGAGGGTTGTGTGCAATTCCCGTAGCCTACCCACACAACGTAGCATGCCTCCGCCTTAGTCGCAGTCCGAGCATCAATGGCCTCCTGCCTGGCCCCCTCTGCCTGACTATACGGACTTCTTCCGGCATTCCACCCACTTGTGTCGGGCGCATGGCGAACTTTCACTGTTGCCTGCTTTTGCCCTTCTATGAGCGCTTGGAAAGCTTCCCGCTTGGCCCACTGCTAAACTCCGATCATCCCATACTGATTGAAGGTTTCAATAGGCTTCCACGTAAGCTTCCTGCCTACTCATCTCATGCTCACGAGCGCTTGGCCACCCGTCTCGATCTCATACTCATTGGGTGCCTGCCTACTCTCCCATGGCACAAACGCTTGCCTCCTCGATTGATACGGCTTCCTGCCTACTCTATTCGCCTCTGCGATGCGAGCGCTTGGCAAGCCTTTCGCCCTTCGGCATACAAGCGCTTGGCCCTCATTCAAATCTGCGTGGCAAGAGCAAACCCACAGCTAGCACACATCTGGCTCTGATACCAATTGTTGGGAAAAATAAGCTCTGATACCTACTGTTGGGAAATGCTACTACGAAACACAAACACTCACACTATAGAGGACCTATGACGATTCACTCACACAACACCAACACTTTAATGTTGGTTAGCCTTTAACTAAAATTCTTAGTGCACAAGGATACTTAGGCGGCAGGGCCGACCATATATCATTAGGCGGTATAACCGACCATATATTAGTTAGGCGGCAGGGCCGACCATATAACTAATGCAAGTGCACCAAGAACTTAACAAACCAAGGCTTAACCGAGAGACTTAAACAAAGATAACACTTTTATAAATACAAAACACAATTACAAGAGATTTCACTACTCACACCTTATCACTCCTCAACTCTCAACTCACTTCTCAACTCACACCTCTCTACTTCACTCAACTCTCCACTCTTCACCACACACTAAACTCACACCTTCTCTACACTCTCGTTACAAATGAAGAGCCTCACCCCTATTTATAGAGTGGGCAAGAGTTCTAGAATACTCTAGGAAAATTATTATTAATTCTAAACCTAGATTATTCTACACAATTCATTTTCTCCATATTTCTAGAATATTCTAAAATATTACTACAATTTTCTAGATAATTATACTCACACACTAATTTCTCTAATATTCTAGAATCTTCTATCACTTAATAACATTTATAACATTATTAAGTTTGCATTGATTTCTAACACAATGAGTCTTCAGTCGTGCCAGGTGAAACATGAAGTATACAGTTGCAATCAGGTAGCCGAGACCAGCAACAGCAGCCTCTATGCCTTAAATTTTGATGACACATCCATTGCTCAACATCAGCAGCACTCCAAGGAGTATGGTAAAAATAAGATCCAAGAGATATCAGCTGCAATGAATAGTGTTAAAAATTCAAACAAGACATCTGAAATGGGACAGATGAAGTATTGTTTGTCGGTATCATCATCATCATCATCATTATTGTTTTTTTTGGCATGTCATTACAACGCGAGTGTGTATTTGCATTGCCCGATGAAAATTTTAATTGTTGAATTAAACCAATACACACGTTAAGAGCTCTCGCCATTCATTTATTTGGCTCCGACTTAAGGAAAAAAAATGCACATTGATTATTTATAACCAAATTATCCATGACTCCATAAATATACATAAAATATATATGATACTTATAATTACCCATAATTATATTTTCATAGAATTATATTGACATAGGGCGTATTTTGTACAATTAGTTGGAGATTCTATATGGAGCTATTGAAATTTGGAGTTTTTAGGAAGGTAAATTTTGAAAGGACATGTAATTTTTAATTTTATATAATTTATTTTTTAGAAGAAGTGGTAGTTAATAAAAGTTCCCAAAGACTATTAAGACTAGCTTTTGTCTGTCGATTTTTTTTTTTTTTTTTTGGTTTTATAACTATTAGAAGTTTGTGTAAAGAACGAGACTTTATATTTTAGTATAGGAAAATCCATAAAGCTTATAAAAATTACGTGCAGAATATACTCATAATCCATACTGTTAGAAAATACTTGGATCGAACTTGGATCGAACCGGATCACTCGAGCCATTGTCCGATTGCCCTAAGCCCTGCAAAACAACTCAAACATACACTAACACACAATTTTAGTAACATTTAGGCTCAGAAAGCCCCAAATACAAAATAATACCCAACCAGAGAGCAATGGATGCAACCTCTCAACCCAACCACACCTTCATCGCCTCGCCACAATCATGGGCTGCAGATGCAAGGATGTGGAAGCCACAAAACTATTACGGGGAGATCATTGCACTTACCTCAACATATTGTATCCAAAAGTGGGAGAGGAACACTTTTATAGGGTTCAAAGGAAACCCTAACCTCATATGGGCCGAGCCCAAATCAATGGGCCAAAAAATCCCAACAATCTCCACCTTGGACCATTGATCCAATTGCTCAAAGGGTATACTTGTTTGGGAACACAATCATCATCGCCAAACATGCACATGCAACTTACCATGACGACACACACACTCGCATGCAACACAACACAAAGTAAAGCACACAAAGACACAAAGTATATGTTCTTATCAGTTGCAAAGCAACCAAACAAAGCAAGACAAAGCACAAAGCAAAGTCACACATGAAGACACATAGCACATAAAACACACATGGCAAAGTAAACAAAAACTAGCACTAAGCTAAACACAAAGACACATCACGAATTGCTCCACCTTGATTAAGCATATGAATAATGGGATCTTCCTTGCACAACCAATGTGGGATTGGGTATCATACCCAACAATCTTCCCCTCAAACCAAGGACCACAACACCATATGGCCTCTCCTCGAGCGACAATCAATCTTGATCCGCCAAATCATCTTGCATTGCCGCTCCAACGAACGGGACACGCCGCCTGACCATTACAATATCAGGAAGACTTTCGACACAAGGCACCAAACACGGATCTCCATCGCGAGGACACAAACTGAGGGCCTCCCACAAACTCAATCCACCTTGACTGATATTGATTTATCCCAATTCTTATATTCCCATAATCACAAAAATCACCAAAAAACATGCTCAAGCTAGCAAATAACAAGCTCCACCTCAATTCAAGCATATTATCTATAATAGTGACAAAGACTTCACACCACATAAAAAAAATCACTTTCACATATTCAAGCATGCTTCTCAATAACCAATGCACAAAGCAATATAGATAATCAATCACATAATGGCAGCAAAGCAAATTAATCAAAGCATGTAAAAGGTGGGAACAAGCTTTTATACCTGAGCGGGAATGCCTAGGACCTATTCCCGACTTACCAACACAATAATGAGGAGCACCCAGCTCACTCGATGGGCACATAGCCAATCTCAACAGCAACACATAGTGCAACAGCAACACACGGCTCTGTTCCTTTTCTTAAGCACACAACAACATCACATTAGAAAATTGGCCCTGAATTGATTTTTCTTCATCAAGGACACCCGCCACTCAGCAAGCCAGCAATTAAAATTTGGTTCGTGGAATTTGTCCTTTTCCAATATCAAGCACACAGATTTTATCCTCTTTCTTCACAGGTACAAAAACTGCATATCCCCTTTCTCCATTTGTTTGTCATCATCCACGGTCATCATTAATTCTCACAGCAAGAAATCACCCATTTCAATTTCACATAATCCTTCCAAGCACCAAGCTTCTTCTCGTCATTGGCTTCTTCAGGGACACAAATTGCACATCCTCAGCAGCAATTAAAGCACACAGCTTCACATTAATTTCCTTTTTGCTTTCATCTGCAACACTCCACACATCCTCTTGTCTTCCTCAGCAAGGTAAGAAATCAGTCCAGTTTTTTTTTTTTTTTTTCAACAAAGATCTTCCAATAGCAACTTTAATGGCAATGGGCACGCACAATAGACTCCAAAAATTGTCTCCAGTCTTCACCAATTTCCATTCTCCTTCTTCCTTTTCTGTCAAAAAATCTACACAGCTTTCTTCTTCAAAAGGGTTGCAAATATTTGATTTCTTCTTCACTGCCCACAAAACTTCATCAATGGAAGCACCAAAAAAATCAACAACAATAGCACCCATTTCAATTTCTCAACAAATTGCACACATCAATAATTTAGAAATCTCTCTCCTCCAATTTGTCTACAAGCAGGACCGTCCCATCTCTTCCCAAAAATCAAATTCCCAATGGCAACAGCTCTTGGCTGCAAAAAATGGTTGAGAAGGCTCTTACACACAGGTAGGGAATGGCGCGACGGAGAGAGCAGCGTGGGTAGGCGGGTGCGCTGGTGTTGACGACTTTACGGAGGCGAGCAGTTCTCACAAAGGTAGCAGCGATTCGGAGGTGGCGCTCGTGAAGACAATGGCGCCGGGGTGCAGCAGCGGCGGTGTCCAGTCGTGCGGGGGAGACGGAAGCGGAATCAGAGGCCGGCGAATGTTGACGGAACTGAGTCTGGAGGCGGAGGATTTGCTGCACACAGCAGCAGCTCAACAGAAATAGCGACGACTCGGTGGTGGGCTCTCCATGGCAGCATAGCTCATGATGGCTCAGCGGCGGAGGCGACTCTCGAAGGCGGCGACGACGAAATGGCTCGAACAGGCAGATGCGGCACACCAAGGGTTTCCTCACCGAGAGGACAGCGGTTCCTCACAAAGAGGACTTGAACGGGTTTCCTCACCAAAAGGGAATGGACGGGCTTCTCTCACAAAGAGAGGCAATGAGAAGAACACACTCTCATTCTGTCAATCTTCAATCGATCTGCAGTATCGATTTTGTTTCTTCCGTTCCTTCCAAATCTGAAACTGAAGCCTTCTATTCTGCCGCTCCAACATTCAAACTCTTCTCTGCCTCCAATCGAACAAATCCGATTAACTTCAATCCGGTTCCAACCATAAGCTCTGATACCACTGTTAGAAAATACTTGGATCGAACCGGATCACTCGAGCCATTGTCCGATTACCCTAAGCCCTGCAAAACAACTCAAACATACACTAACACAATGTTAGTAACATTTAGGCTCAGAAAGCCTCAAATACAAAATAATACCCAACCATAGAGCAATGGAGGCAACCTCTCAACCCAACCACACCTTCATCGCCTCGCCACAATCATGGGCTGCAGATGCAAGGATGTGGAAGCCACAAAACTATTATGGGGAGATCATTGCACATACCTCAACATATTGTATCCAAAAGTGGGAGAGGAACACTTTTATAGGGTTCAAAGGAAACCCTAACCTCATATGGGCCGAGCCCAAATCAATGGGCCAAAAAATCCCAACACATACGTTATAAATTCATCACCATTACCATTACACTCTAATACACTAAGAAGATTTTTTCGTTTCCATGACGTGAAATTTGATTATTTCATCCTAAAATCTGGTTGTGAACCTTATCAACTTCAAAAGATATGGCAACCGCATTTGGTAGCAAATATATATGTAGTTATTGAAGAAATTCATGGATGAGAGGTTCACACTTAAAATCAGTTGGTGATAGATAGAGTTGCTCCTAACCATATAAGGTAGTAAAGGGGGACACATCTCAACCGATGTCGGATACCAACACCCTCCCCTCGAGATGATATCCATCTCGAAATCAAATCCCAATTCATGATCAAATATACCCAACACGGGCACCATGACTCTGATACCATGAAGAAATTCATGGATGTGAGGTTCACACCTAAAACCAATTGGTGATAGGTAGAGTTGCTCTGTTGATATCCCACATCGGATATGATGTGTCCCTAAAACTACCTTATATGGGTTGGGAGCAACTCTACCTATCACCAATTGGTTTTAGGTGTGAGTCTCCCATCCATGCATCTCTATATGGTATCAGAGCTATGGTTGCCCGAATTGGGTATGTTCGATCCTGAATTTGGATTTAATTTCGAGATGGATATCATCTCGAGGGGAGGATGTTGATATCCCACATCGGATATGATGTGTCCCTAAAACTACCTTATATGGGTTGAGAGCAATTCTACCAATCACCAATTGGTTTTAGGTGTGAGCCTCCCATCCATGCATCTCTATATACTCCCAACCATATAAGGTAGTAAAGGAGACACATTTCAACCGATGTAGGATACCAACAGTTATAGTTAAATGGAAATCATGAAATGCATTGATTGTGTTTGGATCTTGTTCGGACAATCAAGTGTCGAAATTTTATTTATTTATTTATTTATTTGCTGAACAAAGTGTCGAAGTTGCACCCATAGTTTTTTTCCCCTCACATAGTATATCGATTTGGAAAGATTTCTTAATTTTGAAAATATTGGGAATGATGCTCACAAAACTTTTTAAGCAAAAGTCTTCGTTTCTTATGTATCAATTTATTTATTTATTTATTTTTTAAATTTTTTTGGCAAATATCAACAAATAGTTATACAGGTAGTATCCAAAATTAAATGTAGGGAATGTTTGGGAATAATAGAATCTGGTAATGGATGGCCGATTGTAAGTTGTAACATCAGATCTAGTCTCACAAGTCACAATTCACTAGTGAATCGTGGATTCCGAAGCACTCTAGTAGTGTTAAATTGGTGTTGAAAAATTATTACTACTCCGTCTCAATGTAATTGTTGCACACACTTCTGACACGCATGTCGATGCATATTTTTAACGGTTAATAACTTAAATTGTGTACAACGAAAAGTAATAAAAAATTGATTGTCTAAAACTACAAGATTAGACGAATCTAACAAGATCTCACTTGACTATGTTTTTTCTTACCTAACTATGATAAAAATTTGAATCAAAGTTAAACAGTCAATAGTATCAAAAAATGATTTGTAACAAAAAGATTGAGAGAGATGAAGTACAATAAATAAATATAGTCGTGAATTGGTTATCATGTAATAAGAGGAACAAACCCAACCCCTACCCAATGGGCCCTGTCCAAGCCAATAGGCCCAGCCCAACTACTTAAAGCTGGATATGGCGAAATGGTTATATGTACAGTGTACTAGACGACTACTCACTACTCTTCGTTTTTTTTTCGGCCATTGCTATTTCAAAACTCACCGACTTATAAACTCGCATTTTCAGAAATTTCCATTCTCCATTTCCCTTGCAAGTTTACACTTTTCAGTCTACACATTACAGTCCCGGATGAGTCCAACGCCCCTTTTGCTCAATATCAAAACCCTCGTTTTACCTTAAACCCTGATCCGAAGCTGCTATCTTCGCATCAATTCAACTGTGCAATCGTCTCAATAAGGTATTATATTCGGCCAAGGTCGTATAGGCTATGATGTCACTTCCCCACTTGTTTTGTTAAATGGGTTTTTGGATGTTGTATGAGGATGAACTCGCAGCACTAGGGTTTAGTAAGAGTTTGTTGAATCTTTTCGGATTTATGCACGCTAATGACTTGCAATGTTGATGGATTCTGCCCAATTTCTCTTATGCTTTTGCAATGTTCGCTGTAGCTGTCTTGGGTCCCAGAATTTACAAGGGCTTTACTTGTTTCTGTGTTGTTTCTCGCTATTTCTGTAATCGTGTATCTAATGATGACGATATTGTGAATGGGTTTGGGCGTATCGAGGATTTTCTTAATGAGTCATGGAAAAGCCCGGACGTTGAGCAGAAGGTGGAGGGAAAGGATTTTATTGTAGATGATTCGTTTGGTTCTTGGGGAGTAAAGGATGATTCTGCGGGAAATGTTTCTGAGAGACGAAGTTTTATGAATACCGCCAAAAGTGACGCTGCTAGGATTCTTGATATTCTTAACCAGGATGGTCCAGGCTTTGATGCGAAAGCGATCCTAAGTGATTTAGGCCTGAGTGTTTCAGGTCTTCTTGTGAGGGAAGTCCTTTTTTCCATCTTGAAAACCATTAATCATGCCAATAAAAACAGGTGTGCCAAATTGGGGTACAAGTTTTTTGTGTGGTCGGGAGAGCAGGAGAATTTTAGGCACACTGAAAATACATATCATTTAATATTGAAGATTTTTGCAGAGTGCGGGGAACTTAAGGCGATGTGGAGATTAGTTGAAGAAATGATTGAGAAGGGGTACCCAACAACAGCAAGGACTTTCAACATTGTGATATGTAGTTGTGGTGAGGCTGGATTAGCTAAGAAAGTCATAGAGAGGTTTATTAAATCGCAAACATTTAATTTTAGATCGATTAGAGATTCCTTTAATGCAATTCTACGTTCTCTTCTGATATTAAATCAGTACAGATTGGTTGAGTGGGTGTATCAGCAGATGTTAGTTGATGGTCATTCCCCTAATGCGTTAACGTACAACATTATCATGTGTGCAAAGTTTAGATTGGGGAAACTGGACCAGTTTCATTTCTTACTTGCTGAAATGGGCAGAAATGGATTTTCACCCGATTTCCACACATTCAATCTCCTTCTACATGTTCTGGGTAAAGGGGATAAGCCGTTAGCAGCACTGAAGCTCTTGAATCACATGAAGGAAGTTGGTATTGATCCAAGTGTTCTCCATTTCACCACATTAATTGACGGGTTGAGTCGGGCTGGTAATTTGGAAGCCAGTGAGTATTTCTTCGATGACATGATAAAGCATGGGTGTGTGCCTGATGTTGTCTCGTACACTGTCATGATAACAGGTTATGTTGCTGCAGGGCATATTGATAAGGCTCAGGAGATGTTTACTGAGATGATTAATAGGGGACAATTACCTAATGTTTTTACATACAATTCCATGATTCGTGGGCTTTGTATGGTTAAGAAGTTTAAGGAGGCATGTTCGATGTTGAATGAAATGGAATCAAAAGGTTGCAATCCCAATTTCCTTGTGTACACTACCTTAGTGGGTTACCTTCGTAATGCAGGCAAATTGTCTGAAGCTCATGAAGTTATACGGCATATGGTGGAAAAGGGACAGTATACGCATCTGGTGTCAAAAATTAGAAGGTATAGGCGATGCTAAGGAGTTGAAATACCTGAAACAGGAAAGTTCCTTTGTAACATTTTAGTGAAATTATAGTCATTTGTGGAGCTGTTGATATCTTAACTTTCCCGTGAACAATGTAAGTTTCAGGATATATCCAGTTTTGGTACTCAATTCTTTTGCTGTTTCAATGAAAATGTAGTTACAATAGCTTCATTCTGCAGTGGATTAATTGCCCCTCTGCATTTGTAATTTTGAATGTTATACAGTTCACTGTTTATTTAACACTCTGTAGACTATGGAATAATGCCTTTTGAATTGAATGGCAACTTTACGCCTAAGCAACTACATTAAGAAGCATCATTTTCTGGAAAATTTTTAGTTTCTATGTCCCATCATCTTACAATGACCTTGACTTGGTTTTATCTTCTGTTCAATTTGGAACTTGGCTGACTTTTACTTTTAAGCATCTTATGCTAATCTGAATCATCTCTGTAGTTTTTACGAGAATCCAAAATGGGAAGCAATGGGCAGAGCTTTCTTGACTGCAAAGCTCCTTTACGTAAGATGTGAATAGTGTCAATGTAGTTTCCGTTTATTCAAAGGACCTTCTTTTAATGGCTGAGCCATTTGTGTTTTTTTGGCAAATGATTTGTACATAATAATATACTCTTATCAAAATTGTAATTTAGCTTCTGTATCTGCCATGCTTGTCACCCTGTCAAAAACATTGGTGATTTTTCCGATACCTGGAAGCTTCCATTGTTATCAACTTTTTGCTGTGCTGATGGCTCTTTATGTTCATGGACACAGTAAATTGGTCATTTGGTGAGTCTTATCCTGTTGTAATTCGTGTACTGTTACTGCTTTTATGTGATTTTGATGCTCTTTTTTCCTTGTGTTGGAGTGGTAGTTTTGTCCACTTCAATCAAATTCATCATAATCTTGAATGTCAGTTCTTACTAATTGTGCATCCGGTATTGTGTATGCTGCCTGTGCAATATTACTGGAGACACAGCAACGTTTAGCTTCACACTTGCATGCATGTTCACCAAAAATGCATTAGATACTGTACGAATTTCTAAACATACATTTTTCATGTTTAGTTTCATTGAAGAACATTGCTATTTCAGTGTGGTGCAAAGTGACTTCATCAATCATGGGCACAGGCTATGTTCGAGCAAAATCCTTTTAAGCCATTCATTGGACTCCCCTGTCCCCCCACTTGCTGCTAGCTTTTTGGAAAAGCCAAAACACTACTAGTCTGAAATTTGGGAATCTATTGAAGTTTTATTTGATGGAAAATGACCCTTTGAAACTTTGCCCTTCCTTCCAATGTGGCAATAAAGGCACAAAAGCTTTTGCCTCCATGGATGGTCACCACTGAAATATTATTGTTATGATGGTACAGCAATAATTCAGCCCTTGCTATTATAATGCAATATATAATTTATTTATTATGATTAAATGAGCTGGCATTTTCTTTTGCAGTGTGAAGCCAGCAAGATTTTTGCCATGGAAGAAATGAACACACAGCTTTGTCAAGTGTTGACACCTTGGCTTCATAAGGTATGGGAAAATCCCGGAAGAATTTTATTCAAAATGTAATATTCTGTATTAGAGAATACCGAAGAAATTAACAACAAATGACACTGGGATAGTGAAACATCATATTATGATTGGGATTTGTGATTACTTCTTTTCCTCGGGCTTCTTATCCTCTTTCTTGTCATCTTTTTTGTCCTCCTTCTTCTCCTCTTTTTTGTCTTCCTTCTTCTCTTCCTTTGCTGGTCCAACCGACACCAGATCCACCTTCCCCACTTTCTTGAGTTTCTTCACTACAGCTACTGCATCCATTTCCCCAATCACTGTCAGCCTCTGGCTGCTCAGATCAACAGCAATTGAATCCACCCCTGTTTCAATGAAAATCATAAATCTTTAACTCTGAAACCCCAGAAAAATCAAATCTTCTTTTTGGGGGTGAGAAATGCTTTGAGGTACCAAGAATATCTGCAGCTGCTTCTATGGCTTTCTGCTTTGTTTTCTCATCTGTCATGGTCAAAATCTTGAGCACCACTTTCTGCTGTTTTCAGAATCCGTATCAGAAGTAGGTGTAATAACTTGAAATTGAAATTGCAATTTTGTCTGTAAAACACTTTAGTGTGTGTTGTGTGTGTGAATTGAATGAATACCTGAGCAGCCATTGGAGAAGGGTGACAAATTAAACTAACAATCAAAGAATGAAGGTTTGGAATTCTGATGGACTCCCAAGGAGAAGAGGTGTTTATTTGTATCCGTGGTTTGGTTTCAGGGAAGGAATTGAGAAATTTTGTGGGCTGCCCCCAAAAGTATGTAATTATGCCGTGGGATCGGTGGTAAACAGTTTTCATTAATATTGTTTGATTTTATTGGCATTATATACAGTGGTTTAGTGAGATTTTAATCACACAAGTGGTGTCTTTTCTTGAAATAATGAAGAAAATCTAGGATAATATGTGCATTTATTATATTTGCATTTTGTTTTTACGTGTTGGTGGATTACATGTTTGGTTGCACTTAGAAGAAACAACTTGACTAGGGTTTATCTTTTTAATTAGGAATTGGAAAAGGGCTTTTCAGGTTGCCTTTTTTTAAAAAAAAATATTTTATTTTATTTTTTATTTTTATAATTATGTAGTACAAGATTTGCAATTTTTTTAAAGTTGTAATGGACAGCTTTAAAGATCAAATTTATGTTTGATCCATCAAGTTTATTAATCAAGTGGGACTTGAATAGATACTTTTTGTATTGGTTATACCAATTTTTTTTTTTTGGTTAAGGCTCACAATTTTTTAAAACTGAAACAAATGACTTTATTGTAATCGTTCTGCTGAAAAAATAAGATCGAAATGGTTAGGATTTTACTTTTTTTGGATGAGCTGTTAGGATTTTACTTGGATGTGTCTTGAGTCTTGAATTCGCGATATTTAAATTTGGGGCTTGAATAAAAAATAATTTGGCCAAGTCTACTTGAATTTTAAATCCAATGACTATTTTGGAAGTTGCCCACATGAAATGAAGAAAAGAGGAGAGATGAACGTTTACTGGTTTAGGCACTTTTGATCGTGAAATGGGTTGGAGAAGATAGTTTTTTGGGACATGAAACAAGTTAAATGTAAATAATCGTATACGGAAAAAGTATTTAGTGATCATAAATTCATAAAAAGGGTACAATTTTCGAATCCTAGTTAGATCTCTTTCTATATAGGGCGATTGGGTTTCGATTCGGGCATTTCCAGCCCACCAAGCAAAACCGGTTAAGGTAATTTATTGCCCTTATTAGATTTAGAGTCAATAATAATAAGAAAGTAAGGTTAGATCAAGTATGGAACTAGCGAAGTGCCCTCTTGAGAGTGACACTGTGCGAACTGATGAATGAACTGCCCTCGTTGAAGGAGTTGCTTAGCAAGAAGTCGTGAACTCCAGAAGTATTTAGTGATCATAAATTCATAAAAAGGGGTACAAATTTTGAATCGCAGTTAAATCTCACCTGACATATCTTTATTTTTTTTTCCCTTTTTTTGTACATGATAATTTTTTTTTTTTCTGTACATGATAAAATTAAATTAAAGTTAAATAATCACAAATAGAGTAGTATGTCCATGAGAGTGAGTTTAGGGTGGCAGGTGCACTGGTTTGGGGTTGCGCAATTTTCCATCCATTGTTTTTGTTCTCTCTTCTGCATTTCTCTCCAACCCTTTTTAAACTCACACGCCTCTTTCTTCTTTCTCTTCTTCTTCTTCTTCTTCTTCTTCATATTTTTCCCATATCTATTTTCAACTCTTTGCCTGCCCACTTGCCTAATTTCATCAGAATTGAATATGGTATCCCCCTTATGAATTATTTAATCCTTTTACTTCTTATTTAACTATATATCTAATATATATATATATGTAACTTCTTAATGAATAGTACTATTCATGGAATAGTACTATTCGGTTTCAGTAAAATTACAAAGACTGCCACGGGAGCATTATAATTTCCGCCTATTCGTCTCTCGTCTTCATTTGAGAGTCCCAGCTTCACGCAACCGTGCTCCGGCCAAGCATCTCCCTCCCCTGCCCACGTTTTCCGCTCGCGTCGCCGTCCGGCCCCACCGCGCCGCCCCGCCCTGCAACCTCTTGCGATTTCACCCTCTAATTCCGGAATTCCGAAGGCCGCTTTGCCCCAGCCTTGCTGCGCCTCTGTGCGCCGCCCTTGCACCTCCCCATCGGGTATTTATTCGTATTTTTTCTATTCTGTTCTTCGATGGATACAGTTACCTTCCACAAATTGAAATGGGTGCTCCCTTCTTATTTTCCCTAATTTTCCCTAATTTCCCTAATTTGCTGTTCGATGGATACAGTTACACTTTTCAGTTATTTTTAGTTGTGCCCTACGAATTTTTTGCTTTCCCGTCTTGGATGGTGTTCATAGTCTGCGGAATTGCTTGCAGCGTTTTGGTTTTTAGAAATTATTTCCCACTTGTTTTCAATCTGTGTATTTATGGTTGGGTTGATGTGTTCTTTTCTCAATGCAGCGACTTCTGTTGCGGTCTTTTGATTTTGTTTACAGTCCAGGTTTTCGTAGCTTCTGTAGTTACCATTCATTGGCATCTTAATATTGCCGCGTGTTGTAGGTTTCAGGAACCCAGACTCTTTTGATTTTGAATTTCTTTTGATTTTTTTGCTTTTTAAATTGATGCATTCAGCAGCATCCAACTTAAACTGATCTAAATTTTTTCTAGGCCAATATGTATGACGCTTATAGTTTGCTTTTTGGTTTTCTTAATAGATTAGCTGATTTGGTTTTATTTCTCATCTTTGTGTCACTTGTCAATTATTGTGCTACTGGCCTTTGCACTTGGTCTAGCATGGCTGAAGAAAGTGCCGCTCCTACCCAGCCCTTTTTCGACCATCTGCACACCCAGGTTTGCATCCGTCTAAAAAACATTGCCTTCAATGCATTTTTCCGTTATGCTTCGAAATGATCTTTTCTCTCATTATTTGGCATGGATGTCAGCACGTTGGTTACTGAAATTATCCCTTGCAGGAATTTGTTCAAGGAGATTCCAGCAACCATGCTGCGCGTGTTAGCAGCCGTGCAGCTCGGGCTGCCCGTAGGCATGCATTGCATGGAAGTGGATTGCAATTGCCTGAACTGTCCGATAGTAGTCGGCAACGTAGGCCTGCCCAACCTTGCGTATCGCCTGTGGTATGTGTGTCGGTGGCCCTCCCATTTATTGAAGCTTGTTTATTGTTTATTGTCTTATATTGTATCCTTTGCTCCCAGACCAACCTTGACCATGCCCCGCAAACCTCTCGCCGCCAGGGAACTAGAGCCCGTACTGCTCGTCGTGCACAACAGCTGGGGAATGCTCCAATAGAAATGTCTTGCGGTCAACAGTCCAGCAATAGCAGGATACGAAGAAATCGTCCACCAAAATCATCTGGGCCTGCACAGGTACGTAGAAAAATCATTTTGCATGCCCCTTGGGTACCTCCATTCCCTACTATTTGCAATGCATGCGATGCTTTACTTTTTGATGCTGAACCAAAGGGGTTGTGCTGTGCATTTGGCACATTCTCTTTGGACCCATTACTGCCCCATCCTGTTCTTAAAGATCTTTTCCTTCGAAAACATTCTTTATCTGACCATTTTCTCACATATATACGTACATATAATAACTCTTTCTCTTTCTCAACTTTGGGTGTCAAATATGATGTCAATATGCAACGAAATGAACAAAATGTATATGTATTCCGCGTCAATGGAATGATGCACCACTTCATTAATTCTTTAATCCCCTCTTTGGAGACTCCAAAAAATCTGCAGCTTTACTTTCATGATGCTGGAATTGAATTGGCCAAACGAATGGATGACAATCCAAATCTTAACAAAGATCTCCTTGCTCTTTTGATAAGTATCACTGAATCAAATCCTTATGCACAATTCTTTAGACAGCTTCATCAAATTCCATGTCTGGATGAATATAAAATTTTCCTAAAAACAGCCGCACGATTGGACAAGCGGGTCTATAACCTTCCAACAGTTGATGAAATCTCTGCCATATGGCAGGACGGTCAATCAACCGATGCTGATTTAACTCGGGATATACAAGTTTACCCATTTAATGGTCCCCCTAAGAAAGTGTCCTATTACTCTTTTGCTTATGATCCTGTTCAATATCCTTTCATCCATGCATATGGCCAGCCAGGTTGGCAGCCAGACATGATTAAACGAAAACGTAATTCCCGTGCTTCTCCCGGAGTTGCAACAGCTGAAGATCTTTTCACAAGTCTGCATGAACCATTTATTGACACTCAGGAAAAACGTATGCTGTTTAAACTTCCTGAATTTATTATCTTTCAATGATCTTTATTCTTCCTCTAATACCATTGCCTTGCACTTCCATCCAGCCCGTGAAAAAAGACAAAGGCGGATGGATAAAAGCCATGTGTCAATTCGTGAGTATTACTGCTACCGTCTGCAGCTTCGTCCATCAAGCCCAGAGATTCTGCTACACACTGGCCGCTTATTCCAACAATATATTGTTGACCAATATATCAAAATTGAAACACAACGCCTAGATTTTTACAGATTAGAATAGAATCAAAAAATGCAAAGAATTGAGACGATGCAAGGAATTCAGGATGCTTTTAACTTACAAGGCATAAATGATCCTAATCAAATTGGGAAACCAATTGTGCTTCCATCTTCTTTTATTGGCGGTCCGCGTGACATGCACCGCCGCTATATGGACTCCATGGCCCTTGTTCAGAAGTTTGGGAAACCAGACTTTTTCATTACGGTGACTTGTAACCCTCAATGGCCTGAAATTATACAATATCTTGCAGAAAATGAAAATTGCACTAACCGCCCCGACCTCACTTCCCGCATTTTCCGTATGAAACTCCACGAGCTTCAGAATGAGTTGTTTAAAGAACATGTATTGGGCCACGTTGCTGCGTACTCGTATGTTGTTGAATTCCAGAAAAGAGGCCTGCCGCATGCTCACATATTATTAATCATGCATCCTGAAGATAAAATGGAAGATGCTTCACAGTATGATGATTTTATTTCTGCCGAACTTCCGAATCCTGCTTCACAAAAATATCTTCATGAATTAGTTACAAAACATATGCTTCATGGACCCTGTGGAACAGACAATCCATCCAATGTTTGTATGCGCGAGGGAAAATGTAAAAATCATTACCCTAAAGAATTTAATGATATTACAACACATGCTTCAAATGGATATCCTTTATATCGCAGACGCAATGATGGGTTGGTTGTGTTTTCACGTAATCGGTTACTGGACAATAGATGGATTGTACCTTATAATCCATACTTGCTATCAAAATTTGATTGCCATATAAACGTTGAAATTTGTTCTTCAATTAAATTAGTCAAATATTTGTATAAATATGTCTACAAAGGTCATGATCGTATTGCTTTTTCTTTGCGTGAATCTCAGCAATCCGAACAAATTGATGAAATTACAGCATTCCAAACAGGTCGTTGGGTTGCCCCCCCTGAGGCTGCCTGGCGTATTTTTGGCTTCCTAATGAATGAAATGCGCCCTCCTGTTATATCACTTCAGCTGCACTTGCCAAATTACCAGTACACAAGTTTCTGTACAACTACTTCTGTTGAGAGTATAGTATCGAATAATCAGGCACAACGTACCATGCTTACAGAATTTTTCCGCATGAATCATGGTGATAGTTTTGCCAAAGAAAAAAACCTTTTATACAAAGATTTTCCACAATATTTTGTTTGGAATTCAAAAGAGAAAGAATGGTTTAAAAGAAAGCAAGGAATTGTAGTAGGTCGTATTGTCACTGCACAACCAAATGAAAATGAAAGATATTATCTCCGAATCCTTTTACAAAACCGTCGCGCATTCATTTGATGACATTGCAACTGTTAATGGTGTGCGATGTGAAAGTTTTCGAGCTGCATGTGTGGCCTTAGGTCTATTAGAAAGTGATACAGCAATCATTGATTGCTTAATTGAAGCATCACAATTCCAGCTTCCAAATTCATTCTCTCAACTCTTTGCAACACTATTGATGTTTTGTAGTCCTTCCGAACCTCAAAATCTATGGAAACAATTCTATGAATTTTGTACTGCTACTGTATCATCTAATGCTAATGCTAATCCTGCTAACACATATATTGAAGTGCATGCTGCTCAGAATGTTAATAGACATCTTTCTGCAACTGGAAATACATTAGCGGACTTTGGCATTATTGTAAATAATGATCCGATATCAAATACAGATCAAAATATTTTTGAACCTGCTGCTTTCACACATTCTTCAATATATGATACTCTACCATTACCGAATACTTTGAATGCTGAGCAATACCAAATTTTCCAAATTGTTGCAGAAAAATTAGAAAGACAATTGCCTTTCGTATGTTTCATTGATGGCCCAGCGGGCACCGGGAAAACATATTTATATAATACAATTCTTGGTTATGCTAATAGATCTAATCTAATTTCGGCTGCTGTAGCCTCATCAGGCGTTGCGGCTTCTTTGCTCCCAAACGGACAGACAGCACATTCAAAATTTAAATTACCATTAGATATACTAGAACATAAATCATGTAGCATTTCAAAACAATCAAATTTAGCAGCACATTTGAGAGAAATTGCTTTGATTATTTGGGATGAAATTTCTATGTCACGTAAGGAGCTTATTGAGGCATTGGACAATACTTTAAGAGATATCACCGATATTGCAGAGCCTTTCGGTGGAAAAGTTATTATATTTGGTGGTGATTTTAGACAGATCACTCCAGTCATACCAAATGCTACGAAAGACATTTACATTGAGGCTAGTGTTGTCTCATCAAATTTGTTTCGAGCTGCACAAAAATTTCATCTAAAAAAAAATATGCGGGCGCAAAATGACCCTGCTTTTGCCACATTTTTGGATGGTATAGGAAACAATACATGCATAAACTCACCTAATGGTGAGGTCCAAATTCCCAGAAGTAATTTAATTCCATTTGTAGATGATAACATTCCTACATTAGTAGAAAAAATATATCCCTCAGATATACTCCAATTGGCTTGTAAAGAGGCTTTTGTATCACGATCTATTCTTACAACTACAAACGAGGTTGTTGACCACATCAATGCTATTATTTTAAATCAAATTCCTGGTGAAGTAATGACATCCATTTCAAGGAATAAAACTAAAGATCCAACTCAACAAGCTCATTATGAAGATTTGCTTTGCACAATAACTCCTAATGGATTGCCGCCGCATATCCTTAACTTAAAAAAAGGTGTCCCGATAATGTTGTTGCGAAATCTATCTCCGTCAAATGGCTTGTCCAATGGAACCAGGCTTATCTGTAAGCATATGTCAAATAATCTTCTTGAGGCTGAGATTATTACTGGCCCATGTTCTGGCACAACGTGTTTTATACCTAGAATACCCCTTATACCAAAAGAAACGAATAAAACATCAATTGAATTCACTCGAATTCAATTTCCAGTTAAATTGTGCTTTGCTATGACTATAAATAAATCACAAGGCCAAACACTACAACATGTCGGTGTATTCATTAAAGAACCTGTTTTTATGCATGGTCAATTATATGTAGCTCTGTCTCGTGCACGCTCATTTGATACTTTATACATAACAATTCGTCCGCCTGATCAAATCATTGCTCAAGGTAATCTTTTTGTGGAATGGACTCGGAATATTGTTTACCAAGAACTTTTACAAGCAGCAGGGTTGCAAAATTAATTGTTCTTCGTATCCATATTATTGCAGGTAACCCACTCCTCTAGATATTCACGCCTATTATTTATAGATATCTTTCCCTTCTCTTTTAGATGTTTATAATGTTTGTCTTATACCTGGCCTCCACTTCAGAATTTTTTTGGAAAATACGCAGCTAAAACACTCTTTCATTTCCAGAATTCAGCCACGTTTGAAGCAACGCTATCAAGTATTTGATGGTTGTAATGATGTCCGGCTCTAATGATGGTGCAAGTGATCTTCTGCTCTGCTGTTCGTCAGGTATTTTGCTTGGCTGCCATGCCTAATATTTATTGATATCTTTCCCTTCTCTTTTAGATGATTATAATGTTTGTGTTATACCTTGCCCCCACTTCAGAATTTTTTTGGAAAATATGCAGCAAAAACACTCTTTCATTTCCAGAATTCAGCCACGTTTCAGGCAATGCTATCAAGTATTTGATGGTTGTAATGATGTCCGGCCCTTATGATGGTAGATGTGATCTTCTGCTCGGCCATTCGTCAGGTATTTTGCTTGGCTGCATGTTTTCCAATGTTAGCAATTTGCACGTTAAAATGTTCGTCGAAAATGTATAATGGTTTTTGTCTTTTGGGTGATTTGCATATCATCTACTTTTTCCCATTTCAAAAATAGAGGAGGAAGAAAAGGAAAAGCTCGTGAAGTTGTAAGAAAAGTATGCTATTTTTAGCCATTAAAGCCCAATGTCATCCATTTCAATTTTTATTGCGTTGCTAATGCCATATATCAATTAATAGAAAATAATGGCAGACCATACATCTTTTTTTTCCTGAATTGTTCCAATGGAAACAAGTATTTCAAAGTGTTCTTTGCTCATATCTCTGTTCTGCTTCGATGTTTTGGAATCATGCGAATTATTGGTTCAATTGTTGCTTGAAAAGATACAATCATTTTTGTCATTTGCAAAACATGGTATTCATTCATTGCATTCGCTTACAATTATGTGTACTTGGTTCTTCAATATCTCAGCTGTGAAGATGTGTTACGCTCCTACTGTAAGATTTGGCAGGTTTTAATTCTCCAGCTTTTTGTTTAGGTCACACAATGAATAAACTAATTGAAGAAGCCATTCTGGAAATTCATACCAAAAATGCTGGAGTTTTAATCCTTGCCCTGCTCAAGTAGGCTTGCTAGATATATGAAAACTACTTTTTTTAATAAATAAGCTAATTGTGGTCCTAATGCCATATATGTTATTCTTCTTCCATGTTCTACGCAGGAACTTCAGTTACATAACCTGAAGAATTCCAAAATAATGCCACACCCTCGGTTGTTTGTTTCTCAGGCTTCACTGAATGATTGCAAGAGGGAAAAAAAGTCAGGTTTATAAGTTAATTGACATATTATTAAGAATGATTGAGTATGGTTATATATACATTATTAAAGTGTTAAATTTCTTTCTTTTTTACATTGAAGGGTTAAATTGCTGACAATGATTGAATATCGTTATATATACATCACAAAGTCTGTACTGATATTTTTTCCCTACAGAATAACAATACTACTTCCAAACTGTCATGATCATCATCCATGAATGCCCATCATGCAACACCTTGCTACACCGTACCTTTGTTCTTTTTAGCCCAGTAAGAAACTTTTCTTACCTACCTGTATATATTATGATGCAATGTAGATATGGTTGATGGGTAAGCAATAATAGTCTGAAGGGATACAGGCTTAGCAACTAATGCAGTGCTAATTCTGCTGTCTACAATTGTTTTCCTGTGGTTTCAATGGTGTTCCTTCAGAGTATTACAATGCATATTTGGGTTTCAATGGTTCAGCTTTTTTAGAGATGATGCATTAACCGCAAATATATTTGTTTCAGTAATCCTGCATTTCAATACGTGGCAAATGAAGACAAGATCGTGTAACGGTACACCATTTCAGTCAGGTGCAATGCAGTACTTTATACTAATTTTTTGCCAACATCTAATTACCCAAAACAATAATGCAATGTCATCATCCATTCTACAAAATCTGTTTTAGAAGCTGCGCAAACTTTCTATTCACTGACGCATAGTAAATTTTCATTATTGCCTGTGCAGGCCTAACAACTAATAACAATATCAGTTTGAACGCATCATTTCAATTGAAGGATGGAATCTCCCAACATTGTCAGCTTCACTTCGCTACATATGTAACAAATTGTGGAATTTAACCAAAGTAGTGTTTCAAATTATAATAAGGCAACCATTGTAGATATATTCTAATTCTAAAAGTCATTGAGAAACGTGTAACCTTCTTATATAGAGCACAATCAGCCCCCTTTTGCCAACATAGCAATTGTGTGTCTGTAATCTTTAACATCTCAGGTCATATGCCTCATAACAATACACAAATTCTTCATGTTCCATACATCACAATGCTTATAAATTGTATTTCCTTTTAGGATGCTCAAACAAGTTGAATATCTTCCATTTACCCAAATATAGTAACGTAATTATGCAATTTATCAAATAGTAGACTTCATAACATTATATTATTATATAGTAATATTCCTCATTTAATAATAAACATACCAGTACTTCATAAATTAATCATCCTACACCATAAACTTTACAATACACTCCCTAACATTTCATTCCCCAAATATTGAACCTCATCTTCACTACAGATCTATGATATCAACCTCAATAAGAACCTCATTATTCCTGCGTCCAATCGTACTAGACTTCACAACAAACTTGCAAAAGTCACCAACAGCTATATGATTCCGTCTGAAGAAATTATGTAGCCCAAGATTCATCAGCACAGTTTCTTCTGACCTTCTGCGGCTAACATCACAATAAAGTAAATGTATAGGCTGCATAATACCTTCCTCTTTAAAACGTAACCAAATTCTACGCCTTAACTGCAGATTAAACCCTTGCCAAATATCCTTTGGAATTTCCTGGCAAAGGGAAAAAAAAATATGAGCATCATCTACTTAAACTATTTAAACACCAATTTACAAATACATCTTTTTATATGTTTAGGAATTACCATTGGACCATAGTAATCGGATTCTGTTAAATGCACATAGAATGCAGTTACACCAGCCTCTACACATAAACGCATCTATTAATATTAAGTCGGCTAAATAAATTCATGAATCCAACACCTTTAATTAAAAAAGAAATTTGTTACAGTTTATCTTACCATACTTCTCATCGTATTGTAATAACATTTGAGAATAATCTTTGGGAAATCCATCTTCTCCGAAAATTTTTATTATAAACTTCATGGGCTCTACTGCCTTAAAGAATATTACATCTCCTACTACAGCAGCATTTGAACCACAAAATATCTCCCATATATCACTTCCTGCAATATAAATGTCTTCCCCTTCACAAAAAATAGGAGCATTGATTTCCATTCTTTGTGATGTCAGCTTAATTGACACAGGTATTTCATCTTCATCTATGAAATTCTTTATTTTAGGTAGCTTCTGCACGTATAAAAATGATATTATAAATCATACATGTTATTCAAAATCATAAAATATAATCATATATTTTTTACAACTTAAATGAGAAAAACTTACCAAACCACTTTCAAAGTCTGTTGGAAGAACAACATAAAATTCCATTGTACAATTCTCCTCTGCACAATGCTTGATACAATACATTCATATATATAGCCTTTTTTGTATGATGGACTATAAAATACACTCACATATCTTTCACATTTTTCTAGGTAGATCATTTGTTTTATTCTCAACTTTCTCACATATTTACATTTATAGGTTTTATAAATGTCAAAAAAAATTAGAAACCTTGAAAAAATATGTGCTTTAAAAAAAAGTTTACACCGCACTATAAAAAAAAATTTATATCAAAAAAATATATGCATCACAAAAAATTACAGATTTAATATAAATTTTAGCCAGTTAACAAGAATAACATACGGATAAATGACATTCCTCAGTATGTGTAATTTTTACTAAAACCCCATCTACTAGAGAACAAAGAGACAATTTTATTACATCACCACAAATTGAGATAGTACATTAAATATTTACAACACATAAATTGTTCACCCGTGACCTCTGCACTCCATTTGGCATTATGCTTTCATTACCCCTATTCAAAGCCCGTGACCATTTACAGACTACCCACTTCAAAATTGCAGGCCCTATGTTTGTAACAGTCTGCCTTATCACATCAAATGCAGGCCCCTGTCTCCACTGCCTTGTCACATCAAATGCAGGCCCGTGTCTCTAACAGTCTGCGTTTCCTCTCCCTTCCCCTCAGTTAACTTTCGACCATCTTCTCTACTTTGCACAAAAAGACAAGCCACACTTGAACCCTTGTCTAAAGATATACAAAAGCCGATATCCTTCTGCACTTCAGCAACCAGCGACGCAGGGTCCGGCAGCCATGCCGCAACGATTGCTCCAACTCCTCTCAACTTCCGTGTTCCTCGCTCGCCACTTCTCCAACCTTCTTTAGAGACGTCCGTGACCCATTCCCCTGTAAATTTCTTCAAGGTAAACTACATTCCGCATTTCTGTTGTAGGCCGCAATAGAGATTCTCTACCATTGTATTGGTCCCTGTTTAGAGTTCAGTTGGATTGAGCGTTATCTCTCACTGCTTGCGGAATGTGGCTTTCTAATGAATAGAGTAAGGAAGGCTCAATACAAATTCAGATGGACACAACAAAAAAACCTAATTTCAAACCTAATTTAAAGAAATAACAATTCCCCATTTCACTATCGCGGGAAACCTATTCGATCGACCCTTGCACTTTAGATTTGAATTGGATTAAGCCTTACACTTTAAATGTTTATTACACCTAAGTTTATATGTTGATATAGGTTTGCGACATTTATTTAAATAAGCAGCCCTTTATTTTCGTGGATTTGTGCAGTGCACGTTTGTAACATTCGGTCCCAACAGATATATACTAATAAAGCCTCTTTATTGTTCACAAGGGAGCAACAGGAATTGTCAAATAACCAATACATCCATCCAGCAGAAACTTAAGCCACCAACTCAGAAGCTTGGGATACTTCAACATTAAGGTCAGATATGATGTCCTTATACAGGTTCCATTGCATTTATGATGTAGCTTGTTCTTCCTATTTCTCGTGCTCCATAGAGTTGCTTCTGAACAATGAACATATGTTCTTGCCCTACAACTGCTGCATTCCGATTTGTGCAGTGTTCAATGATTTCCTGTAAAGTAATATTTATATAGATTACAATAATTGAATAGCTATAATAATATGGATATCCTATCACCTTTAATAAGCCAGGTTGCTTACAAGTTCTGATTTTCTACATAATGTTTCAATGTCTTCATTCACAAGTCTAGAAGCCAAATTGTCAAACGCCACACAGGCAACAGTTCCTGTTACATCTGATAGCTGGATGTTAACCATTTTCCTGAAACAAATTTCTTTTTAGCCAACAAGCTCCACGCCTGCTACAAATGATACAATTGATTTAGTTTTTGTTGTACCTCTCATATGAAGTTACTAGAGTTTGGCAGAAAAAGCAAAAACCCATGCGTGTCGGCATTGTATTTGTTCTTTTGTTGCATTGAACACATGCTATGTAGCTAAAATTAGTATTAGCATTGTGAACAATTTGGAATGTTGCTCTGCAATGGAATTGCCCTACCTGAAAAATTATTACATTAAATTAACGAGTATCGTATACACAGAAGGTTTATATTATATATTTTGCGTGCTAACCCTTGGAGATTCAAGCATCGAACGGATATTCATTCCATCTCCAATTGCTGGCTCATTGTCTTCCATTGATATTTATCTTTCCCTACATACATTCTTAGAAAAATCTTTACACAGAATACTCGATAAAAACAATACTCTCAAATTATTTACAAACAATTTACTTACCTTGCCTCCTGCTCTGTCTTCTTCCTGATTAAGTTGTTACTTCACCTCTATTTCTAAAGATGAGCACCTATTTATATACAAAAATTGATCAAGTGTAGAGGTATAGAGCCAAAACCTAAAGGACCCAGCCTTCGAATACCATTGTCTATTTGTGTCACATGCTAAAAACTATACTACCATTTGTATCTATGTGCACCTGTACCTATTGGATTAGAATTTGTTTGTCTTTTTGTATTGTTGCCTTTCATCTCTCCTTTCCTACAGTTCAGATGCATGTGAGCATTGTACAGCTTCTTTTGTTCCATTAGCGGAATTAATTTTTAATTTATTTGCTGCCTGTTTACATATGCTGTGCAATTATTTCTTATTTACTCTATACTTATTGTTATTTCAATGTAGCTTGTCCTGGTCTTTGGTTTATTGACATGGGGATTTTTGTTTTACTACTTATCCCATGCTGTAGGTTATATACATGTAATCATTACTTGCTACATTCTTTGATATCCTTCAGTTGCTTAGTATTATGACTACTAAGTTGTATAAGCAATTGCTTTGTATTGTCGATCATATTCTCATACTGAGTTGTGCTCCTGGAACAATTTTTCATGAATAGTAACTTAGACAATTACTAATGATATCAAAAGACCAATATCTATCTCTTTTTTGTTCTCTCTTAAGTTGTTATAGCACAAGCTACATTGAGATAACTTAAAATCTTGCCACTGCATTATCCATTTTCTGTGACATATAACAATGCTATCCATTGTCAGATCCAACGACTCCATGGCAACAACAGTGAAGCTCGAAGACAACTTCAGGGCATACATAGTATCAGCTTCAAATTATATTTTTTTTAATGGTGCTTTCTATTCCTATCCTATAACCTTGAATAACATTACACTTATATATCCTTGCAGATCCTGCCCCGCTCTTTCACTGATATTGTTCATGGCCCACTTACAACAACATCCATTTCAGTCCAGACCACACTGCGCAACTGGACTTTCACTCTGCGCTACCACCCGCCTCATTTCTGTATTTACAATGACTACCGCTGGCATGAATTTTGCCGGGTTTATCAGCTACAGGTTGGTGATCAGCTTACCTTCACAAACACTGCCCCACTGCAATACTTTGTGACTTTCAATGGTCCTGCTGAACACCCTGCTGAACCTTCTCAGCAACCCACTATCTCACTATCCTCAGGTAATGAATTCAAAAACACATCCCTCTGCACCATTTCCTACTCTAAAATTCCATTTCTTTAACATTTCACAGGCACAGAAACTGATGTTGTTATGGATTCGGATGATGACACTGTTATCATAGTGTCTATTAGCTCAGACGACGAAGACGATGACAATATTAATTCCTTCCAAGTGTACATCAGTCAGGCACACAAGAAAACTGTGGTAATAATACAGTCATTCAATATTCCTATCCATTTCCACATTAACATGGTCCATGTTTTACAGACTATTCCTCTCTGGTTTTGGCAACACCATCATCTCGATTCAAAAGATCATTTATACATGAAGTTTGGGAATGCCAGCGCATCTTACGAAATGGCCCTCAAGTATACACATGACATCCGCCCAGGCTGCAGTGACTCTTTGAAGATAACCACGGGCTGGCCATGGTTCTTTAAACATTGTAAGATGTTGGTCGGTGAAGCATGGAATTTCACCATAATTTCCACCACCTACGGTCCTCTACAGCAGGATGTTCTCTTCCGAGCGGACCTGCTTTCCTCCAACTTCTAATTCCAACAGCCAGTGGCGTTCCTGTTTCCTTTATGTTATTATTGTATTATCTATTTCCAAACTTGACCTTGTGGGATAGTTCTTTATTCCCTAAACTGGATGATGTTGACCCTTTTCAGCTCTAATATGCACTTTGTTAATATTTCCAAACTGATGAATGGCTTTCTATTTGTTATTTACTTTGTCAAATTCGTTGCCTTATATCACCTTACACAGATACGAATATTCACTGCTACACATATTGACTATGATGAATGTCCCCATTTGCTTCGATCCTTTTGCCTCCAAAGTACAAAACCAATAAATACCAATATGCATTCTCTAAATTTAAAACCAGTATATGTTAGAAATTATTTACATTGGAAAATCATCTCATTTCAGTAAATGCACTTCTCTATTAAGGCAACACATACAAACCAAATACTCAAAATCATCTCAGCAAAATACTCAGGATTCATTATCAAGTCCCACTGGAAAATTGATAGAGAAGCTCATTCCAAAAAAAATAAAACCACAAGAAATATATCCATCTTGTCTTGCTATGTAGAAATACATTCACTCCCTTATATATATTTCCTCAGTTCTCGTTCTTGCATTTCACGTAACCCAAGACACATTTTGTAGAAATACATTCACTCCCTTATATATATTTCCTCAGTTCTCATATAAATGCAAATGCATCGTTCTTGCATTTCACGTAACCCAAGACACATTTTTTTTATGCTTATAATTCAAATTATATATAAATAAAAAAACTTAAACTTTTAATATTCTAAAACTACGTAATTAGAAAAATCAACCAACATCTCACGTGACTATATTTTGTATTATATAAGTATGTCAAAAAAAAAATTCAGACCTACACATTTTCATAAATATTCTCCAACAAATCCTCGTTTCAATTTTATGGAATCAATTTTTAAAAAAATTTTTTCTTTTAATAGTCTCCAACACCAGATCTCCCTACCACACATATGCAAAATTGATTCCTCAAATTTTCCTTTTTTTTTTTAAATTTAACTTGGCACATCAACACATCTTCCCATACACCATTATCCACTCAACTTAAGTAATCAAAGATATCTCATCATGATTATAAAAGATTCCTCCATCTACTCAGGCATTATTTTTACTATGTGATTAGCTCTTCCATAATCCAACACCACATTCCCATTTTCACACTTCTCCATCTTGATCGAGCTCTCCAGAGGAACTCATTCCCCACAACAGGTAACTATTCTACCCATTTTCAATTCATACAAGGGTTTTCCATGTTCGGTTCTTCATAGATTAGTTTACTATTCATAGATTAATCAATATGTTCATCCGTTCCATGACAGATTAGTTTAATATTCACAGATTAGTTTGCTATTCACAGATTAGTTTTCTTCGATTTCTGTATAAAGAACCTAGTGCCATCACAAAAAAATGGGCTTCGCTATGTCCTCCATCTGTTCCAAGACAAAATCCCCTATGCTTTCTGTTTTACATCCGTTCCATTAAAAAAATTGTGTATGGAGTCCATTTTTCGTCATGATAATATCCCCAAAATATGATATTGGAGAAAGAAGAAGAAAGCAGCAGCTGCTCTTCACATTTAATTCCTACAAAATTTTAAAACTATCAGTAGCATGACTGCTCTCCATTTTCTATTTCATACGTTGTTTTCTTCTCCCATTATCTATTCGTACAGCATTTTTACCATTCAACAAATTGTCACATTCAATTTGTACAGTGTTGCTTCTCATCCCCGCTACATCAATACACTTCTACCAAATATCATTCACTTTCTTGCTTTGCCAATTGTTGGTGTACTAGAAAATGGAGCTTGAAACTGGTCCTACTGATCCGGATGAAAGCATCATGATCATGTCTCTAGCATCGGGGATGAAGGACTGGATGATAAAAGTCATGCTTGTACAGACATCAGCGCAACGAACTTCAAAATCTGGTGACAAAAAGTACAAGCGCTATGTCTTCGTTGATTCAGAGGTGCTGAACATTACATATTGCCTTTTGCTTCTGTGACAGCTCTAACATATAATAATTCCTTGTTATGCTATCGTTTATCTTCATTGCAATCAGGGTACAAAAATACGAGGCTGTGCCTTTGATAGGGACATACCATTGATGGATGCTTGTTTGAAACTCTTCACAACCTACGAACTTTCAAGCTACACCAAAAACACACAGCTAAACGATTTGCCAGGCTTCCATCCAGACCTAGAACTAATACTTAACCAAAGAACCATTATATGCCCTGTTGATACAAATCCAATCAACATCCTTGTGGGAAAACCTGAATTTGCAATGCTGTCACATCTATTTCCATTTGTGGAGACAAAGGAATACATAGGTATTAACTTTCCCCTCACTACATTCACTCCCTTGTTGGCCCCATCATTTTTTTTCTTTGCTAATGTTCTTATTCATTTTGTTCAGATGTTCTTGGAATTGTCATTGATTATTCTCCACCCAAGCCCATAGGCGAAACTTCAATACAGGAGTTCATCATTGTCTCTGATGAGTAAGCCATGAGCTTTTCTACATCTATTCCCTATCTAAATTCCCTCATAATTGCTGCCATTCTTTAATCATTCCAGCAACACACCAATCACACTGACCTTTTGGAACGAGCTCGTAAACGCAGAGGCACAAACTTTAATCCCAAAAATTCCAAAGCGCCCAGTAGTTGCCTTCCTCAACGTCAAGGCATCTTCTTTTAATGGTTAAACATCTCACAAAACACTGCCACGCATTTCTATTTAAACCTTTTACATTGCATACATACTCTCTAACTAATCTGCCTACACATTCCACCTTTATAAAAGGGATATCACTCTCAACAACCACACAAACAATGGTTGTCTATGCTCCCCCGTACCCAGAGGTTGCTTACCTGCAGAAATGGTTAGTACCACCTACAATTCTTTTCATTTGTACAAAGACCAATCACTAACAATCTTATTCTACAGGCAACTCGAGAACAAGCAAGCATTAGACAACCTCCTCCTTCACAAGGACTACAAGAATGCACCAGCATCAACAAGCTTGGCAATTGTTGCCCAAGCGCAGATCGCCTCCCTGCTGCATTCCCCCCCCAGTAAGTGCTATTTAGCATTCTTTTGAACCTCGTATATTCCTATTTCTATTACTCAGGGTACACTAATGGATTTCTACATGAATTTAGGAAGAATTGTGCACATATACAAAAACTTTAAACCCCTTCCAACCTGTTATATTTCTATTTTTTTTCACCAGACACTAATGCATTCCTACGTGAATTTAGGGAGAATTCCAGTGCATTGCACAATTTCAAGTTCGAGGACCAGATCAATCCAAGATAACGTACACAGCCTGCCCCGTCTGCAAAATTGGGAAAGTTGCTCCACCAAACAAACTCTACTGGTGCTTCAAATGCCAAAAATATACAAAATATGAAAAAAGGTTCCTTGCAACTTACACCTTCATAATTTCTACTCGAATTTTTGTACATTAGAAAGTCTTCCTTCGGCCTCACATTTTAAAACTTCCTTCACAGAATCAAAATCACTCTACAAATCAAAGACGACACAGCCTCTGTTCAATGTGTTTCGTTTCAAGAAACTGCTGAAATGATTTTGGGTGTAAGTCCAGGCGAAATCTTACAAATGACACCTCAGGTACCTCATTGTTTCTCTTGCCTGCTCAAATCAATAGCTTAACAGTTTTTAATCCCTCTATTCCTTCTGCATAATGATAGGAAAAAATTGATCTTTGCGAGTTCCGCAACGAGGAGGTACAAAACAAGAAATTTCAGCTTACCATCAAGAAGAAATTGCCTGCCTCAGCAGCCTACCCTAACGATATTTACATAGTAGCTAGGGTTGAAGACAGCGAAGGTATTTTTTTCTAAAATACCCCCTACTTACACACCTTTAAACTTTCAAAATGACACTTTCTATTTCAATGTTTCAGCTGCAGCAGAGATTCATCCACAAACACCTCCACCGCTGCAAATAACTCAATCAGGCAGTTCTGGAGTAACACCTAAGCTCCACCAATTATCCACAGAACATGCTGAAGATACCAAGGCCTGCAGGGATATCTTGCCTGCATTAAATGCCGAAGAAAGCCTCTCCCAAATTCTGCCAAACGAGCCCAATGTTAGCCCCTCAAAAAAAACCAAAACCACCAGTAGAAAGACTAAACCAAAGGCTCCAAAGGAAGGGTAGCTGCTGCACCTAACTGCTGTGACAATGACACAAAAAACCATCTATGAATGTATATGGTTTGAAAGTGTCATCTACACACAGTATACTTTTGCCCTCGTCTATGTAGTTTGTCAAGCATCTATGTGCTCCTGCTAACAATATTACATTTTGCTACTTCTACATCTTTTGTCTAGCGTCTCTGTTGCTACAACTAACAATATACTATTGCTGCTCTAATCACATTGCATTATCATCATTCCCATCCTTACCAATACTTCATTTATTATCATCTTGCTTAGAATAATTCTATTTCTCATACACAATCTCTCTTCTTATACCAAACTACATACTATATATATCCAATAATATATCAGACTCCAAATCCCGCTTTCGATTCAGCCTCGCCTCGCGCGGCGTCGCGCGCGCGCCGCGAATTCTAGTATATATATATATACTAGTTGGAGAAGCTGTGCAAATGCACAGCGAGCCGAGGGGTACAACCGCCCGTGGGGAAAAGAAATAATTGTAGGTAAGTGCAAGTGGTTTTTTTCTAAAGTGGTGGAATACGGCTTATATATTCTAGAAGTGTTATTTAATTTGTTAGCTTATGGGTTCAGAGATTATAAGAGCTAGACAAGCAAAGTAATCAGGAGGTCCAAACAAAAAAATAAGAAATAAATTCATTTTTTCAGAAGACAGCCATACAGCAGAAGAATGTATATCTGGCAAATATCAAAGATAATCTTATGAAAACACCTCCCGTGCAACTATGTGTAAATCAATACAGCATAACCATCTCATGCCCGGGGGGCTGCGGCTCATTCATTAATAAGACTTTGTATGTCTTTCTACAGGAGGGACAATATGAGATCAGTAAAAATACCTATGTTGAGTACACATAGGATTAAGAATGCAAGAACATAAGACTGTTTCCCTACCTCTATAGCAAGTGGTGATGTCGTAGGAGCATATCTCTGAACCACTTTTCCTTGTTTGTTCACAAGAAACTTTGTGAAGTTCCACTTTATAGCATCTATGAATAGACCGCCTTTTTGGGACTTCAGGAACTTGTACAGTGGCGATGTATTATTTCCATTAACATCAACCTGTTCGATAGAAGAGTTTAACCAGGAACTCAGCTGCAATAAAAAAAGCTATACTGCAAAGGTGTATATCCGATCGACCGGAACACGAAGACGCCAAGAGGAAATCCATCGTCCAAGGCGATGGTGGCTGGACCAAAATCCCAAAGGAAAAATTACTCGGGAAAACTGAACGACTGAGGTGAAAACTAAAGTAAAGAGAAAAGTAAAGAGTAAAGAGGAAACGCATCATAGTGTTCGCTGGGCAAGCGAGGGATCGAGGGTTTAGGGTTAAAGAGGAAACAATTCAAGTTAGGACCCCAAACAAATCAATTTCTTCACTTCTATATATCCACATACCAGGCAGGCACATGTTATTATGTATAATGAATTTATCGTTTCTACATCAATGAAAGCTGGAGTAAAAAAAAGAAAAACAAACTTAAACCTACAAAGTAAAGAGAGAAGGAAAACCTTTTTGGGATCTTCTCCAGGACGCGCAGAAGCAGCACGATCAGGTGCCTCTAGGAGAAGGGAATCTGCAGTCACCTACAAGTATAACATTAACCTCTCTGCATCACTACCACAACAAAAAGAAGAAGAATAATAGAAGTGTAGCTAATCCTTATAAACTCATTCTTGAAAACATACAAAACACATTAGAGCAAACAAAAACACTTGCTATTCCTAAGATGCACTCAATTATTGCCAGAATCTTTGAGTGTGGCCATATGTCGTAGGATAAATAACACTTACTTTGTCAAAGATATAATTTTTTTTTCAACAAAGAAGGGGGGAAAAAAAAACCACAGACACACACACACACACTAAACCCAAGCAAGAAAATAAAACTTAAGACCGTGCAGCAAAGATCGAACCATGGCTATGCACATTTAAGTGAACATGATCATTCCCTAGACACAAACACAAATAACAGTCATCAGTACAATAAGATTCAAAATATCAAGATGCTTTTTACCAAAATGCAAAATCCATGGTTATCTATCCTCAAAGTGACACCCACTCGTCCATTGCCCCTAAATCAAATCCATGGCCAACTCTTCCACACGCCCATGTGACTCAACCATCCATTCCCGTGCTTGGTTTTCTATAGTCATGATGTAGCAATTGGCATTAGTCCATGGCTCCATGTCCATACACGAGATTGGTTAATAGAACCATGGCCATGGACGAATCTAATGTTCTAGGATGGGTTGAATCACCCACCAGGCCACAACTTGGCAGATCCTAGTCTTTTCACTCGAGGCGTCAGTGCAAGACCACCCTTGAGTTTTCATCATACACAAGGGTGATTTTTCATATCTTGAATCACTATTAAGGAACAATTTTTTGTATTCATAATAGTCTCTTCTTTCCTTTTCATTCATTCTTTTTTTTTTTTTTTTCCATAATGACTTTTCAATAAACATAAAGAATGCAAAAGCATCAACTAAATGAAGATGCAAGGAACATCAGGGAGAGTAACAACTTGCAACAATCAAACAAAATTATTCAAATACTTATGCCCATTTGTCAATCATCATTGCATTCATAAAAGCTAAAACTACTTTAATTTGTTAATGAAGAATGTAATCAAGAATAACTTTAATTTGTAATTCAATATTACAATCCAACTTTAATGATGATATACCTCCATGTTTTTTTAACTCAAAGGATGCCCAAAAGGCTTTTTCTTCTTTACACAGGGCGTTTCTAGAACACAACTAAATCAAGCCCTCACTGCTTAGGTTAATATAGAGCATGTCTTAAACACAAAAAATCTACTTTTTGCAGCTTTCTAAACTTAATTTACGATAAGAAACATTCATCGACATATATTGTAAAGCTATAAGCATATTCCCTAGTTCTTAAGATGTGAAGACATATATTGTAAAGCTAAAAGCATATTCCCTAGTTCTTAAGATGCTCACACATACCCTATGAAGAAAATAAACTATTGGAGGAGTCGAGGGCAATTCAGAACTTTGAAAATTATCCCAACTTCTCACATCACAAAAGATGATTTTTAAAGAAAAGGGTAACTTGAAACTCATTTCACAAAGCGAGACCTCTATAAGATCACAACTTCAGAAGATTTTGGCAAAACAGTAAGTCCAGATAAAGTAATATCTCCACCCACAAGCCACAGTATAAATTCAAATCAGTGAAACATAACAAAATTGTCATTCCCATTACAAACAACTCATCTAAATTCATCAAATAGTTAGGAAATTGGACCATTATTCACTTAATATATATTTATCAACTTGTTTCAGGCACCAGAGCAGACACGGCCCCGGACAGCTCTATGTACAGTGTATAGTCCATTAATTTATGTTAAAAAATTTGATAAAGCTTAGCAATAGTTTCTGGCATCAAATTAAAGATACAAAGAGAAGGGCCCTAAAGGCTAAAACACCAACTTAATCTTATCTCCTTCAACATTGACATTTAAGTTTCCCTGCCTCATGTGTGGCTAGCATGTGTTGCTTGTAATTAAATATTTTGGGGCAAACAAAATGCTACTTATCTAAAGAAATGAACATGTATCTATGTATGTATGTATGTATGTTCAATGGGACCTCTAACCTTCCACCACCAAAGCATCCCCCATAAGCCTAACATTTTCAGAATCCATTGTTGGTAGTGTATCTTTTTTATATCAGTATATGCATACATCCAGTCCACAGAGAATATATGTGTGCAGTTTGTAAGTACGAAAATATAATAAAAGATGGAATTATGAAGTTTTGAATAAAGGGTGTGGCGTAAAGAGCTTTAGTGAGATGACATAAAGAAAGAACAAGGTTCTCAATGCACACATGCATATAATTGAAAGCTATGCATTACACGGGGGTTGATCCAACAAGATGTAATGATGCAGGTGGGCTTCTCTTGTTCCCCCGTTTTTGGAGTTAATTTATCATTATACAGCTACAAATGAACAACCTTATAGATGCTTATGGACCATATGCTTTTAAGAGCTCGATATAATCAGAAGAAGTGTGTACCTTTATTAAGCAGCATTTGCAGCCGAAATTCCAATAGCTTGCTTTTCTCCAAAGCAACACCACGGCATTAACCAAGATGCATCCTGAGTACAATTCAACCCTTTTCTCAAGCACATCCAGAGATCATGGATTTTCTTTCTAGTGCTTGGTGTAACTTCGCAGGCCAGGTTTTCCAATCAGAGACAAATGATCAATCAATTGTCATTCAGGACAAATCAATAAAGATGTTTGAAAATGATGCCAGGCCCCCCTCTATGGTAAGTCGTAATTGAATTCAGAAATGTAGATATAGACACACATTTCACATAGCGTTAATGTAAATTGTGCAGGAAATTATCTTAGAAAGGCCAAATAAACCAATCCACATTCTTTACGAAGAACCTTCCCACAGAAAATAACGATTCCACGTAAAGTATTTGGAATTAGAACGAAACCCATCAACACAAAAGGCCTACCTACACAAAATGCTGGAAATTGAAAAGTAGAAGAAGAAAAAAACTAACCCTTATCGAAGAATGCCAATGGCAGGTGCGCTGGGTTATTTACTCCACGGTACCCAACCAGCCGCTGCCTTATTGTCGCGATGGCCGAATGTGGAGAAATGATGACCAAAACTGTTGGAAGTCGCCGGAAGGAGCTACGAATGGACGACAAGGGGGCGAGGATCTTCAGCCCCAAACCCTAAAACCCAGGGCAACGGCGAAGGATGGCGTGGGAACCTAAGGACCTAGCGAAGCCTGGCGTTGTGCCGACGACGGCAGTGCGGTGGCGTGTGACGGAGGGCGAGCGCGGAGGAGCAGGAACCCTAGATCGCTACCTCGATGTAAAAACGACGATGATCGCTGGCTTCAAAGCAGGATAGCAGAAAACAGAAATAGGTGGGACAAAATACTCGGCGAGGGCGGCAGCAGCTCCCCACAGCGATGGACGGTGGCGGCAAGGCAACAGTAGAGGCCAAACCGTAGAACCTTTGAGTGGCGGGGGTGCGACGAAAGCGTCAGAAGGAGAATAGTGGCTTCGGTGGGACAGAAATGAGAAAAAGAGAGCGGATCTGTAGCCTGCGGGGATCGATGATGGAAACAAAACAAATGGAATAGTGGGGCCCTAGAATGCAGTATGTAAATTGGAATAGGGGAGTGAATTGCAGGCTGGGAGGATCGATCCCAGGCAACTTTGTATAAGGAACAAGAGAAAAATGGGAGAAAATGGCTGGATTTGAGATGAAAAGAGAAGCAAGATTTTGATCCGAGGGTGTAGAATCAAATTGGATATGATCCAACGGTTGAATTTGCAATTGGAGATGGCACGGAAACCTAGGCTACCCCTCTTATAATATAGAGAGATATATATTGCTTTTATTTGTGAATTTTCCACTTATTGTGTTCATTTTACAAATGATTCTGTGTAATGCGCGATCGAATGTTTTTTGAGCCACTTTTGATCCTTCCATTTTAATTTCTTAGTTAGGTTATGTATCTTAGGGATAGTTACTACTCACTTTGCATTGTAGTAGGATCATGCTGCCTAGAACACAAGTTCCATTTTTTTGATCCATGATCATGGTATACTGCTGTGCTTGGAAATGATTTTCATAATTATGTATACAAAAATGATTTGAGTGACTTAGATGTTGTTGGGATAAAACAATACACGCCAGGGGTATCTCAGGCTGCGATGATTTCACGGCCTCCCTCCCTCGAGACGACTGTCTGTTATGCTGTCGATCGCATTTTTGGCCGATGAAACTTGCTTCTTGTTTATTGAGACAAGATCTTATTTTGTTGAATTGGTTAACTTGCTGGGCTTTAAGGTGCGCCCCGACACAGCCTCCGTGCGTACAAAGATGGTGTATGGGAGAGCTCAAAGGACAGGTTCAAAAGGGAACTGGATGGATGGCATTCAAGTTGAACTGTGTCGGTCCCAGATAATACTGAAATCTTGTGTTAAGCGCGTAGTCTAGCGGTAGTTAAAACAACTTGTGAACGATAGTGTGCGTATGCAGAAAGTGTAATGCAGCGGAAAGTAATGACACACAAATTTGGTAACCCAGTTCGATCCAACGGATCTACGTATGGGGGATTCCAATCCAGGCTCTAATACTATCACTCAAGAAAACTAAGACTAAAACAATCAAACAATCAAAGAACTGACTCTATCTCACACGACTTACAGTCTGCAGATTGATTGTTGTCTGGACTCCCCCACAACACCGATCCTCGAACAGTGAGGCCAAACAGGTACCCTTCGATTGTTCTGATCTTCAAGCCTTGGAAATCAGGTGTAGCAGATATCTTGAATCCTTTCCTTCAGATTCCTTCAAAGCCTCTTCGCCAAGACGACTTTGCAACACGAAAATGTAGAAACGAGTTTCTTCAACAAGATGAACTCATTGAAGCAAATTCAGCACAAATCTTGATGCTAAACGAAAGATCTTCTAAAAGTGCAGAAATCACATCAAGAGATTTTATAATCTCTCCAAGAATCAATCTATGAAAAGCTAGAGAGTAACCGACTCACAAAATCTCTCAAAATTGAAATTACAACTCAATAAAACTCAAAACTGTTTACAGAGGGTCTAAACACATGTATATAAACTCAAAAGCACGAATTAGATCCTCCTGGGTCGGTTAGACACGCGCACAGGTTCAATAACTGTCGCATATGTCTGTCAGTAACTACTCAGGTCGTTCTAGCGTAGTTTCAACAACCATGGAACTACTTCATCTGCACAGGAGCTAGTTAGTGATAACAACAATCTGCAAAAAACACATCCCAGTGAAATCAAGACTTGATTTTTGGTCTCATGTTTCGTGATTTAATTTGAATTACTACTTTCCTTGGCCATTGTGTGTTCATCGAGTGATTCCTAATTGCTCTTGTTATGTACTCCTCCTACCTAGTGTATAGGTACAAGATCTTGTCATGACTTACTATTTTCATCCTCTTCAATTGTGGATGCAATTCTTTTGGTAAGATTATGGATTGTAACTTTTTTTTTATATAAAAAAAAACAAAAACAAAACCCATTCTTGTATTGTGATTTTTATTAATTGGGAAAATAGTTTGAATCCAAATCATATACTACTATCAAAGAAAGAACATTAATATAAGTATTGTGGCCGTGTGAAGGAAGGTTCAAAGTGAAGTTACAGTTCAATCAGATGACTCATAGCCATTAGGTCCAATCCAAATTCACTATTATCATACTTATATTTACAAATTGCTCACTTCAAAATGCAACTCCCACATAAAATCTTTCGTCTCAAAAAATTAATTAGTCCCATCATTATATTATTATTATTATCCCAACTCCTTTAACTTGATAAACACAATTAATACACGATCGAACTCATACATCACAAATCTAACACAACATAAAGTTTGTGTGATGTTACTTGAGATATACCATGAAGTAGTAAATACTAGTATTATAGTTTTAATTTACACACACATATATTCCATACCTTGCTTTATATTGAAGTAAATGTTGATGAGAAGATGATGGTGGGTGTCTTTTCCTCTGACAAAGTTCTTGTAGCATACTATCACACAAGGCATGCATCATGGCCCATAGTAATAAATATCTTTATTACTTGCCACTAGCTTAGAGTGCAAACCAAGTCTTACCAATCACCATTCTCGACCTCATTGTGGGACATTATTCGCCAACTTTGTTCCTATTTAGTATTTACTTGTGATCTCAACAATTTCATTGTGCTAGGAGTACTATATATGCCTACCTACTTCAAATTACAATTAGATTGAGACGGTTTGGCAATGGGGTTTTGTTTTTTGGACCTATTGGTATTTACTTTTGATGGAAAAATGAAGTGATTAAACACGGCATTGTTGAAGTGATTCATAAATTGCTATTAATGCATCTATGCTTGAAGGATCTGGGATTAGCTAGCGTATTCAATTAGGGATCACAATTCACAATGCAGCGGGTGTGAATCGGGTCTGCCAAGATCCAACTCGAGGCTCGGATTGGATTCTTGATCCATTTTTATAAGGATGAAGACTCAATACAAACTCGGGTCTACTTGATTGTTGGTTATGAATAAACAATCTACTTGGAAATCAAAGTCACAACTACAATAAAGAAGGGGAACTGGGAAACAGATCATAGCTGGAATTAATTAGACATTTTTTTTAATTGTTAATCATTGATTAATTTACGCAATTACAATTGTACCAGTAATTAATTATTACTGAATTGATTACTCTATGATTTATGCTCTCAGTTTCTGCGATTTCAGATCCACATGAGCCAGAGAGACACATAAAAAACACCAGGATCTCAACGCCAGCACATCCAGACCATTCATTGTCTTGGAACCACACCACCAACGGTCTAGATCTTTGTATGGGGTCCATGTCCATCATGTGCGGTGTGCCAGCCCAACCGCTCAGGCACGTGCCGCCAACTTTCCCACGTGAATAGCGCGTGTTTTCCACACTGCAGAAAAGAGCGTCGGCACCAACTTCATCAACCACCGTACCCAAAAAGCAATTCAAAATTTAAAAGACTTAAACACTGCAAAAACCCCTCTCTATATAACTTCCCAGTGTTTTCCATTTCACTCAATTCTCTCTAAAAACTCGATCTTTCCTTTTCAATTTTGTGAATTTTCGTCTGTGATTTCTACAATTGGTTGCGAAAATGCGTGAGATCCTGCACATTCAGGGCGGCCAATGCGGTAACCAGATCGGTGCCAAGTTCTGGGAAGTGGTGTGCGCGGAGCACGGCATAGATTCCACGGGGAGGTACCAGGGGGACAACGATCTGCAGCTCGAGCGTGTTAATGTCTACTACAATGAAGCGAGCTGCGGACGGTTCGTTCCGCGCGCGGTGCTTATGGATTTGGAGCCCGGTACCATGGACAGTGTTAGATCTGGGCCGTACGGGCAGATTTTCAGGCCTGATAACTTCGTTTTCGGGCAGTCCGGAGCGGGAAATAACTGGGCGAAGGGGCATTACACGGAGGGAGCGGAGCTGATCGACTCGGTGCTTGACGTTGTCAGGAAAGAGGCGGAGAACTGCGATTGCTTGCAAGGTATTGTGCTGCTCTTTTTTCTTTCTTGGAAGACAACTAGTTTCTGATACTGATACTGCTATTTCGTAGTTTATTCGATTTGTATTTTCAAGAATTCAAGTGTTGCCATTCATTTTCTTGGTGAATTGAGTAGATCTCATGATACTAGTGCAATTTTTATACTAAATTTTTTAAGAGAGAACATGCTGTATAGTCTTATTTTGGGATTTGCTTTGGTAGATCTGATAATTGTGGTGCTTGTGCTACCTCCGTGTCCTGTAGTGATCAGTCATGAATCATGATAGCTTCATATTTTGATTTCTAAGTTATCCAACTGAATGCGTAGCCTGTATGTTGGCGATTTTAGCTGACGGTGAAATTTCTGTTATGTAGAATTTAACATCAAGTCTTCAATGAACATTTCTCAATTTATGCTTGAATATGATTATTGTTGTTATGAGGGAATGTGCCAGTGAAATACTTAGTTCTAAATCTAATTAGTACACACATGAATGTAACTTGTTCAATTGTTAATTTCCATAAGATATTAGAAACTAGAGAGGTTTTATTTGTTCTCTTGTACCTCAGGTTTCCAGGTCTGCCACTCATTGGGGGGTGGAACTGGATCCGGAATGGGGACTCTTTTGATCTCCAAGATCAGGGAAGAGTATCCAGATCGCATGATGCTTACCTTCTCAGTATTTCCATCTCCAAAGGTGTCTGACACAGTTGTCGAACCATATAATGCTACACTTTCTGTTCACCAGCTTGTTGAGAATGCTGATGAGTGTATGGTCTTGGATAATGAAGCGCTTTACGACATTTGCTTCCGGACTCTCAAACTCACCACCCCAAGCTGTGAGTTTCTCTTTTTAATTGTACTGTTTTTACTTTCTCCTATGAACCTCGAGCTTAATTATGGTGCTCTGTTTTGCATTTTTTGTCTAGGCATATGGATGAGTTTGACATTCTAACTATTTTCTTGTTGGGTATAATTGTTTCCTTAATGTTATGACGTATTTGATTCTTTGAATCCCATAATTTGTCTCTTATGAAAATTTAATTGATAGTCAAAATACATAAGTTTTTATAAGAGATCTCAACCATTTAATCTCTTAAATTTTCATAAGAGATCTAAACCATTTAACCTCTTAAGAGATCTAAACCATAATCGAATGTGTTTAGATCTTTTATGAAAACTTGAGATTAAATGGTTTAGGTCTCTTATTAAAACTTACGTATTTGACTATCAATTAAATTTTCATAAGAGACAAGTTATGGGATTCAAAGAATCAAATACATCATAACAACTCATCCATATGCCTAGACAAAAAATGCAAAACAGAGCACCATAAATTAAGCCCGTGCTGCCAGCCCGTCTTGACATCTCTAATACTATCTAACCTTGACGAATTCTTTTCTATTCAGTTGGAGATCTAAACCATTTAATCTCTGCCACCATGAGTGGTGTGACGTGCTGCCTACGCTTCCCCGGTCAACTCAATTCAGATCTCCGCAAGCTCGCAGTCAACCTCATCCCTTTCCCCCGACTTCATTTCTTCATGGTTGGGTTTGCTCCACTCACATCTCGTGGGTCACAGCAATACAGAGCCCTGACCGTGCCTGAACTCACCCAACAAATGTGGGATGCAAAGAACATGATGTGTGCTGCCGACCCACGCCACGGTCGTTACCTGACTGCCTCAGCCATGTTCCGTGGCAAGATGAGCACCAAGGAGGTTGACGAGCAGATGATCAATGTCCAGAACAAGAATTCATCCTATTTTGTTGAATGGATCCCCAACAATGTGAAGTCGACCGTGTGTGACATCCCACCAACTGGTTTGAAAATGGCATCGACATTTATTGGGAACTCAACCTCAATCCAAGAGATGTTCCGGAGGGTGAGCGAGCAGTTCACAGCCATGTTCAGGAGAAAGGCTTTCTTGCATTGGTACACGGGGGAGGGAATGGATGAGATGGAGTTTACTGAGGCAGAGAGCAACATGAATGACTTGGTGTCTGAGTATCAACAGTATCAAGATGCTACCGCGGATGAGGACGAATACTATCCCGAAGACGAGGAAATTCAGGAGGAAGTTTAAGATTGAATGTTGGGTTCTGCCTCAAAAGCTTACTCCCTCCCTCCATCTCTCTTGATCTTTTTGTTGATGTATGTGTGTTGAGTAATTATGCGTCTACTTGGATATTGGGCGGGGTTTGTGTTTTACCTGCATTCTTGGCATATGTTTGCTATATGGTCTTTGGGGTATCTTTTTTTGAAGTTAGTGTGTTTGATGAATGTTAATGGAGTCTGTCTATTAGAGTTTGTTAATTGTTGGTGAATGGTGAATTGGTGATGAAACTTGCCTCTCAGTTTAAGTACTCCGAGTCGACTATATATTTTATTTTCACACGGAACCTGTCATCTGTTAGATGAGAAGTGTTTACCAAAAGGAGCTGTGAACCAATTAATCTGGCTGAGGAGAGGTGCTGAAACGGACCATACAAGAGCCCATTTTTTTTTTTTTTTTTTTGCGGGTTTAAAGTTTCAAATTTAGGCTTAATCCGTTCTATATACACGGAACTTTTAACAAATTAATATTCCCTCTGTTTTTTTATTTGATACGGATCCACTCACTGTGCAGTAGCAGTGAAAATGCTAAATATGATAAAACTTTAATTTTTGGATTTTTAAAGTTGGATTGTATTCAATATAAATTTTTTAAAAAGTCTTTAAAATTCTAGATGTATTTAATACAAATTTTAAAACTTCTTTAAAAATCTAGAGATATTCAATATTCTATGGATTTTAATTCTTTATAGATTTTAATAAATTTTTTTAAAATTATAACTACACGAAATTTCTCTAAAATCAGCCAAGACTCTTCGTGGACTTTCTAAATCTACTAACTTTTTAAAGTTCATAAAAATCTAATAAAGGAGTTTTTTTTTTTTTTTTTCCCATACTATATGTATGATGCAATCCGCAAGGATTTGGGATTTGCAATCCTAGGTGGGATCGATTCAGGATCATGTGAACCTTTTCTATCGTATAGGCAGTGGCGGATCCAGAAATTTTTGTAAGTGGTGTCACAAAAATTGATAAAGGCTACGTTTGAATTGTGGATAGCAGCGACAATGTAAAAAAATATTAAGAAAACTATATTGGAATTAATAACAATGGTATCACCATAAAATTGAATGGGTGCACCAAGCTAAATATAAAACCTTTAAGCTTATTCTTCAATTGGAATGGTGTCACTTCAAAAATTAAGTGGGTGCACCAAATGAAATATGTAACTTTTTAAGCTTAAAATAGCAATTTTATCAATTTAAGTGGTGTCCCGTGCCCCTCACTGTGATACATGTAGATCCGCCCCTGGAAGGGTTGTAGCACAAAATACACTTCTAAATAATTGCCCCATATATATGCAGAAAAAATCATGTAACGAAGGGATTCTTATTTGTACAAATGGTACTTCGAACTTGGAACGAGCAAAAAGAAATTAAATCTCAAAGAATTCCCCGAAAAAAAAAAAAAAAAATCAAAGTGCGAGTGTGATTTAACATTATTATTAGCTCTAATCGTATTATTTGGGCTAATAAAAATGACGGTCTAGCCGTTTGAGACACTGGGACAGCTCAATTGACCCAAAACAAAATGGACCAAACCCCCGAGCGGGCCGGCACATAATTGGATCACTAAAAACGTAAGCCCGCCCTAACCTGCCTACATAGCTGGATGGGCCCCCGCATTGACAGCACATGGAGTCATGGCCGAGAAAACAACGTAAATTGACAATGACATGCATTTGCTTAAATTGGTGGCCAATTTTTAAACCTAAAGAATTCATCAATGCATCACTTCTTCAAAAATCTACAAGAATGATGCCATTGCAAATGGAATACACATCAATTAGTTTCCATCACTTGCACCACCCCAACAACCACAAACCAAAAAAGAAAAAAAAAAAAAATTACTTCCCTTCGGTAGACACAAAATAAAACAATGTAATGATGTTTTACATATGCCTATACAAGGTAGAAATCATCAAAAGCTTATTTAGAGCATCATAGGGATAGGCATAAAGGCGGGATGGAGTTGTCTGGCCCTCCTTTTAATTGAGTAACCAGAGCAGCATGCATTTAGGCACCAAACTTGGGAACCTTAGCGGTAGATATCTGGGCCAGGAAGTGTTCCGATACAATCCGACGCTGGATTTTCCCAGTTGCAGTTTTTGGAAGTGAATCCGTGATGAAAACCTTCTTTGGAACCTTGAAAGCAGCAAGATTTTTCTTGCAGAATCTGGAGACCTCTGCCTCATCTAGGTTAGAACCTTCTCGGGGGATTACAGCACAGTATATCTGAAACAAAACAGTAGGAACAATAGCGATGAGCTTCAAAATTCCATTCAAAATTTGGACTAAAGATTGTTACTATTTAATTAAAAGAATTGTGGTGGTTTAAAATGTAGTGGACACCAAAGCATAGAAGACATGATGTCGGCCCCCAGCTTCTGATACAACGATTACACAAATAATTTTGACGCTACATTTGTGGGGTTCAGATTTGGACAATTGAATCAAACGTGGACTGGTATCAAATGGATGGATATGACTCATTATATAGACTCCCCGCCAAGTGGTGGCGTGAGAGGGGGTTATGTGGCAAAGTCTTGTCTCAACTCTCAAGTGGTCAATGTGGCTTAGACATTAAGTTATTATGTCATAATCATATAGGACGACATAATTCTCTCTTTATCTTCCCTTAATGTGTAATGAAGGTGAATGGTGAAGATAGGTCAACTACAAATTCGAGTGATTATTTCAAAGACAAAATAGTATGGAAAGGGTTCTTACTTCTTCCCCATATTTGTCATCCGGGACGCCAAATGCTACAGCCTGAGCAATATCGGGATGGGACAACAGAGCGGCGTCTACCTCAATTGGTGAGATCTTCTCCCCTGCAAAATCCGCATAACTGATTTTTTAAAAACAAAGCTTTAAAAAGAATTAAGATGGTTTAGTGCAGAAGAAAATCAATCAGCAAGTTGACATGTTCAATGGACATCGCAAAGACGCAAACTAACATCTTATGTCGACAAAACTGAAATAGCATACTCCCAGTTGGCATGGTGGGAGATATTGATGTCACGTAGAATCAATACAACACCACAAAAATTGCAGACCTAAATATTAGTACATTTTTTAAATACCATTTAAGCAAGTGGAGGGTAGAGAAGGCAAAAACGTGATCAATTGGAAAAGCGACAGCACGATTTACTTTGAATAATTATCATGCGAGGCAGCTAATATTATCAAACCTGAGGCAGATGGCCACAGGAATGTAATAGGAACGGGTTGTGTGCTTCTCTTTCTTAATTGTGGCAATTTCTTGAAATACTAACTACGCCGACACCCCTTCTACATCAGGCTCAAGATATTATCACGAAGATATAACTAATTAAAAGTCAATAGAAGGCAATAGAAAGTAGGAATGAAATGTATAAAGTTTTTACCTCCACGGTTGATCAATTCCTTGATTCGGCCAACAAGATGCAAATATCCATCTGAATCGAAATACCCCAAATCTCCAGTGTGGAACCAACCAAACTGGAAAGCTGTTTTATTGGCCTCCGGGTTGTTCTTGTACCCCTTCGTGACATTAGGGCCCCTAATGCAAACCTCTCCGTTCGAATTAGGCCCTTGAACCACACCACTTTCATCCAATATAGCCATCTCCTGACCGACGGGTTTACCCACTGATCCAGCCTTATGTGGACCATCCTCAGGCAAAGGGTTCGACGCCATCAAATGTGTTGCCTCTGTCATTGCATAAGCCTCCAAGACCGGTGCTTCAAATGCCTCCTCCAGCCGAGCCAAGATTGCAGGGGCCAAAGAAGCGCTGCAGCTTCGGATGAAGCGAAGCTTTGGGTAGCATGATTCTGGGCGGCTAAGGTGGCGGTCCAGTATGATTTGATGAATGGTTGGCACGGCAGTGTACCATGTGGCATTATACTTTTTCATATCAGACCAGAATGTTGAAGCTGAGAATCTACCGGCAGCAGGCAGAGTCACAGCAGCACCGGCCCCAAGTGAGCTGAATAAGCCAGCCAACAAGCCGTGCACGTGAAACAATGGAAGAACAATCACCGTTGAGTCCGCTTCCGTCAGTTTGTAGACTGACTTGATATTTTGGACCGAGGAATAAAGATTTTGCTGAGTTAGCGGCACCCCTTTGGGTCGGCTGGTGGTGCCGGATGTGTGGAGGAAAAGTGCAACGTCGGAGGGGTCATTCGTGAGCTTTGAGAGCAAACCAGTATCAACCTCGGACTGAATCGCTGGAGAGAGTATAATTTCTGAATCAGCGGATGGCAACGTGGCTGTGATGTGAGGGATGTTGAGCTTTGTGGCCGCAGCTTGAGCCGGCTCGTTGCCTTCTTTTGATGTGAGTAAGAGCTTTGATTCTGAATCCGATAAGTAGAACTCAAACTCATCAAAAGTGTAGGCGGAGTTGAGCGGCGCCGCCGTTGCCCGGGCTCGCAGCACTCCCAAAAACATTATGATAAACTGCAGAATAATCAATATAATAAACAATCATTATACTATAATCATATCACGTCGATCACACAACAATACGTTTAATAACCAAAGAGCGCATAACCGAAAGCAGATTAAAAAATAAAAAAATTAAAATAAAAAAACAACTTATCAAAAGGGTTAAATCAAACTAACAAAATGAATACCAACCCGAAACAGAACAAAACACAAAACAAACAGAGCGAGAAATGCAATAGAAAAAAAGTTCCATATACGTTTCCTGGAAATAGCGAAAAGCATCACGCAAACTAGTCTCCATTAACAACAGATGACCGAACAAATTCCAAACCTCCAATCACTAAAATAATCACAATCTAAAACCTAAATCAATCTCACAATAAAGACGATCAAACCCTACCTCAACAGTGTTTGGGAACGTAAGCGCGACAACATCCCCCGGCTTCACTCCAGCGGCGATGAGGCGAGCGGCGGCGCGTTCCACGTGTTGAAGCAGTTCGGCATGGGTGAGATCGAAGCTTCCGGAGACGGAGATAGCGCGGCGAGAGGGGAATAGTCCAGCGACGTGGCTCAACAATCCGGAGAGCGTAGGGGTAGAAGCCATTAGAAACGGAAACCGTTTGGAAAATTCTAGAGTAGCAAAGAACACGAACAAATTGAATAAAGAAATGGATATGTATGAATTGAATGGAGGAGGTATGGCACGCGATGCACGTATATATAGGGGACGGGGACACGGACAAACGCAGAAACGGGGTTTCGACTTTCCTGGATTTCACCGTAGAGGTGCAGACTAGGGAAGGTATGTGATAGTTTGTCACGTGGCATTTGGGCTTTCTTTACTTTCTTTATTTATTTATTTTTGGGCTATCTTTAGGTGCCACGCATTTCACTGCAATCTTTTTTAAAATAAAAATAAAAATAAAATAAAACTATGTTTTTATGTTGATAGCAACATTACAATGCAATTGGATTTTTCATTTGTATTCTAGTGATGAAAGGATAAATTGTTAATGTACTGGTAAAACTTTTTTAAATAGAACTGACTAGTTTTGTTTATTTTGATGTTTTCTTTTAATAGTATTATGCGTGAGTATAAGTGTATACTTACCTCAAAAGTATCAAGAGGAAATACACGCGTGGATGAATAAAAAATAAAATAATATTGGTTTCGTTGCTAAAGTTTTAGCTCATAAACTACTACTAAATCCTAAAATTATAGAGACTAATATTCATATTGATAAATCTATAGCCGATGCAAGGTTAGTGTACAAGAAACTAAAATAAAATGAAAAACACATACAATTCTTATAATATTATGTTACGTTTATGAAGCATAGTACTCCTTCTGTTTCTAAATAAGTGTAATATAAAAAAATGACACAAAATTTAATATAAGGAACAAAAGTACTTTAATAAAAGCTTTTTACCTTTAAAAATATTTTATATATAATAAAATAATATTTATTATGAAACATTTAAAAAAAAAATATTACACTTAAAAAGATCCGATACGGATGAAGTATTTGTTATATTCGCTAATAAATGAATAACGGAAAATATGGAGCGAAGCAGGGGATCATCGCTGCCTGGTGGAGTTTTCTAGGATGCTGCGCCAGACAGTGAAAAATCCTAGCTATCCAGCGTTGTGGGAACACGTGGCATAAGTGCGCTGGTAGAGACTTCATCTGAGCCGTCGATGAGACAGAAAATACGTACGACGGTGGAGGGTGTAGATGAATCCGGTGTAATACTAGTAGTAGTAAGCAGCCGTCAAAACTTACGCGTGGTCGTCATGTTGGTCATCTTTGAATTTTGACCCATTGACTGCCGGTCGGTCCATTACAATTTACAGGCAAAGGAGGGCGGGCATCTGCAGATTGTGCACTATAATGGGACACTATCAACTATGGGGTGCTTCTTAAATACTTGGTGCTCTGCTCTTTTAATAACTTAACTATTTTGACTTTTGCTTAATCCATTCACTTAAGTGTTAGTTTCTCTTATTCATTTCAATGTATGGATGGCTTTGTAGTGAATTTAAAGTTAAGAGTAACACATTTTAGTTTATTTTTTATTAATACTTGCTCCGTTCTCAAATGTTTGCCTCATTTGGTTTTGGGGTACTATTCACCCATACACTTTGATTTAAAGTTTTATCATAGTTATACAAGTTAAATATAGTCAAGATGGATCTTGTTAGATTCGTCTCGTCGTGTAGTTTTTGAAATATCGAACTTTTAAAATTTTTACATATACCGAACTTGAGTTATTAATAATTTAAAATGTGCATTGGACTTCGTGCGCAGTGGGTCCGTAGCAAATATTTGAGAACGGAGGAAGTATAATATACTACTCCCTCCATCCCGGTTAAGACGTTTTGTTTGACTTTTTTAATACTGTTAATTGTTCAACTTTGACTCAATATTATTGTAAGTATATATTTTGAAAAAATAGTCGAGTTCGCTTTGTTAGATTCGTCAGATCATATAGTTTTAGAATATATATTTTATATACTTTTTAATTGTATATATTTTGAGATATTAACCAATATAAAAATGTATTGGATTATGGGCAGAAGTCAAACAGAACATGTTAAATGTGACCGGGTTTAGTATTTTTACCCAACCACTAATTCTGACAGATATGATGAGACAGAGACACACCAGATCATATAGTTTTAGAATATATATTTTATATACTTTTTAATTGTATATATTTTGAGATATTAACCAATATAAAAATGTATTGGATTATGAGCAGAAGTCAAACAGAACATGTTAAATGTGACCGGGTTTAGTATTTTTACCCAACCACTAATTCTGACAGATATGATGAGACAGAGACACACCAGATCATATAGTTTTAGAATATATATTTTATATACTTTTTAATTGTATATATTTTGAGATATTAACCAATATAAAAATGTATTGGATTATGGGTAGAAGTCAAACAGAACATGTTAAATGTGACCGGGTTTAGTATTTTTACCCAACCACTAATTCTGACAGATATGATGAGACAGAGACACACCATATAGTTATCTTCATCGACAGCCTTTGGTCTTTTACCCTAAATGAACTTCAATGGATTCTCAAACAATCTTCTAGAAAGAACGAACAAACAAACAAACAAATAAGAGAACCAAATTCTATCACATGCCCTGCTCTTGCAATTGTAATTGTCATTGATGGGATCTTCCCAAATCCTACCAATGCACACTCCCACAACTTGTTCTGCAAACTCCATTCTAGGCCAACCATTTTTTTTTGTTTGTTTTTTATTTGGTAAATTGAAATGACATCAATGCTCAGACTTCCAAGTTGACCTAAACAAAGCTCAGAAAAATGTTCCATAAGCTTGAAAACCTCCTTGGATTTGGCAGGTTTCTAGAGCCTTTTTAAGCTTAAGGGGTTCACTAGAATTTGGAGATTTTGGAATTAACCCACATGGGGTCTTGATAGCTAGGTTAATAATAAAACTTAATTGTGGTCAATTATTAATTTCACCAAATAATATTTTTAAACTCAATTATTATAAAAAAATTGAGGGGTCTTGCTAAAATGAAGACAATAAAGTAGTAAATATTAGGGGAACATAGGCAAGGAATTAAATTCGTTTAAATGGTTAGAATAGAGAGTCTAGCTCCCACACTCAAGCCAAGCCATACTAATTACTGATTAGAAATCACGTTGAAGCCTTTAATTAATATATTTACTAGAATATGTGGATCTCATAATTTTAGGAAAAATCCTAACTTGATGGCCAATTTATTGCATTAAATGAAGCTTTCCAGAGAAAGGTCGCCTTATTTTCTGGTTGAGCGATTCAAGCCTTTGAAATTACTATAATAAAATGCTACAAGTATTCTTATATCCGCTGCTTTGACTTTGTATCACGAGAAAAATCATATAAAAGCGTGCCAAGAATAGTTCATGCATATTTTAATAGTATGTTTTAGATTTGGTTGAAATTACCAAAGAGTGTTAATTTTAATTTTAAATAAATATTTGAATTTGTGAGAAGTTCACATTTATTATGTATGTAAACAAAACATGTGAATGTCTAGTGTTCAACATCAATGTTCATGCCTTGATCATAAGGTTAGACATGTGAAAGTCTTGAAATGTATATGCCTTGATTATGAGGTTAGTAAATAGTGAGAGGATAAAAAAGTTTATAAATAGCCTATGTAATGTATTGAGAAGTTAGAAAAATTTTATGCAAGCTTAATACTTGTTTCATTTCATAGCCATAATTATTACACTTTATCCATTTTATTATCCCACTTTTAAACTTCCTTTCTTTCATCATTTAATCCCAATTTCCATTACAATACTTCCACTATAAACACAAGCTAATAAGCCATATACCATTTTATTGTACACATACATAAATAAAGATAGTTATTTCTATAACACGTTATCAGCACGAGGAGACTCTGTCCAGATTATCATTTGAGGTATAATATCTTATTTCTAAATTTTCAATAAGATTATGGCTAACCTTGCAAAGCAGGAATTTGCTCCCTTAACCGTTGAAGGAAGCAATTATATGTCCTGGGCCCGAGATGTAAAAATGCATCTTACTTCAATGGGTCTGGAAGATACTATTGCTGAAGGCAAAAATCCCAGCCATCAAAATCAGGCAAAAGCCATGATTTTCTTGTGCCATCATATCGAAGAGGCACTTAAAATGGAGTACGTGACTGTGGAATCCCCACTGGCATTGTGGGAAAAGCTGAAAGAAAGATATGATAATCTTAAAAAGACGGTGCTTCCAAAAGCCCTTGATGACTGGACAAACCTGAGACTTCAGGATTTTAAAACAGTCCGGGAATATAATTCCGCTGTGTTCAAAATTACGGCCCAATTGCAATTATGTGGGCAAAAGATATCTGAAGCAGAAATGCTTGAAAAAACGTATTCTACGTTTCATGCTAAAAACACAGTATTGAGTGAGACATACCGTCAAAAAGGTTTTCAGAGATATTCTGATCTTATCACCTGCTTATTATTGGCTGAACAAAACAGCCTATTGTTGTTGAGAAATCATGAATCTAGGCCCGCAGGTGCAAAACCGTTCCCTGAGGTGAACGCGGCTCAATCATCGAAATATGTGCGTGATCGTGGGCACTTTAAAAATCAAAATGATGATCGTGGCCAAAATCGGTATCACAATCGAGGCAGAGGTGAATCATCTCGTCAAAATAATTATCGAAATAAGCCTCGATTTGAGCAAAATCGCAGATATGATACCAGAAGGCCTTACAAACCACAACAAAGAAATTATGCAAGAAAGCATAAACAAAATGATGAAATTTGTGATCGTTGTGGAATTAAAGGCCATATGGCTCAAACATGCCACACAGCTAAACACTTAGCTGAACTGTATCAGGCCTCGAAACGAAAAGAAAGACCAGGTGTTGAAGCACACCATAATGCCCACGATGATACTTATGATGATATATTAAATGATAATATCACGCACCTGGAAGCTGATGATTTTGTTGAGCCAGATATTGTTACCAAATAATATATTATATAGCTATATATATATATATATTTTGTACTTATCTTTTATAATTCCTGTTTAATATAAATAATGATATCTTGTACTTCCCTTTTATTATCCATGTATAATATAAATATGCTTTTGCATTAATAATATTTATATTGCTGATGTTTATTAACATTCTTATATTCTTGTAAAGAAATGGATGCTGGAAATTCAAAAGTCGGAGATGATATCTGCCTCATTGACAGTGCAACAACGCATAGCATTTTCAAAAGCAAAAGCTATTTCTCCAATTTAAAATTGGAAAAGACCGCAGTGAAAACTATAAGCGGTAATGCAAAATGCATTGAAGGCTCCGGTAGAGCTGTTATATTTCTCCCTGAAGGGACAAAAATGGCAATTGAAAATGCCTTGTTCTCATGCAAAGCTCGAAGAAATTTACTGAGCTTCAATGATATTCGAAAAAATGGATATCACATTGAAACTTCAAAAGAGGCAGATCACGAGTATCTTTTGATAACTCGAATTGAAAATGGCAAAAAATTTGTGAATGAAAAATTGCCATGTTACTCCTCTGGCTTATACTATACAAAAATATGTGCCGCAGAAATACATAACCTAGTAGGCTTGAAAGCTACTAGTGAATTTATTACCTGGCACGATAGACTTGGGCATCCTGGCAGTATAATGCTGAGGCGAATTATTGAAAATTCAAATGGCCATACATTGAAAAGGCAAATGATATTGAACCCAAATGAGTTCAATTGTGCAGCCTGTTCACAAGGGAAATTGATAACCAGACCATCTCCAGTAAAAGTGGGAATTGAATCCCCTATATTCCTAGAAAGAATTCAAGGCGATATATGTGGACCTATTGATCCACCGTGTGGACCTTTCAAGTACCTTATGGTATTAATTGATGCGTCATCACGCTGGTCACACGTTTGTTTATTATCAACTCGCAATTTGGCATTCGCAAGATTACTTGCACAAATTATAAAATTGCGAGCACAGTTTCCAGATCATCCGATAAAGAAAATACGCCTTGATAATGCTGGAGAATATACATCACATGCATTTGATGATTTCTGCATGTCGATTGGAATTACTGTTGAACATCCTGTGCCTCATGTGCACACGCAAAATGGTCTGGCAGAATCATTTATTAAGCGATTGCAATTAATTGCAAGACCCTTGTTAATGAAATCAAGACTCCCTGTTTCTGCTTGGGGACATGCTATATTGCATGCAACCGCACTTGTGAAAATAAGGCCGACAAGCTATCATAGCTACTCCCCTACACAAATTGTGTTTGGAAAGGAGCCCAATATATCCCACTTGCGAATTTTTGGGTGTGCGGTTTATGTACCGATTGCGCCACCACAACGCACAAAAATGGGACCTCAAAGAAGGTTGGGCATATATGTCGGGTATGAATCACCCTCGATTATTAAATATCTTGAGCCAAAAACGGGTGATTTATTTACTGCAAGATTTGCAGACTGTCATTTTGATGAAACTCAATTCCCGACATTAGGGGGAGGAAATGATCAACTGAAAAAGGAAATATCTTGGCAAAGTCCATTTGATTTCCTTGATCCTCGTACAAGGCAATGCGAACTTGAAGTTCAAAGAATTGTGCATTTGCAGGGAATTGCAAATCAATTACCCGATGCTTTTAATGATGCTGCTAAAGTCACAAAATCATATATAAATGATGCAGCAAATGCACCAGCCAATATAAATGTCCCAGAATGGCAAATTCCAAGTGCAAATGAACCTACTGCACGCCTGAAGCGTGGTAGGCCTTTGGGTTCCAAGGATAAAAATCCACGAAAGAAGAAAATTATCCATATGGGTGATAAATCAATCACAGATGATACTCCCGAAGGAGAAATTGATTCAACCCCCGAAAAGGTTGAACCTGAAAATATTCACCCAGAAGAAAATGAAGTTATTGAAACTTCTTTCAATTATATCAATACTGGGAAATGTTGGAACCGAAAAGAAACAAACGTTGATAATGCCTTTGCATACAACGTTGCACTCGATGTAATGGAAAATAACGAGGATCCTGAACCAAGATCAGTTGAAGAATGTCGGAAAAGAAATGATTGGCCAAAATGGAAAGATGCGATTCAGTCTGAACTAGATTCACTGAATAAACGAAAAGTATTCGGCCATATTGTCCAAACACCAAAAAATGTGAAGCCTGTTGGCTATAGATGGGTGTTTGTGAGAAAAAGAAATGAAAATAATGAAATTGCCAAATATAAGGCAAGGCTTGTAGCCCAAGGTTTTTCACAACGACCGGGAATTGATTTTGAGGAAACATATTCCCCAGTTATGGATGGAATAACATTCAGGTATCTAATGAGTCTAGCAGTACGAGAAAATCTCGAAATGAGGCTGATGGATGTTGTTACTGCATATTTATATGGCTCATTGGAAAATGATATTTATATGAAAATACCTGAAGGGTTTAAATTACCTGAGTCTTGCAACTCAAAACCCAGAGAAAATTATTCCATCAAACTGCAAAAATCGTTGTATGGGCTCAAGCAATCTGGCCGAATGTGGTACAACCGCCTCAGTGAAAGTTTGATAAAGGAATGCTATACAAATGACCCGATCAGCCCTTGTGTATTTATAAAGAAAAATGGGTCAGAATTTGTGATCGTCGCAGTCTATGTTGACGATTTAAATCTAATTGGAACTCCTGAAGAGTTGAAAAAGGCAGTCGAATATCTGAAAAAGGAGTTTGAAATCAAAGATTTCGGGAAAACGAAATTTTGCCTTGGCCTACAAATTGAGCATTTGGAAATGGGCATATTTGTTCATCAATCAGCTTATACCCAAAAGGTATTAAAGCAATTTCGAATGGATTATGCTCATCCGCTAAATAATCCAATGGTCGTTCGGGCACTTGATCCAGCAAAGGATCCATTTAGGCCAAAAGAAGATAATGAAGAGCAACTTGGCCCAGAAATCCCATATTTAAGCGCAATTGGTGCGTTAATGTATCTTGCAAACAGCACGCGACCTGATATCGCGTTTGCAGTCAATCTACTCGCAAAATTCAGCTCTTGCCCTACTCAACGACATTGGAAAGGCATAAAGCATGTTTTTCGCTATCTCCAAGGAACAATTGATCTTGGGTTATTTTACCCAAAAGACTCTCGACATGAGTTAATTGGCTATGCCGATGCCGGTTATTTATCAGATCCACACAAAGCCAAATCTCAAACAGGCTATATCTTCACGTGTGGTGGAACTGCTATCTCTTGGAGGTCAATGAAGCAGACTCTAACTGCTACTTCTTCTAATCATGCCGAAATATTAGCAATCCATGAAGCAAGTCGAGAATGTGTTTGGTTGAGGTCAATGACTCAACATATATTGAAGAGTTGTGGTTTAATCATTGAACCACAAATGCCCCCAACAATTTTATTTGAAGATAATTCGGCTTGTGTAGCCCAGTTGAAAGGGGGTTATATCAAAGGAGATAGAACGAAGCATATTTCACCAAAATTCTTCTACACTCATGATCTTCAAAAGAATGGTGAAGTCGATGTGCAACAAATTCGATCAGAAAATAATTTAGCGGATCTATTTACCAAGGCATTGCCGACTGCAACATTCGAGAAGCTCGTGAAGAAAATTGGAATGCGGCGGCTTCGAGATTTAAAATGATGTCCAAATCAGGGGGAGCATCTGATACAAGAATACTGTACTCTTTTTCCTTCACTTGGATTTTTTCCCACTGGGTTTTTTCCAAGTAAGGTTTTAACGAGGCATATTCTTCGTATTGACGACATTCAAGGGGGAGTATTATGCATGTAAACAAAACATGTGAATGTCTAGTGTTCAACATCCATGTTCATGCCTTGATCATAAGGTTAGACATGTGAAAGTCTTGAAATGTATATGCCTTGATTATGAGGTTAGTAAATAATGAGAGGATAAAAAAGTTTATAAATAGCCTATGTAATGTATTGAGAAGTTAGAAAAATTTTATGCAAGCTTAATACTTGTTTCATTTCATAGCCATAATTATTACACTTTATCCATTTTATTATCCCACTTTTAAACTTCCTTTCTTTCATCATTTAATCCCAATTTCCATTACAATACTTCCACTATAAACACAAGCTAATAAGCCATATACCATTTTATTGTACACATACATAAATAAAGATAGTTATTTCTATAACAACATTCATATATTTATTGGAATGGGTGGTTTTTTTGTTTATATATATATATATATATTTGAGATCCTAATGAATGCCAATTGAATAACTTATTATTTTTTTTTAAAAAAAAATTGCACATAACTCGAATAAAAAAATAAATTAAATTAAATTAGTAATGACCAAATCATTTCGGACATGTCTGACTCAATTTTTTAAGCTTTTGATCTTATATAGTGTGTATAAATTTAAATTAGTAAAATACTAGTAGTAAATTATAAACTGCATAAATACAGAGCACTGAATGTTGCTCTTGAGTGGTGTATGGAGGTGATAATTTTGGGAGAGAAGCGAGATGGGCTTGGGAAGATAGAACGAAATGGAAAAGACCTTGGGAAAAACAATTTAGATTTGGCTTCCTTTATGGTTTGTAGTAATGAAGATAGGAGGAGATAAGGTCACAAAAAAGACAATACCTGATTGAACTTTGAAGGGACAAGGAACTGACTGAGGGAGGTATTATTACCTTCCTGAGTTGCCACTTGCCAACATCCTTCAATTTTGTGCTTCTCATACATTATGAATTTGCATTTTTTTTTCCCTTTTTTTTTTACCAACTACTATAAAAGAATGTAAAAGTAATATATATGGATGGTTATTCGGGTAAAGTTGAAAGTTTTTTTAGCTAATAAGAGATAGAGGTGCCAAACCTTCCTGTCGATGTGAGCTCTTGGATAAATCAGCCTGTTATCGAGTAACTTTTATCTATTGAGCGGCGGCCCTTCCACTCAGCACCGTTGGATCACTAAGTCCGACTTGCGTCCCTACTCGACGGGTGGGTCTTGCAGTCAAACTCCCTTCTGCCTTTGCACTCGAAGGGTGGACAGAGTGTTTTGTTAACGTTATTTTTCACTTACGCTTATTTTGAATTGGTAGGTACTTAATTCAATATATATCTTATGAATCCAGTATGTGTTACTCGTTTTTTTTTTTATTATTATTTTTATTGTGGTATTGTGATAAATAAAAATATTGAAAAGCTGGATAATATGGGATAAAAACTTGTCAAATGGTAAGTTTTTTATTTTTAACCAACTTGGGGCGTTCATCGCCTTTTTCTAGAATGCGTAGGTTGTTTTTTTAAAAAAAATTGAATACTATAGTCGAGGCAAGATATCTCATATCTGTGGGGGTTGGGGACTTGGGGCGTTTTTAAAATCACAATTGTTTATTTATTTTTTTTTAATTCGTGTTGTAATAAGAATGTTTGACATGCTGACTGGGAGCCGACCGCGTTAAAGATATAGTACTCCACAATGGTTTCGGATGCAAATCAGTGTCCACAACACTGTTAATAGGAATTTCAATCTCAATCTTCTTTCTTATAATGATGCCACGAAATAACGATTTGTATTCCCATACTTATTCTTCAAGTTTGATTTATGTTCCACGTGCAGACCGTAAAATGTGTCCTTATGAATGGTGTTTGGGACCATACTACTTCACCATTTGGTCTTTGAGATGGTCCCAGTCGAATGGGACCTTACAATTAATATATGAATGAGTTGATCCACATAACGGCCCATCTTTAAATTTAAAAATTAACAAAGCCCACTATCAAAGGCACATGTTCTTACTGGGCTCGTGGAAAAGACCAACAAAATAATTGTAAATGAATCAAATATTTATTGTTCGATTCGTGATTCGATTCGAAATTATTCGAAATTTTGATATTCGAATAATATTTGATTCGATTCGATATTCGAATTCCACATTTTATTTTAAATAAAATAATATATAAATATATAAATTAATTTTGTTAGATAATTTAAAATTTATTTTTAATGAATAGATTTACTAATTAAGATGAATATATTTATATATGAAATTAAAGTATTATATTTGATATATATATCGAACTAAATATTTAATTTCAATAATTAAAAATTAATTTTTTTCGGTATTAAATTACCTTATAGAATAATTCGATTCAATTCGATAGTATTCGTATAGCTTAACAAATCAAATCAAATACTGCAGTATTCGATTCGATTTGATTCGTTTGCAACCCTACCAGGAGTCAATTTTAGGGTTTTCATGCCCATAAAACTAATTTCCCAATATAAGCATGACACGGTTTAGGCTGTACCAACTCTTAATGCCCTAATTGCCCAACAAACATGAAACAAGCAAATTTAAATAAAGGGGGCTTGGTAAAGAGCAAAAAGGAAAATAAATAATGTTATGCAACAGAAAGTTCAGATCTACATTCCATTTATACTAACAACTGGAAAAACAGATGGACCACTTTGCAGAAACATTTTCTGTGTGTGTTGGCCTACCCACCTTATCAATTAGTTGTTGCATCAAATGAATAGCTCATTCATAGCAGCTATTGTATCATGTGCTACATTTTTTGCCCTGTGCTTGGTTACAAATGGCTCTTAATTCAAATTGGCTATGCACATGGGGCAATCTATTATGGTAGTTTATGATATACTTAAATTGAATTGGTTTTGTTTTGTTTTGTTAGATGGCAATGATTTCAGAGGTTCATGAATCGCCACCACCTAGCAGAGTTGTGATTCACAATACATTGTATATGGACATATGGTTGATGTGGTGATTCCAAAAATTATCAATACCAGAGACAAATATGTTGAGTAGAAAATAGTAGGAAAAAAGGTATTGAAGAACTTCAGCATATGATAATCATGAAAAGCTCAGCGAAAGCACGCAGCAAATTTCACCTCACGGAATCCCTAAAATTTCTCCGAATCCAGCCGAAGAAGAGAGAAATACAAACATTTGCGAACAAAAGTAATTAAGGAAAGAACGAAGCGTAAAACAAAAATTAACTAAAACTGACCCGAAGAGTCCGGCGTGTGCAGATCGATTGACTGCAATATGATGGAGGATTCCTAAGGGATCGCATGATCCGAGGGTTGAAAGCATGATCCGATTCCGATCGCGGACGATACGTATATGTGCTGGATCGGATCAATGCGATCCCTTTGGAATCCTCCACCACACTCCACGGATATAACCGAAACCTCATCGCCCGCTGCAACTTTTGACTTGGAATTCTGCGCATTGGGAGAGGCCATTTTCGTACGGACGAATGTGTGGGAGAGTGGGGGGGAGTAGGGGAAGTGGGAAAGTAAATATTTCAGTGAATTTGCATTACAGTAGATAGAGGTTCGCTGCTTTATATCTCCCCAATATATGCGTGTGTATATATATTCACATTCGTTGGAGCGAGAAAAGTCAGGTTCACAGTTCCCAAATTTTATTGACCATATAGGGCATGTTTGGAAGCCGGCATATTTAAGAGCATATAGTGGATTGAATTAGTATATTCTCTCACAATTCTCTCTCCGAATCTGCTATCTGCTAGCTGATCTGCTGACTCCCAAACATCCCCATACTACTATCTTGGTATTTCTACTTCCTCCGTTTTTAATTGGAAAAAAAAAGACAAATAGGTCCCTTTTCTTTTCCAAAAATCCAAATCAGTTCTTTTTCTATTTTATTACCAAAACAGTCCTCTACAAATGTTAATTATGTCCAAATCAGTCCATTGTTCATTAATTATACTCTAATTGCTGACGTGACAAGAGTTTTAATTTAAACATGACACACGTGCATAATATTAGTCATTTTTCTTTTATCTTTTGTTAATTCAGTCCTTAACTTTTGTTTTGTTCTATTTAGTCATCTACCCCAATCACTCATTTTTATATTAATTGGCCTCCAACCTTTCAAATTATTTCATTTTAGGCCCAAAACCTTAAATTTTTTATTATTACTAATCCATTTATCAAATAAATGCCAACATACATCCGTAAATAAAATTAAATACCAAACCTCATACATTGGGTTTGACCGCCTTGTTACCGGGTCTTCGAAGTTCCGGATTTTACGGACTCTCTCTAACCACCCGACCGTAACCGATGGTTCATTGGTTTTGGTTTCCTTCAGCAACAATCAGCACAATCATACTTTGTGGACAATAAAATTCAGACTATTTTTTTAATATTTTTAATAATATTTTTTTAATATTTTTTTCAATAAAACCAATGCTTCCTGTAACCTTCCAAAAATTCAAGTTAAATCATTTACTCAAACATTGCTACATCCTAAAGTATAACGCAAAGTAATATTGTGTTGATTGTTGCGGAAGGAAACCAAAACCAATGAACCATTGGTTGCGGTCGGGTGGTTAGAGAGTCCGTAAAATTCTGGTACTTGGAAGACCCGATAACAAAGCAGTCAAATCCAATGTATGAGGTTTGGTGTTTAATTTTATTTATGGAAGTATGTTTGGCATTTATTTGATAAATGAATTAGTAATAATAAAAAATATAAGGTTCTGAGCCTAAAATGAAATAATTTGAAAGGTTGGAGGCCAATTAATATAAAAATGAGTGATTGGGGTAGATGACTAAATAGAACAAAACAAAAGTTTATGACTGAATTGACAAAATATAAAAGAAAAATGACTAGTATTATGCACACGTGTCAGGTTTAAATTAAAACCCTTGCCACGTCAGCAATTAGAGTATAATTAGTGAATAAGGGACTGATTTGGACATAATTAGCATTTGTAGAGGACTGTTTTGGTAATAAAATAGAAAAAAGACTGATTTGGATTTTTTGAAAAGAAAATGGACCTATTTAACCTTTTTTCCGTTTTTAATTTGTTATACTTCCTCGTTTCTTTTTAAATGTAACACTTTCCTTTTTTGAATGTTTCATAATAAATGTTACATTACCATATATGAAATACTTTTAAAGGTAAAAAGCTTCCACTAAAGCACTTTTGTTCCTTGCATTAAATCCCGTGTCATTTTCTTATGTTACACTTATTTAGAAACGGAGGGAGTACTAGGCAAATGATTACTGTTTGCTATTCCCTCGTCCCATCTTAGATGTCTTGTTTGACTTTTTGACGTTGTTCATTATTCAACTTGACTCAATATTATTGTAATAAGTATATAATTGAAAAAAATAGTCGAGTTTGGTCTTATTAGATTCGTTTAATTGTTTAGAAGTTTAAAATGTATATTTGACCGTGCGCTGAGTTGGTCCGTAACAAAAATAAAAAGATGGAGGAAGTATTGTCTTTTTCGAATCAAATTTATCCCTAACATTCACTTACTTTTTAATTAATTTATTATAAGAATTTCCAAATCCATTTCTTATATTATAGGAGTATAATAATTCAATTAATTATATGTCCATCAATATATTTTACATAAAAATAAACTATTATTTTGTTTTATCCATAATTTATTATTTTATTATTATTACTCCCTCCGTCCCGTGTAAGATGTCCTGTTTGACTTTTTGGCACTGTTTATTGTTTAACTTTGACTCAATTTTATTGCAAATATATATTTGGAAAAAATAGCTGAGTTTGGTCTTGTTAGATTCGTATAATCATGTAGTTTTATAATATATATTTTACATAATTTTTCGTTGTACATATTTTGAGATATTAACGGTTAAAAAAGTGCATTGGATTGTGTGCAGAAATCAAACAAGACATCTTAAATGGGACAGAGGGAGTATTATTTTTTTCCGAACAATCTATACAAGCTAAGATATTATTTTATTTAATTATAAATATAGTATTTATTTATTTTTAATAAATTTGAAATATTAACGTATTAATTATATACTAGTAATTGATTTCTCGAAATACAATAGAACATGTTTTGATTCAAAAGACACATATGAATGGTGGGGAAATGTGATTTGGATAGAAAGGGGAGAGATAGGGCCTGGTGGGGAATCGAAACCCGAACATATTGGTTGGGAGTCGGAGACCTGACCACTAGGATAAGTCTTTTTCATCCCCATATGTATGCTTGTTTAAGTGTTAAATAAAGTTTATAAAAAAAATAAAATAAAATGTTAAAATGCTGAGTTGAAAAGATGAAGAGAAACATGAGAAAGTAGCCGTTAGTATTTTGTCTTTTGCTTCCTTTTTTTTTTCAAAAAAAAAAAAATTCAATAATATATAGTATATATGTATATCATTTATGTTCAATAGAACAATTTATATTCTATCCATTAAAAATTTTAGTTAAATTAAAAGAACTAATTTGGAGGAATTTTATTGTGTTAAAGTTTTTGGGTATTCACTTTAAAGGATTAGATTGGATAAATTATTCGTGATCTCACGTTCAATAGGGACCTAATTAATTTTGCGTTCGGTATTATTAACCTCAATCTATATAGTTTTTTTTTTGGCTTCATTAATCTATATAGTTATAATCCCAATGGGATCAATTAATTAATCAAGCCCATCTATTATTCATTTTTTGATGGATATAATTGATTAATTTAATAAATTCGACTAGGATAATTTATTCGTGTAATTAATATTATTGGTTAAATGATCACATGTTTATTACACCACTTGACAGGATTGTACTATAATCTCAAAGAACTCAAGCCATACCCATGGAATTAGCTTCTTCTAGGTAATTTGAACTGAATTAGTTTATTTAAAAAGACAAAATAACTTAAAACAGTGTTCAATCGGCTCTTTTTGAAACCGCTGCAAATAGCAGCATTTTGGATTTTAGCTTATTCTAGGCAAAAAGTTAGTCTCGAAATGGTCAAACAGCTAATTTTAACTAATTATTACTCACAGAATCAGTTAACAGCTAACTAATTATTACTGGATGAGGGAGTTTGAATATATTTTTTCTTTCCATCTTCTTGGTGGGCAAATGGTTGTGTCCGAACATGTTCTTTTAAGTAAAGCCAACAAGTTCCCAATTTGCAGTGTTGTAGACAACAATGGGGGGCTGCAAGTGATAAGACCATCTTTAATATTGGGTTTAAGAGGCAGGTAATAGTTGCATTCGCAACAGCTCACACTCAACATGACCAATAAATTCGAACGTACATTTGGTCCTTAGAGAAAATAAAGGCCATATCGTTTTTATGAAAAAAGAAAAAAGTAAACAAGTTGGAAAACAATGCTCGTGGCTTTTTAATGTAAACAAATTAATAATATATCACGAGACACCAGGCAACAATACATATAGTACTACTATCATTGAAGGAATAAATTATTTTTGTTAGGAAAAATAAATAAATAAATCATATACTGGTAAAAAAGAGCACTTATTGAAATTTAAAGAATTGCAAACTGTACACTATGCGTTCTCATATTGTTCGAACGTTTTAACAATTCTTAAAGAAAAATAAACAAAGCAGAAAGATATCCACATTGTTGCAGCATTCTTTGTTTAATTTGTGGCATCATACTATTACTATTCTTATGTTGCTAAAAATAATATTCCCCCAATCCCAACTAAGATGGTCCTGTTTGAAGGTCCTGTTTGAATTCTGCGCACAACCCAATGCAATTTTTTAGTCGTTAATATATCAAAATATATATAAATAAAAATTATGTAAAATATATATTCTAAAACTATTCGATTAGATAAATCTAACAAGATCGAACTCGATTATTTTTTCCAATTATATACTTACAATAATATTAATTGAAAGTTGAACAAGTCTTAAAAAATAAAAAAAAGACATCTTACCTGAGTACTAGTAATTCACAGTATTTTATGCTGTAAAATACTAGTAGTAAATTATTGAGTTATAATAATGCGCACAAAATAATTAAGCAGGCGGACAGCTAGCTCAAAGCAAAAAAACGACAGGTCCTCCAAAGTCCAAAGTCCCCATTCGGCATTCCATAATCCCAATTCCCATCCTGTGGCCATTCCCCACACGTGTAACGATCTTGCACGTGTGATGCGATATGCCGGGGTTAGTTAAAGAGGTGTGTGATTACACAGCACATATCTGGTGTCCCACGCATGCCCAAATCTCTCAACTTTGTACAAAGAAATACACATTGATTTGCCCCCCTCATCTGCTTGCATATGGGCCCCCTTTCCCCCCCACACTTTTCTTCCTCCCAAACTCACACATCACTCACACTCTGTCAACTTACAATTCAGAATTATTTGCTGGTTTTTTTTTTAAAGAAAATATATATACTAAAAAATATTTCAATTATATTCCCCATATCATTAATGGAATTTGGATATAAGTATATGCAATATTGTGTGTGTGGTCACAATTACATGTGTGTATCTCAATCACCAAGAGCATTTCATGTCATGTATTCCTTGACAATTGCATGCATGCTATAGAAGAATATAATTTGCTGTACTCATCATCCAATCATGCCCTTCCCCTACTTTTTCCATTTTCTCTTATTAAGAAAAAAAAAGGGGAAATTGTGATGGTGATTTTTTTTAGGGGCACTACGAATTGTTTTTATGGAAGGCAATTTTGTAGGTAATTACTAACGGAATTACCTAATTTAGGTTTCAGTTTGTAATTCATTTTTTTTTTTTTTATCCCATAACCATGACCATAAGTCCATAAGACCATAACTACCGCAAGAGGATGAAAGGGCAGTGTATTTTCAGTTGATAGAATTTTGTATTACATACTAATTAAGGTAATTCTGAAATTAATTTTTGTGGGCATCTTTTAAGTACTGTATTTATTAATTTATGAGCAAACCTCAAATGGAAATAAAGTGTAGGAAAAATTTGGAGGAGCGTAAGAAACTTGGGCTTGCTAGTGCAACTCTATCTTGCCCTGAAGAAGTTAATGGGCTTTCCGCAAATCATTATAGGCCCAATTAAACCCCCCGAATATTAAAGCCTAAAGCGCCACACTTCACCGCGGACTCGTCTACTATTTTTCCCCACCGTCGTCGACGGCTTAACAAAGCCGTTGCCCCAATCAGAACTTCGGCTTTCCCCGCCCTCTTCTTCCACTCCGCTACTCTAATAGAAAGCCAGAGAACACGCGGCGATGGTGTCGCGACACGGAATCCAACTTGCTGTCCATATAATCTCCTCCTTCTACGGCGAGCTCTGCTCGGTATAGCCCGATTTCTCTGCTATATGAATTCATTAGTAGTTTTATTTTATTCGATTTCTTTTTATTTCTTGTATATTTTTTTAAATTTTTTTTTCTTCTATTTTTACGGGGTTTAACTGCCTATAATACGATTTTTTGGTGTTGCAGAAAGTATGCGAGTGTTTGCTTCGCAGAGGAAACCTAACATTAGTTCAAATAATAAGATTCACGGAACTGTCCAGGGACAATGTCATCAATTGCTTACGCGTTCTAATACACCAAAATTGTGTACAAGCGTACACAATTCAGCGAGAAGGTGAAATATTATGCCTTACTGAAAGTTTTACATTGCATTTAAAAATTATATTCGTTTATTGTGAAGTCCGATCTCTTGCTTTATGGAGTTGAGTGATTTTGAAAGGGACTCCAATTATATCCGTTTAGGTGTGCTTTATTCATTAAATATGTTACTGTCCTGAAAGGGACTACAATTATATTTTGAAAGCATCTCCCATTTCTTAAAATGCTAACATGTGGGTGCAGGGGCAGTTCGACACTAATGTCTGATATAAAATTTAGATGAGTAAAAGGAAGTTAATTTATGTTGTAAAAAGAGGAAATTAGAAGGAAAAAAAAAGAAAAACATACATTTATGAGGTTGTGCAATCTTAAGCCAATGTTCTCAGGATAGTTATGTTGTAATATACTCAGTTTTGGTAGCTCTGGTTTCCTTTCCTTCCCTTGCACCCACTCCGTAGGAACCATTGCCCCATGATGATATTAAACATTTATTTTAAAGTTAGATATACTATTTAAAATTTTTTAAAGATCTTTTATGTTTCGTTTATATCCTTTGTTCCAGATAAATATTTTCCAATAACCAGTAACCAAAGCCTGTTATTATGGTTGCCAAGCATGATATGAGTGTCCATTATTTCCATTTTTATTGGCACCACAGGACATTTTTTTCCAGATTAAATTTTTCTATATTTTTCTATGCCAGATGGCATGTTTTAATCTCTATTGTTTCAGTGCCTTATGTTCATGCATGAATGATTCTTCGGAGTTTCTATGAGCTGTTGGTGCTTGTGCAGAGACCTGATTATATTTTTATTCATTAAAACAAATTTATCTTAGGGCAATGTTATCTTGTTTTTAGGAGCTTTCCAAGAGGCACCAAAAATCTTAACCAACTATATGGCGCTGTTTGACAACATGATACACAAAATGAGGGCTCCGAAATTTTTGCAAATGTCAGAGGACCTTGACAAGGATGTGAGTACTTGTTTTTCCCATTGCAATTTACCAGTGTTTTTTTTTTTTTTTTTTTTTTTTTTTTTTTTTTTTCATTCTTGTAATTTACCTCTGTTTTTCCCATTGCAAATGTGGTGGCTAACTTTGAGGTTGATTACTTGATTGTGTTGGAGTTTATTTATGTTTCATTCTTGTAGTGTCTGGATGGCATGGATGGTAAATCAATTTCACTACAAATATTTCACGGATTGATTCAACATGGAAGGCTTTCGATGAATCAAATTATTGAGAGGAATGAGGATATGACACCAGGTAACTTTCACATTTGATGTGTTCTTTTCTCTGTACAGTGTACGTCTATAAAGTTCTGCGTTGAAGGTGGAGAGTTTTCCAAGTTCATGATGTTGAAATACTATGTTAGAACTTAAGCTACTGTAAATTTTTTTCATTGCTTCTTCTAGCCAATGCAGAGTAATCATTTGAGTTAGTAGCTAGCTACTTATTAGACTAGAAAAACATCATCTAATAATCATCTTTAAACAAATGCTCCTGCATTTGGTTCAAACCTCTGAGTTAGAAGGTTTTGAAATATTCTCTTTTTGTTGATATTTCACTGTGCTCTCAATCTTGCTTGTACCAAAATCAGAATGCCCTAATACGATGAAATAAAAGTCAAGTTCTGGTCTGTTTTGTTTAGGACATTTTTGTTTAGTTGCTAAAGTTTATAATTGATGCTTTGGTTAAGTTGTGTTAAAAAGTTCAACTTGGGAACTGTGTTATCTGGGACCTTGTTTTTATTTGCATATTTGATGATATACATACCTTGCTAATGCATTTGACAGCTCATGACATAGGCCATTCTAATTTGTTTATGTAGGTAGTTCTGTTCATGTTCGAGAATGCTTCGGTAAACTTCTTGCTGCCCATTTTGTTGAACGCTGTCCTGCTCCTGAGCCGTTTCTGGCCCCACCTTCTGAAGAAGAAGCTGCTGCTGCCAAGAAACGGAAAAAGCCATCAAAGGTAGTTACTATGACAACTAGCAAATTTAGATTATAGAGGATGCCCTTTTCCATATTTTTCAGATTGGTATAAGATTATCCACAATATAATCAGATGGTTGGTTTCAGTTAAATGATGTTTTACTCCTAGTTTTCACAAATATTTTCAGTGTGTGTAGCAGAAAACCAAAAATAGAATATGCTATTTTTTGACTTTGGTTCTTTTGAGGATAGGTAGAATACTCACTAATATAGAGTCATCTGTAGTTTTTGGTACGGTTATTTGTAATGTTCTGTATAGCTTTTCTATTTTGAGTTTTGACATGCAATACAAGTTATCACGTTTTGCTTTAGGCTCTATTCTAATTATCTGAAATAGGGCGATCTGATTTGAATTTCGTAAGATCATATCTGATCTGATTGATCTGATTCCAATTAAAATGGTTAATAATAATATAATTAAATAAAATAATAAAAATAATAATAATATAAATTATATTTAAAATAAGCAATAATTTTTATTAGTATTAATTGTAATTACTAATTAATAATATCATAATAAATATTATTAATCTTTTTAATTAATACTCCTAATTAATAGCTTATAAGATTAATAGTTAATTGTATAATACTATATTAATTAATAATATAATAATAATTGAATTATACAATTATTATTGTATAATTATTAAAAATAAATAATTATTAACTATATAATAATTAATATAATATAATTATTGTACTATAATTATTGTAAAACAATCTACTCATACAGACAATGCACATTTCTTTCTTCTTGGTAGTCATCCTATAAGATGTTCAAAATTAAGCGTGCTTGCATTGGAGTAATTCTAACATAGGCAAACCTCCTGGAAGTCTCACAGGTGTGCGTTGTTGAGGCCAAAACGCTTTGGAAATAGCTAATATTGGTTTGTGGGATGAGCTTTCACATCTAAGCCTGCAACATATAAAGTAACATCATGTCTTTCCACTTTTTGCGAAAATGGGGGTGTTACAGTTATAATTATAATTATAATTATATTATATAATTAATTATTAATGATTAATGATTAATAGTAACTATTAATTATTGTTATTGTTGTTATTGTTATTGTTATTATTATTATTATTAAAAACTAAAACGAAGATGTGATCTGGTCTTATATAAATGAATCAGGTCTGGTCCGATATGATTTTATAAGAATAAGTAATATGTTAACGAGAGCAGGGCCTTCATCTAACATTCTATCCCGAAACAAAACAATTGGTAATGCTGCTACTACTCTCTCGCCACCCCCTGGTCAATTGGCTGGCTTACAACTGAGCCGCCTGTCTAAGCTTATATGATAAGGTTATTAATTCTCGTAGAAGAGTAAACTGAAAAAAATGTCCGCAGTAACAACTATGAATTTAAACAAGTTTGCAAGGACATGCGGAACCTAACCTTACATGACACAATCAACTTAACATATGAAAAGGCATTCATGTTCACATCTCAACTCAATAGTTATTTGATATCAATTATGTAATTCTCATAATCAGACCTGACATTACCTCATATAGGAGATTTTAGATATATTCCCCATGACCTGTGATATATACATATATATATATGTGTGTGTGTGTGTGTGTTTTTCCTTTTTTGGCTCTAATTATAGTAGTTAGTTTCCTTCAATTCTAATTCCTAAAGCTAGAAAGATTGATTAATGCTTTCGTATTTAGGGCCTTTTGCATTTAGATCTAATGGTCTTACAGGTACTGTTATATTATTCGTGAATAATGTTCCTGAAGCTAATGGTGTTTACTCGTTAAGGTTTTGGGTCTGTTATGTGGGGAATGAACTTTCATTCATCGGTTTTTTACTCTTCTATGTGACTCACTACTAGCTATGCTACTGAAAATTTGGAAAAAATAGTCGTAATCATGCTATATGTAATAGCAGTTTTCTGAAGTAAAAACCATAGAGCACCGTGTTTTGGAAGCTGCAGCTCCACTGGAGTCTAGGAGATTCTTGATGGACATGGAGGATCACTCAGAAGATGCGGGAGAGGAAAGTGCTCCAAATGTGCTAGTTGGGAAGAAGGTTAGAGTTATTTTTGTTTCAAGATTTCTTCTGTTGGGTATTTCAGTTGATTTAAAATTTCTCCCATTGTAATAGCGCAAACAAGATGATTTAAGGTCAGGAGAAGATGTACCAGATAAAGAGAAAGAGATTCTTTGGCGTGTCAATTATGAAGAACTTGTATGCCGTCAGAAACATAAGGTTAAGTCTTTCTTTTTTTCTTCTAAATATTTGATCCACACAGCCGGTGTAGATCTCATTTATAATTTTAATCTAGTCCACCATTTATGCGAACTTTTATCTCACAGAATTGTTGATGTTTCTTCGTTAATGCTCTGTCTTTCTCTTTGATATGTATGTATGTATATGAAACTGTTGCAGGCTTGTGTCTCATACGTGAAAACAAAGATAAACGATGAAGCTTCCATTGTGCTCTCAGCAATATTGGAGCTAAGTAGGTGGTCCGGAGACGCTCGTCAGAGAGTCAATAAATCAGGTATGAAGTCTGTTGCTTGTTAAGGAATTTTGAGGTTACAGTGTTGGAATCCCTTAATTATGCAGTTCTGCAGTGCTCATAATCATACTGGGCAAACTGAAGTGCTGAGTGGCCCTGATAGGGTTGCATTCTAATCCCTTGCCTTCAGCACATTAGACTGAAGAATTGTATCCAAAACCCCCACCAATAATTTTCGGTAGAGGTCCTGGATGTTTAACAGCGTTTGCCAAATGATGAGTTATTTGGAGAACAAATTTGAACAAAGGCAGCTGCAATAATAAAGATATACCTTTGGCCTCACAATCTTATTGATTCATTTATCTGTTTTGAGTTGAGTTTACTTTTTCCAGGAGAGTATATGGGTATTTGTGATGGTGGTATTCTATGTGACATAAATCTTAAATTGGTCTCTCCTGCAATTCTACATGTGGTTAAATGAACATGCATCCATTGAACTAAAGTGCTTATTGATCTTCTCAATATGTTCTCATCATCATCCACCTAACTTGTGAGTATTGTTTACAGCATCGCTGTCCATAAATGCTATATATGATGAGGTTATTAAAACGGATGATGGTCTTGGCATGGACTTTGAACGCATCAGAGCGGCACTTGAGCAGCTTGGGTGTGAAGACGCGTCAACAGATATAGAGGAAAACTATATTATTGGTATTATTCTGTCAATTTATTTCTCTGCATTGATCAAATTTTTGTTTATCCAGATATATCCACTCCTTTGACTGCCTATAGGACTGCTGTGAAAGATGTCCAACCCGTAGTGCATTTTACCAATGGAGACAGTGGAAGATGTCCACTTTCACCTGTATACACCAATACAAGTAGTGCATTTTTCCAATGGGGTCAGACCCCATTGGAGAAATGCACTATTGGTTTTGGTGTGGAGATATCCTACTTGAACATCTTCGACGATAGTACCATAGGCAGTAAAAGGAGCGGGCATATCCTACTTGAACATTTTCCCTGTAATTTTGATGTATTAAGTTTTAATGGACACCTTTTACCTGTTTCTCTCGACAGATATAAAGAGCATCATTGAAATGGCTCAAAATGAAGAAGTTTGTTCTGCTTCATTCTGTTTGATTCTGTGGTGGGGTATTTTCTGCAGCATCTTATGACAATTGCATTTGAATTTAGGTGGAGTCTCTGGTGTTGAGAAGATACGGGCAGGAGGGCTACAGAATATTCAGGTTACTGTCAAAGGCTGATCATGTTCTTGAAACTGAAAAGGTAAGCTCCAATAATATGGTGTCTCGATGAAGAATCTCGCCGCTGTATATATTTGTTTGTTTCACTAGCCGAACTGGTGAAAATATAACATATGTATATATATGCTCAACTCAAGCTGTTCATTTTTGTTTGCCATTAAAAATTGCTATCCTTTTGTTATGTCTTTCTTTCATAGTAGTTAGTTTGATTTACACTTCGCAATCTCTATTTAATCCTTAATTTCAGCATTAACAATGTTCCCATTTGCTGGATATTAAATCCTCTAAAGAAACTCGGACCGGAAAATTAACTGAAATATCATGTCACCCTATAGATAGCGGAGGCCACATTCGTAGATAGGAAAGATGCAGCCAAGATTCTACACAGGCTCTGGAAGGATGACTACCTGTATATGGAGGTGAGTCCTGTTCTGTTCCAGAAAGCATTTTCTTTATTTTCCTGTATCTGTGCTGAAAAATGCTCTGTGAAGTACAATCACGGTTTACATAATTTTGTTCACAGAAAATTATGCCAACAGTAGGCAAGCAGATGACATTTAGGGTGTGGAAGATAAACAAGCAACATATCCGGGAACTAATTGTCGATGAAATGTACCATGCTGCTTTAAACTTGAGACTGAGAATCGCACATGAGCAAGATAAACGAAAAGAGGTAGGCCTACTTGAGCATTTTCCTTGATAAAATCCAGCTACACATGTTTGCTCCCTTTCAGGAAATGGACCTAATTAATTTATCATGCGGTGTTTATGCTCTCAGGTTCTTCATTTACCCAAGGACAAGCTTGACGGGGAACTCAAGAAAAAATATGAGTCGTTGAATAAGGTCACAGTTATTCTTGAAACTTCATTGATAAATCTAGATGATGCCATTTTGCTGTTTTCATGAGTCTCAAAGCAAGATTTTGACGTCGTTTATATATCTATCCTCACTATCAATTTCTTTTTCCATCTGTGTACTTTTACTTTAATAAGTACCTTTCTTTTTGCAATTTAATATATTTATGAACTTTTTAAAACTCAAATGTATGCATATATTCTTTTCATAATGTAAAGCAGTCGAAAAAAAATGGTACACAAAAAAAAAAAAGAAGCTTCTGTTACAGGGTTGAATTTTGTTCAGTTAGAATATTTCGGGAGTAAAATTTAAAGATGTTTAGTGATATGATTGTACATTACTTCCTCCGCCTCATTGTAATTGTTACACACCCTTTCGACACGCATGTCGATGCATATTTTTAACGGTTAATAACTTAAATTTTGTACAACGAAAAGTTATAAAAAGTTGATTGTCTAAAACTACAAGATTAGACGAATCTAACAAGATCTCACTTGACTATGTTTTTTTAACATAACTATGATAAAAATTTGAATCAAAGTTAAACAGTGAATAGTGTCAAAAAATGATTTGTAACAAAAGGATTGAGACGGAGGAAGTATATGTTAATTAGACAATGGACCCATGGTTAGTAATACAACACTCCACATGGAATCATTTCATTTTATTGTTAGGGTATCCTTTTGAGTTTTGAATGTGTTACCTTGAAAACTAAATTGAAATAGGCATTACGTTTATCGTACATGTGAAGAGAGTGCAATGTGTTGCATACATTTATGAAATTATGCAAGAACCATATTAATTAGCTTTCTATAGGCAAAATACTGAAAAAGGAGTCGGATTGACTTGATTTTTTTTGGATGAGCCATTGAAGGGCTGGAAAGGGGTGGTGGAGCCCATGCCACACAAATTAGGGGAATAAAATGGAGGGATAGGGGGCCGGTGGGGATCGAACCTCTAACCTTCCGTTGAAAACTTAAAGACTTAACTACTTGGGCTAAGTTCCGAATTGACTTGATTTGATTGTTTTTGGTCTGAGCTATTTATTTATTAGTCTATAAGAATAATAATAATAAGAATAACTAATGGGATTTTCAATCAACGTGGTAGGCAACTCCTGGATAATGAGATAATCAAAAGCAAAATATATTGTGAAGGAGAAAGATTATGTTGAAATAAAATGCCAATACAGGCATGGGTTCCCACACTGGCTTTGATTTTTCCCAAAACAAGAAAAAAAAACCTATACCATATATGTGGACTATTTGAACCCGGAACTTTAATTTGACAACTTCCATAATCAGACCATTGCTTCTACTTTGAAATTAATACTCCATCCGTCCCACTCCAAGTGTCTTGTTACTGTTGGGCACGAGAATTAAGGTAGAGTTGGTTTGTGAGTATATGGTGGGGTCCACATAGTTGTTGGAGGGAAAAATTATTTCTATTTATAGAAAGAAGACATTTGTAATGGGACATCCAAAAATAGTAAGTAAGACATTTGGAATGGGACGGAGGGAGTAGTATTTGTTTTATTTCATCCAACGTTACTTGATGGTTAAAATTGATTATAATGAAATGAATTTAATTTTTAAAGTATTATTATTGTGGACACGTACACACGCAACTGTGTAAACCACTCTACAATTGTTGGAAATTTATGTTTCCATGAGATGCCAAAATTGATGTGTACATTTTGTAATGATTAGTAGTATATTAATTGAAAGAAAGAAGCAAAGGAAGCACACTCCCTCCGCCACACTTAACTTGTCTTGTTTCATTTCTGCACACAATCCAATACACATTTTCAATCGTTTATATCTAAAAAATGTACAACTAAAAATTATAGTATAAAGTATATATTTTAAAACTACATGATTTTACAATTCTAACAAGACCCAACTCGACTAATTTTTTTTAAATCTATACTTGCAATAACATTAAGTCAAAATTAAATAATGAACAGTGCAAAAAAGTCAAACATGACAAGTATACGGGAATATTACTTCTATAACGCACACAACAGTGTCGTTGTATCCACACACAAAAAACATTGTCATTGTCGTATATGAGGAGGAGTGGCACGCCACAGCCCACAAGTGAACACATTGAAAAGAGACATTCGTGAATTAAAATTTTGAAGTACAGCTCAAATATGAACTGGAAGGTGCAAATCAAATGGATAAGTTGAATTGTCTTATTATTAGTGACAATATTTCCCATAGTATTTGAGTGATAAATCTTTTTATATACTCGTAACTAAAAACATTTAATGAATTGAATAGAATAGAATATTATAGGTTGGACGTTGGACGGTTGGAGTTTGATTATAAGCTAATAAGGCACATATGACAAAATGATCGCCAAATCCATGTAATAATATGTACTCCCTCCGTCCCATATTTATCTTCTTCGACACTGTAGATAGGGAGTTTAAGAAAGTTGTATTTTATTATTTTCATGTGTACTTTTTGAGGGGTAAATTTGTCTCTTTTTGTCTTGTAGTGCATTGTTAGTAAAATTAAGGATTGGTTTTTCTGTAAATATGTGGACATGTAGGGACATTTTAGTAAAAAAAAATTCCCTTTTTGGGGTAGGAAGATAAATGTGGGACATCCAAAAACGGAAAGTAAGAAGATAAATATGGGACGGAGGGAGTACTATTTACTTTGGTTTAATTTGCAGTTATTAATTTATGAGTATCCTATAATAATATATCTATAATAATATTTATGTTTAAGGGATACTTCTTCCGTCTCACTATTTTTGTTACGGACTCACCCAGCACGTATGCCGATATACGTTTTTAACGGTTAATAACTTAAATTATGTACAACGAAAAGTTATAAAAAGTTAATTGTCTAAAACTACAAGATTAGACGAATCTAACAAGATCTCACTTGACTATATTTTTTCTTACATAGCTTTGATGAAAATTCAAATCAAAGTTAAATAGTGAATAGTGTCAAAAAATCATCCATAACATATATACTGAGACGGAGGTAGTACATGATTTTATTAGTTACGAATACTACCAATAAATAGTCCAATACCAAGGTTTAATTTTTTGATTTTGTGAAAAATGATACGTACCAAATAATTATCGCACGTGGCCATATCTGGGCCATTAGTATATAGGGCCTGCATGTTCTCCAATGAAATAATATCGTTTTATTGATTTTGATATTTTTCACGTGGAACAACATACCAATTATTTGAACAGTATTACCAATGTTGTGAGTTCAGACAGTCAACAAAAATGGAAGTACGTAGAGCATGTGAAACAATTCATGTCCTTTCTGGGGTTAAAAATACGGAAACCTCCTCCCCAAAAAAAAAAAATTAAATAAAAGTATGATAAAAAGACATTGATGATGAGTATGTACATATATATACTACATATATGTATGTATAGTAGTCATTTTAATTTTTCAATTAGACAGCAGAAAATTCGTCAATAAAACCTGAATAGAGTAACGTTAAATGGAAATTGGAATAAGAGTCGCTTTCTAATGTGTTTTGTGGTCGGAGATACTACAAATTCAACTAATAATGAATTGCAATGTCTGAGAATTGTGACTCGACTACTAGGACAAGTTTCTAACCTAATGTAATTAATTGAACCGGACATCCACGTCGCCAAATTCCATAAATGAGAAGACCGGAAAATATTAATCTCGGCTACTAATCAAATTGTGGGCAAAGACGTTTAACAAATGAGAAGACATGATGAACTGAAATCTCTGGATTTGAAATCATGTTCGGTTTATTTCATATTAACATATTAGTATTTCGTATATATGAAAGTGCGTACAATTTCATTATTTTATAATTAAGATTAACACAATAATGTAATGATGTAATTTAATTACATGAAAAGACACTACAAGAAAAAACGCATTTCCCGACCGAAAAATGCGGTCGGTAACACAAAATGCGGGTCGTTTCGGGGCTTCCCGATCGTATTACCGACCTCAATTTTTGATCGGAAATATGTTGGTCCGAAATTTGCCACCGACCAAAAAAAATTGTCGTCGGGGACCTGCCGACCGCAAGTTGGTCGGCACATTTCCCGACCGCACTTGTGGTCGGTAATATCTGGTCCCAAAAGATCCTGTGACGCGTTTCCCGACCGAAATTCACGGTCGGTAATTCACTTTCATGCAAAAAACGTTTGCTTAGGAGGGCTCGAACCCAATCCCTCAACACCACCAACCTTCGCCCTCAACCAACTTGGCTAGCTATCAAATCCACAAATAATATCACTCCCCTCAACCAACTTGGCTAGCTATCAAATCCACAAATAATATCACTCCCCTCAACCAACTTGGCTAGCTATCAAATCCACAAATAATATAACTCCATGTGTCATATATTACAGCCCTCAGAAATATATTTAGAAAGATGCAGAAGAGAGGGCTCGAACCCTGGTGAGAAGGCCTTCCCCTCGCGCGTACCATTGGGACACAACACATTTCAAGTCATTATGAGTAACTCTTTATATATAATATATAAATTTATATATATATATACACATATAGAAATATTAATTTGTAAATTAACTAAATTTTTAGGTAAATACCAGGGTATCCCCAGGCCACATTGGGCTCAAGATTAAATAAATTAACTAAATTGAAATAAAATAAAAAATTAAAATTATATTAATTAAAATTTAAAGAATTCATAAATTAAATCAAACAAATTTTTTATAAATAATAAATCCCCAATAAAATAAAAATGAAATAGATATTTATTAAATTAAAATTAATTAATTACATTAAAATACAATTCAATAATTAAATTATAACATAAAATAAAAATAAAATAAATTAATTAAAAGAAAATTTTAATTAAAAATTAAAATAAATAATTATAAAAAGTTACTTAATTATTTTGATAAAAAATTTAAAAATTAAATTATATTAAAAAAAATTCAATAAAACAAACAATATAGAAAATTCAAATATAAAGTAATGGGGAAAAAATTTAGCGACCCCAAATTTCGGTCGGTAAATCGGTCGGTAACTTTGGCGACAGAATTTTCGGTCAGTAAGTCGGTAAAAAAAACGGGAAAAAACTTCCAACCGCACTTGCGGTCGCAATTTAGTGGCGGTCGGTAATACGGTCGGCAAAAGAACCGCCTAATGCAAAACGGAGATAAATTTTCGACCGCGGATTGCGGTTGCCGACCGCATCCTGTCGGTTGGGAATCCCGCAATTTCTTGTAGTGAGAACAAAGGTAGTATTCAACTATTCATGTATCATATTTGGCTTTGATGGCGATTTCCCCTCACAATTCGAAATACCTCGAGAGCATCTTTATCAGAATATTTTTGCTTCTCACTTCGCCCAATTAGCAATATATTGAGGGAGTGGATATCTATCACTGCAAATTAAACTAGCTAGCTCCAAATTATTTAGTGTTCATGTAATAGATTCATTATGGAATAGAAAAATGTAATTAAGATTCTAATAATTAATTATAAGTTATAACGACGTTTACATGATTGTGTGTCGAAGTTTGTACCCAAAAAATTTTTATATATATATATATATATATGTAGTAGTTAATTTATTTCTGGTTTTCAATTTTACGTTATAAAAATTAGACAAAGTTATTTATTTATTTATTTTTTGTGATACAGTCTAAAGACAGTTATTGAATATAGTGTAGAGACAAATTAGACAAATTAAATTTCCGTTTCGTCTTTTCCCCTTTGTAAAATTGAATTCTTTGTTCAACTTTGAACCTTGTTGTGAACATAAATAATACTTTTTCTCGGCCACCCAAATGAAACATATTTGAATTTCTTCATTTATTTTTTCTATGTCCTTATTAGTTTACTCTTTTTTTTTTTTCTTTTTTTTTACCTTTCATTGATCTTTAATAACACACGCAGTTTATTCCACAGAATTTAATTTATTTAAATTTCTCAACCTACATCTTTCCATTTGACCCATTCAAATAGGTTAGAAATACAACAAGTTAATTTTTTTTTTTTTCTGTGTTATTTAATTTTTATATTAGCAGTTGATTAAGTCGATGAATATTGGGGAGCAATTACATATAGATGTTAAGAACTTGACACGATATCATGTCTCCATCTCTAATTCCATATTATAAACTAGTAGTACAATCCTACAGTATAAATATAAGAATATGAGGTAAACTAAAATAATACACGTGAAGTAAATAAACAAGTAAATTATTTTCTTTTCTGAGTACAATATGATTTTCTTTTCTTTTCTTTTTTTTTATTTTTTTTTTCTCTCTTTTATAAAAGTAATTGAAGTCCACATGATATTGTGGGCATAGAATTGAATGGGAACATGATCATCAGTATAAAAGTGTTGCCAAACAAGGCAAGGCAATGTGAATATAACAATTCTAGTGAAATATATAAAAAATATATGATGGTGTGTGCCAAAACGCCACTTTCCGTCTTGGATCGGATTTAACAATTCTAGTGGATAACATTTTAAGGTGATAAATAAATAATATATATATCTACATACATATAGTGTATATATATATATATGATCGGTTATATATCATCGAGTGGCACATTAATTAATATTGAAATTAATTAACTCATTCAATTTGTTCGCTTATGAAAAGTAACTCATATTACAAGTACTATCTACATGCAGTATAATATTCTTCGTTTGACTATCATCAAAAAATATTATTTGTTTTTATGTGCGTGAAGCTGGTGGCCTTAAATTCACTCTAGTATTTGAATTCTTGTTTGTTTCATTGATTTTAATATATATAATTAACTAAGTTTACTTTAGTAGGTCGGGCACCACATAATTTGGCACACATTTATTTTATTATTTCCCTATTTGACACTTGTAATTTAACCTTCGAGATCGTATTTTTCTAATAATACGATTGAAACTTTCTTCTTCATTCATTTTTTTAAAAAACAATTGAATTAACATATATGTCTGCTTAATCATGGATACTCGGTTATTCAAAACATATATATAGTTAATAATCCAATTAAACCGACACGATTATAAGGCTATATTGTACATTTGTATAGTAGCATTTTTGGGGTATGGCATGTGCAGCTGTGTTGCCATGGGGGCCTTTTGTGATGTTTTTGAAGTATGCAATTATTTTGTAATGTGTGCTATTATTTTTGTGATGAGTATTTTTTTAATGTTTAAAAATTTTATGATGAGTGAAAATATTTTTGCTATGTAAAAAATTTAAACATCACAAAATTAATTGCTCAAAGCAGAGCTGCACCACTGCTTGTGCAGTTGGACTGCACAGTATCTCAGCCGGCATTTTTGTACGGATATATATGCATAACATAAGTTATCTTTAAGTATAATATATAATTAAAGTGAAAATAAACATCAGTTGTGAGTTTCCGATGATATATATAATATATATATATATATTATATTCTTATTGTTAAACTTATTCCACTCATACATTGCACCAAAAAAAAAAATCATGCATGCACACCAGTAATTAATTAAGTATATAAATTAAATACGTTTGTAATTAAACAAATTAAAAGTTGTTCAGATGATTATAAGAAAAAAAAATTCGAAAAAATAAAATAAAATCGATAACCTCTATGAATAATATTTCATGTTTTTTTTTAAATTTTTATAAAAGGTTATAATTTTGCTCGTTTAATCTGTTTCACTAGTTGTTTTAGAAAAATAATAAAATCAAGTACAACAAATCATTGGAAATAAGTATAAGAGATATTATAATTTCTTAGGCAAAAAAAGGAAAAAAAAAAGAAAAGAAAAAAACGAACGAGGCATTTATGTAAAAAGTTGTCGGTTGTATCGTCTCCGGACCTCAGGACCAGGGACTGGGAAATCTTCGATGTACGAATTAGCGTGTTGTCCCCCTGGCCCGCAGATGCGAATTTTGACAAGAGAAAGAAAACATGGACGGGAGAATGCTTGTAAACTTTTGACCAAAATTATTATAAGTTTTAAAAAAAATCGACCCACCTTTTTTCACCCTTGGAAGGTGTATAGTAGTAGAATGAAAATGAATTAAATTACCATGTAATCCACGCAAAATAGAAACAAATTAGATTGGGAACAAGAACAACAATTTAAGGACAGACCACATAGAGAGAGACTACTGTTATATACTAATCATGTTCAAACTAGGTGCTGCATGAGAGTCAAACCTTTGACATTCATATTAATACTAATTTATTCCTGCGCGTAAATTAGTAGTACTATCTAGTAATTAATAATTAATCTATCGATCTCCTTCGATCAGCCCTCAGCCAACCTATAACCTCTATATATAGATATGCAGCTTCTCCAACTTTTCCTCAAGAAATTTTTAGTACCTCTATTCAATTCAAGAATCGGCTGCCATTGCCTAGCTAGTCTTGCTTATAGGTTCACATACATAAAGAAAAGAATTTTTTTTTTTTTAATATATAATGGAATACTCATCGATGCTGCAGATTTTAGTGGCTGCGACGAGTTTGGCTGTGGTGGGAAGACTGGTGTTTTCGTGGTGGGTTTGGCCTTGTTTGGCTTACGTGAGGCTTAGATCAAATGGGTTTTCTGGTCCGAACCCGAGTTTCCCTTTGGGCAACTTGAGCCAGATGAAGAGGATGATGAGGCGGCCGGATTCTCTCCGTGCTGCCACCTCATCATCATCTTTGAATAATGACATTCATTCTTTTGCATTTCCTTACTTTGCTCAATGGCAGAAATTGTATGGTAAGGAAATTCGATGATCATCACCACCACCGATTAACCCTAGCTAGTTTACTAGTACTACTATTTTTGAATATGGGAAATTGAATGTGTACTGTGTTGGCAGGGAAATTGTTTGTGTATTGGTTGGGGACAGAGCCGTTTCTTTACATAGCAGACTCGGAATTCTTGAAGAAGATGTCGACGGACATTCAGGGGAAGAATTGGGGGAAGCCTAATGTATTCAAGAATGACAGGGAGCCCATGTTTGGCAATGGGTTGCTCATGGTTGAAGGCGAGGATTGGGTTCGCCACCGCCACGTCATCACTCCTGCATTCACTCCCTCCAACTTGAAGGTATACAAGTATCCATCTCCTTATCATCGGCTAATTAAATAAGAGAAAAATGTCCATTTCAGTCATTATTAATCATGAAAGGAACATATATATATATATATATATATATGTTTGAAATGTAGGCAATGACAGGCATAATGGTGGAGTCAGTGACTAGCATGTTAGAACGGTGGGGAACCCTAATCCACTCTGATGATGGGGGCGTGGAACTGGACGTGGAGAGGGAAATCATTACGACAGCCGGGGAGATTATTGCCCGGACGAGCTTCGGGATCAGCGACGAAACCGGGAAGAAGGTGATCAAGAAGCTGAGGGACATGCAGATCACCCTCTTCAAGTCGACCCGCCACGTGGGAGTGCCGTTCGGAAAGTTCTTGAACCCTAAAGAGTACCTCAAGTCCAAGGTGCTCGGGAGGGAGATCGACTGCCTACTGCACTCCATCATCACCGAGCGGCGTCGCAATAAGCCACGCACACCAGGTACTACTTTTCATTACCTAAAATCAATTGGTGACAGGTTGAGTTACTCCCAACTATATAAGATAATAAGAGTGTCACACTACAACCATGCACCGATGTGGGATATCAACACTGCATTATGTAACTATATGCGTGGTTAATTAGGTACTTCGACTAATGTACATATATACTTGAATTTTTGAAACCATAGGGAAACCGGAGAAGGACCTCCTGGGGCTACTGATGACGGAGGAGACGGTGATGGAAGGGCAGACAAAGAGGGCACTGACGGTGAAGGAGTTGGTGGATGAATGCAAGACGTTCTTCTTTGGGGGTCACGAGACAACCGCGCTTTTACTGACGTGGACGTTGCTCCTCCTCGCTGAGCATCCAGAGTGGCAGGGAAGACTGAGGGAGGAAATAAGGGAAGTTATAGGAGATGGGGCAATCGAGAGTGTCGATGGCACGAGGCTTGCTGGATTGAAGAAGGTAACCAGTACTTTTTGTTCTTTTAACTATTTAATTTCATGTCATGATGAGGCATTTTATTTATATGTGCACGTTGTTTGGGATAAAATTGAATTAGGGTTTTGTTAGAAAAGGGGCAAGAATTTGGACTAGGGTTTGAAAGTTTCATGGATGGATGCATACATGTGTTAGGGTGTGGGATCGCCTTGTCCCTACTTTCTCCCTATACTATACTGTACATATACACAGTCATAATAGGGACATGAAGTATATAGATAAGCTCTTGTCCAAAAATAAAGCCAAAAACTTATGTCTTTTGAATCAATAACAATCTTGCAGATGGGGTGGGTGATGAATGAGGTATTACGATTATACCCTCCGGCTCCAAACGTTCAACGACAAGCAAGGCATGACATTCGAGTAATGGGCAACAATAAACAGGTAATGATCATCCCCAAGGGGACCAACATGTGGATCGATGTGGTGTCGATGCACCACGACGAGACTCTTTGGGGAGAAGATGTGAATGAGTTCAAACCGGAGAGATTCAAGGAGGATGGAATCCATGGAGGGTGCAAGCACAAGATGGGATTTTTGCCATTTGGGTTTGGGGGAAGAATGTGCGTTGGGAGGAATTTGTCCATGATGGAGTACAAGGTTGTCTTGACAATGATCCTATCTAGGTTTTCTATTTCATTGTCACCAAAGTATAAGCATGCCCCTTCTATATTGTTGTCTTTGAGGCCTATGCATGGTTTGCCTCTTGTTTTTAAGCCTCTATAAATTTTTTTTTTAATTGAGCCTTGATGGTTAGAGGTTCATTTCAATTAGTTCAATCGTGTCGGATGTGGTAGCATATGGAGTAGTATTTTGTAGCAAAATTCTCTTTTATAAAATTTTTTAATTTTCTACTCCCTCTGTCACATTTAAGATGTTTTGTTTCATTTTTGCACACAATCCAATGCATTTTTTCAATCGTTAATATCTTAAAATATATACAACAAAAAATTATTTAAAATATGAAGTATATTATAATATTACATGATTATACGATTCTAACAACATCCAACTCGACTATTTTTTTTCAAACATATACTTGGAATAATATTGAGTCAAAGTTAAACAATGAACATTGCAAAAAAGTCAAACCAGACATCTTTCCTGGGATGGAGGGAGAATTAAGTTTTATACTTTATTTTCGTTCAATGTTTTTAACATAAAAAAAAATTGTGTAATAGGATACATGCATCAGAGCATTTATATTTAAATGTCAATTAAAGATAATGAGAAAGAATATCATTATTGTTTAACTTATAAAAGGAAATTAAGAGAGTGTATTGGGATTGGAGGTCTCACATTGTTAAATCAAGATCAATATTTTTAACAATTAAGAAATTCGATTCTTTTAAGTGTACGTAGTAGGTGATAATGAAACAAAGTGCCAAATGAGGACATCCTGTGAGCACACAGGATAAACAGTCGAATGTAGATATTTGTTGTGTTGACCCGTTTTCTCATTCCAATCCACCGGCCCATGAGGATTTATCACAGGCCCAAACCCAAACAATACTAAATACTCTGTCCCACCCAGCAACGTATAACGGTTAATAATTTAAATTGTGTACAACGAAAAATTATAAAAAGTTATTATCTAAAACTACAATATTAGATTAATCTAAAAAAATCTCATTTAACTATGTTTTTTTTCCTTAGATAGTTATGATAGATAAAAATTCGAATTAAAGTTAAACAATTAATAGCACCAAAAAACCATCGGTAACAAAAACAATGAGACGGAGGTAGTAAAATTACTTCTATCCCTTCTCTAACGTTTAGACAATACATAGTTCCCATAATTCAAAATCGCGCTCCTCCTTCTAAGGTGGTAGAATCCTTCTTCCTCTCCAAGTTTCCACCATTGTTCCTTCGATCCCTTGTTGAGAGTTTCCGGCAAGGTTTCGTGAGGGTTGTGTGGTGAGTGAGAGTGAGCAGCTGTGAGAGAGTCTCCACTTCTGAGAGTTGCTGCTGTGAAGGTTCCGCCGTTGCTGTGGGCTGAGTGCTGTGAGAGGGTTCTCCGGGGAAGGGAAGTCGGACAGTGTAAAATTTAGGTGTAAATGTATATGATTATAAAAGATATTTATATTATAACCTAATTTGATTACTGCCAATATTATATATAACCTAAAAATGAATTGAAAAAATTAAGTTTTTTGGTGAACAATTTAAAAAATAAGTTTACAATAATATAATTATTATAGAGAATAATTTAATAAATAAATTATTAATAAGATCGTTTGTGTCTTAATTATATAAATTATTTTCTTCTTATATAAACATATTTTCAATGTCGATTTTTTTTTTCAACTATGATCTATTGTGTAAAAAATTATTTAATTGCATGTAAGTATTTATTTAGCTTTTACTTGCACATGCCTAGAGGGAATAGTCTATAGTTCCTTCAATTTAAGAAATTTTTTCCTTCAGAAATTATCTGGTGATTAGAGAATAAGATGATCAAATAATATGATAGATGTCTGGAGCTTACCTAAGATGGATGCGATTCTTTTCCCTTTAGATTGTTGTATCAGCTACCTAGCTATGCTTCAAAATTGATCCTCGATGGGGCAACAGAAGCCCAAAGTAGACGCTGTTCTGTAGAACTTATTTTCAGGACTTATTACTTATTCTTATTAAAATCAGACCAGATCAGACCATACCAGATCAGACCACACTATATATATAACTGTAATAATTAGATCATATCAGACCAGACCAGAACTTATAAAATTTAGATCAGAACAACTTATTTCCAGCGAAGAGAACAGGGCCTTATAAGGTAAGCATTTTACCTACCAATTTCTCTACAATGTCCATCTAATTAGGTAAGTAATTTAGAATAAGACTATTCTAGAAACCAAAATGTCTTTTAGGTTTCTCTTTTTGTGCTGCCCCTCAATCGAGCTATCATCTCTCATGTTCTTATAGTACTCCTATTGCCGATCACTCGTGTTTCCAAGTATGCCATATCATTTACCAGGTACTGCTCCAATTGGGCATGGTGATGACATTTGTCTTAGAGAGTTCCAGTGAACTTGTGTCTTGAAACTTTGTTCATTCGGTTACGGTCTTATGGATTTTGATATATGTAGTGACTGGACATCACTTCTAGAAAGATCTCTCCCTCAGCAAATAGCAATTACATAAGCCAAGAGAGACCGGGAATTGGATGTGCTTTCTCGTTACCATTCAATAATCATTCCTGCCGAATCTTTATAATATTGAGCATGAATTAGCGTTTGGGAATGCTTATTTGAGAGCTTTTGGTAGCTTTTTTTTTTGTATTAAAATTGTAGCCTCTGTACACTTGTTTTTGAGAGTTTTTGGATGCTTTTGGTAGCTTCTTTTTAAAAACTACATCTTGTAGCATTCAAAATAATCTAGCAAGTTTATTATTATGTCCAATTACAATTTTAACCAAATAACCAATCCAACTACCTTATAGTTTACATAAATATTTGTCCATTTATGTCATTTTATAAATTTTATGACAGCTACAACTAATTGTACCAAACACTTAATATCTAACAAAAGAAAAAAAAAAAAAAAAGAAGAAGAAAAAAAAACAAGAAAAGAATCATGGTAACCTGTTTTCGGAGAAAAAGGGGGCCGAAGCCTATATTATACCAAACTTTGCAAAAGATGGACCAAGCCACAAAGGTCAAGAGCTAGGAGCTCAACATATTATCTGTGTAATGCCTAACATTATAGCACGATCATATTCAACAATGTCGACCAATTCTTTCTGGAGCCTGCACTATGCTTGTTGCTTCCAAAGACTCTGCATGAGGTTTTACATAATTAGGTGGTCTCTCACTCCAGTTTGAGTTAATGCCTTTGGCTCTGGCTCGTTTGCTGGCATGGGTTGAAGGGTCTTCTACAGAAACCGCGGTGTGTTGGCTCTTTGGAATGGTTGTCTGTATCCGACGAGCAATTGCGCCAGATGGTTGAATGATCCAATCCGAAGTGGGGGAGGCTGGATGTGGGAGCTCGAAGGGTGGGGATTTAGGATTTGCAGAAGCTGTGGGTGAAACCGTCCTTGGGGAATTAGGATATGAATTCCTTTTAGAAGAAGAAGGAATCGATCTAGGGAGTTGATCAGTTCTCAGGGGAGCTGTGACATTAGTGTGCGTCATTCTGGGATTACCGTTGTCTTCTTGAATGTCAGAAAGGGATGAAAATTGATTACTAGTAATGGCGGGGGCCTTTCGTCGAACATCTGGTGGTTTGGTCGTGAGCTTGGCAGGACGGCGGCGTTGATGAGCAATCATCCAAGGGCCGAATGCAGAAACCAAGGGCTGGTGGTTTGTCCATTTATGTCATTTTATAAATTTTATGACAGCTATAACTAGTTGTACCAAATACTTAAATAAAACTAACATCTTAAAAAAAAAAAAAAAAAAAAAAAAAAAAAAAAAAAAAACACAACTACTACTACTAAGAAAAGAATCATGGTAACATGTTTTCATTATCGCTAATGATATGTACCAAACACATATTTTTTTTTAGTTAATAAATTTTTTTTTTAAAAAAAAAAGAAGAAGAAGAAAAGAACCAAATAAAAAGAAAACATTTACTCAAGCCTGGGGAACCATATACTTAAAAGACATAAATTGAGGAATAAAGATCATAATCGTTCTGTAATTTATCCTTAACTCAAAACTCGTTCAAAATATATTTGAATTTTTCAATTGGGCCTGTAACTTAATTAATAATTATCAATTCAGTCCTCTAAACCACTAATGACAATTAGTGTGAAATACAATATTCATTTGGTCTCATAACTTATATACATAATGTCAATTTGGTCCCACAATCTTTCATAGCCTGTATAAGTTATTCAGAAAAAAAAAAAAAAAAATGGTCCCACAATCTTTATATAATGCCACTAAAAGTATATGGACTAAATTGACATAGAGATAAGTTATGGAACCAAATGAATATTACGTTTCGCACTAATCTCCATTAGTGGATTGGAGAAGTGAATGAGTCGTCATTAATGTCGTTACAAAATCGATTGGAAAATTTTAAATATATTTGGACAATTTTTCGAATGAATGATAAGTTATAGGACTAATTTGGTTACTTCCATAAATTGAAGAGGAGTGTATACTATATAGCGGTCATTTTAATTTTCCAATTAGACAGCAGAAAATTCGTCAATAAAACCTTAATAGAGTAACATTACATGGAAATTGGAATAAGTGTCGCTTTCCAATGTATTTTGTGGTCGAGATACAAATTCAACTAAAAGAATGTTTGGTTAAGCTACAAGAAAATAGATTATCTGATTATTGTATTTTCAAAACATAAATAATCAATTTAACAGCTGAAAAAATATACTGTAAACCTGATTATTTATGTTTTGAAAACAGAATAATCAAATAATCTGTTTAATATTGCTTATCCAAATACCCACTAAGTCTAATAATTAATTGCAATATTTTATTTTTTGTTGTTTAGTTTTTGCCGGTGACCTAATATATGTTAGAATGTTAAACTTAATTTTGTAATAGATAATTCTAGAAGAAGACTTTAAGATAATAGTATGAAAATTCTAGAAGAATAAAGAGGAAGAGAATATGATAGAAATTGATAGAAAATTCTAGAGATGTGTAGGAATGATCAAGAAAATATTTAAGAATTATTGTAATGTAATATTTGCTAGATTTATCTAGAATTATCCATGCCTAGTATAAATAGGTGGTGGCATGGATCATTTTGTAACAACACAACAAGAAGAACAAGTGAGTTGAGTTGTAATAAAACTTTCTCAAGCATCCTTCTCTTCTTTCAAACCTTTCAAGTTCCATATTAACACTTAGCCTCTAACCTCTCAAATATAAAACCATACGTCCACAAATATTTACACACCAAAATATCTCTTCCTCCATATTTTATCCTCCAACAAAGTGGTATCAGAGCCATAAGGTCCTCCTTTCCTCCATGTGAAAGATGGCTAACAACCTACAATCTTTCCAAGTCCCTTTACTTAATAAGATCAACTTTGATAATTGGAGTATCAAGATGAAGGCACTTTTAGGTGCTCATGATGTTTGGGAGATTGTAGAGAGTGGTTACGAACAACCACAAGATGAGGCATCACTATCCCAACAACAAAAGGATCGGCTACGAGATGTAAAGAAGAGGGACAAGAAGGCTCTCTATCTCATCTACCAAGCATTGGGAGAAGATGATTTTGAGAAGATCTCAAGTGCAACCACCGCTAAGGAAGCATGGGAGAAGCTTCAAGTATCATGCAAAGGAGCCGATCAAGTTAAGAAGGTACGCCTCCAAACTTTGCGTGGTGAATTTGAGTCCCTACAAATGAAAGAGTCCGAGTCCGTTTCGGATTATTTTACTAGAGTTTTGACGGTATCAAACCAAATGAAAAGAAATGGTGAAAAATTGGAGGATGTTAGAATAATGGAAAAGATATTGCGTTCACTAACTCCCAAATTTGAGCATATTGTGGTGACTATTGAAGAAACTAAAAATTTGGAGGAGATGACTATTGATCTCTTGATGGGGTCACTACAAGCATATGAAGAAAAACATAAAAGAAAGCAAGACATAGTTGAGCAATTATTAAAATTGCAAGTGAGGCCAAAAGAGAATGATGAAGGCCCAAGTGATGATCGTTTTGGGAGAGGTCGTGGACAAAGTCGAGAACGTGGACGTGGACGAGGAAGAGGACGAGGACAAGCAAGAGGGGGCTATGCAAATAGTGGAGAAAGAAAAGAATTTGGTCATGGAAGGAGTAACCCGAAGTCGAGGTATGATAAATCTTCTATAAAATGCTATAATTGTAAAAGATTTGGGCATTATGCTTCCGAGTGTTGGAAAGAAAAACAAAAGGTTCAAGAGAAGGCCAACTTCGTTGAGAGCAAGAAGGAAGAAAATGCAAGTGTGCTCTTGGCATACAAAGGAGAAAATGAAAGGCAAGATGATACTTGGTACCTCGATACGGGAGCAAGCAACCACATGTGCGGCAAAAGGAGCATGTTCGTGGAGTTGGATGAATCGGTAAGTGGCAATGTCTCCTTTGGTGATGAATCAAAAATTCCAGTTCAAGGAAAAGGAAAAATTTTGATTCGCTTAAAAAATGGTGGTCATGATTTCATCTCGAATGTCTATTATGTGCCCAACATGAAAAATAATATATTGAGTTTGGGACAACTCTTAGAGAAAGGTTATGATATTCACTTGAAGGATTATAACCTTTCAATAAGAGATAAGGAAAATAATTTGATAGCGAAGGTGCCAATGTCGAAGAATAGGATGTTTCTACTAAATATTCGGAATGATGTAGCAAAATGCCTTAAAGCTTGCGTTAAGGATAAGTCTTGGTTATGGCATCTACGGTTTGGGCACTTAAATTTTGGAGGATTAGAGTTGTTATCAAGGATGGAAATGGTAAGAGGATTACCATCCATCAAGCATCCCGACCAACTATGCGAAGGATGTATACTTGGGAAGCAAGCTAGAAGGCCATTCCCAAAGGAGTCAACCTCGCGAGCTAAAAAGCCGTTGGAGTTAATCCACGCCGATGTTTGTGGACCGATCAAGCCAAGTTCTCTAGGTAACAACAATTATTTCCTGCTCTTCATTGATGATTTCTCTAGAAAAACATGGGTGTATTTCTTGAAGCATAAATCAGAAGTATTTGAAGCCTTCAAGAAATTTAAAGTTGCCGTTGAAAAGGAGAGCGGACTAGAAATCAAATCCATGAGAACCGACCGAGGTGGTGAATTCACATCCAATGAGTTCATGGCGTATTGTGAAGCAAACGGGATCCGGAGGCCTCTCACTGTTCCAAGATCTCCTCAACAAAATGGTGTAGCAGAGAGGAAGAATAGAACCATAGTGGAGATGGCGCGCAGCATGTTGAAGACGAAGAATCTTCCAAAAGAATTTTGGGCAGAAGCAGTGGCATGCGCGGTGTACCTATCCAATCGATCTCCAACTCGAAGTGTATGGGGAAAGACTCCACAAGAAGAATGGAGTGGGAGAAAGCCCGGAATCGCTCATCTAAGAGTATTCGGGAGCAAAGCATATGCTCACGTGGCAGACGAGACAAGAAGAAAGCTCGACGACAAGAGTGAGCCATACATATTCATCGGGTATGACTCTAACTCTAAAGGCTACAAGTTATTTAATCCTGATACAAAGAAAACTGTCATAAGTCGAGATGTGGAGTTTGATGAGGAAGGAGCATGGGATTTTGGATCCAACATCAATAATTACAATTTCATTATTCCACAACTCGGAGACCAAGAAGAAGTTGAGCAAGTAGAAGAAGTTCAGGAAGAGCCAGTGACTCCACCTGCTTCACCAACGCAAGAAGCTGAAGACTCGCCACCATCGTTTTTGAATGAGAGAACTACATCACGAGTGAGGAGCCTCAATGAGATCTATGATGACACTGAAAGGTTAGAAGATCTCACACTTTTCTGCTTATTTGCTGATTGTGAACCATTAACCTTTGATGAGGCAGCACAAAGCAAAAAGTGGAGAAAGGCAATGGATGAGGAGATCAAATCCATAGAGAAGAATAATACATGGGAGCTAGCAACATTGCCAAGAAATCAAAAAGCAATTGGAGTCAAATGGGTGTTTAAGGCAAAAAAGAACTCTAAGGGAGAAATTGAGAGATACAAAGCAAGGCTCGTTGCTAAAGGATATAGTCAAAGAGCCGGAATTGACTATGATGAGGTATTTGCTCCCGTGGCTCGCCTTGAAACTATAAGACTAATAATTTCTCTTGCAGCCCAGAATAGATGGAAAATCTACCAGATGGATGTCAAGTCAGCCTTCTTGAATGGAGTGATTGACAAAGAGATCTACATCAAGCAGCCACCAGGCTATGAGGTGAAAGGGCAAGAAGACAAAGTCTTGAAGTTGAAAAAAGCTCTATACGGGTTAAAGCAAGCACCAAGGGCATGGAACAGCAGAATTGACAAGTATTTGGAGGATAATGGTTTCACAAAATGCCCACATGAGCATGCCCTTTACGTCAAAGTTAAAGGTGATGATATCTTAATTGTTTGTTTGTATGTAGACGATCTTATCTTCACCGGAAACAACCCAAAGTTGTTTGAAGAATTCAAGAAGGCTATGACCAAAGAATTTGATATGACTGACATCGGGCTGATGGCGTACTACCTCGGTGTGGAGGTTAAGCAACTTGAGCATGGAGTCTTCCTTGCACAAGAAGGCTATACGAAGGAGATTCTTAAGAAGTTCAAGATGAAGAACTGCAAGCCAACAAACACTCCAATGGTCAGTGGAAATAAATTATCCAAGCATGATGAAGGAGAAAAGATAGATCCAACAATGTTCAAGAGCTTGGTTGGAAGCTTAAGGTACTTAACCTGCACAAGGCCAGATATTCTATATGCTACAGGGTTTGTGAGTCGCTTTATGGAGAATCCAACCACTACACACTTGAAGGCAGCAAAAAGAATTCTCAGATATCTCAAAGGTACACTCAACTATGGCCTACTTTATTCAAGTACTAATAATTATCAGCTTGTTGGCTATAGTGATAGCGATTGGGCTGGAGACAATGATGATCGAAAGAGTACAAGTGGGTTCGTATTCTTCATGGGAGGTACTGCATTCACTTGGATGTCAAAGAAGCAACCAATTGTGACATTATCTACGTGTGAAGCTGAGTATGTAGCTGCCACTTCGAGTGTTTGTCATGCTATCTGGCTAAGGAGTTTATTAAAAGAGCTTGGATGGCCACAAGAGGAGCCCACAAGGATTTATGTGGACAATAAGTCAGCGATTGCATTAGCAAAGAATCCAGTATTTCATAATCGGAGTAAGCACATCGACACTCGGTTCCACTACATTAGAGACTGCATTGCGAAGAAAGAAGTCCAAGTGGAGTATGTGAAGTCAAAAGATCAAGTCGCCGACATTTTCACTAAACCCCTCAAGTATGAAGTGTTTGCAAGACTCAGGAGCTCGCTTGGAATGCAAAATCAAGTTTAAGAGGGGGTGTTAGAATGTTAAACTTAATTTTGTAATAGATAATTCTAGAAGAAGACTTTAAGATAATAGTATGAAAATTCTAGAAGAATAAAGAGGAAGAGAATATGATAGAAATTGATAGAAAATTCTAGAGATGTGTAGGAATGATCAAGAAAATATTTAAGAATTATTGTAATGTAATATTTGCTAGATTTATCTAGAATTATCCATGCCTAGTATAAATAGGTGGTGGCATGGATCATTTTGTAACAACACAACAAGAAGAACAAGTGAGTTGAGTTGTAATAAAACTTTCTCAAGCATCCTTCTCTTCTTTCAAACCTTTCAAGTTCCATATTAACACTTAGCCTCTAACCTCTCAAATATAAAACCATACGTCCACAAATATTTACACACCAAAATATCCCTTCCTCCATATTTTATCCTCCAACAATATATACCGTCAATTAAATGTAATCGATTGACACGACATCCATGTAGCCAAATTCCATAAATGAGGAAGCAAGAAAATATTTTTTTTTAAACAGTGATACTAATGTGTCGGCAAATGTGTGGGAGTTCAAACCACACAAATTACAAAAGGAGGATAAAGGGAAGAGAGTAGGAGGCCGGGTGGGGATCGAACTCCCAACCTATGGGTGAGAGAATGAGAACTTGACCACTAGTGTAAGTCCCCAACACCAGGAAGCAGGAAAATATTACGCTCTAGATTTCTTTTAAAAGAAAAATATTGATACTGGAATATGGACAAAAGAATGTGAGAGCCTAAATTACATAGATTATAAATAAGGGGGAGAGATTGACGATCCTCCAACATTCACCTATAAGGTTGTAAGATATGAGACACACCAAAAGACTAAGTCTTTGTCCAATGAAATTTTCAGATTTTTTTTTCTTTTTTAATACCCGGTATCCCCAACCAACCAAATATCAAATCACGTTCGATGTTTCAATTTATTTAAAATTGAACATATACATATGTAGAATTATTTGAAGCAGCAAAAAAATATTTTTTTGGGCCATTACAAGGCTCCAATCCATATTAGAGCCACTAGCAATTGAATTTCCAGAATTTGGGCCACATCAAGGCATTCGAGCTGACTTTCAAGCCGAATGGACGTAAATTGCACCTGTGTGGGCCGCGTGTTGCCCGCTTGCTCAAAACGCAACGCGCCATATCACTTGACCCGAATTTAGAATGCGGTTTTGAGAATTCCCAAATATTAAACCCTAATTCAAGCTTTAGGGTCATTACGCATGCAGACTTCGTCTTGAACCACGAAGTATTATCGTCTTGCTGAGGCGATCACCGAAGTGCAAACGCAATGGGGAGCTCCGATTCATCAACGCAGGAGGATAATTGGTATGGGCTTCGTCCATAGCAATGTGGGTAGGTAGGTTCTACGGCTGCCCTTAACGGCGTGTAAGTCTTCCTCCTATGATTGTGGGTTTGTATTGTAAAAATGTAGTTTGATGGTGTGGTAATATTGTGATTTAGATTTTAGAAAATATTTGGGTTATTTTGGGTGCCTGATTTATTAGAGGAAATTGGGAGAGAGCATATGCAAGAGGAAATTAGGATGTTGAAGAAGGAGAACCATCACTTGAAGATTTTGTATGTTTTATTTTTTGTTTGCATTGCGATAATAGGTGGTTTGAGCAATGCCTTGTATGATAACAAAAACTGCTTGAATGTAAAGCAGATTCGTTAATTATATGTTGGATGAAGTAATGTGTTAGGTGTATAGGGTAGAATGTATTATGAATATATTTTGGGGAAACTGCTACTTGGTTGTCGTGTAATGTGGATTGATTTTGAATGTGGAATGTTTACCATGGAGAATTCAAATTGATGTCACAAAATTATAATTATTATTCTTAATCAGCTGTTGTGTGCAGTCCATCTACTTAAAAAAAAAAGTGTTGAAGAGCATTGTAATTGGTATATATTTATGCCATCATCTTCAAATTGATTGTGCGCAGATACACGTCACAAATAAGCCCTTTAATGGATTGAAGTGTTGAAGAGCATTGTAATTGGTATAATATTTCTGGAATTGATATTATATTTATACCATCATCAAGCTAAGGGTGTATTGGTTTGAGATTTTATTAGACTTTTATGAACTTGAGAAAAAGTCGGTGGATTTAGAAAGTCCATAGACTCCACGTAGAGTTGATTGATATGTATAGAGTCCATGAAGAGTCTGGCTGATTTTAGAGAGATTTCGTATAGTTATAATTTTTAAGAGAATCCATTAAAATCTATAAAGAATTAAAATCCATAGAGTGTTGAATACCTCTAGATTTTCAAAAACTTTTTAAAATCTGAATTGAATACCTCTAGATTTTTAAAGACTTTTTAAAATTTGAATTGAATACACCTAGATTTTTAAAGACTTTTTAAAATCTAAATTGAATACACCCGAACTTTCAAAGTCAAAAAAAATCCTATAGAGTCTCAATCCAATACACCCTTGTAAAACTCATATACTACTATTATTAATTTATTAATGACGAAAACGATCACTGCATACCTTCACTATGAAACAAGAAGATCACCAGCTTACAAAGAAATTCATTCAAAGTGAAAACTGACAGTTGGTTTGTCACGTTTCATAACATCCCCAAATATGGGCTCATCATAATCATTGCCACATTCATAACATCCCTAACATCAGAATGAGTACCAAACAACCAACAAACAAAAAGGTAAAACTGACAGTTGGGAAATATGGCATGAGAAGTGTTTCAAGTTTTGGTTTATCACTACAAAAGTTGCCATAGTTCTTTCAAAGAACCGAGTCAGAAACAAGCATGTTAGCTTCATTTCTTCACACGGCCACTGCCACCGCCATCACTTGATTCCAGGTTGTGTGATATACGCCCCCTGCGGCCAACTGTGAATTGTGGTGCTCGCCATGATCCACCTCTGTAGGGGCTTGCCTTCTCAACAGGTAATGGACCAAGGCCTTGCATTTGTTGGTTGATAGAAGGGCCTGGAACTAGTGGGCCGTGTCGTTCCAGCAAATGATCCTGAGTGATAACCGGTTCTTCACCCTCATCTTTGTCTCCAATTCCACCAACAGGAGATGTAGGTGGAAGTAGCAGAGGCTGTGTTTGAGCAAAAACATATAAAGCCATTATAAGCTCTACCATATCCAGGTAATAAACATAAAAAAAAAATATTCAAATTTCAGCAAACAAGCATAACAAACGAGGAGAATCTAACTCTAGACAGACTCAACAATGATAATGTTTCAACTACATTCTGCTCCCACCCATTAAGTATATGAATATTTATCACTTTCAAGACAACAATTCAATTTATTATTAATACTATCCAACTTTTCTTGGGAGAGCAGCACACTGCTAGCTGTTACATTCACCAATAATTTCATATTAATCAAGGCATGAGGTTTTAACTTTATTAATACTATACTTGGATTGTTTTGGCTGAAGACTTAGTAGTAAGATTCATATATGATTTCTATTTCCACTTATTAGATGTTCTAAATGTCAAAAAGTTGCAAATCAATTCTAACTATCGCTCTTCACAGAATGTGATATACGGCCGTGCTTAAACACACTTCAATTTCTACACAAGAAGAAGAAAGCTCTCAATATGGTCTGATTTCTTTCACCTCCGGCCTTTTTTTTGACCTGTATAGTTCTTCAAAAATGGTATTTAGCTTTTAACACTAAAACAGTGAATGCGTTTGCTGGAAAGTAAAAACAAAATAGGTGCTCACAGTATGTTGGGGTAGCCAATTTTCCTTCCCATTCGCTCTTCGAAGACCCATTCATCCACCTTCCACTCCGCACCACGGCGTGCGATTCTTCCTAGGGTTAATTTTAGGTATCGGGGAAAAGGGAGTCACCGAGCTATTCAATTTTTGGTGCTGTTAATCTCGCCCGAATGATGGAATTTTTTCACCAGAATATCCAAAACCGTGTCTTCCCTTGTCTTAAATCGTGTTGCTATTGAAAACGTGTTGCGCATTTTACAGCAATTAAGCAAGTGGGCAACACGCGGCCCACACAAGTGCAACTTACGGTCGTTTGGCTTGAAAGTCACCCTGAATGCCTTCATGTGGCCCAATTCTGGAAATTAGCGCAAATGTGGAATTGGAGCCTTGGACCAAAATAATATTCATCTCAAAAAATATTTGAAGCACTGGAAACCCAAGCCCAACAATACTACCTAACACATTAGGGTTTATGAGAAAAAGCTAGGGCACTTGTAGAATGAAACCTGTGGCTTGGAGGAAGAGAGGAGACAGTGGAATAGAACAATTCAAGGTGCTATCGACGCTTCATTAAGCTCTCATCAAGGTATGGAATACCTATTTTTCTTGTGCTAGTGAAACTTGAAGGTGAGTGGAAACTATTTTTGTTTTTGTGAGAATTAACGCAGAGGAAGCACTTTTATGTCGATACTGTTTATTTCTTCTACTGAATATAGTTTATAGTTTGGGTGCTTACAAAAGTAGGGATGTAGATGTGTTGAGCATCCCTTTTTCGTTGCAACTGAGCATAACATTGCTTGCCGGGGAGCAACATTGATGGAATTAGTTGATTCATGGTTACCTGTTTTCATTATCGCTAATGATATGGAATGCTTGAAATGTTCCTTTAAATGCTCATTATCTGCCCTAGAATTCATTCATTATGGTCTAGGCTTCAATTTGATCGTCTAACATGGTGTCGTGGGTGGATCAACTGCTTTCTTTGATCTTTACTTTTGAAGCAACTCATGTGGTAGGATTAGGCTATATGGTTTAGAATTCCCTTGAGAGTTGAATCTGCTCATCAATTAATTAATGAGATAATCAGGTGTTGATTTCTCCTTTAAATTTTGAATTGAGAAACAATGTTTAGTAATTTTCTATCTATGTGTCCGGGGAGGTGTGGGGTAATGGGTTCTATTCTAATGATAATTATGTTTCTCTTCTTGAAGTAAAATTATGTCTATGATCATGCTGGATGAAGTCACATCTCTGTTGCTCCATTTTGCTGGGATTGAAAATGATCAAGTTAAGGAGAAAACATGACGGTTTGAGTAGTGTTATTTTGAATTGCATTATCTTAAGATATGACTTATGAGGTTCACTTAATAACAAAGCAATATATATATAGTTATATATGTATTAGCTGGATACATGTTTCATACTATAAGCATTATGAAAAGAAAAAAAGGAGTATCTTCATGTGCCTAGAATGGATAAGAATGGTGAGTATAGAGGGATATGTCAGTTTACCAAATGAATGAGTTCCCAATCGAGAATCCTCACTTGCTTGAGGATCTTTCCTTGTGTTTTTAGTGCGTAAATGACTATTATAGCCAGATGTACATGCTTATATGACTCGCCTGTGAAAATATAGTCAATTCCGTATCTGTTATCTGTAGAACTAGGGGGAACAGTCTATAGTTCCTTCTTTATAAGAAGATTTTTCCTTCAAAATAATCTTGTGATTAAAGAAGATGATCAAATAATATGAGAGCAGAGGTCTGGGGTTTATCCTAAGATGGATGTGATTCTTTTCACTTTTGATTGTTGTATCAGCTACGTATGCTTGAAAATTGATCCTCGATGGGGCAACAGAAGCTCAACATTTTGTTTTTGGTAGCAATAGAATATGATTCCTTATAAGTAAAGCATTTTACTTACCAATTTCTCCACAATGTCCATCTAATTAGGTAGTAATTTAGAATAGACTATTCTAGAAATAAAATATCATTGGCGGCACCATATGACATCTCAATTCTCCAGGCGTAGGTCTTTTAGGTTTCTCTTTTTGTGCTGTTCCCTCAATTGAGCTATCATCTCTCATTTTCTTCTAGTACTCGTATTGCCGATCACTCATGTTTCCAAGTGTGCCATATGCCATATCATTTACAAGGTACTGCTCCAATTGGGCATAGTGATGACATTTGTCTTGAAATATGTGCTGCTGAAATATGTGTTGCTCTTGAAATCCATATAAATGATGTAATGTTGCACAACGCATGTGCTGCTGTCAATGATGTAATCATAGTCCTTCAATTAACAAACTCACTTGATTAAAACAAAAGTTGATGGATCTGAGTTCTCATTGAGATTTGTTGCTTCTACCACATATTGCTTGTAGGTTACAATGCTGGAGAAACATAACATTGAGGTGAAGTTTGAGAAGCCTGATAGTGAAGGATTGCAAAACAACATTAAGGAAGAGACTATTGACTCAAATAATCAGGTGTGTCTTTTATGTATTCCTTTGGCTCGGTTTACATGTAATCGAAAGAAACAATAGCGATGAGGCAAAATTAATACTCCCTCCGTCCCATTTGTATTGTCCCATTTCTTTTGGACACGGTATTTTAGGTAGAATGAGTTATTATGTTATAAAGTGGAGTAAATAGTTGATGTGATGTTTGTTTGAAGGAGTCAAAATTTTCTAAATAAGGAAATGTAACAATTGAAATGGGATGGACCAAAATAGAAAATGGGACATTTGAAATGGGACAGAGGGAGTATTAAGTTTTAAGCGTAACTTCGATAAATTATTGTATTGATATCACCTGAAAATGTTATTTCGCCAATGCAGATCAATATGATGGAGAGAAGCTTTGAACAGGAAAACAGGGCCTTAAAGCTACGAATTTCTGAACTTGAGAAAAAATTAGAAGAGGCCACCCAAAATTTGGTTGCTGCTCAATCAACTATTGCTTCTAAGGATATCGAATTGTCCACATTGCAAAAGAAGCTTCCTTTAGTTGATGTTCCATTCGCATTGAATGAGGAAACAAAGCTAGAATCTTCAGACTCCAAATCAATGAATGAAAATCCATCTCTGACAGTTGATCCGGAAATTCCGGAAGTTAAAGAGCTCTATGATATTCTGAAGTCGCTATCAATCGATTTGTCAAAGGACATTCAATCTCAAAAAATGGCCAGCTACAACAAGTAAGCAAATACATTAAATGGATTTTTATTATGGCCTGCGTTCATATGTCTTTATGATTTCTGTTAAGCAGATCAAAACCATGATGAAGAATGTGGCTGGGGAACTTCGCAAATAAGGTTAATCCTGTTTGTGGAATCTGGATATGAATTCTTATTTTGTTTTGTGCTTGCCCATGGCCTTAGAGGATAGTCCTGAGCAGTTTATGAATCAAGCATTTTGTCAATGAAGTCCATTGTTTTTCTATAAAAATTCAGTAGTTGGGAAGGTGTGACTATACATTTGATGGGGCCTCCTTCACCACCCATGTGCAAGATGGGAGTTTCATTTTCTTGCATTTCTGACAAGAGTATTACTAATGGAATGCAACTTGTATAGTGTTGCTGTATTGGGAATTAATTTTGAAAGTGATGGTGCCTTAATTTTTGAAATTTGGAATTAACATCTTTCTTCATAGTTGTATATTATGAAAGTTTCAATTGTTTTATGAAAATGATACAAATGATAAAAGTATAAAACAACAAAAGAGGAAACTTAAAAAGAAATGCTGGTTCGTGGAAAATAAAGTTAAACCTTCCTAGTTGCTCCAGTCCTACTTTGTTGTTTTCACTTTTTATCAATTTTTTTTAAAAAAATATGTATAATTTTGACATAATGGCCACAAATTATCAGAGATTGGGTTTTAAAGCATTATGCTTCAAAGAAAGTGATTGGTATCAAAATGCACAATCAAGATGTAGGTAAAGATTTAATCTCGAATTTAAATGTTAATTTTTATTGAAGGAATATTTCTTCCTCTCTCTATCTCCCTCAAAACAAATGCACAATATATTTTTAATTAAGCTGTCAATCACTATTTAAAATAAATAACATAGGATTTCTATTAATCAAATAAATGAAAAATCTACGAAGAAAGGAAGTAGTGGTTCGTAGCCGGAACATCTCGCAAGCCAAGTTAGGGGATTATGTTTAAAGGATTTATCTTTGATTGATTACTTTTATGAGATGATTAAGTTACTTTTATCAGAGGGTAAATAAGTGATCATATGTGGCTAAAGGGATTAGAGCAAGCATTTTCACATCAATTTCCAATCTACAATTTTTGCCCAAGCCTTTTCCAATCAATTTTCACATCTCAAAAACTAGCACTTAAAACGTGCAGTGACAATTTATTGACCGTATGTCCGTATCTGACAATCTGCCCCAAAGAAATGAAAACAAAAAACTGAAAAAGGGATTTGAATTTGAAAATTACAGAATCCAAAGGCGGTATTCCATGAGATCATGTGTGCTAAACGAAACGTTTCAAATTATTCACTTTAGTTTCCCGTTGTACATAGATTTTTATCCTATATTTTAATAGGGACAAGAATCTGAAGTATTGCTGATTGGGGAAAATATAAAGATTCAACAAATCACGAACAAGACAAATATGTAAAATAATACTGAAAGTAAAAGAAACAAACGGGTGCCTCGTCTTTATTGCAAAGAACATTTCTTGCATTGATTCTTCCTTTCTCCAATCAGAGAAGTGATATACTATTAATTAGTTGATTATTACTTTAGGGATAAATAACGCAGTATCAGTATATGAAAAAAAAAAAAACCATTGCAAAGAAGAGGAATTCTTAAAATAGAGGAAGATTTGGCGGGAAGCGAACGTGCATCCATTGTTTCTCATACGACACCAGATGGCTCCATCCGATCTGCTCTAGTATCGAAAGCTTCAGCTCGTAGAATTTTTTCTTAGGAGGTTGGCCGTCCTCTTGGATCATGTCTGTTAAAACCTGTTGGAGGAGTGAAGTAAGGGGTCCATGTTAATTAAGCGTTCATCAGCAATGGCTAAAGGTAAGAGGTAAGATATCCCTTTGCTAAACAAATTCCCAACAACTCCGCATAGTCCATCTCTAAATTTCCAAAAGTACCTTTACTGCTGATCCAAGGCGTCCTTTACGCCTTTCGCGAATAACAAAGAGGGTTCCATATCGCGGAGATTTCACATCCACCCATTTTTTGAGTTCTTTGAAGTTCTTTTCAAATGGATCTTCCTCTTCGCCTCGAGTGCCCTCCTCAACTTTCTCGCCCTGCAATAGCCATTCCAATCAGAATGAGCTATATTGTGAATAGTAGAAGCGAATGGTGAGAGGAGAAATTTCACCAGCATTGATATTTTATTGAGGAAACAATGGTGCAATTTGTTGACAGGAATATAAACTTGGGGGATAAAATGGAGCTAATGGAATGATTATTAAGATGGAACTTTTACCTTTAACTTTTCGATCTCTGCTAAAGCCAATCCCTTCTGATATAAAGCTTCCGCAAATTGGTCGCGGGTTGTCTCCATTTTCTTCTTCAATTTCTACGTTACAACACACACCACACCGTAAACCATTGAATAGTTATTTAGATTAAAAAAGAGACACACAAATGTGTCTTAAGCAACAATAAAAGCTCACCTCTGCACCCTCATCTTCGGGATCGTACTTGAGTGAAAAATATTTCGCCATTTCATCTGTATCGACACTTCCAATAACCTCATCTGCAGCACTAATAATCTGCAAGAAAAAGGGGGAGACACAATTGCAAATCAGAACTATCAACCAAAAGCAACAGTTGCTAGCAGTATATCCCATTCCACCAAAAAATGTGAAGAAATAAACAAGCAAGGGCTGCTCAAATTGGACATACATGATATGAGTGTTTTATATTACCTCTTCATAATGATGACATTTGTCTTCGACACTCTGAGATACTAAACCTTCCAATATTTTAGCAAGCAACGGCGTGTATTTTGGGTACTCTACCTGCCAAGTGCCAAGGGTTGATTGAAATGGAGTCTTAAGAAAATTCTTACAGACTGAAAGAAGTTATTATACTAATGCATGAATGACGATAGCATTGCATAAATGGAGTAGTTGAATTAGAATTTGTTTAGCCTAAAACAGAAAATAGACAAGAATGCAGTAAATGGCACGCCTTCCCATGCTGAGCCATGGTTACCTTAAGTGAGTCTGATAACTTTTTCCACTCAGAGCGTTCCTCATCAGTGTTTTGTTTCAGGTTTGATAGAACTCGTATTTTGGCATCCCGAACCTGGACCAAGAATCAAGGGAGTTGGCAAGCCATAAAATTATTTGAACTCATAATCTTGACATGAACGCAGAACATTAAAAGCTATAGGTGTATCCTAATCTGCATATTTTCCCTTCCTACAATCATTTAACCAAAATATAAGTTCCTCTACAGCTCTCTTTCCTCATTGTTTCTCCAATTCCTTGAATGCCTTTGATTTTAAATTAAATAATACTACCTCCGTATTTGTATGTTTTTTACATTGGAATAGTTGACACTATTCACAAACAGACTTTCACATAAAGTTTTATCATAGTTATGTAAATTAAAATATAGTCAAGTGAGATCCTTTTAGATTCGTCTCGTCGTGTAGTTTTTAAATATTGAACTTTTAGAATTTTTACTTGTACCAAACTTGAGTTATTAATGGTTAAAAATGTGCACTGATTTGCGTGAAAAGTGGGAATGTAATAAACTTTGTGATACGGAGGTAGTATGAAGTTTTGCATGGAAGTATCAGTTTGACCATGTCGTAGATTACCAACATGCAGAATAGAATACGAACACAATAATGCTCCCTGTTGATAAGATCCTCTAAGATCGAAGAAAAGAAAGCGAGAAAAATAAATACCACAATTTTCTCTGTGAAATCAGATTATCTGTACCTCTTCTTCAATCTGCTCTGAGACACTCTTGGTGCAACTCGAAGAAGATTCTTTGCTTTTATCCTCATCAACCTGAACAACAGACACAATTCATGTCATATAAATGAAAGAAAAATATGTGTCCCTCAAAAACCACAATGAGATGAATTGAGGTAGAAATGAAGCAATTCATACCTGTGCAGGTGGAACTATATACGATATGGTATAAGATGCCGGGTTCTTCTCTGGGTTTTTGCCCTCATCATTAACATTGAGAGAAACCTTTCCATATGAAATTGACCCAACTAATACAGATCCGGCAGAAAGCCCCTGCAAAAATTACGGAAAGATCAGTGCAAGTATCCAGTTTCTTGAAAAATTGAACATGCAAATTATCGAACTTAGAAATCAAAATACATCATGGCTGCAAGACCTTGGGGATCTTGTCCTTTGGAGGAGGGCCAACATAAAATGCTTCCTTTGTTCTGTTATTTAAAAGAAGAAAATGAGAAACCTTTTTTAAAGTTCATTACAGAACCCCAGGAAATAGATAAACAGAATATATTCCAATGGTATACCCAGGAACCAAAACCGAAGACTTAAAGCTGCTGTTACCAATCACAGGGCCATCAGGTTGTGAATAGAAGCTCAGTTGGATGGCTTCCTACATTTAGAAATTTGTGTGTGTCAAAAAATACATTGCCATACAAGATGACAAAATCCATTCTAAGAAGAGAGCATTGACATCTTCATTAACAAAATGAGAAAAATTAGACAGTTTGTTTTAGCATCCAACTTATTCTTATAAGTTGATTTACCTTCTCTTCCAAGCTTTTCTCAATGAACAACACCAACTGCTTCATCTTATCCAAATACTGCACATTGTCATGTCTGGATCATGACAAAGGATTAGTCTTTCTAACACTCGCTCAATTCGACCAATTAACATTCCCTTCTATTTGAAAAGTTGGTTAAAGAGACTGAAGAAAAATCTTAGTTTACATATCCAAGGTAAGGGTTGTCGGTTACTCACCTTAAGTACAGCTGTAGAGTATAATCACCCTTTGGAACTTTGGCAGTACTTGGATAAACATCACCCATTGCATATAAACGCTATAGTGTTTACATAAAAAATAGTTAGGCTAGAAAATTAGCATATAAAAGATAAAATCGCAAATCGATTGATAGTAGGTTCTATGCACACCATTTAGATGAGAAAGGAACTCCAAGCACAGACAATGAGAATGAAAACCAAGAGGTGAAGACCACTCACCTTGTTAGTATCTGATATCATATAAAATTGAGCTTCAAACTTATTATCATATATCCGATTGTTTAACAAAGGAAGATATGGTTTTATCTCAGCAGCGTCTTCAAATTTGAACTTGTAGCTGCAGAATCAAAGGAAAAATTATATGGCATACATTTATAAGCATAATTACATGATAAAGGATTGCCTTGCACAAAACCAAACCCACGTTAAAATGAGAGCCAGAGTCTGCTTGCCAGATGGAAGTTTGTCCCGCTCAGCCGAGAGAGTAATCAGTTTAGAATCAACTGGACGATGTGGGATTCTTACCTGCAAGTACAATGTAAGACCAGTGAAGCACAACACAAGCATAGGGAAGGAAAAAAGAAAAGAAAGAAAGAAGCAGCAGCAAGGATCATATCACTGGCGTACAAATCAACATACACATCCAGCACAACTATACCTTATTTAACACAGCGACAGGGGCAAGTTTTTCCAATGAAACAAGAGCCTCAACATCAATACGTACAGGAGCTTCACTCCCATCAAGTACAATTTCATCTTTATTGGCAGAAATTCCATGAAATTCAATCTGAGATAATGCAATAAGCCCAGGAATAAGATAAATAATTCAATATATCAAAGATGATGAGAATCCAAATTATTGCGAAAAAATTCAATTGCAAAAGTATTGAACTGGAAAACAAATAAAAGGAAGGAGAATAAAAGGAAATAAAGAATGCAACATTCTAAATGAAACAAAAGATAGTTGGAGGAGAAAAATAAATATTATCATGTGCAGGAAACACAGAATATGCTCAAATAGCAGGAGTGTGCATAACAATACAGTTTAATATATCCAACTAGTTAGCAATCCCCAACCCTTTAAGAAGATTTAAAAAGAAAAATATAAAAAAATATAGAAAATAAATAACAAAAGCAAGAACCAAATCCCTCCCATGCCTGATTTAGTTGGAAAGGCTTTCAATTGTGTGATTTCACAACCGATTCCAGGTCCAAGGAAATATATTATTGACAGCATCGACATATTTGCAAAAATAAATGGAGTTTTGGAAGCAACTGGAACCGTCAATCACACCATTCATTATTAAAACAATAGAAAACATTAAGCATTTTCCACTCCAAAATTTCTACAGTTAGAAACTTAGAATATATATACACACATACATACACACTAATACAGATAATAATGTCTACATGATGCGATGATGGTCCACTGTTTGACTTTTAAATCAACTAAAGATCAAACATGCAAAAAATGATCAGGGTATTAGGATTCAGAACTATAAAGTGGGTATCAATGATAGTTCAGCTTGAATACTCAGTTCATGTTTCCTAAAAGCTAATCTAGGATCCGTGTAGAGATCATCCAATGGCCAAAGTTGTAGTTTGTGTCTGAATGCATGAAGAAGTTTCATTGCAAACCCATCACAAGTTGTTTGCAGGAAATATTACCTCAAAATCTACAACAGTTGTATCGTGGCTTCCTACACCACTTGACCAAAATTGAGCAATTGCTAGTTCCATGGTCCTGCCACCCTCCACTGCAAAGGCAAAGGTTTTGGCAGAAGGAGAGGAAAATGTGGCAACAGTTTCCCATTTAATGGGTCTCTTCAGGGGGTCGATCTATACATAAGAAGCATGTCAACAGGCTCCATATTATTTCCCCTAACAAAGATATTGAACCATGTGCTTTCGCGAGGGGGATTGTGGGGGGTAAACATTCAAAAAAAAAAAAAAAAAAAAAAACCAATCCAAATCTCTACCTGAACAGAATCTATGAAAAATCTTCTAGCTGAACTGAAACCAGATGCTCTCATGGTCACCTCAACCCAGGTGGCACCAATTGGTACTTCTACAAATTTGCGCTCGATATGGCCTATATATATGGGAGTAGAAGTCATTATTCATCACAACTGCAGAATTAAAGCAAATTGTGCTTTTAGATGATGATATACCAGGTACAAACGACATCCCTTTGAATAAGGTAACTGGTGGTCGAGTATCCACACGCTGAGGCTTTGTGATAGTGATAGGAATTCTGAAGAGAGGACCACGCAAAGGAGATTTAGAGTCTAATGCATAGACTTCATAATAATGCAATCCATCCCCAAGAGTGGTAGGATCAACAATTATGCTGCAAAGGAATGACAATGTTGTTATTGAGACTGAATTTTCAGTAATCTAGGGATCGCATTAACTGCATCTAATGATATAGCTATACTTATGCATTTTATAAAAAAGAAAATACTACAGTAAATCTTATACTGTGCCAGGTTAATGAATTATACTGTGATCTTAATTTACATTAAACATAAGAAATAAAATATTACAGTAAATCTTATAGCTCTCAGTAGTAGCAACATTTTCAAAGGACCCACAAAAGGACAACCATGGACTTGCAGCTTAAGCATAATTTAACCCTATCACAACAGTAAATGCCTCATTGAAAAGCCGCTAGATTAAGCAGCTTTGGAATTAGTTGTATTTAGCCATATCACATTGGCAGTATTTAGTTATCTCTTTGGAATTAAGAGCTCGGAATATAGAACTTGCAAAAACCAAAAGTTCAATAAGATCTAATGAGCGCGGAAAACAGGCATAGGGTTTGAAAGGTCTTCCAAGTATATGGATTGGGTAAGATCTGCAATGAAAAGGGTGGTGATCCAGCAAAAAGAATCATTTACTAATATAAGTAATATGAATCCCATTAACACAACTACTTGATCATTTTGTTTAATGCCACATATGATCTGGGATTGGAATTAGCGAAACATATAATTGGATAATGAGTTCAAATTTAAATATAAGTCCATGGACCAAATGAAAAAATGTAGAATTTTAATCCAATAAGACCCAACTGAACCCAACACAAATATATTAAATTTCAAGTCCATATACAAGGCAGGTTGGATTTGATCCACAGGTGACAGGTCAAAGTACCTTGCAATCCCTCGACTAGATTAAACAAGAGGATGGGTGCATGGATGTAATTACGCATCCAAGATAATATCAAGAATTTCATCAATTTGGTAAACAAGGGTAGGACATGATAAGGTTACGCCAGAAATCATAAAGACAAATTAAAGACTTTGCTGCTAGCATGAGTAATCCACAGTCCACTCCCCATTCCCACACAAAATAGAAGAAAAGGAAGATTGGTCAACTAAAACACCCCAGGCTCTATACTTGCCAAAGCACAATAACTGGAAAGATGCCAGAGTTAGAGATGAACTTACTTGAACTCACGACCATTATGAGTTAAGAGGAGATACTCTGGAGCCTTCACCACAGCCTCTGCAGTAGAATGTAACTTTACGCACTCTTCAAAAGGAACAATTTGATCAAGGTTGCTTGCATCATCATGGAACTTCGGTTCCACTTTAACCGTCCACTGACAAAACAGAGTTATCAACAGTGCACCAACAGTAAAACAATATGCATATAACTAAAAACAACAAAATAAATTTATATGATCGCATGTCACCAGGGCAACAAACATTAAGACATAACACATTTCAGAAACAAATTTTGGCACAAAGGTGTGATTGGCAAAAATCAAGTGTGAAGTGTACCCCTAAATATAAATAAATAAGGTATATTGGGCTCTGCAAACAGAAAGTGGGAGAAGTAATAAAATATTACCCTAATAGTCAATCTCCACAAGAAAGGTTTAAACATTCACAAGCACAGATTATTGTATATATATACATATAGTCAAAACACATTGTATTAAACATAAAGAAAAGGTTCATGAGATGGAACTCTGCACCCAAGCATATGACCATGAAGGAAAGTTTTCTAGAGAAACAATCCTAAATACAAACATACACAAAACCAAAAGGCCGTGACAAAGTTATTAAAATAAAATAAGTAATAATCACGAGAACTTTTCCATCATTCCGTGGACCAGTTTCTTACCTCAGATGATCGATGACAAGAATCAGCCTCCCTGAGATAGATGCCTCGTGCAGTAGGCGCTGCATGCAAAATAGTATCTTAGTAAACCTTGTGTAAAGTCTGACTAGGGATAAGGAATTTACAAAAAATTCTAAAAACACAGTGTAGTTATATAGTAAAAGCACTATGCATCAAAATCTTTAAGGACACAGTTTTTAAACAGAGGAAAGTTAACCCACTTGCTTTTCCGCATCGAGTGACCTTTATGTGATATCTAACACATGGGACATCACGGAAGTTCTGCAGGTAATCAAAGGCCCTGCCACCAATTCATAAAAAATCCCAAATCAGATAGCACAACTAACCTACTACCTATTAACAATGGAAGCTTTTAAGTCGTAAACCTAACTTGTCAACTTGCATCAACCCGTGTCCAGCGGAGAGTTTATCTTCAGGAGAATCATGAACAGGAATAGATGTGTTCTCAAGAGCCTCTCGAATAATATAAGGACTTACACGAATCCCTTCAGCCTGAAAACTTAAATATTACTGTATATCCCAAGCTACACACACAAACAACTGGAAAAAAGGCAAAGATGGAACCATAATGAAAGAATAAAATAACCTTCATGGCACTAATAAGTAGGGCACCTCCTCCACACGCACATGGAGATGACATTGATGTTCCATTCATAAACATGCGATGTTGAAGCGTCCATGTTGGAACAGGAGCCATGGCACCACCAGCAGCACTTATAGAGACACCAAGGTCACCATCAACCGTTGGTCCTCGACTAGACCTACATAAGAATGACATGCCAAAGTTTGAGATGTGACTTAAAAATGATAATTTATTACTTTTTTTTTAAATAAAAAGCTATAACTCTACTGGTCAATCAAAACCCACAAAATTAGATAGGAGATCAAAATTAAACATACCAGGTGTATTCAAGACCTTCAGGAGGAGCTTCAACTAAGTTGTGGGCTCCTGCAGCCATTGCTTGGGAAACATATGCTCCAACTCCAATTATACTTGATGTTGTACCACCTGGTGCACCCACAGTGCTCAATCCTGGCCCATCATTGCCTGCACTACTGATGAATGTTATTCGATGCTTGTTTACTACCTGAATGTGGGGGAAAAAATAAAGAAATGGTTAACAACACATCCACTTAGTGATACGGCAAGATTTCTCAAGTGAAAATATAAAGAAAAATACTTCAAATATGGCTGGCTCCTTTTACCCACTACCAAGTATCAAATTTTATTATTAGAATTTTGTAAAATTATGGCAATGTTAGGGTTTTAAGAAGTCAAGCAAGGATTTATTCTCTTTCTACCTCCACAATAGTATTTCTTACTCTACAAATAGACAGCTTGCTTTTCAAAAGTTGAGGAAAAAACTACTATCTTAAATGTGTAATATCTCACCTCGTTTACCAAATCAACAAAGCGGCCATAATCTGGAAACAATGTTGCTTCCCCATAACTCATATTTATTAAATCGCATTTGTGCTGCACAGCAACCAAGACGGTCAGCATTGGAAAAATGAAGAGATGAAAACATGAGTTTAAGAAAACACGCTGCAATGACAGGCTCCACAATGAGAGTGTAAAGATGTAGTTACAATACTTGTACATTCTGTAATAAGCATAGTTGTGAGAGTGCAACTTACCTCCACAGCTGCAATCAAAGCTCGTACCAAGCCTGTTCCTGTTTCCATTGAACCCAAGCGTGAATCTCCAATCTTGCATGATATCAACTGAGCTCCAGGGGCAACTCCATTTAACAGAGGTTCCTGAACAAGTACAAGATAGGTAGAAGTTCAATTAAATTGCAGTGAGTGGCTCCATGTTCCTGCTTCTTGTATCTACCAAATACCTTTTCATGGAAAGCAGATGTAATAGCAGCAACATGAGTACCATGAGGAGAACTGTCTGTAACAATACTCAAAACATTGCCTTCATTGTATATATTAAGGACACATGTGCATGCATCTAATTTGCTGAAGATGCCATACTTCCGTTCAATCCTGCAACAATAATCATTAGATACTAGTATTACCCTCACCCGAATGGGTGGAATGATATATGATAACGATGAATACTAATATAGTTGGTTTAAGATGATAATAAAATATTAAAATGTAATACTGATATGCTGACAAATACGAAATAACACACACCCAAATATGCTTTAATATTGTATGAAATATTGTTATTCACCAAAATATTTTTCCCGGCAATTGTATATATAATTAATTTACCAACAATTAACAAAAGAAACATTAATTGTTCAAATTCATATTATTAACCCTAATAGTTTAAACAATAGTGCATTATTTAAATTTTAATGTATATAAATATTCATCCAATATTGGACCCAAATAAGTTATCAAAAATTACGATATTACACAATTAATTATTACACCATATTAATTTTTGATGAAACCGGGTATCCCCAGGCCGCATTGAACCCAAGGCCGCATTACACCGTATTATTGATAATATACTTTTATTAGAGGTAGATAATTAAATTAAATATAAAAATTGCTTACATTTATAAAATTATGTACATAATTCTTTTAAACAATGTATTCAATATTTAGTACTTCATTATAAATGTTACACTCCGTTTCTTTTTAAGTGTAACACTTTCCTTTTTTGGGTGTTTCATAATAAATGTTACATTACCATATATGGAATGCTTTTAAAGGTAAAAAGCTTCCATTAAAGCACTTTTGTTCCTTGCATTAAATCCCGTGTCATTTCTTTATGTTACACTTATTTAGAAACGGAGAGAGTAATTTATAGTTTAATCCAAATTTTCAGCAAAAAGTGTCTTTAGGCAAAATAAATCATAATTAAACAAAATGAACAGTAAATAAATCACAAATAATTTTTTTCTTTAAACTTAGATAATTGATTAGATCATTTGTTTTCTTTAAAATTATGTATAATTTTATGCACACCTTCAGTATAGATAATTTAGCACAACTAATATGAAGCAAATAAAATATTTAACTAAAAAATATCTCTAAGTAAATAAATTAATTATATTACATTTGATATAATGGATAATATTTATTACTCAATAAAGATTAATTGTTAATATATCAAAATTTATTAAAAATGGAGTACAAAATTTTTTTCCTGAACAACTTTCACATTATTTTTAACTAAATTACAATTTTAAAAAAATAATTAATTTGCATTATTTTATTTTCAACCATGAATATGTATATTTTTATATCTAATATTTTATTAATATGTATTTTTAAAGTCTTTTTACATAAATAATATCAAGGCCCAATTGTAATTAATTATAAAAGGAAAGTTTAGGCACTATTTATAAGATCAACAGGTTAAATATATTATAGATTACTATAATTTACAGATGACTATAGAGAAAACACTACTTCTAGTGTTGCAAAATACTTAGATAATTATTCAAAACAAAGAGGTCTGAATGGAAGGAATGGCAAACAATACAACACCACATATATAAGCATGAAGCATACACGTATATGACCCTGTCCAAGGGACACTGTCATGTTTGGATGTAGTTTGTCTCACCATTAACTCGAAATAATCTTCTAAAAGATTTTGACAAAAAGACTTCCAAACATAGCTCTCTATTTTTCAAGATCTCAATCTACGAATACCTTCAAGGTTTCCCACCAAACATAAACATGCTTAAGAACATGCTGGGCATAAAAAGAAATGGTTGAAAACACTTCCAAACAAGCCAAATTACTTTACATCACATACCAAAAAAATATGAATTATTAAAATTAAATCACAAATAAATTCATTAAATAGCTTAAATACCTATAATTAGTAAGAGGACTAAAATCAGCAAGCTTTCCACATCCTGGTTCATCCTCAAGGCCTTGCGTATCAATAGCAGCCCTCCAAACTTCTCCATCATGCCATACAACAACATCTAAAACAGGTCCTTTATCATCGTAGCTCTGAAATGTCAGAGAATATCGAAAGCATTAGAACACAAATATGCAAACTTGATGAAAGCAGACATACAGGAAAATGAACAAGGATCAAGAACATTTACATCAGCCTGCTTGCGAAGGAGATCAACTCTACTCTGAAGATCTTCCCGTATCCTTTTCAAGCTGGAATCATCAGACTTTATGTTTTTCTACAAATTATGTAAAAACAAGTAAAAAAATAAATGAATAAAACATAATGTTTTGAGGTGGAAGGAAATGAAATGGTGAAAGCATCTGCAAATTAAATTGTATCAGTATGTTAATCATTTCCAGCATGCATAATAAGATATTAAAAACATGCGATTAATTAAAAGCACCAAGAGCAGAATATGACTACCTTGTCAAATTCATCAAGTTGTTTTACAGCCTCAGCTATTGCTTCCTGATTTTTCTCATCCCACTTTTTCTTCCTCTCTTTCTGCACAAGGCAGCAACCAATAACAAGGGAAAACAGAGTAATCAGATTCTGAAGTAATAGAAATCAAACCATTATCTAGGACAGCTATGAATAAAATTTGAAATTTAACCACCAATCACAATGCTTACCTTCAAGCGCTCCGTCAGGGTTTTTGTAAAAAGCTCATAAACCAATTTAGAGCCAACATGCCAGTCGCCGGATGGATTTTTCCACGAATTATTTACGACTAGTGTATTCCCTGATGAATGTTATAGTGACAACCCTTAAAAGGTGAAGTAAGTCCAATGAAGTCCAATAGATGACAAAGTAAAACTAAATGCATCCAAAAAGAACACCTGATGTCCCTTGAATGCGCCCATCATTATCTGCCTTAACAATGGATGAAGTATCTACATCTCCACTGCCAGTACTATCAAAAGAAAACGGCAAAAGGAAGTTAGAGTTACAGAAAAATTGAACTTGTCAGACACAATTCAAACTTTTTATAATAATCAAGAAAACAAGCCCTCGAATTCTTCCCCTTTTGCAACAACTCAAAATAGAAATGTGTCAAAATTGAAGAACTTCAGCAATCAATCCAATTGAGGAACTCACGTACCAATCAATAACATCCAAAATTTTGGGCTTTCCATCTGAAGTCACAGACAGGCCGGCGGCGGCGGGGTCCACTCCAGAATCTTACAGCCATTAACAAGCAAACAATTAAAATTCCTCCGAAACAAATTAACAAAATTAAACCAAGAAACCCAAGAAAATCACACCGAAAATCGCAATAACTGTGCCGCGGCCATCGTACTCAGGGTGCGCTTCAACAAAGCGATCAGCGGCAATCTCCTTCTTCGGCATGAGAGAAGCAAGAAAAGTCTTTTCGTTCAATTTGAATTTACTCAGGGCCCCATTTTCCCCGCCAGAAGGCATCGCCCTAGTTCTCAAACTACTACAACTACAGCTGCTGCTGCTGCTGCTGCGATTAGTCCTGTATGAATGAACAGTGCGACTGAACCTTCTCCCTCTAGCGTTTGTGGGATTCTTGAAGGGCAGAGAGAGAAGTCGTGATTGGAAAATGACGATGGCATTGGTATTTATAATAAGCAATGATGGGGTTTGCATTAATCTCGCTGATTCGATAAATTAATTGTTTTGTCAGGGGCGTTTTGGGTATTTCGGTTGTGTACTCCGGCGCGGAGAAGGTCGGCGCAAATCCCTAGAGCGGCGGTGCCGGAGCGGAGCTTTCTATGCTGCTCAAGAGTCCAAGAGTCAAGACATGGAGTGCTTGCTGGTTGCCATGAATCTTGCACTGCCAGGTGCCTTATCTGCCAGCCGTGATTCCTGAGAGGTCCTGGATCTGAGGGAGTTGGGGTTCATGGAGTTCTCAAAGGATTAACCGGCTAACCGCTCTTTGCCAATGCAATGGTCGAGCCCAGGCCCAGGCCCAGCCCATTATGTAGCCCACTTATTTATTTTTTGGATAATTATTTATTTTTATACCTAAACCATTTCAAAATGTCTGATGAAACTGAAACATTTCATTTGAAATCCATTCATTAGGTTAGATTAAGGAATTTTGAGTACCTATGTACACCATAGCTTATAGAAATTAAATTCAATATACTTCTTCACCAAAAATTTTGAAAACATTAAAGTGTATATTTATCGTAAAATAATTCACACCCCATCTTAAGAAAGAATAAGCGATTTAACAATTTTATGAATTAATTTTAACTGAGATAACAAGATGATAAAGTTCATTTTTGGGATGAATTTATAACATGATAAATTTTTGGGATGGAATGAGTAACCATACAGAGTTAAGGGACATAAGGTATTGAAATTAACCGGGGTTGGGGACTTACCCTAGTGATCAAGTCCTCCTACTCCCCTGCCCGACCCTCTATCCATCCCCTTTGTTCCCTTTGTAATTTCTGTGGCATGAGCTCCCACCACTCATTTCTCATGCTTTTAATGGCTCCTCAAAAAAAAATTCTTTTTAAAATAAAAGTATTCAAATTTCTGGATAACATCAGGTGCGCACATCTATATTGTAGTGATATAGATATACTGTAGTACTTTGAACTATGATACTGCCACAATTAATGGTAAAATGTAGGAGTATATTATAATTGAAATCCTTTGATAACAAAGTCCAATGCAAACAAAATGAAGTTTCCTCGCTGAAATTCTTTGTTTCTCAGATGGAACAAAGTATCCAGCTTCAAGTTTTTATACAAGTTCCCCGAAAATACCTGTGAAGGGTCCGATTGCCCAGAACCCAATCATATGCGATATTGTCTCACACGTCTGTCAGGTGTGTTTTCTCATTCGTAACTGTTGTAGTTCCTTCCCAAAGCTCAGCTAGCTCCCTCTTCATCCAAGACAGGACAATTACAGGTCCCATAGTGCAGGGTACCTACATTGATCGCACCCCCATGCTAACTTACAATCAAACTAACAAGAGGACACGTTTAAGCAGCAGCAAAAGAGAATAACATTCATGGCACGTTTTAAGGTTTAGTGATAAAGTGTATTGATGTTGGGCTGTGAGGTTAAGAAAAATCATATCACTAGGTGCCATGTGTGCATGTAATTGCATATCAACAGTTGCAAAAGTTTAAATAATCCTCAACTGATTCAAGAGTATCCGATGTAGTAGTATTGCATCCTCAGTCAAGGATGAAAGCTATGAGAAATTTTTTGTACACACATACCAGGTACAGAAGGGCCGGCTGAGGAGATTGTGTCAAGAGACCAGCTGCCAAAGCAGCAAACAATCCAACTGCATAGCCACAAAGAGCAGGCCAAAAGTACCTGAACCCTTTAGAAGATTGGATATCCAAAGGAGTAGAAGAATCACGACTTTTTCTATGATCGAAAGAGAGAACCAGTGCTAAAAGCATTGAAGGAATCGCCTACAGGATGAATTCAAAGAGATGCAAATGTAAGTTAACACTTCTTAAACACACACACACATGTATATATATATTCACTGCACCACTTTAACCAGTTTCAACAGCGTCTTTGGTTTAGTTCATGTCTTTGAATAAAATAATATCTGGATTCAAAGGGGTTTCGAACTGAAAATGCTAATACACCAGAGTCCAGACAATAGGCAGAGTGGTTTCTCCACTAACACTTACAAATAATTTAGATAATAATATAGAATCACTTATCTTCCACCAAGGAAACAGAGAAATCACTTTAAGGGTGTGAAAATGAGATATGAAAAGGATTAAAGCAAATCAGAAAGAATATGTAGTGTGTGAAAACCAAACAACAACCCATGAAAAGTTCAAAATTATTATATAGAACTAAAAGCCGCAAACTAACAGCATATCATACCATGTCGCCAAGACCAAGCATCATGAAGTCAGAAAAATTATTCCCTGGTACTGCACCGCCTAACATATTCCTCGGAAAGACAATTTTAACAGGTAACTCCAGTTTTTTTGTTATTAACTGCAGGCCAGGAAGACTCAAACTATCGGCAACAGTGTGTACTGGATTTGATGCCTGTTGTGTTGCCACTGATACCATAACATTTGCTCCAAAAAATCTTTCCGAGAAGAAAACCCAAAATATGTCATAGACAAACAGACAGAAAAGTAGCATGGCACATATCTTGATATTTGGCAGTCGAACATGGCTAACAAAAGCTACACAAAGAGAGATGCCCAAGAGGTTGTTTAATATCCAGTGGCCTGAAACAAGCCAAGCTACAACTAAACTAATACACAGGAGCAGTAGAAGACCTTGGATTCGTGTAATTGACTTGGAACAACAGCGTGACATATATGGGTCAGATAAGCTGAATTGTGACTTGATATAAGCAACATATGGTGATAGGCAAAAGTACAAGGCTGAGGCTGAAGCGACTGACGTAAAAGCAGTGAGAAGTTGAGAAACAGAAGAAAACAGGTAGAACATAAGAAGCAAACTGCAGGAGCTCATTACTGGGATCATCAATGCCTGAGATCTATCTAAGGTAATGGAAGCTTCTGAAAGGTCCCTATTCCGTTCCATTTCTTTTCCATAATTTAGAGCTCTAGAAGCAGAAAAATATGACACTGCAACCGCTGTGACAAAAAGGGTGACCGAACATGGTTCCAGCAAATAAACCAGCTTCCAGAGTTGCTCCATGTCCAAATAAATTCTGGAATTGAGTACACCCCAACCTTATATACCTTTGGAAACCTGTGAAATATACAGCCAAGACTTTTAATGAAGCAAAAACATACAACGCTGAAAGCAATTTCTACCAGCTACATTTGATCAAGGAAACATCAGGAAACCTGCAAAAACCTAACAGGATGGATGAAAATTTGTACCTAACATAATTTCATCTTGCTGTAAAATATATATATACTGTACGTTTTAAAGAAGGCACAAGAAAATCACAAGGATCTTATAATTTGTTATTTCTCTCCCCAAAAACAATTTCATGTGACGATTATACTTCATGAATGACAGGTTAAATTCCCAAGAACATTCAAGAGACTAAAACCGTAGCCATTCCAAAATTCAGCATCCCTGATACAAGGGCAGGCAATTCAATTAAACAATTCTATTTTATTTCACATATCCGAATAGCAAGAGGGATTTAGTCATGTCGTCATCATTCTATTCCGCCACCACTCCTACCCCCAAGAAACCAGCAATAAACTCAGACGAACTTCAAATTAAACAAGCGATCAGTCGCGAAATAAACTCAACGAAATTGACAATGAGTTGACTAGCAACCCATCAATTTCACGAAACACCTAAATCCCCGAGAGCTTTTCAGCACAACCGAAAACAACACATGAACAAGGAAACAGACAGTATTCTTGATCGTAATAGAAGGGCTTTTGAAAACCTGAGAATTTCGTTAGGCAGCAGCAAATAAGACTTTGTTGAGGGCTTTACCGTAAGGAAAGTGCTCCCACTCCCAGTAGAACTGTAGAAGGCAGGGGAAGGGAGAGCTATGAGATGCGCAATATAGCTCTCCACCGAAATGATTGAATTTTGTTTTCTTTTTGTGTAATTTCGAGGGATATATAGAATTTTATTCGCTGCAAGTTGTTGAAATTCACCGTAATTGTTGAAAGAGAAAAAACTTGGGCCACAGACTGATTGGGCTCTTCACATACATAAGCCCAATCTATTTCAGATTGTTGTTAATGACTTGTATTGGGCTCTGGAAAAATACCGAATATACCGCATACCGTAATTATCGTATCGAGAAAAAATTAAAAATACTGAAATTTTCGGTACGATAACAGTATAAATTTTTTGATACTGCGGTAAAACCGTACCGAACTTTGGTATATACCGCGGTATCGGTATGTCGGTACGTACCGATTATTCGGTAAGTCGGTATATACCGCGATACCGGTATATATAGCAATACCGGTATGCTGGTATGTAGCTAATGTTCGGTATGTCGGTATATACCGCAATACTGGTATGTCGGTATATACCGCGATACCGGTATATAACGAACTTACCGAAATGCCGGTATGACAACGGTTTGAAAATATTTCATATCAAAACTTTCGGTATACCGAAAGATTCGGTACGGCAACGGTATGAAAAATTTCATACCGTAAAGTTCGATACAATATACGGTACAACGAAATTTTTTCGGTATACCGTGTCGACCACCCCTACTTATGCCGCCCTATATTATACACTCATTTGTAAAGCTAAATTTTATATCAAATAATCACATTCTTCACACTAACTTTTAAAAAATAAATTTACCTGTGAATTACACATTCAAAAAGATCTACAATCAGCTAATTATTTTGTTTAAAGATGATAGCTTTGTAATCCAATTTATTTAAATGCGATTATTAATAACAAAATCTTGGGCCAACAAGTAAAATAACATATTACTAATATTCTAGTTTTTATTTTAATATAATAAAATTTAATCCACTTAAAAAATGTGTACTGATGCACCTATTTCAAATGTAAATTTCTCTATAATGTTTATAAGGTAAAAGGGTGACAATGCAAGAATAATTGAGTTATTGTTCACCCCAAGGCGCCTTTCTTCAAACTTGGGCATAAAATGACCAAAAAATTAGAATGGATTATATTACTATGTTATATCCACCTAGACTTCAATATGATCATTGATCAATCAACTTACCCCATCGGACATATCAGCTGTAAAACAGTTATTTATATATAATGCATAGAACCTAATGACAGCCTTGAGCCAAAAAAAAAAAAAAAAAAGATGACATTAAATAGAATCTCTTCGCCAAAGTGAAAAAAGAAAGACAGAACACAATGAAGGGACGCGGAACATATTCGAATAGGAATTTCAAAGTTGAGTTCAAAATTTTTGATGAAACAGAATCACAATATTCAACTGTGAAAGTGAAAGAATTCATCATTTCTTCTTCTCACCACCACCAGCAGCCCTGCAGAAGCGTAAAATCGTACAAAGTTAAACAAATTGAACAAAGCACAAAACTCCCAAACAAGTTACAAAGAACAAACTTCTGTTCAAATGTCATTAAAGTATGAACATCTTAATGGGGTAATCACCTCATCTTCCGGAGTGCACTAGACATCTCTTCTCTCTTTCTCTTAGCCCTCTTGTGGGTGCCCAACTTCCTCTTGGCTACCTTCAAAGCACGCTTGTCCTTCCCAACTTTAAGAAGTTCAGTGATCCTCTTCTCATAAGGTGCAAACCCAGCTACTTCCCTGATGAGGCTCCTCACAAAATGAACTCGCTTGCTTGTTTTCTGGATTGAAATGAAAAGTGGAGTAAAAATGATGTAATGGAAAAAAAATTTAACAAATTACCCAACAAAGGGAATTGAGGAGGTTCCCAGAACCATGTCATACAAATGAAAACAATAGCAGTAGAGAGTTCAATACAACAGCAAAACACAATATATTTTCAGCAAATGGCTTCTGCTTGATCACACATTCATATACATAAACTCAATCAATACAATTTATTCTCAAGAGTCAAGAGATATGAAATTATAGATCAATTTGGGTGGCAGTGATTTGTATTTCAAACTTAATGTGACTTGAAAAGCAATCATGTAGGCTAAGGGCCATTTTCATAAAAACTAAATGAGGTAGGAAAATAAAATCTGAACGATTATTTGGCTGAATTTTATGTATACAAAGTATTAGTTAAGTGATAGATTCTGAAGTAACTAAAACAAAATGGCTCACCGAAAAAAAATATTAATGATTAAAATTTAATATATTGAATTAAATTACTGAATCGTGGAATCAATTCTAATTACGACATTCAGAAAAAATCAATCAGATAAAGATTACGTATAGTTGGAGTTATATTTGACCTAGCAGAACTTAAAGCACAATGAGAAAACCACAGTTCCAGAAACTGGGACATTAAATCTAATTGACGTAAATTCGCTTGATTAAGGTTTTGGGAAAAAAACGGAAATAAAATACACTAAAATCTTCATCAAATTAAACTAGCAAAGAAAATTTAACTTACCCCCTTTCTATCCGACGGACGAGGTGCCAACTCCTTCGGGGTAACAACGTGCCCTTTCTTCAACCCCACAAACAACCCACTGTTTGGCTGCTTTGGAGCCATTGCCTAAATTCACAACAAACAAATTGTAACCCACCGATATCCTATAAATTCTCGACAAACACTCCGGAAATAACACGCAACACAATATCATCACCTAAATCAAAAATACAAAAAATGCAAATAAGCAAAGCATTTGCTACAAAATTAAATAACAGAGATCATTACACCTACAACCGCCAAACATCAGTGTTGAATCAACCGCAGCAATCGCATAGAAGGCAAAATCAAGAACGCTTACCTTTTCGCCGATTTGCTTAGGTTTATGCGGCCAGAATATGGGGGAAATGGAAATTTGATTTAGGGTTTTGTTATTTATAGGTAACTGATGTTCAGGCGTTAATATGGGTCACAAGTTGCGGCCCAAATGTTCTACAAACCCATAATGGCTTAGTTTGGCCCATAATTGAAGTTTCTAGGGAAAACTCAGGCCCAATCCCTACTCACCAAAATTATTTAAGGTCAAAGCCCCACCTTCTTAAATGTTAGAGTATAGGCCCTATGAATTAGAGAAGTTAAACAAAAACTAAACAAACAACTTAATTAATACAAATGTGTGAAACTACTGAAATATCCTTGTGTGTGAGAAAATACACAAATACCCAAAAAGCCCTAAACTCCAAAAACTCCCTACAACGTCTCTCCCTCTCCATTCGATCGTATTCTCCCGACAAGCAAGCAAGGAGCTCGAGCAAGCACTGTAGCAGGGCCGAGCTTTGGAAGCAAACGGCGACCGCGGCTGTTCAACGACGGCGCGGCGGATAAGACATTCTGAAGAAGAAATTGTAAGGTATGAACATGAGAGATAGGGCTTATTTATTGAACGGTCTGTGGATAATTTTTGTTGTTCTTGAAGAGGGTAACTAACATGGAATGTTGTACAATGTCAAGAAAAGTGGTGTTTTTTGTGAAAGGAACAATGTTTGTATATTGTTTTGGTCAGTAGAAGGCACAATGATTTGTTTTGTTTTTGATTATTTAGCGTCTCTGTATATTTAATGTTATAGGCAAAATCGTTTCATTTGATGATTAGAGGTTTAGGTGTGGTGATTGTAAGAAGGAATTAAGTTGTAGTGAGCATTGTGTGTGGATTTCAACATTACAGAGGAGGCATATGAATGTATTTGCATGAGTTTTGTACGTATTTTTGGATTTATTTTAATACTGTTTTCCTTGTAGGTGCGAAAGACAATGAGTAATGGTGGGGTTCAAGAGGGAAGTAGTAGTAGCTTTAGCTTGCTAGTAATTTGTCAATATAATCAGGAGAAGCACCCATTATGCTTCATGAATCACACCACCGTGGCAGAGGTGCACAAAGAAATGATGGATAGATGGCCTGAATTCGATCCTTTGTTAAACGTTTTGGAGTACGAAGCTCCTGGGGACAAGCTCACGGTACGGATCACAAGTGATACAGATATACAGTTGATGCTGTGGTATCACATGTTGTCGAATGTACACATGTGCAATGTGCACGTCGTATCAAAAATGGTGGTGCATAATAGAAGGTATGACACAATGTTCAATGTTGTATTTTGATTGGCCATGAATCTGGTTAAAATGTGTAATGAGATAATTTGTAAAAAAATGCCGGGTGAACGCTGTACAGGAGTGGTCAAGCGAGAACCAATTGTTAGTGGTACGGACAGACCAAGAGGCATTGGGGGGACGCTCCGGTGGCATTGTGCGTATCTCGGGTGTAGGACAAACATTCGATAGTGTTGGTAAGTTCCGTGAAGTGTTGCGGTCATATTGTATTGCAACAAAAAAAAAGGATTTAGATACGTGAAGAATGCCAAGGATAAGGTGATTGTGAGATGTACAGTTGAAGAGTGTGGATGGCGTATTTACGCAGCCTTCCATACCTCGGATGATACATTTGGCATCCGAAATTGCAACCTTCATCACACATGTGGTGTCGACCGCATTACAAGTAAAAGTCATCCAAATGCGAATTCTAAGTGGGTTGCAAGTAGGATTCGTGACAAAGTTAGACACACCCCGGATTATAGTGCTAGAGAAGCCATAGCCGATATAGAAATTGAATTTGCGGTTGATATACCCTACCATAGAGCATGGTTGGGGAAAGAGATTGCGCTAAGAGAGATCCATGGAACGGACGAGAAATCATTTGCCAAACTTAGGCCCATGTTAGAATCATTGATTACCTCGAACCCTGGCACTATAGCCGACTTGGAAATATTTCCGGACACATTGAAATTCCACCGTGTGTTTATTTGCATAGGCGCCTGCATGCGGGGATTCATGAGGGGCTGTCGTCCGATATTATTTCTTGATGGTACTCATCTCAAGTCAAAGTGGAAATGAACAATGCTAACGGCCATTGGGCAAGACGCGAACAACGGCATATTCACATTAGCTTTCGCCGGTACGTATGTTTTGTGTTGGTAATTGATTGGGGATATTATACGTGTGTTGTGTATGCATGAAGGAACCCTTAACGCTTAACTGTTTTGTGGTAGTTGTTGATGCCGAGACGGACTTTAGCTGGGGATGGTTCTGTCGAAAGCTATGTGGTGCGATTGAAGCCCAAGACGGGAATTTCCCTTTCGAGCGTCTGGTTTTGTACACAGATAGACACGCTGGGCTTCTCAATGCCGTACGCGATGTGTTCCCCCGCTGTGCCCACTCGATATGTCTCCGTCATTTGATCGACAATTTTCGAACTGACGTAAGTATGCCACGGTTCATAAAATTAATATGTTATAGGAGTTGTAGTGATGCTTGATCGAACCGTTTATCTTATGGTATTCTGTTTCCAAATGCAACAGGTGCTGACGAAACATCCCTTACACCGTAAGAGTAAATGGTGCAATATTTTCCATCTCGCTGCGAATGCTCTTACCGCATCCGAGTACGAAAAATACATAAAGAAAATTGTGGATGCATTCGGGAACGATGCGAAGGAATTCATAGCACGTTCGAAACCGGAAAGGTGGGCAAATGCATTCTTCCCGGGGATGAGGTGGGGCGCAATGAACAATAATTTAGCGGAGAGTTGGAATAAGTGGGCGAAAGCTGCTAGGTATCTGCCACCCGCTGCTATGGTGGATATGCTTAGACTGCAAGTGATGACAATGATGGACAATAGAAGGACTGAAGCATCGGGAATGGGCACGAACGTTTGCCCTAGAATTGAGGAGATTCTTCAATTAAATTTGGACAAGTCGAGGGCATTGTCATGCACTAGATCAATGCCGGGTCTGTATGAGGTTCGGGATGGACTGTCGAGGATGGTGATTGACCTCAACAAACGGGAATGCTCGTGTAGAGAATGGCAAGTGACCGGTATTCCTTGTTCCCATGCCTTGGTATGCATTATGGACAGTCGATTCTCCCCATATGACTATGTGGACCAATACTACAGTGTTCACATGTACCGTAAGGCATACGAAGGGGCCATTTTCCCAATTTGTGCCATACACGAGGAACCACCCGAGGATGTGCCGATCGAGACGATACGACCCCCAGATGTGCGATCACAGCCTGGCCGAAGGAAAACAAAGCGGATCCCATCCCAAGTTGTTGGGAGTAAGAATAAATGTAGTTTATGTTCAATTTCCGGACACAACAAAAAAACATGCAAAAATGCTCGAGTGGGGTTGTAGTTTAGTTTGGTTTATGTTAGTTTTTGTTGATCACTCGGTTGGTAAACTTGTAATCGTTGAAGTTATTTCGTACTATGGAACTTGGATGGTAGTTTGTTATTATGCCTTGATAAAATGATGCACCTTTATTAGGTCATGTAGGTTTCTTGTGATGCATTTGGTTACCAACTGTGTCAACTTTATTTGAAGGCATTTGGTAATCTATTTTCAAGACACTTGGTAAAAAGAAGGGTATTAGTTGGTAATAGAAAGCCAAATACATGGTAAAAAATAAAGCAGGATCAAGTCACGGTCATTGGACGGTCCTCCCAGAACCGTCCCTGACATTCAGCATAACCTTGAATTCGGGACGGTAGATGAATGGTGCTTGCCTACCGTCCTTCTGCCGTGACAGAAATCCTGAACTAAACATTTGAATGGGACGGTCCACGGACGGTCACCAAAAACCGTCCCTTGGGCGTTAATGGACTGCTGTCTAATACAGGATGTTGTGGACGGTCCTGGGCACTTTGAGACGGTCCGTCCAAAGAACGTCCAATGTCTTGCAGGAAACAGAGTGTGGTGGGACGGACCTTGTGAGGACGGCTCTGATGTACTTGGTAAACAAGACAACAGAACTTGGTAATAAGTCCGACACTGACTTGGTAACATACTTCAGTACTTGGTAAGTAAATTTGGTGGATCAGATACGTGGGTACTTGGTAAATGCACACTCATGAACTTGGTAAATCGTATAAAAATGACATTGGTGAACCTCATATTAACGATCATGGTAAATTTAATTCTAAGGGACATGGTAAATCTCTTACCATAAACTTGGTAAGCACATTCGATTGAACCTGGTAAACCACATGCTTTTGAATTTTGTTTTTTTGTGATTGGTAAATCACATACTTCAATAGTTGGTAAACGAACACACATGAACTTGGTAAAGCGCATTCTCAATAACTTGGTAAACGCAATACCAGTGACCTGGTAAACAACATACTACCCAATTGTAGACATCATGATAACAGAGTTGGTAAATCGTATTCAAATTCTCTTGGTAAACCTGATACTATTAATCGCGGTATTTCATATACTAATGGACATGGTAAACCTTATACCATAAACTTGGTAAATGAATATATAGAATCAATTTAATTAATTAAATTTACTTTTTTTCTATTTTTATTTAATATAATATAATTGAGCTTAGTAAATGAATTAAATAGTATATGCATTACCGTGATGTACGAGTATTTCATTTATATAGTATGTGTATTACAATACAATGTGTAATAAGAAAAACGATCCAATATAGGGTTTAGGGTTAGTGTTTAGGGTTAAGAATCCCGATCTTAACAACGTTGATTGAAACCATAATATCTATCAAGATTCCCCCTCCAATTGAATGTGACCATCCTAATAGTATATTACTTGAGCATATTCACTTCGAATACGGAAGATATTCCCCATTTAGTGTTTTATTGTTATGCAAAACATATACATGAGGTTTAGCATACTGAATCAGTTGATTTTTTTATATAGTATGTGTATTACAATACAATGTGTAATAAGAAAAACGATCCAATATAGGGTTTAGGGTTAGTGTTTAGGGTTTATGGTTTAGGGTTTAGGACCCCGATCTTAACAACGTTGATTGAAACCATAATATCTATCAAGATTCCCCCTCCAATTGAATGTGACCATCCTAACAGTATATTACTTGAGCATATTCACTTCGAATACAGAAGATATTCCCCATTTAGTGTTTTATTGTTATGCAAAACATATACACCCAAGGTTTAGCATACTGAATCCGTTAGTTTTTTTACGTTATATTGCCACGGGCTTACCCTAAACCCTATATTGTAAACCCTATATTGCCAAGGGCTCAGATTTTGTCGAAGCAAAGTATCATTGTTTGATGGCACATGCAATACATTATTGCGGACGGTCATATTCTGTAAATTGGTAAGTAAACGTTTATAAGTTGGTAACCATTAACATGTAAAGATGGTAAAGTATCTCAGTATATTGGTATGGCCTGATGAATGACTTAGTAAATAATAAATGGAAGGAGTAATGGAGTGTAGGACGGTAGAGTGGACGGTTGATATGGGACGTCCATGGACCGTCCATATAAACTTTCCAATTTGATGGTAACGGTTTGGAGTCTTACCTGGTAAATGTAGTGCATATATATGGTAAGTAAATTTTGATCATTTAATTAAGTATTCTTAATATTATTATAAATATTATATTATATGCACCTTTATTTAAGCTTATTGTATACATGGTAAGTGTTTATAGCTAAAGGTGGTAAATTTATTTGTCAAATTGGTAAATCTTCTTATGACCGATTTAAGCCAAGCCCTATGAGTTGGTTAATTTACACACACAGTTTCTTTTATATTTGAACGAACCTGCCCACCTTCGACCACCGTTCCTTCTAAATCGGCGCATCCTTCTCCATTTTCTCCATTCTCGACCTTCGACCACCTGCGAATCCAAGTTCGACGAAGGTATGGGAATCTGTTTTTTTAACTTCTCCTGCTTGAGGACACCATTGTCGTGCATTCTATATATTTTTTCACTTCGTTTTTGAATTATTAAACGGGTCAGAATATCGGAATTTGGTAGTTCCCAAGCACATGTAATGGGTATTTGACAAATAGTTGGGATTGTGAGTTTGAGAAGCAAATGCTTTTTGGGTTAGATGTTATACACCGTTTCGAACGATTTTAATGAGATTGTTGAAGAGCCATACTCCATATTCGCGGTTAAAAAACGTTGGAACAATTGATTGTTATGTTTACACGTCCATAAATATATATGATTCTCATTGTGCACATATGGTGTTCGAATAAATGTCTAGATGATTTCTAAATGTGTAGAAGGGAACTATACAGTTGTCTAACTTCAATTTTTTAAATTGTAGTTGCAATGGGTGTACTTCAAACACTGTTGTGTTTTGCTTGGTTGATGGCCCCCAAGCGCAATCGACGGGGTAGTGATGATAGCGAGGGATCTGAGTCACCAAGAACTAGGATGGGATTGAAACCACAACACCCACCAAGTAGACTTAACAAGAAAAGATTCTTGACTGATGCCGGGCAAGAAAGATACTACAAGATGCACGCCCAACGACCATATGTGGGTGAACGGGCATACAGTGTGGAGCATCTGCAGGATGATAGAGTGGCACCACCCGTGGATCGTTGGGCTTGGGAGTCACTGGCAGTCCAACCGGAGGGAGATGCACCCATTGATCTAGCATTAGAAGTGTACGCCAATATTGCGGATTCGGATGGCATGGGCACAGTCTTCGTTCGTGGCAAAAGGGTTGATTTCTCGTCGGCTGCCATCAACGAGCACCTGGGCATACCAAACGAAGGGCTTATCCGGATACCCCCAGACGAGGTGCCTCTCGTGCCAAATTGGGCTGCACTATGCACGGATGGTGAAATTCAGTTGAATCCTAAAAACAACAAAGAACTCCGAACGAAATGTTTGGATCCTCAGTGGAAGTTCGTCGCAAGTGTTTGGAACGGTCGTATTAGACCAACTGTCCGTGAGAATTTTGTGACCAGTGAAGCGTTCGACTTGATTCATCACTTGGCATCTGGAGGCACAATTAACGTAGGGTCATTGATCAAACAACACATGAAAGAGATAGCACGAAACGATGGTCTTGCCATTACTCACATCCATTTGATTTGGCGCATGTGTGTGGAAGTTGGTGTTCTAGTGAGCCAATCCGAAGAGAGGCTACCACCAATGGGCGCGTTCAAGGTGCACAAGTTTGCTGAGCGTCGTGCATTGGTCCAGAGTGGGAGGGCTGGTCGTGCTACGATAAATGAGATGGAGGACGGGGGCTTGATTCTCATTGTCCCACGGGTGTATCCACCGACGCCACCACAACCTCCACCGGCGGATGCACAACAACGCGAAGGTCAACAAGATGGCATGGATGCGGATGCACCCGCCCTAATGCCCCCCCCCCCACCCCCACCATGGTGCAAATGTTTGACAACCTTCGTGTTCACATTGATGGGAGGTTTGACCATGTACATGCTCACTTTGACAACCGCCTCAATGAGATGCACACAACTTGGGATGGCCGAATGAATCAAGTGGAGCAAGACATCCGAGAAATTGGGCGTTGCATGTGGCGTAACGATCCTTCGTCACCATATCTGACCCGATTCCGCCCTCCAGAGTAGTATGCCGCTGTTTTTTATATTGTATCTGGATCGGTGGGCTATTTCTACTTCTAGTGCGGATATTATAATCAAAATGGCATGTATTAATTAATGATTTAAAACATTATGTACTATGTGAAGCTTGTTTTTAATGGATTATTAGGCCATGATGGTATAATATATGTTGGTTATGAGATGGGGTGTTAGACGTGCATGTGGCAATACCAATCGTGGAGGATGGTAATGTCAAAATGTTTATACACTGATATGCCAGTGAAAGGTAGAGTGTAACTAGCGTCCGGAGAACGTCCCTACTGATCTGACCAATGCAGGGGGCTAGGGACGGCCACAGGACGGTCCATCGAAACCGTCCGTTACACTACCAGGACCGTCCTGGCAATCCTCAATGTATTACACGGTAGAGTGGACGGTTCTCTCGACCGTCCTTACACTCACCTAGCTTTGCAAAATTGGACTACCAAATTGTAATAAATTTACCAAGGTGGTCAACCATCCACTTACCAAGATTCTAATGTTTCTTACCAAGTTCTGTTATTCATATCTTACCAAGGTCTTGAAGATCATACTTACCAAGATTGGGGCTTGATTTACCAACTCTAACTATAGCACTTACCAACGTTTTCAATATTAAACTCACCAAGCTATTGAAAATCATACTTACCAAGTTCTTAGTAGAATTACTCATATTCAGGGTGAACCATTCACTTACCAAGATGAATAATAGTGTTTACCAAGTTTGACTATACCACTTACCAATTTATGAAATTCAAGACATACCAAGTTCTGTGTAGGATTTTTACCAATATCGTGAATATCATACTTACCAACTTTAACTATAGAACTTACCAATGTTTACAATATAATACTTACCAAATTATTTGAATGATCTTTACCAAGCTATGGAAATTCATACTTACCAAGTTCTTAGTAAAATTACTCATATTCAGGGTGAACAATTCACTTACCAAGATTAATAATAGTGTTTACCAAGTTTGAATATACCACTTACCAATTTATGAAATTCTAGACATACCAAGTTCTGTGTATGAGTTTTACCAATGTCGTGAAGATCATGCTTACCAAGACTGGAAACTTGACTTACCAACTTTAACTATAGTACTTGCTAACATTTTCAATATAAAGCTTACCAAGTTATTTGAATGAACTTTACCAAGCTCTTGAAAATCATTTTTACCAAGTTCTTAGTAAAATTACCAAGTTTCATGGTGAACCATTCACTTACCAAGATTCATAACATAGTTTACCAACTTTTGCTATACCACTTACCAATTTATGAAATTCAAGACATACCAAGTTCTGTGTAGGATTTTTACCAATATCGTGAATATCATACTTACCATGACTGGAAATATGACTTACCAACTTTAACTATAGAACTTACCAATGTTTACAATATAATACTTACCAAATTATTTGAATGATCTTTACCAAGCTATGGAAAATCATACTTACCAAGTTCTTAGTAAAATTACTCATATTCAGGTTGAACAATTCACTTACCAAGATTAATAATAGTGTTTACCAAGTTTGACTATACCACTTACCAATTTATGAAATTCTAGACATACCAAGTTCTGTGTAGGATTTTTACCAATGTCGTGAACCATTCACTTACCAAGATTCATAACATAGTTTACCAACTTTGACTATACCACTTACCAAGATTCATAATCCCAGATTTTTTCCACGGTAATTGGGACGTGTGTGGTGAACCGTCCAGCACCCGTGAAGCCACCTTCTGCCGTATGCAGATTGGAAGCGGACGGTCAGAACACGGTCTACCAGGACCGTCCGTTTAACCGTTGCTTTACATCCTAAGCAGGATGGTCCTGGTGACATTAGGACGGTCCACATGTGACCGTCCAATGGCCGTCCGGGCATAGCAGGTTGAACCTGTCCATTTGGGACGGTCCATTTGGTCGTGCCACAACCGTCCTTCCATATTTTTTTTTGTTTTTACCATGATTCTGAACCAATACTTGCTAGCTTAACTAAACCAAATTACCCAGAAACACAGTGTCACCTTACCAGCTGCAATAGACACTAAATAATGAGTTTGTCACATAACTCATACACAATTAAACCTTCAAATGTATAATTCAACATCGAAGTGGCTCCAAAACATGCCATTTGCTCAAGTCAACATCCAAATACATATATGAGCTCCAATTTTTCTAACCAATGATAGCACTTACAAACCCAAATACAGAAATTATTGTATGCAAAATATGGCAAAAAAAAAACATCCAAAGCACATCAACTAATCGAATCTAGGACCTTGCTCCTAATATCGGTTAGAATTGAATAGGCAATATGGGCTCTGAAAGCTTGAATGCAAACGGTGTTCGATGCGTGCCAAAATACTGGGTCGCTCCGGGCATAGCATTCGCTCCACAGACATACATACACACCGCAATCCATTGACACATCCCCCTGTTGCCTACAATCCAACTCATTCAAATCGCCGGTTATTTTTATCCCCCACAACTCACAGCATGCTTTCAAAAAATTTACCTACCATATTTCACCAAAACACACAAACAAATGACTTGGTCGATCACATGGTAAATATATCATTTCAATACGAAATAGCAACAGGAATCTTAACAATTTTTTTTTTTTTTATAGAATAACACTTACCAGTTTTTTTCGTCGTGTCTTCAGACGTGCATCAGACTTCAGCGAGTTCATGCCATACACATTGCCCTCTTCTACGTCGAGTATCACCATATGCCAGTGAAAGAGCTCCTGATCATTTACCGGGCATACGATGTACCTCAGGTGACTTGCACCCTTGCTCTCATTTATTTTTCGAACCTGATTGGCACAAAATGCGTTCATTTGATTAAGAAATTGCTCGCATTCATTAACTTCCCACTCAATCTTGTTCTGTGGATAGAACTCTTGCATTGTACTCTCTATGTTTGACTGCAACCAAAATGTGAGCACATCAATCAAACGTGTTTTCATATATTTTCTAAAATATATTATACACCCAACTAACCGCTGCTAGTGTGCTCAAAAAGACGGCACGACATGGGAAACTTGCTCGCTTTTGGTAATCTTCCGATGAAATTAATTCCAAATACGCATCTATGATGGTCCCCTTCAAAGGTTCGTTCGTCAACAGACGTAGCAAATGGTCTGTATACACTGCAGAACCTTCGCCTTCCCATATAGGACTCCTATATATTCCATTAAAAGTACAGTATCAGAGCCACAAAAACCAACAAAATTTGCATTAATTCCATATAAACATTTATATTGTACGGTTACCTTTTAAACTCGCCATCTATGAAACGATCGAGCAACACCCTTCTCGCCCCATCAACAGTCTCTCGCCCGCTCCAATCCCTTCTCCCCTTATACCCCTCGGCGAAGGCTTCGTCCCCGATGGCGGCTATGTCCAACTCATCCAATAGAATCTATACAATTCAACATTGCTTAATTACAAATAAATTACACGTAACAATCTAACTAACTTACACGTAATAATTTAACTAACTTACCGGATCTTCATCTACCCCCGCTGCCTTTCTCTTTCTCACCCGCCTCCCACTTGTGAAGTGCGGATCTTTCTTTCTCCTCCTATCTTTCCTGCTTTGCACGTTCTTAACCAATGATGAGGGCGATTTCTGGCCCGGTCTTTGGATATCCCACTGTTTTGCATCCGTTTCTTCCTCCAACCCTTCGTTAAACCCTTCATTCCCGTCCAACCCTTCATTCTCCTCCAACCCTTTGTTCAGCCCTTCATTCCCATCCAACCTTTGATTCTCCTCCAACCCTTCGTTCAACCCTTCATTCCCGTCCAACCCTTGATTTTCCTCCAACCCTTCCCTCGCATTCTCGGCTTCCTCATTCAACCCTTCCCTCAACTCCCCAACCGGCACATCCCCAACAATCTTGTTGTTATCAGACTGAATCCCCACATCCACGTCCGTCAGATTAATCAATTGCAATGCATTTGGTACCCTCTCTACAACCGGCTCATTCCCCGCATGCTCATGCACCTCCTCATCCTCAAAATTTCTCTCATCTACATCTCCCTCCGATTCCTAGAGGAATGTAATACATTTTCTCAGTAACGACATTAACAAAAGAATCAAATAGTAAAGACTGATCAAAGTACCGATGGTAGCACCCATGTTGGCTGAAATAGTGTCTTCTCCTCCGCCAATGCGCAAAACCTCGCTACATCATCCCCTATCACCTCCGCCAATTCTTGCCTGCATCCTTCAATCTTGCCGGATCTATCCGCCCATCTTGTAATTCTCGGAAATCTCAAAATATGGATTGGCTTGCCAAACTTAGGAATCCTCTCATACAACCATGCCTACAGTTAAATAAGATTACCGAACAATCTAAGTTAGTTCCACATCCCATAATAAAGGATCAACAATATTCAAAATAAGCCAAATAATACTTACCATTAACCCTACTGTGCATCCGTTCACGTAAGAAGATTTGCCCTCAACAAAACTTTTCATAGACTCCAATAGATACGAGTACACTAACGGGCCCCAAGCATACTCCCCTACCTTCGTGCTATCCTCCGCGTAATGCCATAGGTACTTGGGCGTCGTGTACCCGGTGTTGGGAAATGGAAGGAAGTTAAACACAAACAATACATATATGCTTGCGTATTCCCCAGGCTCTACCCCCTCAACTTCTCCCGCACAATGGGATAGAACATTTGCTATCTCGTTTCTCTTCACCTCCGCACACCTTCCCTCGAAGAACTTCTTCGATAGCCTAGGTACATCCTCCAACCTCTTTTCGATGTAATGTCCTACGTGCTTCAACCCAAGCACGCATGACAACTCCTTCGCCTTAAACGCCAATCTAATGCCGCTGCCCACTACGAATGTGTTTGTCACCGGTTCGAATGTTTCCAGCACCGCTAGCAACCTAGCTTGATAGGTATTGTCCTTGCTCACTTTGATCAAATGCCCAAACCCTGTGGCCTCTATGGCTTCTCTTTGTGTTTGAGACCATCGAACCTGCACCTCGTCCACAATCTCCCGTAGATATTTTGCAGAGCACCGGGGTGCCTGCATTTTACTCTCCTTCGCCGCACCTGTAAAAACCGGTTTAGATGATCAATTACCATTTACTGTAAACAACCTCCTAACGTTGCATTCAACCACATATATAACACTAATAACTTAAACATTAATATTTTCCACCATACTATCCATACTAACATTTCATCGAACACAATGTGATCAATTTCATAAGTTTCATCAATAGGATTACCCACACAACACAACATCTACATATCACAGTACATTGCCACAAAAACAACACAATGATCAATTCCAAAGATTATTTACATCACACCTTATGCATAAACCTAACTTAATGTATTACCTACCCTAATTTCATCTTTAACAATACCACAAAAATAAGAGCTTACCCGATTCGCTTGGCTCACCCCCTTCCAAATGCTTGTGCTTCTTTTTGGGTGCCATTACTTCTCAATGCCTCTTTTTCCACTTCCTCCACTAGGGTTCGGTCCTCAATTGCCTTCAACACCTTCCAAATCCTCCGCCTACTCTATGGGTTCGGCCGTTTTTCCCTTTCTAGACCTACTGGATTAAAGACCTAGCCCTTCCAAGAGTCCATACGTCGCGCGTCGTACTCCTTCTTTTCCTTTCAATTTCTGTTTCGATCGCGTTTCTTCCCTTGGATAGTCGGTCATTCGGTTCTCTTCGGTGGTTGTCTCCCGCTCTCTGCTTCGGTGGTGATTCTTAGTTTGAATTAAGAGTGAAGGGGATTAAAAACTTAATGGGATTAGTGTATTTGGGTGGGTATTTTTGTGGAAGTCAATTGTAGAATGGGGCTTAAACTATAAGGGAATGAGGTATGGGGCGTAAAGTCTAATAAAGTTTTGTGGAAAGGAAGTGGGCTCTAGTTTTCCGAAGTTTCTAGTAGTATTTCTGATGGAATTGAAAGTTTCCTTGACCATAATATGTGAAAATCTAATTCTGAAACTTAAAATTTTATTTGGTTTTTTTTTTCTTTTTTCCTTAACAACTTATACATGCCAGGAAATAATGATTGGAGCTTTATAGAATGAATGCACTATAATGATTGGAGCTTTATAGAATGAATGCACTATAATTTATATGAATTTAAATGCAAGCACTTACAGGACCATCAATGAAGATTTCCATCCAATCCCAACTTCAAAAACCCCCTCCTCCATTTAAAGATATAACAAAATCATTACCTCCCTTCACCAGTGGCGAACTGGCAATTTCAGAATTTGGAATCATGGTGTGCGAATATATTGACAAAAAATACAAAACAATAATCATGTTAACAACACGCACTGACATTTCTTGAAAAAAATCATAACTTGATCTACATTTACTTCATACTTGCTCTGTCTTTTTTTTTTTTTTTTTTCTACTGACCACCCAACATGAGTCCAACGCACATATTAAATTATTAACAACTCAAATTCGGTACAAGTAAAAAATTCTAAAAGTTCAAATATTTAAAAGCTACAAGACGAGACGAATCTAACAAGATCTCACTTAGCTATATTTTAACTTGTATAACTATGATATAACTTCAAGTTAAAATGTTTGTGTGAATAGTATCCAATTCACAAACGTATCAATCTTTAAAAAATGGATGAAGAGGCGAAGGGAGCGAGCGCATAAAATGAAACGGAGCACAGTGCAGAAAATGAGAATTGATTGTGAAAATTGGAGCTAGATTGTATATGATGTAAATAAAGTAGTTTTGTAATGATAATCCAGCAGAGTGCTGCCATCGATTGAATGGACTAAGAGGGAGGATATATATTGGACTAGATAAGGAAGATGGGTCAAAAGAAATACCCAGCAAGGTCCCAAAAAGAACAAATTGTATTTAGCCCCATCTAGCGAGCCTATCCCTTCCAGCTTCTCATTGCGAGTCTCAGCAGCATTGCATTGAGCAATAATCTCAACAGGGATATATATAAAATACTGATTTCTTATATATTATATATACTATTTTTTTTAAAAAAAAAATCAGGGGGTCAGCTGACCCTCCTGTACCCATGTAATAATGAAAGGAGAGTTGAGATTGTGAATGCATAGATCCAAACCCTTTCCCTGCGATTCCTCCACCAAATGACTGATTCCCACGGTTAAAATTAGTGTTGGCACTTGGCATAACGGGAAATCAATGCATTCCATGAAGGCATTTCAACAAGCATTTTGTAAGCATCATCAAAGCGACTAGACTTGATACACATACAGCAACGAATTTCCCTACACGACATCCAAAGAGACTTTCTCCGTATTCAAATAATTCTAACATTTCATATTTCCATGCAATCTAATATACATTTTTAAAGAGTAATATCTCAAATTTTATAAAATAAAAAATTATAAAAATTTAATATTATTAAACTATGTAATTAGACGAATCTAACAAGATCTCACTTGACTATGTTTTATTTTATGTAACTGTGTTAAAAAGTCGAATCAACATTACTCAATGAATAGTGTTTACTATGCCAATCTTAATATTTTTCAAATACGGAGGGAATATATGCCAATTTTGTTTTCGTTCTCCTTTTTTTCCTTTAATTTATACTTCATCCGTTCTTTTTAATCGTAACACTTTCATTTTTTTGGGTGTTTCATAATAAATGTTACTGTATGTGCAAAAATGCATAGACAATAAACTGCAAAATATTTTTATTAATTTCACAATAAATGTCTACAATTACACAGAAATTTAAATATCAAAGAACATGTAGAAAATCAAACTATATGGGTTCGACTTCTGGTACTCATTTGATTCCTCCAACCTTGAAGACGTCGAGATGCTTTTATGATTCTTCTCCGGCTTCTCAGAATTTTTACAGCGTTTTGTTGCTGTAGTTACTAAAGTGTATGAGTCTTGAGAATGAGTAGACGTGTATGAGTCGTCTCTCTATGTGTGAGTGTATGAGTCTCAGAGTATGACTGTCTAGAGGTTGTAGAAGTGTATTTGATTCTTCTTCGCCTCTTTAATATTTCTGCAGTGTTTTGTTACAGTCGAATTTCAAGTATATGAGTCTTGAGAGTGAGTAGTGTATGGAGACGTACCCCTAATATGTGACATGGTGCTCTATTTATAGAGGAAAACCGTAGGGATTGTGGATGATGGGCCAAACGATGGGCTGGTCCGATCCACATTTCTATCGGGTCATTGAGCATGTGGGCCTTTTGTCTGGGCTTGTTCACATTAACTGATTTCCATGGACTGTCCTGCTTTGAGTGTCAATTGGATCATAGACTGGTGAGTCTTTCATTTGGACTTATCCACATTGATTATTTTTCATGGGCCGGCCTACTTCGAGCATCCATTATTGAGCCATAGGGCTTGTGGGTCTTGCATTTAGACTTGTCCACATTGACCCAACATATATCTATTTGGTTTGTCGATCCAAATAGCCCAATAAATATTAATTATTATTTTAAGCATTTAATTTATTTAAAATGCCTAAAAAATAATTAATTTAATATGTGAACTTGCACGTGTCGCATTTTTAGTGGCAAATAAATTTCACGTGTTTACAGTTACATTATCATATATGAAATGCTTTTAAAGGTAAAAAGCTTTTACTAAAGTACTTTTGTTCATTGCATTAAATCCTGTGTCATTTCCTTACACTTATTTAGAAATGAATGAAGTATTTATCAAATTTGATATGGGGTTTCCCTTTGTTATAAAGCAAAAAAAGAAAAAAAGAAAAAAAAAACTGATATCGAATTATTTCCCTTTGATTAAAAATAAAATAAATTTGATATGGGAATTGGACAACTGCTTAAGATGATCTAATCAGCTGTTAATTGGCGTGGCATATGGATTTCGAGATCGGACTCTTCCGCCCCAAAAAAAATCCCAGAAAATGGTTCACCGTCACCGACAAAAATTGGTAAAGATGATCAAACATTTTTAATGGTAGATTGGTAGTTGAAGGGCACACGAACTGGAGCCAACTGCCCCTTTTTCCCCTTCCCTCTTCACAGGCCCAAAATATATCTAGATTTTGTCCCTCTTTCTCAATTCAATTAGCTTCATGTCTCCTCAACTAAAGTCCAGCAACGTCATTTTCGCCTACCCTTGCTTCCCCGAATGAGCTACACTGAAATTTCGAGATTCCCCGAGCTCCAGAGATTGCCTGTCTCCTCAACAAAAAGTCCAGCAACGTCATTAAGGGTTTATTTTTCTCCCGAGCGTCAGTTTCTTTTCGCCTACCCTTGCTTCCTCTAATTGCTCCCCCGAATGAACTACTCTGAGATTTCGAGACTCCCCATTAAGGGTTTATTTTTCTCCTTAGTTTCAGTGCCTTAAATGCTCGTTTTCTCCATCAGTATTGAATTCTGGTGCTTTGCTTTGTTGTTGGCTTCCCTTTTTTTCTTTCTTTTTTCTTTCTTTCTTTTTTTTTTTTTTTTTTTTTTGTAATTTGTGTGGCATCTTTATTTGTTTTTATTCCTTATTCTTCATTGATATTGGCTATGGCATATTGTGTTGTAAGTAGCCGATGACAAGTGCTTCCTTTCAATTTTGCCCACTTTAGAAGAAATACCCAAATCCAGTTTTCTGTTATTAAATGTTATAGGCCACTTGCTGGATTGTTCTCAATGCACATGAACAAGTTTTGATCTTTGAATGAATTTTTGTTGGACACCATTGTATATAGAAATATTTCAAATGAGTTGAAGTTCCATTTCCTTTGGTTTCTGTTGCCATGCTTTGGCAATAGGAAGCAATGTCAATTATATGTGGCTTGCCCCTTCTTGAGTGTGTATACTGTATAGCGTGCGCCCGATGGGCGTGGAAGCGGTGTTTGCATACTGCAGGCCATGACAGTGAGACGTGGGGCCTTGCGACAACAGAAGAGTTTGAGCCTGTCCCTAGGCTCTGTAGATACATATTAGCTGTCTACGAGGATGATTTAAGGCATCCAATGTGGGAGCCCCCTAGGGGGTATGGGATTAACTTGGATTACGTAGTCTTGAAAAAGAGTTATGAGGATACTAATGGACATGCGCCCCCATACTTGTTATACCTTGATCATGTTCATGCCGATATAGTTCTTGCCATACGTGGCCTTAATTTGGCTAAGGAGAGTGATTATGCACTATTGCTTGATAATGGGTTGGGTAAAAGGGAATTTGATGGCGGCTATGTCCATAATGGGCTGTTGAAAGCAGCCGTATGTATTTTGGATGAAGAGTGCAATGTTTTGAAGGGACTGGTTGAAAAGTATCCAAATTATACATTGACGTTCACAGGGCATTCCTTGGGGTCGGGTGTGGCAGCATTATTGGCAATGGTGGTGGTGCATAATCGTGGTGCGTTGGGGAATATGGAGAGGAAGAGGGTGAGATGTTTTGCTATTGCGCCTGCCAGATGTATGTCGCTTAACTTGGCTGTGCGATACGCTGATGTCATTAACTCGATTGTTCTCCAGGCAAGTTGTTCAATAGATCAATCCTCTGTGTTGATTGTTTGTTTTGATTGGAAGGATATTGGAACATTACCTGGAATTATGATTTATGCATATTCTTTTTAATGGCACGGCATACTTAGATGAACATATTTCTGTTTCTGATGTTGTCATGTGAAATCTAACTCAAGTTTTATAGCTATTTAATTTGGGCAAATGGTATACTTCATTGCTGAAATGATCTATGTATATAGTTAAGTTCTCAACTCGAGAATACCACTCATTCACATTGAATTACTCTCTTGGTAAAAAAGAATGCATGTTCACATGTCAGGAGCGTTGATTCAAAGTTGAAAGCACGTGGAAAAACAAAGATACAACTTTGACCCAGTTTGTAGTTTTCTCCTATCTAAATATTTCAAAATTTTCTCTGAGACTTTCCTGATATAAGCGAATGAAAGAAATTGAAACTCTTTCTCCTGTTTATTCTTGTTATGCAACAGCTTCGATTCCCATTGGATATGCCTATTTTTCATTGGATCTACATAACATCTCTGGCAAGCTAGATCTATCTATGGTCATATGCTTCCAGGATGGATTCTCTTGCATCATGGACCCATGTCACTGATGTTTAAAGTCATAATTTTTTCAACTTCATTCAGAGCAATGAGGCATATTTTGTTACTCACAAATGTCTCTGGAAATCTATTTTGTGTTGCATGTTTTGTCATTTTTTATGCTTGATCTCCTTTTTCACTCTGTACAATTCATATTTCATTGGTGAAGGATGAATACACATGTTTCAGGAACTGACAGAACTTATTCTTCATTAGCAGGATGACTTTTTACCTCGAACAGCCACCCCACTGGAGGATGTATTCAAGTCTCTTTTCTGGTAAGAGAAAATTGTTGATACCATTACCACACTCCGGTGCAACTCTGGTCTCTTTTATTTCCAATTTTTCGAACCTTTTTGTTATGCATATTATGAATTACCCGTGAACAGTTTACCGTGCTTATTATGCATGCAATGCATTAAAGACACGTGCATACCAGAGAAGAAAATGCTAAAAGATCCAAGAAGGTTATATGCCCCTGGTCGACTTTATCACATTGTTGAACGAAAACCTTTCAGGTAAATGACAACTTTTCGCAGACGTTGCATGCATCCATATCCACAGTTCCTTGATTTCCTCAAACTGCTCCACATTGTTCATATTGTAGAATCGGAAAGCATTTACTCTTAGTTTCAGAGTTTGTAATTGTGTTATGATTCGTGAATTCCCCTTTTGGACCTAGGTGTGGAAGATTTCCTCCGGTGGTCAAGACAGCTGTGCCTGTGGAGGGAAGGTTTGAGCATATAGTTCTCTCTTGCAACGCCACTTCAGATCATGCCATTATTTGGATTGAAAGAGAAGCCGAAAGGGCTCTCAAAGTGTGTTATATACTCCCACTAGTGTTTACCATCTGTTGTGATTTGTTAATAGTACTACAGCAAGTAATCTCTCCCCAAAAACTTGTTTGAATCTCAGCTGATGCAAGAGAGAGACCCGATGGAGATCCCTGCGAAGCAGAAAATGGAGAGACAGAAGACGTTAGAGACAGAGCACAGCAAGGAGCACAGAGCTGCCTTGCGCAGGGCGGTCTCCCTAGCTGTACCCCACGCATTCTCACCTTCTCGGTATGGAACATTTGATGAAGGGGAAGATGATGAAGAGTCTTCAGTTGGAGATTCTTCGACAAAGTTGTCGGGGCAGAGCAGGATTCTGGACAGCTTGGATGAGATGATAGACGACCTCTTTGACAGGGATGAATCGGGACACGTGGTTCTGAAGAGAAATCCCATTGCCGGTTGATGATTATCAGATCATCAGATCCAGGTTTTGCTTGGCAATACACATTATTCTTTCATACAGGTTTTGTTAGTGTATTCTTTGTAAGATTTGCCTGTAAATGTTCTGTTTAACAAGATGGGCAAGATATGGTCATTCTGTAGCAGCAAATTGAGAAGTGCAGTGCTGCACAAAATTTAAATTTTGATAGTTTAGACATACCACACGGGTTGAGAAGTGTAGTTCATTTTGGAAGCCTCTATTAAATTTAAGGCCGGATCTCCTATTTCTTGAAGCATCTTTAAGTAAGGGGGTAAGATGCACCACACAAATTCTTTCTACCGTATATTTCAACTAAGTGGTCGTATTTCTTTATCTCAAAATATTCCAAATCATATTGGTTAAAAGATTAGTTTATAGTAAAAATAGTACTCCTTTATCTATATTTATCTATATCTAAACCATAATAAATTTTAAACCTACACTTTATTGACTATTGTACCACCTAAATAACTTTTTAAAATTATATTACAATTTTTATTTGTACTATTATACGTATTTTTTAAATTTTATATTATAATATTTATTAGTAAGCAAATTTATATTTATATTATAATTATAATAAATTTTAGAATTATATTGATTGTATTATCTAAATTTGGCTTTTTAAATTATATTATAAATATTTCACCTAAAAAATTTATATTATAAATAATTTTATTTGTACATATTTTTAAAGTAATTAATAAGAAAATTTATTGAACTTTGTATTTAAATGGGAAGGGGGAGTATTTCATAGTAAAAATTTATACTTGAGGACCAATTAGTCGATGCCATGGCCATGGCCTGATGGCCATTTCCACCGTTGTCACTCCTTGACGGATACGCTAGTCAGAATGACATGAATACCCTCGCGCTTGATAGTGAGAGAAATAAGCGCCTGTGTGAAAATTTTGAAATATAAACCCCTATCGGCTACTATCATTACTCATTCGTATTTCCTTCTACTCCCTCCTCAAAATCTGACGCTCCCCCACACTCAAATTCATATTGCCATCTTCGAATTCATCATTTTCCGTTGTACCAATGCCTGATTCAAGCATCCCGAAAGCTACCAAATACTTGAATCCATCTAGACAAGTCCGCATAATCGGCAGAACACGCGGACTTACTGAAAAAGAATCCGAATCCATAACTCCAGATTTAAAGCCATGGATTTCTGTCAGGAAGCAAGAGGATGGGTCGTCCGAGAAATGCACGGTGGTCGTTGAGAATCAATCGTCCAGGTGATTGTTCTTTTGCTGTGGTTATATCTCAATTTTGCAAAATTCTGGTGACTCCTTCTTAACTCAATTAATTGTGATGTTTGGAATTCGGTGTTCTTTTTGTGATTCATGTTTCTTGGTTACTTTAAGGCATACCCTTGAGATTTTTCGAGTTGATCGCAGAGCCATTAGTTTTATGAAAAGTAGTTTCTGAAAGAATTTTGAACGCTGTAAATTTTTTTTATTGTAAGGATAGTTGTGATAACAAATTTGACACTCAAAGGTTCGACACATCAATTTTCAATGTTGTAAATTTGGCGATTAATCTTGTGAGTATTTAACTTGATGTAATCATGTTCACAATAGAAGATGTTGGCGTGGTCCGGTTGGGGTTTATCTTGTAGAGACCAACTAGAACCCTACAGTCCTACACGAAGGGGAGGACGATAAAATTTTGTGAACAACATCGACATGACTCCTATTTGAAGAGATTTTATTTGTGTTGCTTGTAGTTTCACTGCATAAATCCATAATTTTCTAACTGTGTTAATTATTGATTGGGATCATTCAAATACAATAGGGCATTGTGAGGATGGAGTTTGGATTTAATTGAAGCTGGAGGGGTATTTTTAATTACGTGAGATTTGACCAGTTTTATAATTACAGTACTTATTTATATATTTTTTGCCATTTGCATTTTGTCTTAGCCGCACTGATGCCTACGAATTGGACCGCTTTTATGGAGAAGGAGAAGATGTTGAGGAGATATATTTGAAAGAGATAAAACCACTTCTATCAGCTGTTTTCGATGGCCAAAATGCATCAGCCATTGCTATTGGGACAGGGGGAAGTGGCAACACATTCAATGCCCTGGGGTCTCAAGGGAATCTGGGTTTGGTTGTAATGGCAATGTCAGAAATTCTCTCAAAAGCAGAAGAAATAGAGAAATCAGTTTCTATTTCCTTTTATGAACTAGTGAATGACCATGTGTATGATCTACTGAATCATAAACGTCCAGTGGTCCAAGTATTGGAAGATGCTCAAGGCAAAATCAATCTCAGAGGGCTCACCCAGGTAAGAAAAGTTGATTGCAAATCATAGAGCAGGATTAAATATATGACATTAGTACTTCATTATTTTTATTATTTTTTGTCACTCATGTTTGGTTTTATACTTTGTTTGTAGGCCAATGTGACATCTATTTCAGAATTTTGTGATATATACTTTGGTCAGAGCAATTTACAGAGTACTCCCAAAGCACCTACAAGTGAGCTGCGCAATCCAATGGGTTTGATGGTTTATATATCATCAAAGGATAATATGGCCAAAACCAAGAAAGCAAACAAGATAAATTTTGTAGATTTAATTGGTTAGTTTCTTGAATATGTGAAATTTTATTGATATTTTACCCACCCTTCTTGCAATAATTCACTGAAATTTTATTTAAAATTTCTTATGGTTTAGGTTATGAGGATCCTCGAAAAATCTACCGAGATGGGATCAAACCAGTTGAGAGTAATAGGGCAAATAAGTCGTTGTATGCATTATTAAATGTTGTGAGTGCCATTAATTCAAATGTCGCACGAGTCCCCTATCGAGAGAGTAAACTAACTCGAATCTTGCAAGACTCGCTTGGTGGAACGAATCATGTCTTGCTGCTAGCTTGCTTGGTATAAACTTGCTTTACTTTTTCTTGTACTTACATTTATCGTTTTCCAGTAATTTGCAATTTGTTTGAAGTCTCAAAGGTCTTGGAATTTTGTCTTTCATGCAGAACCCTTTATATTGCCAAGACTCTGTTAGCTTGATAAATTTAGTTGCCCGTTCATGTCGAAACACCAAAGAAGTATTGATAGATTCAACTAATAAACAAAGTTCAGCAAAAAGTAGAGTGCTTTCATCAGTAAAGGGTGGTAAAAATACACCAACTTCTTTGAGCTTTAAAAAGCCTTGCAATCAGTTACATTCTGCAAGGCACATTAAGGGAAGGTATAACTATTTTTTCCTGTGCATTTATGAGATTAAATTGAAATGCCTACTAAACTTTTGTTCGTTTTTTTTTTTTTTTTTTTCAAGGAAACTCTTTGATAAAGAAAGGAAAGTTGATCTGAATGAGGTATCACATCTTAATTTGCTCAATTAATGAAGAAAATTTATGCATACTTGTTGTGTGGATCTGGGCACTCAAAACTTATAAATATGTTTGTGATGTAGTCGAAACATGAGGTTGAAGAATTCTCAACACAGAAGTCAAGTGTTGATTCGGATCTTCCTTTAGCTGTTGCTCCATTCGCATTGAATGAGGTAACGAAGCTAGAAAATTTATCTTATAGTTGAAATTAGAACACTATCATACAATATAAAATTGTTATTGTAATTTTTCATACCGTAGGATCTGGATCAATCTATTTCAAAAGGTATGGAGATTAGGTCTACAACAGATGTAAATGATGAAGGAATTACATCCCGATCCGTGTTTGATGAAACTATTGTGAAGGTAAAATCAATAACCTATTTTAATGTTTTTCTCAATAAAATACCAATGACATGCAATTTCTTAACATGAACTTTATTGATATTTAATATTTAGCAGAATGGTTGCCAACCTAATGATAGCTGCGAAGAAGCTACACTTGTCTTTAACTCAGGTATATATAGATTCACTCTTCTGAAACTTTGTAAAAGTCGCCCCCATATGATTCCCGATAAACTTATTTTGATGTATTCTCTACCTTAACAATTTCAGACTCCAATTCAATAAATGAAAATCCATCTCCACCACTTAGTCAGAGAATTAAAGAGATCTCTGATAATTTGAAGTCACTGCTCGCATCAACTCCATTAACAATTGAAATGCCACAAAACAACACTCAATCTCATGAAATAGCCAGCTACAATGATGTTTTGGAACCAGAAACGCCTTCCTTGGAATCAAACAATGCGTATTGTTCTCCCAAGGCAACATACAACATCTTGAAAAATTGTACTCCTCGGGCAACATTTAGCAACCGAAGTTCAAAAATGAAGGTTTGTAATTCACTAATTCTATAGTTCAGATTGCTTTTTGTGATGCATGACAATCGCTCTGTTGTTGATTTTACTGTTTCAATGTGATACTAGGATACTCTTGTTCAAGATTACCTTAACTTTGTGAACTCAGCCAACAAGTAAGCAAATACTCATGCATACGTATATACACATTAGTTTATGATTTTTGCTATGATTTCTATATGATATGATGACAATGTTTTCTTTGTTCCTATTTTACAGGGAGGAGTTGAAAAGCATCAAAGTACTTATCATGTTTATCTTTCTGTCTTTAAAACAAGATATTTAAATTGTTTATCATCTTTACTGACTTCTTAAATGGTTTGTGTTTATTATAAGGGCATTGGAGAAAAAAGAGCAACAAGAATTATTGAGCTGCGCAATGAATCTCCTGAGCCCTTCAAGAATGTAAGGATAATCATACATTGATCTATTCACTAACTTTGGCCTTTTTTATTTGATATTTAATGGGAGATGTGTATTTATACAGCTTGATGATCTGAAGGCCATTGGGCTTTCCTCGAACCAGGTAATATATGTTCATACTTATTTGTGTTCATACTTCAAAAAGATTTTTATTATGGCCTGCATTCGTATGTCTTTATAATTTCTGTTGAGCAGATCAAAACCATGATGAAGAATGTGGCTGGGGAACTTTTCAAATAAGGTTAATCCTGTTTGTGGAATCTAGATATGAATGAATTCTTATTTTTGTTTTAATATTTGTGGCTGCACATGGCCTCAAGAGGATAGTCCTGACAGAGTGACAGGCTGTTGTCAACACCTCACAATTTGGTTTGGTTTTAAAGAAAATACTTGTATACTTCTTATTAAATGTATATTAGCAGTTTATGAAATCAAGCATTTTGTCAATGAAGTTCATTGTTTTTCTATTAACAAGTTAGTTGGGAAGGTGTGACTATACATTAATGGGGCTTTTAATTGGAGTTCCATTTCTTGCAGTTATGACAAGAGTATTATTAATGGAATGCAACTTGCATAGTGTCACTATATATTGGGAATTAGTTTTGAAAGTGAGAGGGCCTTCAATTATTTAAATTTTGTATTAACATCTTTCTTAATACTCGTATATTTTGAAAGTTTCAATTGTTTTATGAAAATGATACAAATGAGAAAAGTATAAAACAACAAAAGAGGAAACTTGAAAAAAATTTATGGTTCGTGGAAAATAAAGTGAAACTTTCCTAGTTGCTCCGGTCCTACTTTGTTGTTTTCACTTTTTACCATTTTTTTTGGGATAATTTTGACATAATGGCCACTAAAGTGATTGGTATCAAAATGCACAAATCTCTCCCTAAAAACAAATTGCTCAATATATAACTAATAAAATAAAATTTTAATTATGCTGTAAATCACTATTTTTAAAATAAAAAAACATAGTTATAATAATTTAAGTTGAAATTTAAATTTTCTTCCAGTTTTAATCAAATAAAAATCCACAACTGTCACAGAGTACGTGAATATGATAACCAAACGACTTTAATGTACATTTCAAAATTTGAGCCATCAATCTACATCGACAACATATTTTTTACTTTTATTTTCTGTATTATTTGTCCTATTCTTTTGTAATGTACAAAAATACTTGTCCAAGCTTTTTCCATAACAATTAATATTAATTAAATTTAAATTTAAATGTAATTCCTACCAAAGAAAAAAAATCCTCTCGGGGGAAAAAAAAAAGAGAAAGGGAAAAGAAAAAACAACACAACCGCGAGTATTCGATTTGATTAATGCTACAGCAAGCGACGACCGCTTCATCTTGCAATATTAACAAACACGTTGCGTGCAATAAGGTGGGTTCCCTTTTGTCAAAAGTTATCAAAAAGTAGGCAGCAAATGCTCCCAATTTTCTCACTGCTTTGCTCTACTCAGCTACCACTTTACAGAATTTATTCCTCTCGACGGATCAAAGTCGGGGCATTGATGCGTTTCTGGGATACGGATTGGCGATTTTGAGGGAAGATGGGGAGCGAGGGCGGTATTCGGGACTTCAATTTGCCGGTACATGTGGCGGTGGGCAGGAATGTGAAGGAAGGGAAGTCGTTGCTGACCTGGGCGGCTGAGAGTTTCCCGGAAAGTAGTATTTCTCTCGTTCACGTTCATCAGCCCACGATTTCGGTCTCTCCTTGTAAGTGGAAGGGGAGCTATTACTGTTTAATTAAATTGTAGTTCGTCGTTGTTTATTTATTTATTTATGCGTTTGTGGCTGTCAATTTTGTGATCTGTTTGTATCTATTTTGCATCTTGATGGTTTCTGGATTCTTTCTGTATTCATGAATGGGTTTAGTGCGTGCGTGTGTTTCCCCTACTTCGAAATAATAATGAATGAATAATTGGGATTGAATTGGTGTTAGATTAGTGATGGATTCCGTTTGATTTTGCTTCTCAGGTTGATGATATTTCTATATTTGTTATCTGAACTTGAAACTTCTAAGTTTCTTTCTGTCTGAACCTCTTCACAGCGAGGGGGTATATTATTGTAGGTTTGTTTGTTTTCTTGTTTTTTTGTTCTTTTTGTTTTTTGTTTTGTGTTTTTTTTGGGTACATGCTGTTGAACTTGAATTTTTATTTTTTATTTTTATTTTATTTTATTTTATTTAATGTTTTTTTTTTTTTGGGGGTAATTGATTAGATCGAATACTAAGGGATGAGGGGGAGAGGAATGTATTAGTGGGGAATCGAACCTCCAACCATACCATATGGGTGGAAGGTTAGAGGCTAAACTAACTCCGCTAAGCCCCATATGAATTTGAATTTGATAATGTATTGTGACTAGTGAGCATTATCTATCTATCCATCTACTATGTGAAGTATAATTTATTCTGATTCCACTTCTGGTAAAGTACCTTATTCATATGGCTTATGTAGATTCTGAAAATATTTGTTCCTTATAACAAGCTTGTGCACTTAATTGCATTTGTTGTATACAACGATTGGAGCATCTATTGTTTTTAGTTGACATTACCTTCCCACTATTCTTTCAGCCAGTGGAAAGCTGTCCGGGCGCAATCTAAAGAGTCGGGCAATTAAAGCGTGGCAGGAATTGGAACGGTCTAAGATGGAAAAACATTTGAGCCAGTACCTTTTCTTCCTATCCCAGATGGGGGTAATCATTTTCTCTTCTTGTCCCTTCTCATTATGGTATCACTCTTCTTCTTTTCTCTTCTTAGATTAGTTATCATAAAACCCTCTAACAAATACACAATACATTTATACTGACTAATTGCGGATTAGTATTAACAGTTCAAATCAAGGCTTTCAAATTTTGTAGCAAGTCCTCAACCTAATAAACCAATGACGTGACTATGTTTGTTTGTTTGCTTATTTATTTATTTAGTTATTTTTTTTAAAATTTTTTTTAAATGTTCCGTGAGTCAGTTTATAATACATTGACTGCTTGAATTTTCTGCAGAAACAGGTTGATAAAGTTTGGATAGAAACGAGAAATATTGAAGAAGGGATTCTGAAACTCATCATTCAACACAGAATAATGAAGCTTGTAATGGGAGCTGGAGCTGAGACATTCAACACAAAGTATGGAACTAGTTTATATCAGTTATCTCTGAACCGTAGAAGTACTAATGCCTTCTTCATCCTAAAAATGACTTGTTCATGGCTTCTAAATTCTTATATATATCTGAAACTTTATTGTTATAGAGCTATGAAGTTTTTCCCATGTTATGCTGTGTGATAGCTACTATCATTTCTAATATCTGTTTTTCAGTTGGAACAATTGGCAAAAAGTATAGCAACAGTTTATAAGACAGAATTCAGAACTTTTATTTATATTTTGCAAATTTGTAATACTATTTAATAAGTGCTGTGACAGTATGACAGTCTGGTTAGTTCAAATTCTATATTTGTTGCATGTTTAATTGGTGGAGTGCATATACCAGGAGATAAATCCTTACCTGCCCTATAAACAGGATGATTTGAGCATTGATAAGATGGATTTTACAGTCACTTCAACACAAAACCAAGTTGATGGGGTGGTCGGTGGTCTGGTTTTTTCAGAAATCGTAGCCATATATGAGTCCATTAAATTAATGAAGAAATGCTTCTTCTAACAAGAAACTTATATGGACTTGTCTAGATTGCAGGAAAAGTAAAGAGATCAATTTTACTAAAGCTATGGTTGTGCACCAGCAGGCTCCACAATCATGCCATATCTGGTTTGTTTCCAAAGGTTGCCTCGTACATGAAAGGTATGGCAATGTAGTGGATCGAATACTAAGAATTATGTCAACAAACAAAATTTTCATATTGGTTGCCCCAACGATTTAGCAGTTGAGAATGAATTCACTGGCAAAGAACTTCTAGGTCGTATTATGTGAATTGTAGAAAAGGTACAATATAACTCGTAGTCCTGCCATTGTTGGACTAGCTAATTAATGGCAGCATATCTATGCGTGACATGCCCTCTCTTACATACGCAGGAGAAGAAGCATCTGCTTCCTCATAGCTGAAGTGTCGTATGTTTGAGATCTAAAAATATGTTTGAAAAATATATGTAGCATTTGTCCAACTGATATTGTAGTTCTTTCCAAATTTCTTGGTGGCTTCTAATGTCCTCTTCAATATTCATAGATTGTTTCTGTTGGAAGGAGAACCTTATTAGTTCATTAACAAACTGTTGTCTATATATATTTTTTATATATATAGGCCTGCCTACTCTTCTCAGTTGGCTGCTGCTCCAAAATTGCCACCTTCAACAATTGGCAGTGGAGCAACTTTAACATGTGATTCAGAGGAAAATATGGATGCCAATGCTGGAAAAGTTCAGCATTTTGAGCACCCAACTGGATCAGTTATAGAGGTAGAAAGCACTTATGTTCCAAGTGCGTCGACAGTGACCCAGACAAGGAGATATGAAGCACCTTTGAAATTGGAGTCACCACAACATTTGTCATGCTCAGCATCTAGTACTTCACTGGTATGGTTGATTTGCACTAACAGAGAATTATTTAGCATTCACTGGATGGTTTTGAAAAATTCTACGCCTGGGAAAAATTTGTATGCTACCGGGGAGGATGCGTAGATGGTAATGGACTGAAGTACTAAACCACTCTTTGTGATTTATATAGTAACAGACCAGGAAGTTCTTACACATACAAAATTACAAGGTTTATTGATGGGATTTCTTTTTCTGCATTGATACTGTAATATTGATTGTGGGCAATAAGGCCCTAGCATTCTCAATTTATTAGTGTAGTAACATTATCTGTATGTTTTGAATTTGCAATCAAACTTCAAGGATTCTGAATTCGAAGAAGATGGAGCTTGTGACGTGCGTAATAAATTGAGGTTGTGGAGAGCAGAAGAGAATGCCTTGGAGGCGATCCGTAAGGTATATGCCCATAAAACTGTTCTATCTATTTTGATTGAAATTTTGTAATTATGAATCTTCTGGCTCTCAAACTGAAGTTATAAATAGGTTATTATGTGTCTTTCCTTCATGGATATGTTTCCATTGGCATGCTGCTATTCACTGGTAGAGATATATACGGCATGCATGTAACTTACTTGCTCATTGCAGGCTGAGGATGCTGAAAGCCTCTGCAAGGAAGAGATTGACAGAAGAAGAGAAGTTGAGGAACAGTTACTTAGACAAAGTGAAGAAATGAAAAAAATGAAAAATCAGCACGAGCAGTCTTTGAAAGAGCTTCAGCTGATTGAGGACCAGATGCCTGTTCTAAAAAGCTATCTAAGGGAGGCCCACTACTCAGAGAAAGAGCTTGAGGAAAGGATTATCCAAGCAGTGAATCTCTTGATAACATTTAAGGGCACAAGGGATGAACTCCAGAGAGAGCGTGATTCTGCCATGCGAAAAATTAACAAATACAAGGCATTAAAAGCTGATGATTCTTTAGGAATGTCAAGTGCACATTTTTTTGAAATCCCTTTCTCTTATATCGTTGAGGCTACTGAAGATTTCAACCCATCTCAGAAAATTGGGGAAGGAAGGTACGGGAGTGTGTTCAAAGCAATTCTTAGCCATGTAAAGGTAGCTATAAAGATGTTGCCCTCCTCTGGTTCTCAGAGCGACTGGGAGTTCAAGAATGAGGTATTGTTTCGTCAATATTTTTGTCTAGATTATGGAATTAGCTCTAATTATGTGAACTTTGTGATTTTTGGTTGATTGAGTACAAATAATTGTGGAATGCAGGTTACATGCTTGGTTTGAAACAGCATTAATTCTCAAGTTATTTTAGAATATGAATTATTAAATACAGTTCTTATCGATTTCTTTTTGAAGCAGTCTAGAATCTAGATATGTCTCACTGCATCCTTGTTCCTAATGCAGGCTGAAGTCTTGTGCAGAGTGAGACATCCAAACCTTGCAACACTTCTTGGCGTCTGTCCAGAATCCAGGTCACTCATATATGAGTACATTGAGAATGGCAGCCTTGAAGATTACCTTTCAACCTCAGGCAAAGCCCATTTTCTGTCATGGCAAACTCGTATAAGAATTTCTGATGACATATGTTCTGCCCTCCTCTTTTTGCATAACAACAATAGTTGTAGTGTGCATGGAAATCTAAACACCTCCAACATTCTTCTAGATGGGAACTTCGTTACCAAATTAAGTGACTTTGGGATCTATAACTTGATATCCCAGAATGAGAACCCTTGTAGTTTATCGGCATTTAATGATCCTGAAAAATCTGCTTACATGGACCCTGAATCTGTCGAGAGTGGGTTATTTACCACCAAATCTGATATTTACTCCTTTGGAGTTATTCTGCTACGCCTGTTGACGGCAAGACCTGCATCGGGTGTAGTGAGGGATGTGAAATGTGCCCTCGAAAGGGGAAACTTAGACACTATCTTAGATGCGTCTGCTGGGGACTGGCCACTTGGGCAAGTCGAACACTTGGCTAATCTGGCATTAATGTGCTGTCAGAGTTACCACCTAGATCGGTCAGATGTTTTGTCAGAAATCTGGACTGCACTCAAGGACATGAAAGAACTATCCTCCACTTCATCGCACTCAGATTCGAGGAGTCAGCATAAAATACCTTCTCATTTTGTCTGCCCAATTTATCAGGTAACCAAAGCAATTTATCATTTCCTTTTTGATCCTGCAAATGCATTATGACTTTATTAGGCTGGATTTGGTAAAATTCGAAAGTTAACTAATTAATACTACAACTTTTATGTAGAATGATTGGAGCATATTAAGGTTAGCCTGTATTTCTTTGTAGTATATTTGAGTCTGAAATTTTGGGTAATGATCTTGCAGGAAGTAATGAAAGATCCACACGTAGCGCCCGATGGCTTCACATATGAAGGGGAGGCTATAAAAGGGTGGTTCAACAGTGGTCATAAAACTTCTCCCATGACAAATCTGAAGCTTGAGAATTGTGACCTCCTCCCTAACTATGCACTTTATTATGCAATCCAGGAATGGCAGCACAACACATGAAACGACACTTTCTTCTTACACAACAACATACTACATGTCTACTTACTACACTTGTTACATAGCATATCCTTTCTTGGGATCTCTGGGTGTGTAATTAAATCATTTAACTCTCTATATCAATTGCTATCTTGATGACCATATGTTGTGTGTGTTTGAGAGCTGGCTTGGGTTCCTTTTTAGTTCCACTTTAGTTTTCGATGGATTAATTTATTTGGGCTGTATTTAGCTCACAAGAGTATAGGCTTATTTGATGATTTTCATTTTTCAAGTATTATAGTCATTTAAATTGTCAGATGTCATAATATTGCAGGAAGCAAGATGCCTCATATACTAATATTCGAAAAAGCCTGTAAGTAAGTAATTTGAATGTTTGTCCTTTTTCAGGTATGGAATTGCAATTTCCACTCCAAAACTCATCTGATTTGCTTACAATTTGCAAGTTGTCTTGATGCATTTTATTTCATTTGTAAAAATATACTTACTTCATAAATAACAGCAAAATCTCGAAACTTTCGAGACGAGAAAACCTGCATATATATAATATAATAACCATAATAATATTAGAATAATTTTTTCCTCTTCCTGTCTTCGTGTTTATTTTTCTGTTTTGGTTTTTGTGAATAAACGGGTGTCCAAATCTTATTCAAAATTGCTCATCGAAAAAAAAATCTTAATCAAAATTTTACTCTTCCTCCCTTTGTGTTTATTTTCCCCTTTTTGTTTTTGTGAATAGTGGAGTATAACAAATCTCATTAGTCCAAGCTTTTGTAGTTTTTTCATTTGCCGACGCGTAGTGCGTCCTCCTTTACCAAAAAAAAAAAAATCTCATTAGTCCAATACTAATTCATCATTTCTGTGTTTATTTAATTTCTGAACAGCCCATACAGGCTATGAAACCATGTCACATAAATTATAATTTCGTGTTTATTTAATTAAATACCCTTCAATTTATATTCCGTATTTCTAAGGACATGAATCACCGTGGGTAATCCACACAAAACTGCACCAATTTTCCCCCTCTCTATTTTCTTTTTCCAGCATTGACCTTAACATCACACCAAAAATCCAGATACTTTAAATTAAATAAATAATTATATAAATCATATGCATAACAAATAATTTTACTTCTGTTCATATTTTTTTTTAAATATTGATATGGCATAATGCCGGTTGAGAATCGATCTCCAACCTATAGTTGAAATTCAGTGGACACGATCATTTGCTTCAATAGTCATTCCCACTTTTCATGTTTTTTAAATGGGATTACATGTAATAATATTTTCTTATAATTGCAATAATAATAATAGTGATTATTATAGTAACCTAAACCAGCCAAAGACTTCGTGGTTGAATCCCTTAATTATTTATCCAAGAAAAGAAATTCACTCGAGTTTCAACAAGACCTGCTCGTGTTTTAAATTTAATTTATTTTTCCTGCGCCTATATATATGCACTGCCGTTTTCCTTTACATCGCTCTATGCCTCTTTCTCCTCATTATTAGTAGTATTAATTTTCATTTCCAATTTTGTTCCGCCACTGTCTCTCCCAAAAAGGTTTCGCCGATTTCGTAATTCGTTTTCGTATGCCAACATTTCCTCCATTTCTTTCTGTTCCTGATTCGGAAATCTGTTGATTTTGCAGTTTGCGGTCACCGTTTTCGTATCGGAAACTAATCGGCGGCGATCCCACCATTCACTGGTACGTGTATGCGCCTTTTCACTCGTAAAGAGTTGTTGGTAACGTGACGATGGCGGATCATCTGAACTCAAGGCCTAGCGGCTAGTTATTTATTATTTTTTTTTTCTTGAATATATTTCGGCCGTGGCGATTTTTGATTGATCCACTAACAGTTTGGAGGCGTTCTTTTGATTTTTCTTTAATTTTCTTTGGTTAATATCGGTTGTTGGCGATTTGGATATGCGTGTTTGATTCTTAAATTTATGAAGTTTAGCTTGGAAGGGATTGTGATGTGAATTGTAGTGTGAATTATTCTGTCAGTCGGTGTTTTAATTGAGTTTGAGTTGTTTTTTTTTTTTTTTTTTTTTTTTTTTTTTTTTCTTTGATTGATTGTTTGCTTTCAGTCCTTTTTAGATTTGCTGCTGGAATGAACTGGATCTGCGGTACTAGTAATAAGGTTAGGATTCATTCATAATCAAATTTTCTTCTATGTGTATGAGTCTATCGGAATCCTTTTATTCCTTTTTCGCTTTTAATATGTTTGGTGGTCTTATTCTAGGCTGTGTTAATATAGGGTGCATTAATAAATGGTTTTGACTCATTTTCATTTGTGGCTTTATCAATGGCTATCCGCATGGGAATTACTATAATGAAAAAAGTAGGTAGCTGGTTTTACATTAGCGGAGGAAGGAACTTGCCAAATACTTCAACATGTTTATCTACCCAGGTGACAACTTGCGATGGTTGTGAATTCTAAAAAAGGATGGCTATGTCAAACTTCCATTTTTTACTGGCAATTGCTGTTAGAATGCACATCCATATGTTTTAATTTTGTAAATCTCATGGTGATGCACCTTGAATGTAACGCAAAATGGGTAAAGTTTCGTACGTTTTGGCCCATTCAAATGATAGCAATTTGGAAAAAGTGTAACTGGGACTTTGTTTATATCTCTTGAAGTAAGTTCCGCTTCTAAGATTAAGACATGATTATGCAGCATTGCTGTACGATCGGGTTTAGGTGGACCCTAGATGCCTGTTGCAAAGATCTGTACTAGTGGAACTTCAAATGCAATGAAATCAGAAGACGCAATTGATCCCATTGACACTTTCATTCGGCAGGTTATTGGTAAGGAGCCTTTTCTCCCTCTCTCAAGGACAACTGATAGCCCAGTGCATTGGATTCAGATGCTTCACGCCTTGGATCAGCCAGGTTTGTTAATTATCTTGATCGACTAAAGTTCAATGATTATTGAAAGACAGATATCTTCTTTACTTTACCTTGAATGATGCGTAGAGATTTTTAATTATTGGGGAAAAGGACTAGCATATGATTTGGAGCATTAAAATTTCTAAAAGTTTGGCACAAAATGTTATCAATCCTCTATTTACATAAGTCTACACTAGATACTTAAATTGGAACTATCAATGATTAGCCTGATTTGAATTTATTTCACTATACCTTTTGTAAATCTTTTACTTGTAATTGGAAATGGGCCTTTACCCAACACCCTGCTGCCCTTGCTTTGTTCCACCCTTAGGATAATGGATTAGCGCATTTTTAACTCAATATTTTAAAATATATTTTGGTTTTTCCCTTGACTCAATTTTCATGTTTCCAACACTTCATAACCATTTCCTGATTGGTCCCCAAGCACAATATAGCACACCCAGTATTGACAGTCTGAAATACACAGAATATGAAGTAGATCTTGTTTGTGGTGATCAAAGTAGATGATAAATGTTGGATATTGACAAGTGGAAAGATAGGGTACATTATGATCTTTACCCAGTTGGCTTTGCTCAGTGGTTTTATTCAATTTGTTTTCTTTAAATTCATCAATGTTCCTTTTATGACGTGGCATAGATTGCAATCTTTAAAATGTTGATCTTGTATAAATGTTTTGTTCAACATGCATTCCTGTGATTAACATTTTCTCAGATGCACTTTCGTATTATATAAAGTGTTTATCTGAAGTTTGCCTTATTGGATGTCTAAATCTATGATAGATCTTCCAGTTTCAGTACAATTGAATTATGCCCCTTCTCTTCTTCTGCAGATCTCCCTGGCTGGCCTTTGTTGACACCTCTGAAAATTCAAATGCAGAAGTGTGAGAAGTGTTCTAGGGAGTTTTGTTCTCCAATCAACTACAGGAGGCACATTCGAGTGCATCGGCGGTCTTTAAATGTCAAAAAGGTTATCTAAAATTTTCCACAGCTTTGTAGAAACACAATATATTGGTGGCCCATTTTTCATGAATCAACTTTGACATTAACATGTTGCTTTTTTTTTCATTGCAATGATCTGAGTGATAGTTTACATCAATTTGTGTCATGTTCTTAAGTATTTCAATTGTTTTCATCTATGCTGTGTAGGAATCTCAGAAAAATAGAGAGTTGTTGGCGACGTTCTGGGATAAGGTACTATTACTTATAATATACTGTATTTAATTTTATTCACCTGTTGCTATTTCACCATTATAATTCAGACTATCTTTAATCCTGTGATTTGTAGCTGTCATTGGAGGAGGTCAAAGAAGCGGTGTCATTTAACGATGTGATGATAAAGGTATTCATACCACCTTTGTTTCTTTTTATTTGTTAAGTTTTCCATATTTATGTTTGGATTGTTTTTAAATAAGTGTTCCATATTTTGCAACTTCCCCCCTCTCCATTAAAAAGAGTCCATTCTCTCTCCCAAGTCCCAACTAATAAAATACCCCCCCGTGTCTCTCTTATTTTAAATCTTGTACACAACTCAAATGTAACACCTAAAGAACATGGTGTCTAATGTTGTGTCTAATATACTTATTGCAGTAGTGGAACTCATGACCTTACTTCAAGAGTACATGGTGTCTAATGTTGTGTTTAATGCAATTCCTGTATAAACTAACTTTTATGCTACTGTATCGGTTGACCATGGACAATGCAATACTTGAGCATTAATATTGGAAAAACAAGTAGGTTATTTTCCTTTTTAATGAAATTTTGTTATGCAGGTTAATTATTCGGCTGCAACTAATGTGAGTGATTATGATTTCATGCATTGTAAAAATAAGCATGCTTGATTGTTGTGGTTACAGAGAAAATTTGTAGTATTATCCTTACTTGTGATGTGATATTATCAAGGATGTTCAGAATTGGATTTATAACATTTTCCTCCTGAATTATATTTTTCCCTAATGCTTGTAATACTCCATTCGGTTGCATATAAATGTCATTGTAGAAGAAAAATGCAGCCCAAACTAAATGTCCAAACATTTATTATTTTATTTTATTTTATTTTTCAGTTTAGCATTATTTATGACTCTTTAAAGAGAAAGTGGTATTTAATAGCTCATTTTGCTAATTTATGAGTCGTTTTAATATGTGTCAAATTTTGTAAAGCGGCATATTTGTGAACCCTTGAGCATTGGGTTTTCCTTGAATTCTGGAAAAGTTGTGTTTGATTTTAAAACTGCCTGGAGGGCCTTTGATTATTGTTGTATCATGTATGCTGTGATGCGTAGGTCTGATTACACTTCAGCTTCATAATTGCTTTATTTATCATCATCCATCATATCCTTGAATTTTATTTTCAAATAAGGTTAGGCCGTTTTCATTATCTTCACAGGAAGATTTTGCATTTGGCTTTGGCAATCACATTTATATTTGTCATATAGCATGTCGTATCATGTTTTCGTATCTTCTTGATTTGCTTGTATTTTGTTGAAGGTGCTTAGTCAAATGGTATTGATTATTTGGTTATCCTCACAGGAAATTCCTGGATCATCGGTGGTAAGGGCTCTGACATCATCTCTTCGTAAGCCAGCAGTTTGGACTCTTCCGCAGGTTTATGTGCGGGCTGGTTCTACACTGTTGGTAAGGAGGCCTCATCAATCTTTGCTGTGCTATGACTCTGTTCATTTTCTTCTTCATAGCCTCATCAATTTCTCTTCTGTAATTTCCCTTTGTTCACAGGATATAATTCAGGCAAAGCCTTCGAGATTTCCAATATCCTCTCAGGAATTGTTTAGTGTCCTTGATGATGCTAGTGAGAGGACATTCTTATGTGCTGGCACAGCTGACTCTGTGCAAAAATATGTATTTGATGGAGAGACTGCTAAAAATAGCCTTGAGTTGAAGAATCTAGTTGCTGCAACCAGCTTCTTGTTTGAACAGCAATTGGTATTCCCTTAGTTTCTGCTCTTACTTTTCCCTGAATAGTTGAAGTATAACCTGCGTGCTTACCTCGTAAAGTGTGCTCTTGGCTTCTTTTTGAAAAACCAGAATTTGATTTGGAATGAATGAGTAATGCGAATGTGTATGCAATTCAATTCAATGTAAAACACAGAAACATGATTTCATTATATCTTTGTGTAACCTCAGTTCAATGTACTCATTAACCAAACCTTCTTAGTGCTGCGATGATATTTTATTTTTTCTTCATGGATGGGGGAATGGTAATTTGGTTGAAATGAATCAATTTTCTTTTTCTTGTTTCCTTTTACTTTTATTTCGATACTTTCATGACTGTGACATGTTTAAGGCATGGGAGTCATCTTAAATTAATCCTCTTGTGATCTTGTCACCAGGTAAAGGCATGGATAGCTGATAAAGATGCGGAGGCTTTGAGATGTCAGAAGCTACTTGTGGAGGAGGAAGAAGCTGCACAGAAACGGTAGTTACTTTTATTATGTATTTGTTTCTGACTTTCTGTGGCATTGGCTGTCCAGTTGTGTGGATTATGCTTTTTGTTGTCTTATTTGTAGTTGCTTCTCATGTAATGGATGGCAAGTCAAGTACGTACATGATTGTGTGTCTGTTGTACCTTTGTTTGCGAAGTGATTTACCTTGATTTGAAGTTGGATTAATTGTGACTAGATTTTGTATTTCTTTTATTTTGTTAATTTCCTTCTGAACGTATTTCAGTTGTCTTTGTACTCCTATTTGTTAATTCCCTTCCCACCCCCCCACCCCCCACCCCCCATATCAAGATATGAGCAGGCTTGAAAGGTCTGGTTCTGGTAAAAAAATTTACTCAACAATCCTGGTCTCTAAAAATTTACTCATCAATCCTCTATACAGCATTGTGTAGGAACTGTTGTTGCATGATGCATATATGTTCCCCTGAACTATTCTGTATTTTGCGCAGGCAAGCAGCACTTTTGGAGAAGAAAAGACAGAAAAAGCTTCATCAGAAGGAGCAGAAAGTGAGGGAACAATCCTATGTGATGGATGGAGGTCTGAATTTCACAGTTGATGCATCTGATAGATCAGCTTCACCAGATGTCTCTGGCTTTTTATCTCCCTCCGATTCCAGCTTAATAAACTCTTCAGATGTGCCAACAAACCTAGATTCTGCCCCAGAATGCGCGCCACCCCAAACCAAAGAATCAAATGACGATATTGAACCACAGTTGAGTTCTACCAGTGAGCATTTCAACCAAGAGGATTCTCAGACCATTGAACACCAGATGATGAGTGCAAAGGGTCATAAATACCCAATGTCAAATCGATGGCAGGGTCCCAAATTACAAAGGGGTGGTGGCCGATATGGATTCCGTCCGACTCAAAATGTCCAATCTTCAAAACCAGAAGCCTTGCACAAGCCATGTCCAACCAGAGGCCAAAATGTAGTCAGTGGTATCAAAGTTTGGACAAAGAAGACCGAGACAGAGAGTGATGGGAATAGCTTGAAACCAACTCCAGTGCAGGCAGAGAACAACTTCGAGAAAGAAGAAAATAACTGTGAGGTGATAATTGGATCCATACCCATCACACTCAGAAGTGCAGCAGAGCTCCATGACAGTTGCTCTGACGTTGCTCAAGATACTACCTGCGGCGCACAGCATCCCTTGTCTGGAAAGGAAAAAACTTCAGAAAAGCTAAATAAGCCCTATAATGTTCAATCTGGTAGCAAACAAAAGCTTTGGAGGCCAGTGAGCCGTGGTGAAACTGTAAGTTCTTCACCAATTCATAATGGGAACCTGGAAACCGAGGGTGTCGCTGTGTTGGAGAAGGTCCAAGACCGGATTCTGTCCAGTGAAGTATCTATGCAATCACATTCCCCTGATAATAACGACGATCAAGATAACCATCGCCAATGCTCAGATGAAGCTGGGACAACAATGCCTTTCTCAAGCACTGATGCAAGGGAATTTCTTGCACGGAGTATGCAAATTTTATATCCTTTCACTTTCTATACTTCATTGCTCATGCTTAAATAGAATCTTTGTGACTTTCTTATTTTCCATTTGAATGACATTTGTTGATTTTGATCATGCAGGATGGAAGGAAGCTATTGCATCGGATCATGTGATGTTAGTCCTGTCCACCGGGCACGAACCTCCAGGATGCTCTGATACTCACCTCGAAACCCCAACAATCTCTGAAGCATCCAATCTTCATGAACAAAATGTTGTTGATAATGCTGCTGAGGTCCAGCCAGCTAGCAGAAACTCTCAAGTCAAGTTCAGGAAAAAGCCGGAGAAAAATTTGAAAACCAAATACATACCAAAGCAAAAACCCATTGCCTAGGATCAAATAAGGTGAATATACAATGTCTAGTTTTATTCTTTTGTCCTTGCATTATCATCAGAGGTTCCAGTTTTACCAGTGGTCTTCTGCCAAAAAAGAGGAATTATTGAAGTAAGTTTTCTCTAGGAAAGTAGAATTTTCGGTCATTTTCAGACGATGTAGGGTTTATATAGTTTGTGACATTTGGTCCCAGATTATTGTGCATCGGAGACATTTGTAAAATCCAGAGAGTTGGATCTGAATTTTCTCAAATCAAAATGTTATGCATGTGAGAAATTTGGTTGAGTATATTTGCTTACTTTTGCAGCCTGAATAAATGCTTATTGGCTGAGTAATTAATTCATATGTGTGGCCGGTTGTTTATTCCTACAGGAGTACAGGGTGGAAAGTTTAGCTGATAAATACTACAGTATAATTGTTTTATTGTGTGATACTGGTGCTTTTCTTTTATGGTCTCCCAAAGTGCGTTGCGGATCGGATCATCCTCTTTTGATACAGAGTGGAGGACTATGGAATTAATCAACTTAGTAATTACAACAGTCAAAAGCACCTTTACCCTTTACTTTAGAGGCCATGTGGTAGACGTTGCGCGCTATAATTATTAAAGAAAAAGGATTAAATTCAAACTCATGTAAAAATATTACAAAAAACATCAATCAATAAATAAATAATACAATACCTAACTCGCCCAACATATTATTGTTTTGTTGCTAAGTACTACCATTTGTCAAAACCAAGACTTATTTGTATGATCAGCTATTCAGCTCCACGAGTGAGCCTTTCAGCATTGTCTGTCACAGTAAAACACCGATTGTTCCTGGTAAATACTATTCAACAACAAATAGCCCTCCCGATCGCATTGTCTTTCCCAGCAATGCTAGGATGAAAAAATTCAAAAAAACATGTCACCTACAAACATCAAAAGTAGTTCTATTCATCCCATCTTGCAGTTGCAACCACAAACTATGCTTTTGATGACTGAAAAAGAAATTGTAGTTTGATTGATTTGTTTCTCCCAATGTTCTTTCTGCCGAAAACTAACCTTTGCTGTAGGAATGCATTAACTGGAGATTGGAGGTGCAAGAAGATGATTGATATTCAGATGAGATATGTTTTCAATTTAGTGGGAACCCTGAGGAGATGCTGCGACACACGGTCATCCAAGACTGATTGTTCATTAGTAATTCTTCTGAATTGTTTTCCAATAGAAGAAGATTTGTTAGAAGGTGCCATTTCTTGGACGGTGTGGGTTCCTGAATACCGGCCATGCAGAATGCTTGGATCCCAGTAAGACAGGCTGCTGTTAATACCAGGGGATTTCTTGTGGGAAGTATCTTGTGGTGATGTGGATTGATTATTAAAAGGATGAGGCATGGTGCCGCCAATCCCGCTAGCTGGTGGTGTGGATGAGGGAGATGCTGTGGGTGGGCTACTAGATACAAGTGGCGGAGACATTCTGCCATTAGGTGAATTTGGATGCGGAATAGGACTCCCAACTGGAGAGACGGGGGCTGATATGAAACCCCTTGGAGTGTGATAGTCGGCTTGTGAAGAGAGATGAGGATTGGAATGACGATTAGATCTTGATGTTCTGGAGGAGTTGATAGCATGTTGCCCTGAACCCAACTGAAGAAGACTTGTTGAATGAGTAATAACCTGTCAATGATTCATAAAACCGCATAAGTGACGAGAGGACAAATTTTCAGTACTCAAATGAACACGTTTTGGCCAACCATCATGAAACTTTTCGTGCAGAAGCAAGAAGATACTTCCATCATTCAGAAGAAATAACTTGGGAAATCACTTGCTACACACCCTGAATTTTCTGGACAGTTTGAGCTATTCTCTGGTTAATCCTCTATCAGGAAACATTGGATATCGGTCAGGAGATGACTAAGTCACAAGATCTGACAATTATGAAAAGTTTTTGTCTAGTCCATGAATTAACATTTGAATCATTAAAATTTCAAATTGTCGTGTGGGAGCAACTTACAGCAGATGAACATAACATTATTTACAACTTTTGAAAACTGTAAATATCACACAAGGAAAAAGTAATAGACTAATATCCGTGCAATAGATTTCAGAATGCATCAATCTGATGAAGGAATAACAAAACATTTGGGCTCGTGATTGATTCTTCACAAAAGTCAAATAATGTGACAGAGAGAGAAATGAAACCTCTGGTTTTGCAGGATCTGTCACTGTTGTACGGAGTGCAGGGATAGTAAGTCTTGGTTTTACCAAGGGAGATGAACTTCTCACAAAAGGGTGCTGCAGAAGCTGGGATGCTGTGGCACGATGCAATGGATTCCACTGGAAGCAAAGCCTTAAAAAATCCTTGCCCTCGTTGGAGAGGTCATCTGGAATTGATGGAAGCTCTTTATTGTATAAAATCTTGGACATCGCCGATATCTATAAGCCAAGTCAAAAACACATGAAATGATCTTTGTTCATCAAATTATAATCATAGCCGTACTAAGAAGTGTGAATTTTTTTCAAATTCTAACACCATTATTTTTCATAGGAAACAATGCACAGCCAGAATAGAAGACATTGGCAAATCTAAAGAGTATGAATCACTCACCTCCTTATGTTGGTTCATAGGTGGCCTTGATGTCACCATTTCCACAACAACACATCCAAGACTCCATATATCCATAGATGGGTTGCGCGCACACGACTTCACAATGGCCTATGCAGAAATATTTATCCAGAAACTGAACCATGGAGGCCTTTTGGCAGCAGAATATTGAGGGAAAAAACAATAACCTACCTCAGGTGCTGCCCAACAAAGACTGTCAGTGATCAATGATGATTTTGATTCCCTCATCATCTGTAAAATTGTTTATGTCAAGCAACACAAAAAATGAAAACAATTGGGCTTAGTTTAATCACGATGAACAGCTTTGGCTATATCTAAATACCCATTTACAAAAAACATTCCAAAATTTCCAATCATTGAAATAATGAGAAACCTCAATTTCAGATTGATTTCACAGGCAGACTTTTGAAAGAGATGTGCCGACTGATTGAAACAAGAAAATTTTCAAGCTTACATGTTGCTTTTCAATAGCAAAACAGCTCAATTTAACTATTCCATTAGGGCTGACAAGTATGTGATCCCCTTTGATATCCCTGCAAAACCAGACTCCATGATAGAAAAAGGTACTACTAATATGCAAAGAAATTACTATTAAGCTGAACAAGAATCCAAAGCTATCAGACTAACCCATGTGCAATATTATTGGAGTGTAAGTATTCTAATCCAGATAAGATTTGTTGAAGATAACTGCGGATGGCACGTTCTCCTAATTTTCCATATTGTTTTAGAAGCTGATGGACTGATCCACCAGACATGTATTCAGAATATATATAAAAACGATCACCCACCTGATCAGGAAATGAATTCAATGTCAGTGTTAGCACCAATGAAAATGAGAATGGTTAAAATATGAAGAGTATTATAATTCAGTGATCGAATTGTCATTGGAAATATGGCAAACTATGTCCACATATGGAACAAAAAAATAGGTTATGAACTGTACTACAGCAAAATACATAACAAAAATTGTTGGAATAAAAACTGACCAGTTCAGATCCATAATACTGCACAATATTTGGATGTCTTAGGGTACTCAACAGCGCAATCTCCTGTAAGAAATGCATGTTATTAGAACCACAAACTCCTAACTGATAAAAATAATTAGGACTGGAAGTGGAAACTGCAGCATTCAGTTTGCATTCAGCAGAGTAAGCAGCTTCGCAAAATCAAAGCCGAAAAGACTTACCATTTTCAATGCACTTGCACCTTGCTTTGACTGGGCAGATGATAATCGAAATTCCTTCATAGCACACATTTCACCATTTTCACTGATACAATGAGAAGATCACCCATGTTAGCAAGCGACACTTCAAAAAAATTGAAAACAAATTCTCATCATGTAAGACAAAATAGTCTGTATGACTGTACAGTCTGTGATTCTTCATGGAGAGCACGAGAACCTCAATTCATAAACTGATTTATCAAATAGATCATGGACAAAACCAAAAGGCATGAAGATACACTACCACAATGCCTACCTACAAAAACCAAGGTAAATTTCTGCAATGGCGCTTCTACCAAGAAACTTCCCCTTTTTCCAGCGTCATTTTGCTTGGAACTTTCAACTCTTTCTGGAGTGTGAGGAACAGAAGGCGGCGATGTTTCAGATGAATTCCTATGCGACACAGGAGAAGTTTTCGAAATTGCAGATGGAGGAAGGGGCAAGGGGTAGCTTTCTTGTTTTGCTCCATCAGGCCAATTAGCCGGTGATTCAGAGGGTTGCTTTCCAGCTCTACCTAGCGGTGTCACAGCAGCATTTTGTTCCCTTGAACCAGGGGTAGGGGTAGGACTCGCCATTCTACGACTAGTTTTAGGACCATCCAAGGTGTCCTTAATTGGGCTGACAGCAGCATCATGTTGCTGAACTCTTGATTTGGGCAATTCAATCTTTAAAACTCGTTTCCAAAAAGGTTTGGAGGTTTCACTTTTATTAGGCGAAAGGTTCTCAACAGGGGATTGAGGCTGAGGTTGATGATCCTCATTAAGCACGCTACACATCAAAATAGATGAAAATCAAACTTGGGGCTTATTCACCAACATGGATGCGAAATTAATTATTATGCATACTATATCAATTAGGGGAGTTAAATTAAATTACTGCGATATAACTCACTCACCTGGCACTGCTGGTTGTTCCAAATTCACCGCCTCTTTCGCAGTGAGCAGCAGCTGACCACTCAGGGCTCGAACAAGGCGCGGTTTCAATCGAAGAGCCCAAACCGAAACTAAAACTGAGACTAGATGATCCTGAACTGAGGCTAGGGCTTCTGGATTGAGCGTGGAAAAGTTGCCACAGCTGATCCCTCTTCAAAACAGCTGCCACCAATCTCTCCCAATTGTCATAGTTCTTTGACATCTCGAACTCTGGTGAGTCTACTCGTAACTCAAAAGGTCACCCCCTGGGAATGGGGATCAATTCTAAGTAGCTTCTTCTCATGCAACAATGGAGTATGGAAACCGGTACACGGAATTTCGCCATCAGCGACGGTTGACGTTGACATCATGGTAGAGATAGTTTCGCCCCGCGTTTCCATTTGGAAAACGCCAAATGTGAAATGAAATGTGAAAATGCCAAAAGGTCGACTCATGAATTTGGTGAAAAGGTAACTGTTTCCGCAATAACTTGAGTGGGGCCCATTCCGCGAATTGAATAATCTCACCAAATAGGCAATTACTAGTAGGAGTAATAGTATTTTCAATACCTTAAATCATCATCGTTCACTAATATCAATGGCTCCTTAAAAAAAAATCAAATACAGTAATAGTGATTCATGATAGAGCCACGACTGGGGCGGTTTTCCCTTCATATTCATAAGGCCGTAATTTTATTATTATTACTAGCTGTAACAATCTACTACTACCTTCGTCTCATTATAATTGTTACGGACCCACCTGACGCGTATGACGATACACATTTTTAACGGTTAATAACTTAAATTGTGTACAATAAAAAATTATAAAAATTTGATATTCTAAAACTACAAGATTAGACAAATCTAACAAGATCTCACTTGACTATGTTTTTTCTTACATAACTAAGATAAAAATTCGAATCAAACTTAACAGTGAATAGTGTCAAAAAATCAAACGTAACAAAATAAAAGAGACAGAGGAAGTACTAGTTTTTAAATTAAAATCAGTTATTCCACTTTTAATCTATATATACTACCTCCGTTTTCGAATGTCATTGGAATGTTTTTTACGTTAGATAATGTGTCTGTTCTGCACGTAGCTTTTGAGAGCTTTTGGTAGCTTTAGCTTTTATTTCAAAACAAAAGCTCTGTTCTGCACACTAGCTTTTGGTAGCTTTTGGGAGCTTTTGGAAGCTTCTTTTTAGAAGCTACATGTAAGCCCCGTTCTGCACACTAGCTTTTAGGAGCTTATGGGAGCTTTTGGAAGCTTCTTTTTAGAGGCTACCTAGGGTCTGTTCTGCAAGCAGAGCTGTAGCTGCAAGCTGGAGCTGTAGGGAGCTGGAGCTGTAAGGAGCTGTGGGAGCTGTAGTTGTCAATTCCATTTAAGTGTTTGTACAACTAGCTGTAGCTATGAAAAAAATGTATGAAATGACATAAAAGGACAAATATTTATGTAGACTATCGGGTAGTGGATTGGTTATTGGGTTAAAATTGTGATTGCTCAAAAATAAGCTCCTAGCTTATTTTTTAACGCTACTACAGGTAGCTTCTAAAAAGAAGCTTCTAAAAGCTCCCAAAAGCTCTGAAAAGCTAGTATGCAGAACGGGGCTTTTGTTTTGAAATAAAAGCTAAAGCTCTCAAAAGCTCCCAAAAGCTGCGTGGAGAACAGACCCCTATAGTAGCTTTAAAAAATAAGCTCCTAGCTTATTGTTGAGCAATTACAATTTTATCCCAATAACCAACTCACTACTCAATAATCTACATAAATATTTGTCCTTTTATGTCATTTCATACATTTTTTGACAGCTACAGCTAGTTGCACAGAACACTTAAATAAAACTGACAGCTACAGCTCCCACAGCTCCCTACAGCTTCAGCTTCCCACAGCTCTAGCTCGCAGCTACAGCTCTGCGTGCAGAACAGACCCGTAGTAGCGTTAAAAAATAAGCTAGGAGCTTATTTTTGAGCAATCACAATTTTAACCCAATAACCAACCTACTACCCAATAGTCTACATAAATATTTATCATTTTATGTCATTTCATACATTTTTTCACAGCTACAGCTAGTTGTACAAAACACTTAAATATAACTGACAGCTCCAGCTCCCACAGCTCCTTACAGCTCCAGCTCCCTACAGCTCCAGCTCACAGCTACAGCTCTGCGTGCAGAACAGACCCAATATGCTGCTACTATTCATATACGGATTTTCATTTAAATTTTATCATAGTTATATCAGTTAAAATATTGTCAAGTGAGATTTTGTTAGATTCGTTTCGTCGTGTAGTTTTTAAATATCAAATTTTTAAAATTTTTACTTATACCGAACTTGAGTTATTAATAATTTAAAATATGTATTGAACTGAAAAAATGATTCCTTAAAAAATATTCAAAAAATGAGGAAGTATAAGCTGCGTGTTGATTGTTGCAGCTTGCCAGCTTGCGGTATCTCACCAATATCTTTCCTGAATGTGTTATCATGGAAATTTCAATTTCAGTTACACAGGACATGACATAACATATTCTTCACCTTGACTCTAGGAATTAATAGTAAAGTAACAAACAAACAAAAAAAAACTCATTGAAAGATAGTACTAGTATTTTCTAGAGGTAGTACATAATTATATTGCATAAAAATATGTAATATGCACATGTCTGTATATATATATATCTATATATAAAACAATACTATAAAGTTATCAACAAATTCTCCACAAAAAACAACCAAAAGGGAGCCTTAAAATTAATTTCTGCACACAATGAAGACATAATTCCCTCAATTATTAACGATTTGATGCACATACACACACAGCACAGAGCAAATTAGCCTCTTACGAGGACGAGCCCGATGGCCGTCACGATGATCGTGGACGGGACACCGAACTTAAGGTGGCTCCAAAACGACAAGTTGTAGCCGCAGTGTTTGGCGCGGCGTGCCTGCTCGCACACGATCAAATTGGCAGCTGATCCCAGCAGCGACAAGTTCCCAGCCACCGTGCTCACCCACGCCAATATCAGCCACGCCTTCTTCTCGCTTGCAGGCGATATCATGGCTGCAGATGCTGCCACTCGAGCTCCTAGAAGTAAAACTGAAAAACAACCACCAACAACAATTCTAAGCACAACAATGACGAATAACAGGAAATAAAAGAACCTAGGCTAGTAGTATATATAGTATATGTCCTCTGCAGAACACCCCTTGTACAGAATTTCTCATGTTTGTGCAGCTGAGATACCTACCTGTGGGCACATTAGAAGCCACATTCGAGAGGACAATAACAACGGCTGCTAAAAGTACTGTTCCACTGATTTCATCTATTTTTGCGTAGGGCTCCATTAGGTCCCATAGTGTGCTTGGGATCCCGGTTTTGTTGAAGCCATCGACCGTGATGAACATTCCACAGAAGAATATCAGGAGGGAATAAGATACCTGCATAATGAATAGAAAGATGTGTAGTTAGTTAGATCATCGAGCAAAAGGGCATATGATTTTGTGTTGTAATTTGTTTACCCCGATACTACCTTTTCTAGACAAGGCCTCGCGTCCTTGAAATCAAGAACCACGAGGGCAAGTGCAGCCGTAACAGCAGTCCAAGACATGTTTAGACCCATCAACAAGGCGACCAGCATTCCCAAGGTAACAAGATAAACGCCGGTCTTCCATACAGCCCTTTTCCATTTCTCTGAAAATCCTGAAGAATTTTCTTCGTCTGAAAGTTCCACAATGTCATTTGGAGGGGAGCTCCTCTTCGAATGCACGGATCTGAGATCCTCTTTCGAAGCTCCTGAAATAGCAGCATCCTTTTGAATTTCACTGCCATTTAATCCGTCTATTTGGTGGTCCGTGTGGCCGTTGTTGCTAAGAGCGCTGCTGTTGCTTTCGCCTGAACCCATTCGATTCCTAAGAGTCGGTTCTGTGTGATTCGCGTGACCACCGACATTATTAGGAGAGCTGCGAACATGGATTGATTCCATCACACCATTCAGCTCTTGGGAATTCACAGATGTCAAATGCGACATTGTGGCTGGCGAAAAACGATGGGAAACCACATCATCATTGCCAACAACTTCCCCTGTGGCATCCTCTTCGTCCTTCTGATCAGACAACAGCTTCCAAAACATGCCTAAAAGAATCACGGCATTCACACACACGCCCACAAGCATCGCGGGAAAAACACCCGCCAAAAATTTACCGAAACTGATCCCGCTTTGGACAGCAATCACCAAATTCTGCGGATTGCCGATAGGCGTCGCGGAAGAACCGATGTTCGCACTCGAGGCGAGGGCCAGCAGAAAGGGATGGGGCGGGAGGTTATGCTGCCGTGCAATTTTCAATACAAACTCTGTGAGAACAACACAAGATGTATCGTTGGTGAAGAGGGCGCTGGAAATGGCAGAGATGAGGCAGATCCTGCAGAGCAAGTCCTTTGCTCCCCTGCTTCTCCACTTCACCAATTTGCCCAAATATTTGAACATATCCGCACGTTCTAGGAAGACGCTAACGACCATAGTTCCAAAAAGCAGTCCCAGGATGGGGAGATCGATGGCAGCATAGGCTTCATCTGGGGTTATCACTTGGAAAAGGACCATAAGCATTGCCCCAAGAAGCGACCCAGCTGTTCGCCCGATTGGTAAGAATGGGACAGCGGGGAATACTGCAAGGACCCAGAATATTGCGAAAGCAATCGAGCCAAGAACAAGTTTTGCAGTGGGAGCCATAGCCATTTTTCCCACGGGTTTACAGAATTGCTAACTAGGAAACAGTTTAGTTCCCTCCACAGCTTTGTGATCTATTCTTGAAAGCAAATTAACTGTAAAATAGATTGATTGATGAAATCCTGATAACCTCAGACTCCATCCAACACAATGCGGCCAAAATTAGACATGCCAGGAAAGTAAATCAGCACCGCAGACGACTCAAATCTGAAATCCCCCAAAATCATGATTCAGTGCAAATGACGAGCAATTAATTAATGGAACAGCGAAGCTGTAAGAAATTGGATATGAAGGAATACTTCAACTAAACCTAGAAGAAAATACCCATTTTCTGCAAAGACCTTCCTTAAGAAATTGAAGGGTCATACATGGAGCTACTTGAAATGAAGGTTAAATTTGAATAAATTAAACAAATCAAAGCAACCCTAGAAAGCTAGTCAATCGTTAATTCATATACCATGTGCTTAATTGAATCACTTGGGGTTGCAAAAGGAAAAGCCAAATAATTATCAGAATAAAAAACACTACCTCAAACAGGAGTAATTGCCCTTAAGTTCGACCCCAGAAAGCTTGGAAGTGAAAAGGGGCTGCTTTTGCTCAAAGCTTTGCTTTCTGGGGGATCCAAGATGGCACCTTTTTGGAAGGATTTCCTTGGAATTACAAAGTGGGATAGGAGGATTAAATACTAATTGGAGTAATAATTGTGGAATACGTGGCGGTGGTGATCTGATCTGGATTCTGAGGGACTTGTTTGAGCAACGAGCAATAATGATGTCGTATTCATATACTCCACTCACACTTTATTTTATTTTATTTTCGAAGCGTTGAATAATTTGTGTATAATGAAACGCTGAAACGGTGAAAACCCATGAAAATCATTTAATGGTTCTGTCACAATAACACCATTCTGCAAGGCAACAAAAACGATGCGTTCACATTTTACTATGTGTATAATACTCCCTCCGTTTTTTTTGTTTGCTACGGACCCACGCAGCACGCAGTTCAATGTACATTTTAAATCAGTAATAACTCAAGTTCGGTACACGTAAAAATTCTAAAAGTTCGATATTTTAAAACTACAAGACGAGACGAATCTAACAAGATCTCAATTGACTATATTTTAACTTGAATAACTATGATAAAACTTCAAGTCAAAGTGATTGTGTTAATAGCGCCAAATTCTCCAACGTAGCTATCATTTAAAAACGGAGGAAGTAAAATATTTCGTGTGGTCTGGTCTTCTGCATATTTTTACCAATACTCGAGTGTGAGTATTTGAAAGAAAATAGTTAAATACTACTCCCTCCGTTCATTATTAGATGCTGTTTTGTCAAAAATCATACTGCCAAGGAATGTCATGATTATTGGTTAACTAGCAAGTAACCTGTTATCCAAAAAAAAAACTAGCAAGTAACCCGTTGAGACTCGCCGGACATATTTATATATCTTATATAATATTTATATTTATATTATATAAATTAATAATTAATTTTATTTTGAGTAATGAAACGTACGTAATGATTTTATATAGATTCGAAAGAGAAGTATATGATAATATAATTTAATTATTTTTAAAATTAACAAAGACATCATATTATACCATCTTCTTTAGCTTCTGTGGCTTGTCCGGTACAAACCTAACATATCAATAAAAATAATTATTAAAATAATAGTTTTATTTAATTTGGAATTTTAAATTAAAATAAAATAAAATATAAATATAATTATTAAACATAATATGAAAAATTCATCCACAATTTGCTGAAAATTCCATTGTTGAAAATCTTATTGGTAAAGGCTAACACTATCCTTAAAAATGTCTGTATCAGAAGTGATGCAGTTTATATTTGTATATGTACTCTAAAACATTGCCGATATAGGATTACTCATAAAATTTATAAGAATTATTCGGAAATGTCACATCTGATTGTACATCTCCAAAATCAAAAACAACTTTACCATCACCTACATCAAGTATCAATTTTGCAAATTTTTTGTCACATCTTACTAGTGACACGAAATATTGTGACATTGACTTTTGTTTATAATCATAGCAAAACAAACAGCGAGTAAGAATTTTCTCATCTGAAATCGAATGGGGAATTTGGTTAAATCAGATAGGCTCATAATCATTCTACCAATCAAGAATTTTCTATTTTCATGGTTTCTCGAAAATTAATTTAACCTCAATTTTATGGTTCTGCATCTTAGTTACGATTAACCTACTCCATTGCATAATTTATTTGATTGATCTATATTCATAAGAAGAATGATTATGCAACTCTCATTCAACAATATTTTTCGGTAATCCAGAACAATTGATTGTGTTTAGATATTCCCGTGAAAGTAATTCATTGGCTTTACTTATGCTTTTATCATCCTGATAAATATTGTTAGAACTGATATATACACATTTTCATTTGTAAACATATATTCTATGATGTAATCATTGATCGTATGAGCAATCATTGATATTGGTTAGTAGTATAACATAATCTTTAAAAATATCTGGATTTGAAGTGCTGCATATCGTAATTGCATAAGTACTCTGAAAAAATACCGCTATATGAGTATATTTTATAAAATTATCACTTGGGAATATCACATCTAATTGTACATCTCCAAAATCAATACCAGCTTTACCAATTACCATCACGTATATGAAATATTCATTGTGCAAATTTCTGTCATATATAATTTTTATTGTAAACAATATTTCTTGTAGTATCTTAAGTTAATCCATTTAATTACATATTAATACTTCGAATCCTCTCTTTCCAGTGAGACGGGATATTGCAGCATATCACTGACACGGGTAAAAACTTGTTTTGAAAAATAGAACCCAACTTTCTTTAAAAATTGACATTGAGTTTTTTTTTTAAAATAGTCATATTAAAACAAACTGTGAGATGAGAATTTTTTCCTCTATTTCAAACTTATATAATTTACAGCAATTAGCATTTCAATTCCTAATGAAGCTACATTTATTTTTGTTATTCCGTCAATTACAAATCTGTTAAAATATAGATTAATGAATTATTTCTTTAAAAATAGATTATTTTTTTTTTCCTTTTATGGATCTAGTCGCACTCCCAATAATTGATAGATATATTTATTTCAATAGATCTATATTTATTTCTTTTATTCCGTCAATTACTGATGGATCTATTTGCACTCCTAACTCTTTATACATCAGATTCTTTTATTTATAATATGGTTTATGAAAATAATTAATTTACTTTAAACCAATTATCCAAAGAATATGAATTTTCACATTTCCCTTAATAATTATAATTGTTTTGAATTATTTTTAGAGATAATAATTTTTTTAGGCTATCAGAATGATTAATTTTCAGATTTTAGCATTATTTATTCATTCATAATTTTGGGCTACTACAAGGCCGTCAGACACACAAAAAGGGTCAAAGCGGACCACATATTGTTCAAATCGCCTCATTATGGTTAAAAAATAGAAATCACATCCTCTGATAGCCTATTTAAGTTTTTCTTTTTATTATTTTTATGAAACTATAATAAATAATATTTATTTCATCTCATTATTTATGTCTCGTTTTTTGGCATTTCGAATAAAAAATATAACCAATTAATAACAATGGGTCAAACCATATATCGATTCCATATAAATTAAAAATACAATATCTTTTTAAAACTATAAATTGGGTAAAACTGAAAATTATGTGAATAAAACAATGCAAACTCTAAAATAAACGAATAAATAATGCAAAAATCTAAAATAAATAAATAAATGAATGCAGAATTGAAATTTGAAATCTTTTAAAAGCTAAAAATTATAGGGATTCCATATAAGTTAAAAATTTTGTATCTTTGAAAAACTGAAAATTATGTAAAAATAAACATTGTTGGAATAAAAAGTGCAAAAATCTAAAAAAACCAAAATCTAATATAAATAAATGCAAATATACAAAATTTTGAATCTTTTAAATTTTTTTGGGTAAATAGAATCTTTTAAAATTGGTAATTATGAGAATTCCATATAAATTGAAATTTTCATATATTTTAAAAAATGGAAATGAGGATTTCCATATCCAAATCAATAAATATTTTGACATAAATAAATAGTAAATAAATAACAAATAAAAAATATAAATTTTATTAATAGAAAATGCAAAAATCTAAGAAAATTGGAAATTTAGAATGGAGACACCACATTAAATGTTGACTTGATTGACCACTAATGGTTTTAATAATATATCGATTTTTCATTTTTACCCATACTTTAGAAAAAAGTAAAATTGAAGTGGTGAGATATTGCACAATATTTTAGGAGTAATATTTATGAAAAGATAAGGGTAATATTGGAAAAATATGATATAAATATGTAAAATGACAACTATTTTGAAACGATTTTTAGTTTCTAAAAAGACAACTAAAAAGGAACGGAGTGAGTATATTATTTTGGAAATGAATTCCTTAAATATAATAAAACTTAACTAAATACCATATTGAAATGGTGCAAATTCAAATGTTTATGGGAGTGGTATTTATATATTGAGTCATGTTTTTTTTTTTTTTAAGTCACAAAGCAACAAAATTGTTACCGTCAGTCGGTCACTTCCCAACATGATTTCTTATGGCCGGTAGTATAATTCAAAATATTGAGGTTATGTTCAAGAAATTTTAGAATTTAGAGTTTTTAATTAGGGATAGTATTAACTTTTAATCAAATACTAATAACAATTTGATAAACTTTGTAATTAGAGTTATAAATTAAAATTTGAATTTTATCTTATCACATCTTCAACTTTTAATTCCAACGTTTAAAGTTTACCTTTGTACTCTAAACGAAAAGAAAAATATTTGGTATTGTTAAACTTTTGAATAGTTTTTATAACTTTTTAAAATAACTTAATAAATTTAAACAAAAATATTTTTCTAAGCATAGACTTAATAAAATAATGCATTGAGAGTTGACTAGAGCGGTAGTGTGTAGAGTAGCCCACTCACTTGATTGGACTTTTAAGAATTAATTCTTGAATATGATAGTTATACTTATAGTACAATTATATGAAGATTATTCAATAAAAATCTGCTAAGCAGACGACCATTAGGCACTCAGTGATAACAAAGTTAAACCCAAGATTAAATCTAGTCCACTTAAACTCTATTATTGAAGTATATTAATTTCGATTTATCAAAACTCAATTATTGTAAGTGTCCCAAAACACACTTAGAGTCACTTAATTGTGATTAAGAAGTTATGTATTCAACCAGGTACAGTCTATAATAGTTCCCTATTTGTACAAGTATGGAAGTATTTCCTAGTTCTGATTCAATAGACGACATGTTTTACTCTTATTTTTTGGTAAACGGTGACACTCATGTGTCGGCAAAGTGTGTGGGAACCCAAACCATGTTTTACTCTTATTGACAATTACTGTATTTTTTTAGCTGATTCATCAAATAATGGAAAAACAAAATAATGACTGGATTCAAAATATTTCTTTATATACGTTTCTACACATTGCAAAAATATAAAATCAAAGGATTAAATAATCGAAAACTACATCAATTTGAAATGTGTAAATGAAAATACTAAAAAAAATTCGATCGGAAAGGAAATTGTGACTCAAAATGGTTTGTGTATTAAAATAAGAGTAGTAACAAATCATTCTTAACATATAATAGTAATTAATTAATAAAATTACATGCTCAATATAATTTGGTAGACAATAAATAACCATCAACATAATTTGTATGTGTGGTGTATATATGTACACGTTTATTTATCGATGAATCGATTGGGAAAAAAAGACGCTTATGGTAAGATTGGTAAGAACTACTAATATTTTGATAGGGGTGAAAGTGAGACGGATAATATTTGCCCGATCCAACACTGTATTCGATTGTATCCGAATTCGAATTTGGATTTTATTATCCGTCGGATATTTTTCGGATACGAATACGAATGCGGATATAAAAAATCGAATACGAGACCGGATATGGAATTGGAAATATCCGCCCGTATTCAAATTTTTCCGGATATTGTCCGGATATTATCCGGATAGTATCCGGACAATATATATTTAAAAAATTTTCGGACACATTTATTTTCGGATATCCGGATTATATATATATTTTAAAAATTTATAGAAGTATATCTTTTATATACACTTCATTTGTCATTTTTGCCCTCAGCCTTACCATGTGTCTCTTCTTGATTGGTTAGCCCGCATACCACGCCCCATGATAAACCATTTGCTTTTGAATCCCCGACTACCACGTAGAAATTCATGAATGGGAGGCTCACACCTAACCAATTGGTGATAGGTAGAGTTGCTCCCAACCCATATAAGGTAGTTATAGGGACACATCATATCCGATGTGGGATATCAACACCGTCCACCCACCCTCCGCCGCCTTCCGCCATGTCCGTTGGACTGACCTGCCTTCATTCCCTTCATCCGAAACGTCCCCTCTTGGCCTAAACCCTAGCTAGCGAAAATCGATTCCACGTCCACCACTCTGTCGCATGTCTCCAGTCGCTGTCATCCATATCACTAATGGTTGCTTGAATTGGTGTAGCATCTTGAGAGTCCAATTTCTACTTCACATTCGATATTGCTCTTCAGTGTAGTACCCTATCCCACAAATTTTAATGGTTTCCAGTTTATTCACACCTCTATTAAATTAAGGGTTTTATTTCATAATTCCAGTTAGATTCTTTTGATGTTTTTATAGGTAGTGCAATTACAGATTTACATCGCTAATGCAAAATCATTTGAAATTGTTGTATATAAGTATCATAGTGACTCTCGCCCTCTTTTTACCTTTGTTTGTAAAGCATTGCTTCAGAGTGGTTTGGTGGGAAACTAATGTCCACCTAAGTGATGTTTTATTTTATTTTAGCAAGAACTAATGGTTTACAGGTCTAATTGCATAAGCTCTTTTTACCAGAGTAAGAAAACCATATTCTGCATTTTTAGGATATCTTCAGATATTGACATTTTCTTGAGCAAGTTTTTCAGAAGTTTCTGTAAGGCTTGAATTGTATAGGTATGGATGAGAAAATGGCAATTGCCGACGAGGATAATGTTAATTGAGAAAACCTGCTTTCTCATAGAAAGAGTAACAAAGTCTCACTTAGTAAATGCCCAAAGATGCGATGTATCAAACTTGTTTTCTATTTCGAAAAAAAAAAAAGAAAATTTAAAATTATCCGAATATTTTTCGGTTAAAATTCGAATCCGTTGTATATCCGTCCTCTATTCGTATCATATCCGTATCCCAAAATATTTGAATTCGTATTCGAATCCGGGCTATTCGTATCCGATTCTGTATTCAATAAAAAATATGGAATAAAATACGGGAAGAGTACTATCCGCCCGTATCCGTCCCGTTTTCACCCTAAATATTCATATGAAAGCCCAGATGGTGACCCTTTTCAATTCATAGTTTATCTATTTTTTCTTATTTCTTAGTACTTTTTTGTTAAAAAAAAAATTCCCTGTGATGTGCTTCTCTTTTATACACACGTGTGCAAAGATCAACCGCGAAATTGAGAAAAACAATTTATTGTTGTCATTCTTTTTTCTTTTATTTTTATTTTTATGTTTATGTACACATAACACATTGACACACGGGATAGATTGTTGTCATGTAGTAGAGTATAGTATATTGAACTTTTAAGAGGAAACTATATAATGAAGTACTTCCTCCATCTCATTATAATCGCTACGGACCAATTTGACACGTATGTCGATACATATTTTTAACGGTTAATAATTAAATTGTGTATAATAAAAAATTATAAAAATTTGATATTCTAAAACTAATAACAAGATCTCACTTGATAATGTTTTTTCTTACATAATTATGATAAAAATACGAATCAAACTTAAACAGTGAATAATGCATAAAAGTCAAACGTAACAATCTAAATGAGACGGAGGTAGTAATAATATTGTAAGCAAATAATGACCGACCGTGGAAAACACTAATATTGTAAGCGAAAAATTGACCGGCGGTGGAAAATACTACTCCAATATTGTATGTTATTATTTACATATAACAATTTTGAAATGAATTTTATAATACTACCTTGGTTTTTGATTATTTGCAATATTACATAGTTGATAAAAATTTTCGTTTGAGTAATAATGCAAATTATACTGTATTTATATGTACATCACACATTTAAAAAAAAAAAAAGAAAAGAAAACAGTAAAAATAAGGAAGAAGAAAAGAAAATACTAATATGGCTATGTTCGAGAAACAATGAGAGTTTAGCTTTTGGAGTTTAAAGTTTGGAGTTTGAAATTAATTAATGGTGAAAAATAGTTGATAATTGAGATAATTTTGAATAATAGTGTTTGGTAATGCAGTCTAAAAATAGAGTTGAGAGTTTGGAAAGTTAAAATGTACGAGATGAGTGTTCAGAGTTCAAAATTTAGAAGTTAAAATTTGGCGGTTACCAAAATTAGTGTTTACTATATATAGATTTTTAGACTATTTTTAGTATGTATTTTAAAAGCTAAACGCTAAAGTTTAGCGTTTGTTCCCAAACACAGCCTATATAATAAACATTTATTTTTTCTTTTGGTTAGCCTATATAATAAACATTTGTTGAGCCACCCTGAGATTGTATTGTAAAATATTTGCATCAATATTTTTTTTCGTATATCGGATATCCTTGGGCTCAATACTAATTACTCGAGCATCTGGTGGACATTTAAGGCTTACATCTCAGAAAGCAGAATTATGCTTATACAAAGGCTCGAATCCTGGACCTTTGCTTCATAATATGCATCAATATTATGCTTGTAACTATATCTTTAAAATAATTAAGTACATGCACGTGCGTTATACTTCCTCTGTTTTTAAAGATTGCTACGGACCCACCCAACACACAGTCCAATGCATATTTTAAACTATTAATAACTCAAATTAAGTACAAGTAAAATTCTAAAAGTTCAATATTTAAAACTAAATGACGAGACGAATCTAACAAAATCTCACTTAACTATATTTTAACTTGTATAACTATGATAAAACTTTAAGTCAAAGTATATGAGTGAACAGTAGCATTTTGTCAAATGTAGCTAACAAAAAACGGAGGAGTATATTACAGACGGATTTGTGATCAGTAATCTTTCACAAAACTATTTTCTGTCGCTGTGGAAAGTTCTTGCAATTAATTACAGTACATATTTTTTTTAAAATTATTATTATTATATTTTATTTTATTTTTTTTAGAAGGGGCGGTTTAATTCGATTCTGGGGTGGCGAAAAAATGATAAGACTAATGTGAAAGTGACGAGAATAATTTTATTTTCATTGTATATACACCTTCAAGAAGTTGAGTTTGTGAATTGTGATGACCGATCGATTACCCAATTGGACTCAATGATTTGTGAGTTATGATGAGTACTTATGACCAAAACATGGAATAATTGTCATAATTCCAACTTCAAAGAAACAAAACGGGACAACACAAACAAAAAAACGAACCTCAAATCTGTCCATGGACCAAACCTTCACAGAAGCACTAATTATTCATACATCATAACTAATTCAAATCAAACCAACACACACAAGCCCAGTCCTTAATAAATTAATACCAAAAGTATTAAAAATAATAAAAATAAAAATAAAACAAGCAATACATTTATAACAATATTTGACGATGATAATGATAATGATAATTTAGTACTAGTACTTAATTAATATCGAGCAAGAAGTCCTTGTCCTTTTCAAGCCTCTCCATTGCCTTAGGCTCCAGGCTGATCTCCACGTCGATGCTCCGGCCGCCGCTCTTCCCCGGGTAAAGATACACCATGCCATCGAACCGGTTGTTCAACCCGCTCCGGACGCTTTCCGGCTGGCCCCATCCGAAGTCCACCTCGTACACCTTGAACCGCGGCGAGCTCCCCACCGCCACGCAGTTCACGCCGGCGTCCTTGTACTGGAATATGATCGGATTCGCCTCCCACTCCTCGTTCCGCTTCCCGATCGCCGCGGCGTCGTGCGCCACTATTGCGGATCGGATCAGGTCCGCCCCGAACCGGCTCGGGTTCGCCAGGATCAGCCCCGCCGCGGTCACCGTGAAGATCGCCTGGATCAAGTTCCCGAAGTAGCTCTCCGGCATCGCCGGCTCCACCCTCTTCCGGCAGTCGGCGAACACCGTGAAAACGGTGTATTCCTCAGGGGCGAGCTGCCGGGCGCGGGTGACCGCCTGCCATATGTGGGCGGAGAGGGATTGGAACGTCGAGAAAGGCTCGGCGTCGCCGCCGCCAGCAGCGGCGTTGACGGTGGACTTGATTTTGTCGATCGCGGACTCGGGGAATTTGAAGACCTTCTCGCGGAGTGATGGAAGGGGCGGCGCATCACCGTTGGATGAATCTGTGGCCGCTGAGTTGGCGTGCTCAGGAGCGTCGGATGGCTTGGAGAGGTTGAGCTTAACCCTGGTGTTGCGGGCCTTGGTGCGCTCAAGGAAAGGTGGAACGGAGATGGAGTGGGCCCCCTTGCAGAGGTGGGCCCAGGAGCTCATGAAGTGCCACGTGGAGGTGCCGTCGAGTATAGCGTGGTTGAAAGCCAAACCCATTGCCAGGCCATCCTTGAGCTTGGTGAGCTGGAATCAATCAACAATTAATTCATTTCTCAAAATTAAATGCGTCACACTACTCGTATTAGATAAAAATAAATCAGTGGGAAGCATAGCATTTAAAACACACATGCTCTCTCACTTATTTTGTCCACAACCAATTTTATGGGTTTTGGTTTGGTAGTTGAAATTTATTTATTGCAACAATTACAGTATGCTCATATAAGTAGATCATAGTTTTCAGGACAATAATTGGGTAATTTGGGGGTAAAAATTTAGCCAATCATTCTCCTATTTTTTCTTATCTAAATATGGCAAAATAAAAGTAATACCAACATTTTACTATTAGATTAATTCAAGAACCCTTTACTAAAAATTCTTCAAACGATGGCCGAAAATAAAAAGGTGAAATTAATTTCATAATATGAGCTTTATTTCGTTGAGAATCATTGGGACCTGAAAAGATATGCCAAACTCAATCTCTCTGCCCATGAAGTAATCTTCAATTAAATGGAGTCTAATCTAGCATCGCTTGTCATGTGTCTATTATTCTATTGTCCGTTTTTTTTAAAAAAAAATTAAATTTATCAGAATATGAAAATTAAATTAATTATTCATATTCAACCAAACTCACTAGATGAATTGACCCAAAAATGCCACCCATTAAATAAGGACGAAATCCCATTCATTAATTTGGCCTTTATATGAACATTAGTGTATAGCACCATTTCTTAGTAGGAGTTTTGAATTTAAACATAGATCATTAATTAATACTACTTCCTCCGTATTTTAAAAAAACTAACATTGGTATAGTAAACACTATTTATTATATAATTTTGATTCGATTTTTTTACACAGTTACATAAAATAAAATATAGTTGAGTGGGATATTGTTAGATTTGTCTAATAACGTAGTTTTAAAATATTAAAATATTATAATTTTTTATTTTATAAAATTTGAGATATTACTCTTTCAAAATATGTATTGGATTGCGTAAAAACAACGAATAAGAGGGAGTATATTAGCGACAAACAAATACTCCTACATCTTAGTAAATATGAAAAGGATGGAAAAAATAAAATCCACTACCAATATCTAAATAAAATAAACTAATACTATCTCCGTCTCAATGTTTTTGCTACGGATCCTGATACGCCGATATGTATTTTTAAAGATTAATAACTTAAATTGTGTATAATAAAAATTTATAAAAATTTGATATTATAAAATTATAAGATTAGACAAATCTAATAAGATCTTACTTAATTATATTTTTCTTGTATAACTACTAGTAAAAAAAGTTAAATAATGAATAGTATAAAAAAAAAAAAAAAATCAAGTATGATGGTCAACAAATAGCATTAACGTTGACGACAAAAGTATGGGCATGCAACAAAAGCATCAAAAATAGAGATGGCGGCGTACCTGCACCGCAAGTAGGGGCCGCTGCAACCCTTCCAAATTCAGCACTCCATTGTACGGCAGCAGCTCCTTAAACTTGGACAGCGTCCCTTCCTCCGCCGTCACCTCCGCCACTTCCACCCCCTCCGCTTCCGCCTCCACCACCTCCACGCCATCCATCCCCTCGTCATCATACACAACCTTGAACACACCATCCTCGTCCTTATCCAGCTTCCCCGCCAGCTGGTAGAACTCCTCCAGCGCCGCCGCCAGCCCCTCCTTCAATTTCTCCACCATCCCCTCAAAACCGCCGCCGTTCTCCGAAGAGTACTTGTAAATCAGGAGCTTCTGGTTGTAGAAGAAGGCCAGATAAGGGAGATCGAAGGTGACCAGCTGGCACTCGCGGCGGCCGATCGGCTTCCGGGGCTTGACGTGGGCTGTGGTTAGGGTTTTGACATTTACCCCTTTCTGAAGAGGTGCTTCTTCGCATGCTGGCGCCATTATTGCAACAATGCGGTTGGAGATCAAAAGTCGAATTAGGGTTTGGAGAATGATGGAATTGGGGAAAGGGGGAAGGGGGATTTATATATATGTGCGACTGTAAAATGGAATTGGCGTATGACTGATGGTGTACGTAGAGTGTAGACTACTGTAACCGTAGCGGAGGTAGTTGAGGTGGCATTTATGGGGAGTTGCTGTGACGGCAGTTGGGAGACATTTATTACGACCTTTTTTATTTATTTCGGACTGTGTAATTTTGGTGGGAGTTGAGCAAAAGGGCGACAAATGTTTTGCTCTTTTAAGATTATGAGAATTGATTATGGACCTATTTCATACTACTACTACTATTAATTTGATTTTTATATATCGGATGAAATCAAATATTAATTAAAAGGCTACTCCTTTCATATCTTTTTGTTCAGCAAAAAAAAAAAAAAAAATTAATTAAAAGGGTGAGTGGCAAAATTGCCTAGCTCTTTTTTTTTTTTTTTGGGTAGAAGTTAAATACTACCACTAGCTAGTAAAAGTAGGTAATAAACACCTACATTGACGCTAAACCCTATCATTAGAGTTAGGAAATACTAATTATTTGCATACAATTGTTGATAACTTCTGTTTAAGGAGAAATAGCCCACATTGACGCTATATCCTATTTTAGGAGATAAGTAAAAATTTTACCTCTAATAAAAGGTTTGGGAATATAAAAATTGAAGAAAGCCATAAATACAAAAGAATAATAAGTAATTGGGGATGGTGGTATTGATTGATTGTGATAATTGGGGGAAAACCTAATTTGAATGAGAAGAGGATTAAGGAAAGGTCCAAACCTAAATGTGCGGCTATTGTAATGAGACAGTCCTGAAATTTTAAAGTGTGGAAAGTTAATGGGGGTCATAAAGGCCTTCTCTACCCCTTCTTCATCTTCCTCTGTCAAATCGTACTACACATTTATTATTATTATTATTTTTAGAGTCGGGCGAGTGGTGAAAACTCATGCCACACAATTACAAATGAAATAAAGAGAGGGATAGGGGACCGGTGGGAATCAAACATCCAATCTTCCATTGGAAGTTAAGGGACTTAAACACTTGACCTAAGTGCTCATCCCTAGTACACATTTATTGATTCCAATTTGCATCCCCTTTTTCTAACTTTTTTTTTTTTCTTTTGCGTAACGTTTTGGTTTAATTTTCAGTCGAAAAGTTGCATAGGAATTAAATTAGAAATTATACATTGATCAAACATAGGAATTAATTTTGTGTCACCAAAAAATTAATTCGACATAATTACATAGTAATTCAAGATATGACATACATCTATATAGCTTAAAGAAATTGCAAAATATATATAATACAAGTATTATACTACCTTCGTTCTCTTGACACTGCAACATTCACTTATTGCACGTAATCCAATGCATATGTTTAATGATTAATAACTCAAATTGTGCATAAGTAAAAAAATTTAAAAATGGATATTCTAAAACTATAAAATGAGACGAATCCAACAAGATTTCACTTGACTATGTATTTCCTTGTATAACTATGATAAAAATTTAAATTAAAGTTAAAAGATGAATAGTGGCAAAAAATGTAATGTTGCACTGTTATAAGAACAGAGGTAGTATTTGTTTTAGTGGAACTTCTTCTTGTTGTTAGTCTTCGATAAGTTTACATTCAACCTTGGTTCTTAGGATAAGGTTAGGGGAGTTTTTTGTGATGTCCACCAAACATGTGATGTTTATATAGTTCAAAAGTCTTGTGGTTATTTATGGGCTAATATTCAATTTAAATCGTGCAAACAATTTCAATTTCGATCGGGAACATTACCTAAATTAAGGAGATATCACAAAATGACATTGAACCATCACCACATCAATGTTTCTGTCTTTATTAAAGAATGTAATCAACACATCACAAAATAATATTGGGGCATCACCACTACACCTGCAGATAATTGTGTGGTATGTACCCTAACTTTATTTTTCTTTTAGGTGAATACCTGAGTATCCCCAAGCCTCATTGGATCCAGGACTAATCCCTTAAGGATCGGGTGTGCATTAAAGGATTGTCTCTCCGAAAGCAGAATTCTGCATACACAAAGGCTCGACCCAAGACCTTTGCTTAAGCTACCAGAATCTCATGCCAATCAGGCCAACTGCGTTTGGTTGTACCCTAACTTTATTGAAACCCTTTTACTTATTTTGATTGATTGAAACCATTTTTGAAGGTGTAAATATCCTTACATTCTTGATTTTATTTTTATTAAACAATAGGGTGACCTTTCTCTTCCAAACGAATTAATTATTGTACAGTGAATATTATTTTAACTCAATTGGGCTTTTTCCATTATTAGGCCCAAAGGTTGCAATATTATTTCTATTGGGCCTATTCTCGAAATTTAGCAGATAGTACTATTTTGCACCTCAAATTCTTCTTTCTTTTCTGCTATTCTTTTCTTTTATCCACATTCTATACTCTATAGGTTGGACTTTCCCATCTTTTGGTCTTCAGTTTCCTCAACTGTCAATATCATCGCAATCTCAATGGGTATACAAAGCTCAAAACAATAAGTGGTGGAGCCAATTTTATCCCTTTTAAATAGTGAAAAGCTTTTTTATCCCTACTATAATGAAAACTCTTTTTTCGCCCCTATGTATTTTGCCGAGAGAGGCAATGCGAGACTCACCAATTCCACGACTCGGCGATAGCCGAGAGAGGCTCACTCGAGGCGAGATAGACTCGGCACTAACCGAGTGAGTCAGAGGCAATGAGATATACTCACCAATTCCATGACTTGGCGGTAGCCGAGAGAGGTTCACTCGAGGCGAGAGAGTCTCGATCTGTCTCGGTACAAACCGAGAGACACTCACCAATTCCACAATGTCTCGATACAAACAGAGAGAGTCTCGGTACAAACCGAGAGAGACTCGGTACACACAGAGAGAGTCTCGGTACAAACCGAGAGAGTCTCACCAAGACTCGGCAATGGCTGCAAAACTCAGAAATAACCGAGTTTGTCTCGCCTATAGCCGATTTAGTCTCGCCTATACCCGAGTGTCACTCTATGTGTACCGAGTTGATTTAAGGTGGTTGAGCATTAAATTATGAATTTAAGGTTGTTGAAATGTTGTTGTAACATTTAATGTGAAAATATGAATTTTAAGCCGGATGTGCATAATGCTTGTTGCTTGTTTATTGTTTACTGTTTGTGTTCAAAAAAAAAAATGTTGCTTAGATGATCAAAAACTGAGAAACCACTAAAAACATATGGAGAAAATGTTCAATTGGAATGAAGAGTTTGCATCATCCTCATCACCAATGCCCCCCTATCATGGAGCAGAGGTATCTTCATCGTCCACTCTTTACGATAGTATTTTTGGAACACCTTTTATTAATGGTGGAATGGGAAAAAATATATCATTTGTTGGAGATAAGGAAGAAAAAGTATTTGGTGGTAATAATGTTCGTAGGGAGTACAATGATAATATGTTCATGAACGATGAAGTAGTTGATGATGGCAGGGATGTTATGTTTATGCATGATGAAGTTGTTGCTGATGATAGTAATGATATGTTTAAGAATGATGTAGTTGTTGACGATGGTAGTGGTGTAGGTGAAGAAATTTTTTATGATGATGGTAATGGTAGAGAAGAGGACAATGGGGAAGATGTGGATGAGGAAGTAGAGGATTCGGAAGATGAGGAAAAAATGTGGGAGGAGATCCAAGATTTCTATGATTCGTGTCCATTCGTATGTCGATCTAGAGGACTAAATGATCCGTTAATAAAATCGGAACACACGTCACGAATTCCCGAAGTAGAACCATGCAGATACTATGATGGAGGAGATGGGAACGCAGTAGTTGGCTCCCAGCATGGTAGGTGGATACTGCCCGAGCAGCCTGATTTTGTACCTCCGGTGGATTTGACCGATGAACGCTTTGATCCGTATGGGCGACAAGTTTTGGGCATCGGATCACTCTTTCCGACGAAGGATAAACTGAAGAAAGCAGTGGTGCAATATCTACTTGGAAACAATCTTGGGTTCCGGACTGAGAAATCTGAACCGTCTCGGTATTGGCTGAAGTGTCGACACGGTGATTGTGCTTTTAAATTACGAGCAGCCGAATCATCTTCTACTTGGAGAGTGTATCAGTTCGTGGATCATACGTGTGAGTTCAACCCGACGATGGGAGCATCACACACATTACCGGCCCGGCAGGTAGGTGAGATCATTGCAAAATAAGATAGTGACGAAAGGGCAATTTATGATACCGGAAGCAGTGCGAAAGGAACTCTTGGATACATACGGATTACGGGTTAGAAATACCATCATATATACTTAATTTTAAAATATATTTTTTATTTTGTCCTGTTATTTAAAAGTAATTAAATATTTGCGGATTTGTTAATTACAGGTTAGTTATGCAATGTGCCGCAGAATTAGAGACTACGGAATTGAAGCCACATATGGTTCTGAGGACCAGTCTTTTGAGGATTTGCCTAAGTATCTTTCTGTGCTGCAGCAAGCTAATCCCGGTACAATTGTTGATCTAATGGTCGACGAAATAACCAATCAGTTTAAGTACGCATTTATGGCGTTGGGAGGGTCCATTGATGGGTTTTCCAGTGCAAGGCCATACATCGCAGTAGATGCAACTCACTTAAAGTCAAAGTATCGAGGAGTATTATTTGTTGCCGTGACTAAGGATGCTAACAACCAAATATTTCCTCTTGCATTCGGTATTGGGGGTGTGGAGGATCTAGATTCGTGGACATGGTTTATGCAACATTTGAAGCAAGCATTGCCCAGCCGCAGAGGGATGTTGATAGTATCAGATGGATCAGCATCCATTTGTGGAGCTGTTGTAGAGGTATTCCCGGACGCGCATCATGCCCTGTGCGTATACCATATTCAGAAAAACCTTTCGAAGTATGGGACACATGTGGTTGAACTGTTAATCGTGCTGCGAGAAGCTACAGTGAAGCTGATTACAACAAAATAATGGCAGATTTGGAAGGATACTGTGCAGCAGCAGCTCGACACCTAAAGATTTCAGTTGGTGAAGAACGATTTGCTCGCGTGAGATGTCCGGTAATATTTTCTAAAAAAATTTATTATTTCTTTAAGCATTCTTATATTTTTTTTTATTTTTTTATGTTGACTAATTTCATTACAACATACCCCATTTTTAAACGTTTATAATTTTTTTTAAGTTATAATTTTTAAGTTGAACATCATTTTAAGATTGAAAAACAATATTTATTTTTCAAGTTTAATTTTTTAAAGTTGACTAGTTTATTTAATTTTAAATGATTAAAATTTCCAAGTTTGTTTACCGGCGATTTTTTAAAGTTAGAGTTTTTACGCTTTATATTTTTTTCACTATATATTATTTCTATGAATTGTATTTTAGTTTAGTTATCTAATCTTATTAATATAATGTTAGGTACGTTGATATGATATCATGACAACGAATATTGTGGAAAGCATGAACAGTGCATTACTGTGAGCAAGGAGGTTACCTGTGTGTTCTTGTTTAGAAGCTGTAAGGTGTATTGTTGAGAGATGGTTCGTTTACCGGTACGAGCAGGCGATGCGGAGCGACACATATCTTACCGAATATACTACGGTGAAATTGCGCGAATCAATGAATGCTGGCTCAAAATTAGAGGTGGATCGACTCTCGAGTGTAGAATATCGGGTAGCGCACCAGCACAACACATACAGGGTTAATTTGGAAGAAAAAATGTGTTCTTGCAATGTTTACCAACACGAGTTGATTCCATGTGTTCACGCTGCTGCAGTTATTAGGTATGATTTAATGTTACAGATTAATTGTTAGCCATTTATAATTACATGATTATATGTTTCGCATGCTTCAGGTGGCTGAAACATACACCACACACGTATGTGGATGAACATTATAAGTTGGAAAACCTGCGTGAAATGTGGAGTGGTATTATTTCACCGGTACCGTGCAAAGATGATTGGTCAGTTCCAACTGCGATAAGTAACATGAAGTGCAAACCCCCAGAAAATCCAAGACAGGTCGGGAGGCCAAAGATGAAGAGATACCCCGGTGGTCTGGAAAAAACGAACTGTGGACGCAAGCAACAGATGTGCCGCAGGTGTGGAGCGGCAGGCCACAACAAAAAAAATGCAATGTAGAGATGCCACTGCGTGAAGAAATTCCTATTGAGAATATGGGTGAAAGAAGACGTAGACCCAAGAAGTGTAGGATTTGTAATGTAGAAGGCCACACAGCACCAAATTGTCCTGTGCGAAGGCATTTCGATTTGAATGAAGAGCCTACTTTTTAGTAGAAATTGATAAAAATTTTCTACTTGATGCTTCACTTATTAAATGAAAGTGCTCCTGTTGTGATATTTCAATCCAAATCCTACTTCAAGCAAATTTCGTTTGGCATGTAAATTTCTAATCTGAATACAGCGCCTTATGCAAATTTCTAATTTGAATACATCTGATAAGCATATCAAAATTAAAGAAATGGACGAAGAATGTAATCAAAATTAAGAACTGATTTCCTTGAAATCAAAATGGTTTTAAGAAGAAAAAAAATGTTCCAGTTTTTGTATCAATCATAATGAAATTTAGTCCAATTATCCTGCCCTATCAAACTTAAGGCGCACAAGTTAGAACAGATTGTTTTTGCATATTTCTAAAGAACAGATTGAGAAACATAATTGCAATTCTTTTGAAATTGAACTGCCTTCTCTATCTTTATTTCATCAGGTATGGTTTAAATAATATTATATACATACCCAATTCAAGTGCAAAAGTTCGGGTACTAATAAATTTGCAATGGCAACAGATAAGGAGTCCTTCAAGCATCAGTCTTCATTATCACATGCCAATGTCCTTCAAGGCTTCAAGCGGATCCAATATGTCAATGAGATTAGCTTCAGTCAAACAAAGAATGACATCAACAAACTTGAGATCAAGACATAAAAAACCTTATGTCAAACAGAGATAAACCATATAAATTCACCAGCTTTCTATATTCAAGAACTTGACACAAAATACAAATTCACACAATAGATTCACTTTCATTCAATGTCACTCATCTCCAACACACCAATGCAATCACATTCATCTAATATGCTGTGACACAAATATATAAACAGCCCAAAAAATAAGAGCATAAAAATCTTAGTTATAGAAAAGAAAAAAGGAGATCTTGGACAAAAATTTAAGCCGAACATCAACCTTGAAGATGTTGTACAGCAGCCCAGTCCCTTGAGCAGTCCTAAACATGATTCTCTTGTCATCTATTATACAGGTTCCCAGTCTATTTTCAAACATAGCCACCAATTCTTGACATCATTTTTGCACAACCCTATTACACAAGAAAATGGATTATGGATTATCTGATCAACCATTTTTGCATGGTATAAATTATACCACCAATTCTATTTTACTCTAAAAACAACCTGAACAACTAATATTGGAATAAGACATAATTTGTAAAAAAACCATACTGGTTCCTTAACTATCCAACAAGAAAAAAAGGCATTTACCATAAAGGGCGAGTAAAAATCAGCAAACTAGTCACATTCACCTATTTCCCGGGCAAGACCAAAACAGCATCAAAAGGCATTTACATATGCAAGTCCTGGTACAAATCTGCCCACACCAATTTATTTAGAAATCAACATCAAAACCAATAGCACCTCACTAACAAAAGAAAAATGCAAAATAGGGTGAACTTTCATACAGCACCAGAAAGAGAGTAGAAATCAATGAACAACCTCAATTCAATTACTCAACCTCAATTCAATTTCAAACAATCTCAATTCAATTAAATAGAATACACACTAACTAAGAATGATTACCTTAACCAAAAAACAAACCATAACCAATACATATTATGCTACAAAAATAACCTGAACAACCAATATTTTACTCCATTTACTCAACAGCAGCAGTACACAGCAATGTAAAAAAACCATACTGCTTCCTTAAACTCTCCAACTAAAAAAAGAAAGAATCTTGGCTCATAATTTCATAATAATAAAGAAAAGAGGAACAAGGATAAAACAGGTTTGCCTGATCAATTGAATTCAAACAATCTCAATTCAATTAAATCAACCATAACTTTTAGATAAGTTAAATCAACATATTTACCTGCCCTTGCTTTTTATTGTCTCGCTAGATCTCTAAATAAAAAGCTCAAAATTATCAGCAACAAAAACCTGTGACACGTACACTGCAATAGAAACTGAATTTTGCAATCTCTATTCTCTAAAAATTTATGCAAATTGCTCAAAATCAGGGGAAAAAAATGTAATTTATTTGATTAGTTAAAAAAAGCATATGGGAGCCATTTTGTTTTCTATACCTGACTAATGCCCTTCTCGAACTCCATCCTTACCAGCAAAGCAATCATCAAATAAAATTATACAGCAGACATCACCTTAACCAAATGGAACTCCAATTTATAATTAAACATACCTGCCCGATCTATTCCCTTCCAGTAATCTTTCACCTTTTCTTTGGGCCCACTGAAACGCCACGCGGCTAGTGCCTGTGCGAAGCGAATAGGCCTTATGTCGCTCACATCACGTAGCCTACCTTGAATTATCTCGTGAATCGTATGGCACGACAGAGGGCCGCATGACGAAAAGTCCTTCTGCGGGTAACGCCATTGTTGCTCCGGACAACGTAAAAACAGTTTTCGTCACCGTAATATCTTCCATCATTTCGTAAAAACCCGCAAGACGGAGTAAAGATGGTAGCACCGCATGTAACTTGAACGTTTGGGCTGACCGAAGCTCCTTCCATTGAGCTTCTGTTTCGAATTTAAGGGTGTCGTGCAGGCCTAGTGTAGATGTTTTAAATCCTATTCGAGTAGCAATCCAATAGTTCCCTCCTGAAATAGTATCGGTGTTCCAGACAGAAATTACCTGCACCAAAGGGCCAATTCAATTCATTAATTGAAATCGTTGCCAAGGAAATACAGCTCCAGCATTTCTATTCAATCTATCCAATCAATTAAGAATGTTGTGATTTACGGTACTTACCCCATCAAGCTCCCACCATGGCTTCCGATTTTCCCAGTCTGGCCTAAGGCCTCGAACATAGCTTACTGCTGTGTTCAATTGGTGCGGATCTGCTTGTGAGAGGTCAATAAATCCAGCCTTGTCCCACTTTGAGGAAAACAAACCTTGGCATATCACCTGTAGTTACATAATAATAATAATAATAATAATAATAATAATAGCTATCAGTTAAAAGTCTGAACTTCACATATTTGTGATCATTGGAATAAAATAATGACAGATCATTTTAAAAATTCACTAACCATGAAAAGGGTGTCTATAATGCCATAATTCTGCATTGAGAGGCACCGATTGATCTTCAAAAAACCGGGGTCCGATTGAATAATGCGCAGATATGCATCAATATGCTGTAAATGTGTTAAGGCGACAGGCAGCACTGTTAAATGCGCGGTTCGATAATGTAGTATATTGAACATAAATTAAATGCAATATTTAACATACCGGCGTCTCATACCACAACTGCGGATCAATCATATGGTTGAACCAAGCAGGACCAACTACCCATCCCACCCCCACGCTCACACTGCATTAAAGTAATTAGGTATATTTAACTAACTACACGAAATTGTGGTGCTATTGTAAGGAGCAAACATTAAACACGTACCCTTCTCCAATAGGCCCGAGGGCAAGGTATTTCTGAAATTCCCTTTCGTCCTTTGTGATGTTGGGTCTATTTAAATTGCTTGTGTACGGGAACTTTAGCAAAGCTGATGGTTTGCGCTTCTTGCATGGGAAGTCATCGGTGACCACATTTCCCAAGTCGGCAACCATTGCATCCGGTGTACTGAGGAGGCCGTCCAACTGATCAATCTGTATGTTTGCATCAATGTGGTCGCCTGATTGATGCTCGGCCCCCTGTGTCCACCATTGAGGGTTTCCATCGACCTCTGACACGTCAAATTGTAAAACAAAAAAGATTTCCAAGATTAATATATATAGGGTGAGTATTTCATAGAAAAAAATTAATAACACGTACGTGTGGTCATAGGCCCGAAATAATCGCCAAAATTAAAATCTTGGAGTTCTCCCAATTGGTGATCATCGGCTGTTATGAGTTTCGAATCAAAGAACCATTAGGAGTTATCATAATTTATTGAACTAAAAATAAAATAACACATACGAGTTGTATTCATGTCGAATGGTAAATGTTTCGCCTTGAGATCTAGGGGCTCGTCAAACTTGTGAATCGGACATGTTTATGCAATGCATGAGTCCTTATATCCTAAATAGTTTACAAAACGGTGGCAAGAAAATATATTAACTACACATACCATAAGCCGTTTCATCGTCTCGTCGTGTCGTATGGGCATTTGTATCATCACTTGAACGGTGTTCTACAGCTGTTGAAGAGAACGCGAGTCACATCCACCCAATTAAACCAACGTACTATATCCTTACATCCCAAGTAGTAATAAATGCAGTATATCTTAAAATATATTAATTACACATACCAGTGCCCATCCCTGAGTATGGGTGTGTCGTCGGGGTATTTGTATCGTCCTTCCCATGGTGCTGTGGAGCTGTTGCACACATCACCATATAATAATTATAGGGTTAACTGTGTATGTCAAGACATAAAACAAATAAAAGAAATATCATTATTTTAAAGGAAAAGGAAATATTTGATTCAACATACTGTGTATTTGGAAACCCCGTCTGATTTCTTCTTTGAGCTTAGCTAACTCATAATCAAAATAATTCTTTTGCTTAGCAAATTGATCGTGCATCTCTGCTGTCTCTCCTCAGCGAGCATCAACGCAATGCGGTGCACTAAACCCTCATGATGAGGAAATACCCTTGCAGTACGTGCATCATAGACATCAACCCCCTCCGTGTTCACTCTATCATCCATTTTACCAGTCCCCGAGACATCGCCCTTAGTCCCTTCACGTACCCCTCTAGCTGGTAACTCCCCAACCTGACCGTGCTTCCCCTGTCGGACAGGCTCGGGAGAGACGGCTCGTGTGCGAACTCTCTTGCGTGCTGGAGCTGCCGGGGCATCCTGCTCACCATCATCATCATCAGCATCATCATCATCAGAGACAGGAACACTAGCATTCTTTGGAGCTTTATGTTGCAATTTTTTGGATGAGGGATTATACATGTAACGAGCACAAGGGGGGAGAGGCAACTCCAATTGTCGTAGATACACAGCCGACTCTTCCTCGGGACTTGGGACCAGCCTCTCTATACACTCGATCTCAAGATAAAATAAATTAAAAATATTAAAACAATGCAACTTAGTATAAGTAACCACTAAATAGTAAATTATGATTTAACCTGCATGTAATTTATGTTACCTGTGAATCGAAATAGGTGGTGTAGTCGTATCCGCGACCTCTTGTGCATTGAAACCGTGTCATCCGGGGCATGGGCTCAGCTCCATCTATCTTCACAGCAACACGTCCCACCAAACTTGGCACAGCCTCAACCGCCCATACCTAGTACATTTAAAATTATAAAATCATCAAACGTACAAAAAATGATCAGATTTTAGCATTTACATTATTTAATTGTATATAAATATATGCACGTACCAGCACTGCATAAAAATTACCATAGACATGGTAAAGTTTTGTGTTCTCTATATCAATGGGTATGTCCCGGATGTAGTGTCGTTCTTTGTCCCAACTGTATGCGCCCCAAGGGAATGACTCCCACCTCTCCTAATCCTCCACTAAATGCCATAGCCATTTATGAGGGAGCTTCTTCTGTCCATCCTCCCCCAGAACGATAAAATAGGCTGCTAGCACTTTTGCTACTTTCAGAGAGTCGTCTGCACTGCCCCTGAATACTCCTTCCCTAAAATTATCCCTGAGTTTATCCCCCGTTTAGGGTAGGAAATAAATTTATTAGTTTCGGGGAAATAAATTTATCCCCCATTTTAATAAATTTATCACTAAACGGGGGATAAACTTAGGGATAATTTTAGGGAAGGGGTATTCAGGGGCAGTGCAGACGACTCTCTGAAAGTAGCAAAAGTGCTAGCAGCCTATTTTATCGTTCTGGGGGAGGATGAACAGAAGAAGCTCCCTCATAAATGGCTATGGCATTTAGTGGAGGATCAAGAGAGGTGGGAGTCATTCCCTTGGGGCGCATACAGTTGGGACAAAGTACGACACTACATCCGGGACATACCCATTTATATAGAGAACAAGAAACTTTACCATGCCTATGGTAATTTTTATGCAGTGCTGGTATGTGCATATATTTATATACAATTAAATAATGTAAATGCTAAAATCTGATCATTTTTTGTACGTTTGATGATTTTATAATTTTAAATGTACTAGGTATGGGCGGTTGAGGCTGTGCCAAGTTTGGTGGGACGTATTGCTGTGAAGATAGATGGAGCTGAGCCCATGCCCCGGATGACACGGTTTCAATGCACAAGAGGTCGCGGATACGACTACACCACCTATTTCGATTCACAGGTAACATAAATTACTTGCAGGTTAAATCATAATTTACTATTTAGTGGTTACTTATACTAAGTTGCATTGTTTTAATATTTTTAATTTATTTTATCTTTAGATCGAGTGTATAGAGAGGCTGGTCCCAAGTCACGATGAAGAGTCGGCTGTGTATCTACGATAATTGGATTTGCCTCTCCCCCTTGTGCTCGTTACATGTATAATCCCTCATCCAAAAAATTGCAACATAAAGCTCCAAAGAATGCTAGTGTTCCTGTCTCTGATGATGATGATGGTGATGATGGTGAGTAGGATGCCCCGGCAGCTCCTGCGCGCAAGAGAGTTTGCACACGAGCCGTCTCTCCCGAGCCTGTCCGACAGGGGAAGCACGGTCAGGTTGGGGAGTTACCAGCTAGAGGGGTATGTGAAGGGACTAAGGGCGATGTCTCGGGGACTGGTAAAATGGATGATAGAGTGAACAGGGAGGGGGTTGATGCCTATGATGCACGTACTGCGAGGGTATTTCCTCATCACGAGGGTTTAGTGCACCGCATTGCGTTGATGCTCGCTGAGGAGAGACAGCACATTACTGATTTTGTGAGGGCAGAGATGCACGATCAATTTGCTAAGCAAAAGAATTATTTTGATGATGAGTTAGCTAAGCCCAAGGAAGAAATCAGACGGGGTTTCCAAATACACAGTATGTTGAATCAAATATTTCCTTTTCCTTTAAAATAATGATATTTCTTTTATTTGTTTTATGTCTTGACATACACAGTTAACCCTATAATTATTATATGGTGATGTGTGCAACAGCTCCACAGCACCATGGGAAGGACGATACAAATGCCCCGACGACACACCCATACTCAGGGATGGGCACTGGTATGTGTAATTAATATATTTTAAGATATACTGCATTTATTACTACTTGGGATGTAAGGATATAGTACGTTGGTTTAATTGGGTGGATGTGACTCGCGTTCTCTTCAACAGCTGTAGAAAACCGTTCAAGTGATGATACAAATGCCCATACGACACGGCGAGACGATGAAACGGCTTATGGTATGTGTAGTTAATATATTTTCTTGCCACCGTTTTGTAAACTATTTAGGATATAAGGACTCATGCATTGCATAAACAGGTCCGATTCACAAGTTTGACGAGCCCCTAGATCTCAAGGCGAAACATTTACCATTCGACATGAATACAACTCGTATGTGTTATTTTATTTTTAGTTCAATAAATTATGATAACTCCTAATGGTTCTTTGATTCGAAACTCATAACAGCCGATGATCACCAATTGGGAGAACTCCAAGATTTTAATTTTGGCGATTATTTCGGGCCTATGACCACACGTAAGTGTTATTAATTTTTTTCTATGAAATACTCACCCTTTATATATTAATCTTGGAAATCTTTTTTGTTTTACAATTTGACGTGTCAGAGGTCGATGGAAACCCTCAATGGTGGACACAGGGGGCCGAGCATCAATCAGGCGACCACATTGATGCAAACATACAGATTGATCAGTTGGACGGCTTCCTCAGTACACCGGATGCAATGGTTGCCGACTTGGGAAATGTGGTCACCGATGACTTCCCATGCAAGAAGCGCAAACCATCAGCTTTGCTAAAGTTCCCGTACACAAGTAATTTAAATAGACCCAACATCACAAAGGACGAAAGGGAATTTCAGAAATACCTTGCCCTCGGGCCTATTGGAGAAGGGTACGTGTTTAATGTTTGCTCCTTACAATAGCACCACAATTTCGTGTAGTTAGTTAAATATACCTAATTACTTTAATGCAGTGTGAGCGTGGGGGTGGGATGGGTAGTTGGTCCTGCTTGGTTCAACCATATCATTGATCCGTAGTTGTGGTATGAGACGCCGGTATGTTAAATATTGCATTTAATTTATGTTCAATATACTACATTATCGAACCGCGCATTTAACAGTGCTGCCTGTCGCCTTAACACATTTACAGCATATTGATGCATATCTGCGCATTATTCAATCGGACCCCGGTTTTTTTAAGATCAATCGGTGCCTCTCAATGCAGAATTATGGCATTATAGACACCCTTTTCATGGTTAGTGAATTTTTAAAATGATCTGTCATTATTTTATTCCAATGATCACAAATATGTGAAGTTCAGACTTTTAACTGATAGCTATTATTATTATTATTATTATTATTATTATTATTATTATTATTATTATGTAACTACAGGTGATATGCCAAGGTTTGTTTTCCTCAAAGTGGGACAAGGCTGGATTTATTGACCTCTCACAAGCAGATCCGCACCAGTTGAACACAACATTAAGCTATGTTCGAGGCCTTAGGCCAGACTGGGAAAATCGGAAGCCATGGTGGGAGCTTGATGGGGTAAGTACCGTAAATCACAACATTCTTAATTGATTGGATAGATTGAATAGAAATGCTGGAGCTGTATTTCCTTGGCAACGATTTCAATTAATGAATTGAATTGACCCTTTGGTGCAGGTAATTTCTGTCTGGAACACCGATACTATTTCAGGAGGGAACCACTGGATTGCTACTCGAATAGGATTTAAAACATCTACACTAGGCCTGCACGACACCCTCAAATTCGAAACAGAAGCTCAATGGAAGGAGCTTCGGTCAGCCCAAACGTTCAAGTTACGTGCGGTGCTACCATCTTTACTCCGTCTTGCGGGTTTTTACGAAATGAGGGAAGATACTACGGTGACGAAGACTGTTTTCACGTTGTCCCGTCCGGAGCAACAATGGCGTTACCCGCAGAAGGACTTTTCGTCATGCGGCCCTCTGTCGTGACATACGATTCACGAGATAATTCAAGGTAGGCTACGTCATGTGAGCGACATAAGGCCTATTCGCTTTGCACAGGCACTAGTCGTGTGGCGTTTCAGTGGGCCCAAAGAAAAAGTGAAAGATTACTGGAAGGGAATAGATCGGGCAGGTATGTTTAATTATAAATTGGAGTTCCATTTGGTTAAGGTGATATCCGCTGTATAATTTTATTTGATGATTGCTTTGCAGGTAAGGATGGAGTTCGAGAAGGGCATTAGTCAGGTATAGAAAACAAAATGGCTCCCATATGCTTTTTTTTAAGTAATCAAATAAATTACATTTTTTTCCCCTGATTCTGAGCAATTTGCATAAATTTTTAGAGAATAGAGATTGCAAAATTCAGTTTCTATTGCAGTGTACGTGTCACAGGTTTTTGTTGCTGATCATTTTGAGCTTTTTATTTAGAGATCCAGCGAGACAATAAAAATCAAGGGCAGGTAAATAGGTTGATTTAACTTATCTAAAAGTTATGATTGATTTAATTTAATTGAGATTGTTTGAATTCAATTGATCAGGCAAACCTGTTTTATCCTTGTTCCTCTTTTCTTTATTATTATGAAATTATGAGCCAAGATTCTTTCTTTTTTAGTTGGAGAGTTTAAGGAAGCAATTTGGTTTTTTTACATTGCTGTGTACTGCTGCTGTTGAGTAAATGGAGTAAAATATTGGTTGTTCAGGTTATTTTTGTAGCATAATTTCTATTGGTTATGGTTTGTTTTTTGGTTAAGGTAATCATTCTTAGTTAGTGTGTATTCTATTTAATTGAATTGGGATTGTTTGAAATTGAATTGAGGTTAAGTAATTGAATTGAGGTTGTTCATTGATTTCTACTCTCTTTCTGGTGCTGTATGAAAGTTCACCCTATTTTGCATTTTTCTTTTGTTAGTGAGGTGCTATTGGTTTTGATGCTGATTTCTAAATAAATTGGTGTGGGCAGATTTGTACCAGGACTTGCATATGTAAATGCCTTTTGATGCTGTTTTGGTCTTGCCCGGGAAATAGGTGAATGTGACTAGTTTGCTGATTTTTACTCGCCCTTTATGGTAAATGCTTTTTTTTTTCTTGTTGGATAGTTAAGGAAGCAGTATGATTTTTTTACAAATTATGTCTTATTCCAATATTGGTTGTTCAGGTTGTTTTTAGAGTAAAATAGAATTGGTGGTATAATTTATACCATGCAAAAATGGTTGATCAGATAATCCATAATCCATTTTCTTGTGTAATAGGGTTGTGCAAAAATGATGTCAAGAATTGGTGGCTATGTTTGAAAATAGACTGGGAACCTGTATATTAGATGACAAGAGAATCATGTTTAGGACTGCTCAAGAGACTGGGCTGCTGTACAACATCTTCAAGGTTGATGTTCGGCTTAAATTTTTGTCTAAGATCTCCTTTTTTCTTTTCTATAAATAAGATTTTTATGCTCTTATTTTTTGGGCTGTTTATATATTTGTGTCACAGCATATTAGATGAATGTGATTGCATTGGTGTGTTGGAGATGAGTGACTTTGAATGAAAGTGAATATATTGTGTGAATTTGTATTTTGTGTCAAGTTCTTGAATATAGAAAGCTGGCGAATTTATATGGTTTATCTCTGTTTGACATAAGGTTTTTTATGTCTTGATCTCAAGTTTGTTGATGTCATTCTTTGTTTGACTGAAGCTAATCTCATTGACACATTGGATCGGCTTGAAGCCTTGAAGGACATTTGCATGTGATAATGAAGACTGATGCTTGAAGGACTCCTTATCTGTTGCCATTGAAAATTTATTAGTACCCGAACTTTTGCACTTGAATTGGGTATGTATATAATATTATTTAAAGTGAAACCATTTTGATTTCAAGGAAATCAGTTCTTAATTTTGATTACATTCTTCGTCCATTTCTTTAATTTTGATATGCTTATCAGATGTATTCAGATTAGAAATTTGCATAAGGCGCTGTATTCAGATTAGAAATTTACATGCCAAACGAAATTTGCTTGAAGTAGGATTTGGATTGAAATATCACAACAGGAGCACTTTCATTTAATAAGTGAAGCATCAAGTCGAAAATTTTTATCAATTTCTACTAAAAAGTAGGCTCTTCATTCAAATCGAAATGCCTTAGCACAGGACAATTTGGTGCTGTGTGGCCTTCTACATTACAAATCCTACACTTCTTGGGTCTACGTCTTCTTTCACCCATATTCTCAATAGGAATTTCTTCACGCAGTGGCATCTCTACATTGCATTTTTTTTTTGTTGTGGCCTACCGCTCCACACCTGCGACACATCTGTTGCTTGCGTCCACGGTTCATTTTTTCCAGACCACCGGGGTATCTCTTCATCTTTGGCCTCCCGGCCTGTCTTGGATTTTCTGGGGGTTTGCACTTCATGTTACTTATCGCAGTTGGAACTGACCAATCATCTTTGCACGGTACCTGCGAAATAATACCACTCCACATTTCACGCAGGTTTTCCAACTTATAATGTTCATCCACATACGTGTGTGGTGTATGTTTCAACCACCTGAAGCATGCGAAACACATAATCATGTAATTATAAATGGCTAACAATTAATCTGTAACATTAAATCATACCTAATAACTGCAGCATCGTGGACACATGGAATCAACTCGTGTTGGTAAACATTGCAAGAACACATTTTTTCTTCCAAATTAACCCTGTATGTGTTGTGCTGGTGCGCTACCCGATATTCTACACTTGAGAGTCGATCCACCTCTAATTTTGAGCCAGCATTCATTGATTCGCGCAATTTCACCGTAGCATATTCAGTAAGATATGTGTCGCTCCGCATCGCCTGCTCGTACCGGTAAACGAACCATCTCTCAACAATACACCTTACAGCTTCTAAACAAGAACACACAGGTAACCTCCTTGCCCACAGTAATGCATTATTCATGCTTTCCACAATATTCGTTGTCATGATATCATATAGACGTACCTAACATTATACTAATAAGATTAAATAACTAAACTAAAATACAATTCATAGAAATAATATATAGTGGAAAAAATATAAAGCGTAAAAACTCTAACTTTAAAAAATAGCCGGTAAACAAACTTGGAAATTTTAATCATTTAAAATTAAATAAACTAGTCAACTTTAAAAAATTAAACTTGAAAAATAAATATTGTTTTTCAATCTTAAAATGATGTTAAACTTAAAAATTCTAACTTAAAAAAAAAATTATAAACGTTTAAAAATGGGGTTTGTTGTAATGAAACTAGTCAACATAAAAAAATTAAAAAAATATATAAGAATGATTAAAGAAATAATAATTTTTTCTAGAAAATATTACCGGACATCTCACGCAAGCAAATCGTTCTTCACCAACTGAAATCTTTAGGTGTCGAGCTGCTGCTGCACAGTATCCTTCCAAAATCTGCCATTATTTTGTTGTAATCAGCTTCACTGTAGCTTCTCGCAGCACGATTAAACAGTTCAACCACATGTGTCCCATACTTCGAAAGGTTTTTCTGAATATGGTATACGCACAGGACATGATGCGCGTCCGGGAATACCTCTACAACAGCTCCACGAATGGATGCTGATCCATCTGATACTATCAACATCCCTCTGCGGGTGGGCAATGCTTGCTTCAAATGTTGCATAAACCATGTCCACGAATCTAGATTCCTCCACATCCCCAATACCGAATGCAAGAGGAAATATTTGGTTGTTAGCATCCTTAGTCACGGCAACAAATAATACTCCTCGATACTTTGACTTCAAGTGAGTTGCGTCTACTGCGATGTATGGCCTTGCATTGGAAAACCCATCAATGGACCCCCCCAACGCCATAAATGCGTACTTAAACTGATTGGTTATTTCGTCGACCATTAGATCCACAATTGTACCGGGATTAGCTTGCTGCAGCACAGAAAGATACTTAGGCAAATCCTCAAAAGACTGGTCCTCAGAACCATATGTGGCTTCAATTCCGTAGTCTCTAATTCTGCGGCACATTGCATAACTAACCTGTAATTAACAAATCCGCAAATATTTAATTACTTTTAAATAACAGAACAAAATAAAAAATATATTTTAAATTTAAGTATATATGATGGTATTTCTAACCCGCTATCCGTATGTATCCAAGAGTTCATTTCGCACTGCTTCCGGTATCATAAATTGCCCTTTCGTCACTATCTTATTTGCAATGATCTCACCTACCTGCCGGGCCGGTAATGTGTGTGATGCTCCCATCGTCGGGTTGAACTCACACGTATGATCCACGAATCGATACACTCTCCAAGTAGAAGATGATCCGGCTGCTCGTAATTTAAAAGCACAATCATCGTGTCGGCACTTCAGCCAATACCGAGACGGTTCAGATTTCTCAGTCCGGAACCCAAGATTGTTTCCAAGTAGATATTGCACCACTGCTTTCTTCAGTTTATCCTTCGTCGGAAAGAGTGATCCGATGCCCAAAATTTGTCGCCCATACGGATCAAAGCGTTCATCGGTCAAATCCACCGAAGGTACAAAATCAGGCTGCTCGGGCAGTATCCACCTACCATGCTGGGAGCCAACTACTGCGTTCCCATCTCCTCCATCATAGTATCTGCATGGTTCTACTTCGGGAATTCGTGACGTGTGTTCCGATTTTATTAACGGATCATTTAGTCCTCTAGATCGACATACGAATGGACACGAATCATAGAAATCTTGGATCTCCTCCCACATTTTTTCCTCATCTTCCGAATCCTCTACTTCCTCATCCACATCTTCCCCATTGTCCTCTTCTCTACCATTACCATCATCATAAAAAATTTCTTCACCTACACCAATACCATCGTCAACAACTACATCATTCTTAAACATATCATTATTATCATCAGCAACAACTTCATCATGCATAAACATAACATCCCTGCCATCATCAACTATTTCATCGTTCATGAACATATAATCATTGTACTCCATACGAACATTATTACCACCAAATACTTTTTCTTCCTTATCTCCAACAAATGATATATTTTTTCCCATTCCACCATTAATAAAAGGTGTTCCAAAAATACTATCGTAAAGAGTGGACGATGAAGATACCTATGCTCCATGATAGGGGGCATTGGTGATGAGGATGATGCAAACTATTCATTCCAATTGAACATTTTCTCCATATGTTTTTAGTGGTTTCTCAGTTTTTGATCATCTAAGCAACATTTTTTTTTTGAACACAAACAGTAAACAATAAACAAGCAACAAGCATTATGCACATCCGGCTTAAAATTCATATTTTCACATTAAATGTTACAACAACATTTCAACAACCTTAAATTCATAATTTAATGCTCAACCACCTTAAATCAACTCGGTACACATAGAGTGACACTCGGGTATAGGCGAGACTAAATCGGCTATAGGCGAGACAAACTCGGTTATTTCTGAGTCTCGCAGTCATTGCCGAGTCTTGGTGAGACTCTCTCGGTTTGTACCGAGACTCTCTCTATTTGTACCGAGCCTCTCTCGGTTTGTACCGAGACTCTCTCTGTGTGTACCGAGTCTCTCTCGGTTTGTACCGAGACTCTCTCTGTGTGTACCGAGTCTCTCTCGGTTTGTACCGAGACTCTCTCTGTCTGTATCGAGACATTGTGGAATTGGTGAGTGTCTCTCGGTTTGTACCGAGACAGACCGAGACTCTCTCGCCTCGAGTGAGCCTCTCTCGGCTACCGCCGAGTCATGGAATTGGTGAGTATATCTCATTGCCTCTGACTCACTCGGTTAGTGCCGAGTCTATCTCGCCTCGAGTGAGCCTCTCTCGGCTATCGCCGAGTCGTGGAATTGGTGAGTCTCGCATTGCCTCTCTCGGCAAAATACATAGGGGCAAAAAAAGAGTTTTCATTATAGTAGGGATAAAAAAGCTTTTCACTATTTAAAAGGGATAAAATTGGCTCCACCACATTTTCAGGCCTACAAACAGAAAAGCATTACACAGTACACCTTTTACATGACATGAAATAATTGGATTTTCAGATAGCAGTTGAAGTTCAGGAATCACACCTTTGCTTTGCAGTGGCCATTCCAATGCCTGGTAACTGTTGGCTAATTGTGTTGAATTCAGTGCTCCTTTATACTTTACTGAGTAGCATTTTCCTGTGCAGAAAATACTCTTACATGCACTTTGCAATTCTGGAGCCATCTGAGCATGTGGAATTCGTGTCTTGCAATACATTGCACCACTCAATAACTTACAAGTGCAAGCCCCATACAAAACATATTTGAAGGAAATGTGAAAAACCTGGTTCATAGATAAGTCCTGCACCAAAAGGATCGCCTGTCAAGCAGTCATTCACCAGAACTAATATCTTATGCTCTCTGGCTTGAATGCATTCTCTCACTTTGCTTTACTTTGTCATCAAGAATGTGAAAACGAAGTGGCCCTTCTTTGTCATTATTGATATCATCCGGAAACTTCTACTCATTCCACCTCAGTTGTATCCCTACATTTTCTGATAAAAGGACACATTGTTATCCAAAATTCGCCTGTATACATACATGAAATTTCTTCTACCACGTAATAATAATATGAAGCAAATTTTCAGTGCATCAGTTTTCAGGCGCCTGTGTGATGTGCTTCATTGCGTCAAACTTTAGATACCACTTTGTCATGAACCTTCCAGGTTCCGAGCACAGGTAAAAGGAATCAATCATGCAGTGTTATAATCTGAAAACTGAAAAGAGATTGGTGGTGTACCAAGTGGCTTAAGGAGGAAACCACCTTCATCAGTCCATATCGTCTGAAATTGTTATACTTCTATTAACTTTCTTGACACAGATCTCTGCAGAGTATATAGACATATAGAGTAAATATATATTCCATACTGACCTAATTACCATGCAAATGCTTCTCTATTTGGTCACCTTGCAGCCCTTTTAAAATTGAGAAACTCTCAGGATTCTTGAATTATATAGCAATGCATATTTTCAGACAAAGCTATCTAATAGGAAACTTGAAATTGTACTCTCAATTGCCCTAAAACTTGCCCTTGTCATTCTCACATACAAGCATGAAGATTTCAAACAAATTCAATTGCCGTTGTTATGACGGACACGGTTGATACTTGATTGAATAATCTCTGCAGTCAGATGCTCAGATAGACAAGGAAGCAAGCTGACAAGAAGAAAACAACAATAAGTGAACCAGAAAATAAGTGTGGTGGTTCAATATACTCCATATTAGAAAAGAAAGAAACTGAACATACTGAGATTCCACCGGTTCACATCAATTTAGAGGGTGTTTGTTTATGCGTCTTCGGACAGATTATCTGTTTATTGCGTTTTCAAAACGCAAATAATCAGTTAATCCTGTTTGTGTACTAATTTCCAATAATCTATTATTTGCGTTTTGAGGGAACGAAAACGCTATTTTCTTGCAGCTATATTTTGGTGCTGCAAGAAAATTGCGTTTAGCCAAAAATAGATTTTATCATATTATTGCCGATGAAAAATACAAATCCAAACACTTTTTAATGATTATCTGATTATTGCGATTTGTAACAGCATAAGCTTATCCAAACACTTAATTTTCTACAGCACGTTTTGTTACAGCAATTATCTGATTATCCGTTTTCTAAACGCTACAGCACTTTTTAAAACGCACATCCAAACACCCTCTTAATAGATTCTCATACAAATGGAACTGAGATGCAAAATTCTCTACATGCATTCACATCGCAGGTCCATTAGTGAGGTAAAGAAATCACCCAGAGATCTTCATGAATTATTCCAAGTACCTTCCGAAATAGGAAAATTCAATTTTTGCTGGTAAATCCTGCAAGCAAAGCAAAATTTTCACTGATATCATTACAAGATTCCATAAGTCCATGAGTTCTAGAGCATACACAATGACATAATAAAGATAATTGTTGGTGTTGTACTAACATTTATGTTTCAACACAACACGCCAATTGTAACGCAATAAGATTGTCATCCCTATTGGTGAGCCAACAATGTACAGTGGACAGTAAATAGCAGTACATTTTTTAAATATATCTATGATATACTAATACAACTCGACTAGTCATGCCAAATTCTTACTTTTTCTCTAGGTTTTCTAAATGTAAATGTGTCACCAAACCCCAAATTGTTCCTCTCCCAGAAGAATGAAAAATGCTCCCCAAGGTAGGTATATCGTATATGCTAGGCTGGGCATTGTAACATTCGCAACCCCACAAGGCGACAAATCAAAATCCAAATAAAAAAGAAGATTCCATTCGCAATATTTTGGACCCAATTGCAAAACTATCAAACTGTGGAGAAAACCCACTTAAAGCCAACTTTGGTAAAGCAGAAATTATTTGATTTTAATATGCATAATCTCATACATACCAGAATATGGTACAGATCCATATAAATGAAAACGCCAAATTCAGAATACATTCAAAATAGAATCGGTTCCCATACGACGTCACCTCTAAAAATCCCCGTCATCATATCCCAAATCGTCCTCCACACGGTCCGCCACGTCGTCGGCGATATGGTCCTCCAACGCATCTACACCTTCCGCTATTGCGAGACCACCCAAAAGCCCTGCAGCCGCGCCCACAGCCAATCCCGTCCCCATTCCCATTCCCCCTTTCTTCTTCTTCTCCTCCACGTACCCCATCTGACCGTACGCTGGCTGCCCGTATTGACCGCCCGATCCGTACGCCGGCTGCCCGTAGTAACCGCCTTGACCGTACGCTGCCGGAGGCGCTCCGTATGGCTGGTAAGCAGCAGACGGCGGATGCGCCGATCCGTACCCAGGGTACCCCGACGGCGGAGCGGCGTAAGGCGTCGGAGCGCCGTAGGGGCTAGCATACGGCGCCGGCGCAGGGTAATCCCTAGTCCCCGGGGGTGGCACGCCGTAAGGAGGCGCTTGGTGAGGATCCGGCACATGATACCGCGGATCGCGCACGGTTACCTCAATTTCCAATTTCCCCTGCGGACGGCCGGAGGGGCGCTTGAGGTCCAATTTCTTCTCGGCACGGGTCCCCAGGCCAACGTCGTCGACGACGTCGCGGAGGGGGAGCTTGGCGGATCCGATGAGCGGCTTGGTATCCTCGGCGGCGCCGGCATGGACTATGTCGATGTGGAGAGTGGATTCCTCAATCGGAGAATCGAACGGTATGGTGAGCTTCTCGTTCCAGTTCGGCGAAGTGTCGCCTTCGTCGTCGACGTGGCTGGAGCACTTGCTCTTTGGGTCGATCCAGACGACGGCGTAGGGCTTCAACTTTCCGTGCCGCCAATTGACATTCTTCAGATCCTTCCCGGCGGCGATGGAAACCTCTAGTTCGTAACGAGACGCCATTTTTGGAGAAGTTTTGTGCAGTTTCTATGAGGTGGAAGGTTTTAGCGAATGGAGGGTATTTAAAGGTATGAAGAACGTGCCGGTGCATTCTAGTGTGATAGGAAAAATACAATTTTACCCTCACAATGGTGTGGGAAAAGTGGAAGAACTCGAGACCATTTTCGTCAATGTCCAGCTTGCACGAGAAAAGCGTTCTCAGTTAATGACAGTTCTAATTACAACATGCCGTGGATACGTTTTTTGTTTTTCTTAATTAAGAAGTCAACGAATATTTTATTACGCGGCTGTCACACGGATTGGGCCTGGCCATTTTGGAATAATTGGGCTGATTAATATGGAGGCCCAATATTACCAGCTAAATGAAGAGGATCCCCAAGTTTGTCTAAACCTCGAAAAACCCTCGGCTTCTTCTTCACCAAAACGTTTCTTCTACGATGCTTTCACGCTTCATCTCCAAATCCTCGCATTTTCGTCGATTCATAACCCTATTACCGTCTCAGGTCCATCTGATTCATTCATACCCGATCAATCGAAGCTTCATTTTGTCGAATCCTGCAGTTTCTTTCTCCCCTAAGTTTTCTCAATTCGCGTTTCTTTCCACCAGAGGGGGAAATGGGAGCTCCGGAAGAAATGGGAGCTCCGGAGATGGGTTCTCAAAACCTAAATCAGCTCCCGAATTGTGGAAAATGTCAGACGAAGATGATGAGGATAAAGATTCCATCTTCGAGTTTGATTCTGGAAGTCTCGAGGGATTCCATGATGTGAACGGCGGGTTAGTTCAAAATGGCGATAAGGAAACAGGTGAATTTCGGCGTGAGGTTGAAGGCAAGGACATGAATACTGGGAAAACCGATATCTTATCTGGTGCGGAAGCGACTGGCAGAGGTGGTGGATTTGAAGAGTGGGGGGCGGCGGATGAGGAATTTAAGCCTTGGGATTTTTCGGAGGGAACGGAGACAACGGAGGACGTGTTTGGCATTGGAGAAGCGACTGGGGAAGCAGAAGGTAGTGGTTTTGAAGATGAATTTGGGGCGGGAGTTGGGGTGGAAATGAATGAACAGGAGAAGCAGCTTGAATCCGAGGCCAAGGCTCTGACAGAAGTTCTCAAAGGTGGGATGTTTGTTAATTACATTTTGATTTTATGCAATTCGTTGGACATCTTTTGCGCAGCATTTTTATGGAAAAATGTGTCTTATTGGTCTCTCGGTGTTGATACTACGATTTCTTTAAAAGAGTGCTTCGCATGATCTGTAGTTATTCCTATAAGTGATTCCTGATCAATCTAATAGATGCTGCAATTATTTCTACATGAAGCAAATAAAATATTTGGATTTGATCTCAAGATATCTCTCTTTTCAGTGATCTGCAGTAGGAATCTTGCTTGACTTGTCAATTATTCAGGTGCTCAAGATAACTCTGTTACTTCATAATGCCCTTTTGTATTGCGGGGTGTGTGCGTGCGTGAGGCAATTCTATTTTACACTTTTCATGCTTACTCTGATACGAAGTTGTAAGTGGAGAATAGCCCAGCATTGCCAAAACCTTGTTTCATGGCATGGCACATGGCTCATGGTATGCTCACCCTTGTGAAGATGTTTTTTAGAAAGAAAATGAACATATACATGTTTAATCATGATAGAAATACTTTCAATCATGAATCCAAATTGAATTTTTGAAAATACATCCCCAAAGTAAAGGTTAGAACACCCTCAACATCCAATCCCAAAAATTCGAACCATGATGTAAAAAGCAATCATAAATCTACATCACTTCCCTAGTTTAGGAGTTGCTTGAAAAAAATAAAAAATAAAAGAGTCTTTATTGGCTCGGACCCTGGTGCATGCCGCGGCTGAGAAGTCATTCACCACACAGGTTATAGTGCCCTAGTTGTACTACAGAAGCCCTTTACAACTATGCTCTAATTATCTCATATGCCTTGCTTGCTATAATACTCGTAATCTTCTCTTAATATGTTCTTCTAGGTCCTCCAAGCCAAATTTGAGTTCATATTTTGTTCATTTATCTTATTTTTGCAGGTCCAGATCGTGCATTTGGTGATCTTATAGCTGCATCTGGCATAACAGATGAGATGCTGGATAGTTTGATCGCATTAAAGGACTTTGAAGGAATTGAAGGACTCCCCCCTTTATCTGAAATTGAAAACAAGCGTTATGAGAAGAATACTGGAAAATCCAGCAGAGCTGAAATAGAGCTCCAAAAACAGGAGGAGGTGGCCAAGGCTAGAGTCAGACAGGTTGATGCAAAGGGAAGGGCATATGGCACAGGTAGAAGGAAGTGCAGCATTGCACGTGTCTGGATTCAACCAGGTGACGGAAGATTTATAGTAAACGACAAAGAGTTTGATGTATATTTCCCAATGCTTGATCAAAGGGCAGCTCTTCTTCGCCCGTTCTCTGAAACTAAAACATTGGGCATGTGGGATGTCAATTGCACTGTCAAAGGAGGGGGCACCTCAGGCAAGCATCAATTACTAATGAAGAATCTCAGGCTGCATCGTCTAATTTAATGCCTTTAGCCAATCATCAAGGCTTTGCATTGGCAACTTGTGTTTACTTTGTACACCTAAAGTTAACTCTCAAACCTTGCAGGTCAAGTTGGTGCCATTCGTTTGGGCATAAGCAGAGCATTGCAATGCTGGGAGCCAGGATTCCGTCCTCCTTTAAAAGAAGGTTCGACTTAACAAAAGATTAACGTTTTAAATTGTATCTTATCAAATCAAATCCAAAGCCTTCATTGGTTAGGATTTTACGCAATGCACAATTTTTCCATAACCCATCAAAATTTAATGTCTTTTGCAGCTGGGTTCCTGACTAGGGATTCAAGAGTTGTTGAAAGGAAAAAACCAGGAAAAGCTAAAGCAAGAAAAAGCTTCCAATGGGTCAAGCGTTAGGCACTTTCCAATTATGGTCCAAATCATACATAATTTTGGAAGGAATCAGCCTTATATTTCTTCACAATAAGCAGCTTAGTGAGTACCTCTCTTGTTCTGTAACACAGCTTGTATTCCCAGATCACTTTCAACATGGTGTGAAGATATGTGTACCATCATCCCCTTTTTTTGGGTCATCTCTGGCCTACTGCCACAATCCAGTCTTCATTCGTTTTATATGCAGGCAAAGAATGCATAACACTATTAATTGGCATGTTTTTGTAGAATTTTTGTCATGGGAATGAATCATTGTTTTACTGTTATAATCAGTCAGATATGTTTTGTCCATAGCAGTCAGCAGGCTGTATTGATTTGTTATTGTTAAAAGAGGGTGCTTGAGAATTACTACTAATATCTATGGTGTGACTATGGAGTTGAATACAGCGCTGTTTTGGTTGTTTGGGTTTTGTTTGCGGAAATGAGTTTTGGGCTTTGTGCTGTTGGTTTGTTTCATTACAAGATATAGTACCATACAACTGGATACCATATTGTAATTCGTATACCAATAAAAGAAGAGACTAGATACTACTAGTTCCCATGCTACTTCCTATCCTATTTCGAAATGAATTTTGAAACTTTGAAAAAATTGAAGCTCGCAGAATAGTTTTACTAGTTCGATAATATTTGAACTAAATTGGGATTAAAACTTCTGATTTCGGAAGGTCAAATTTTAAACTTTTGTTATTATTCATATTTATATTTATATTCAATCTTTTCACGCACATATTTTAGTTCGATAATCTTTTCACGCACACTATCAGTCTAATACGATTTTTTTCGTCTTTGTTCTGTTACGCTTTCATGATGCACCAAAAACATTCCCACCGGCGCTTTTATAGTTTATTCCCTTTTTCTATAATTTACTTCTTATTCATTCTAAAGCAAAGCATACCGCAAATTGGCAAAATTTGAGTTTTGTGCTCGCCTTTGAAATGTTCATTAACTTTGCCATCATATAAGCACTACATACTAATGCGTAACCTCGTTGCCGTTTATTTTTACAAATTTGATTTGAATATATCATTAATGAGAATATATTGAAAATTAAAGTTCCTCACATCCTCGGCCAAACGAAAAAAAAAAGTCAATCTGTCATATTAGAGCGATAGCGACAACTGTCAAAGGAGCATCATGCGCCATGTTGGGCGCTTTATGATCGTCATGTATCATGTATTACAACGCAAAATGGACCCATATGTGAATAGTAACGTGATATATACGTAACACAAAGGAGTACTTCATTGCATAACTTTAAAAATGCAAGTATTCAATATACTACTACCTCCGTTCCTTTTTAATACGCGATACAAGTAAAAATTATAAAAATTTGATATTTTAAATTTACACGATTAGACGAATCCAACAAGATCTCACTTGACTATATTTTATCTCATATAAGTATATTAAAAAGTCGAATTAAAATTACTCAATAAACAGTATCAAAAACCTATATGTGTCAATAAATAAGGGTCGATGAATTACTAATAAATAAAGGAAAGTAGGTGTCGTGCATAGTCATTTTGGATACATAACATGGGTTACATGCATGTGATAGCGGTTGCCTTTGCTAATCTCACAACACATTCGTAAATGAAAGTTCTAGTGATTACAACGTTACAAAGTGACTTGGATCATACAGTAAATTAATTGTAACCATATATAATTGCAATTTTCCACAATTACATATGGATACAGCAATATCAATTAAGTCACGCATTTTCAGGCCATTTTCTATGGTAATGTTCTTCAGAAAAATGCCTTCAAAGTAATGTGTTGGCTAGTTGGTGTTCTCATAAATTCCCCACTCAAGTTTATGTTAAAAGTTTCCCTTATTGGACCAACACAAACCCTGCGATCCAGAAGAATGATACCTTGAACATCATTACGGCGTTGCACCATACATTGCTCCATTCTTCAGCGGAAGCTGATCCCCAGGTGATCTCTTGATGGCAACAATGTCTTGGCCTCCCCATTTACGCATCCGCTCTGTCGTCTGCTCCACCTGCAATTATTTATCACCTCTCAGCAGTTAATTAATACAGTGTGTGTACTGGTACCTGAATAAATATATACTGTATGAAATGAATGAATTCGACACTAGCCTCCTTGTTCCAGTTGGTTCTGTAGAGTACGGCGAACAACAGAATTGTCTGTAGCGCAATTCCAGCGATCATGCCACTCCAGATTCCCTATTGTGTTGGAAACACGAAATGTATATTTCAAGAATTGAACCCAACCAGAATAACATCATGAAGACGGACAGTGAAAAAGGAGCTGACCTTGACTCCAAAATTAGCCACATAACCAAGAACATAGCCGAGGGGCAAACCAAAGATGTAATAACAACCCAAGTTGATGTATGCCACGAGTGCTTGCCAACCGCCTCCTATGGCAACACCTGTACAGCGATCATGATGCACAACATTAATTCACAAGGCCTGGTTAAGATTCCATCGATAATTATGAGATGTTGGGTCGAAACAATACCTGATATTACGGGCTGGATGCTGTTAAGAAGCATTGTGATTCCAAGAAGTCCAGAAAGGTGAGCCACTGCTCTTTTCATTGTCTCGCTATCAGTAAAGATTGCCGCAAAATAGTTTCTTGTGGCGAGGATGATTATCATGAAAAGAATCCCCATTAGTAACGACTGGAAGATGGTCACGTAAACAGAGTATTTGGCTGCTCTGGGACGTCCCATTCCGAGCTCATTTGAAACACGGACACTGAAATAAGAGTAATGTAGCAGAATATACGATCAAATGATTTAACAAACATGGAACAAGTAGTTATATTTGTGTGTAATGTCCAATGGTATCCATCCATTGTTTCCTTACCTTATAGCTGCATTGACTCCGATAAACAACATTGTTTCCAGTCCATCAACATTCATGCTGAAAAGGAAAAAATATCATCTGTAAGACTACATACTGAGATTATTGAATACTTATAAAACAAGATGCGTCTCTAACAAATTAAGCTTTCAGATAGGATATGGAAGCTCACCAGATGGAAAGAGAACCAACAGCAGTGACCGCATTTTTCAGATTGCCGGCAAGGATAACGATGCTCATTATATACCAAATCTCGAGACACAACATGACAGCAGATTCAAGCGACAGCTTCACAAAGGACCATATATCATTAAATGCAGACCAAGAGAGGCCTTTCCAACCATCCTGACACCAGTAAACCACATAAATAAGTTGCGCGATCGGACCCATCCAGTTTGTAAGGTCGTACGCAAGAGCTGCACCAACTGTTCCCCAATCGAAGACATGGATGAAAAGCCAACACCAAAAAGTCTGTGCAATCAGACTAAGTGCTGCTATCCATGCAAGAACAATGACTTTACTCTGGGATTGGAGGAATTTCTGTGTTGGGAAAGAAACACAAAGGGAGAACATCTGAGGAATAGTTAGAAGCGAGAAAAATCCTGCTGGCTTCGCAATTTCATCAGGTTGTCCGACGAGCTTCAGGATTGGGGTAGCAAATATGTAGAGCGGCGTAAGGAGAACACAAGTGGCGAATAGAATGATGAACGACCGTTGCATGTAAACCCCTAGCATGTGAACTTGTCCTGCCCCAAATGCCTGACCGCATAATGTCTCAAGGGCACTTCCCATCCCAAGCTACAAAACAATGCAGAGCATATTATCAAATTGTCACATTTCCCTCAAGGGATATTGCCTTTATCATTGTCATTTTACTATTTTAGAGGAAAAAAATAATTTATAAATAAATGTAAATTAGTTAAATTTGGTGCGAGTATTTTATTAATAATATTTTGAATAATTTTAGTGTACATGAAACTTTCTAAAATGAAGAGTATTTGTGAATGAATGAAGCAATAATCAGCCATCATTACATGGCTTTGAATGTTTAAACCCTCTATATATACGACAAGAACATAATTATCTGAATAATTCCGATCTTAGGAAAAACTAGGAAAGACAAATGTTGATACAAAAGCACCATTATTAGCAGCAAATTAAAGTTCAACAGAAACCGGCAGAATTCTTTGCGGCATACAGTATATGTTAATGTCATGACTGGGAAGTGTGCGTTAGTGACTATGACTAATTAAGTGTGGAGATTAGGATTTAGGACCAACTCAGAAAGAAATTAAAAATTGCCATTAATTCTATACATTGTGGGACTGTGCTTGTGGGGTATAAAGTAGAGCGGCAATAATTATCTTTGAATTCCTCTCATTTATGGTTCCTGTCTTTCTGAATCGAATTCACATCCACATTCATCTCTTTACTTGTGATGAAAGGGCAAATTCAAGCCTTCAATGTTTTTAGCAAATCTGACTCCCACCCAACAGAGCTATTCCGTATGAGATAACAGTGAAAAGTAACACAACAAATTAAAAAGTTATATGCACCAATATTGGGGATGATCTTTTCTTTTAAAAATAAGGCATAAAGTACTAAAGTTTAATTTTTACTTAGTTTATACTCCTCCGTCCCACGAAAGTTGACGCGTTTATTTTGGGCACGATAATTTATGTAGTGGGGTTTAATGGTTAAAGTGTTGTGGGTATTTGTGTTTAAAATTTTAATGAATTTTCACTTTACTTATTGTTTAACTTTGAATTAATATTATGGTAATGATTTAATTAGAAAAAAAATATTCAAGTGTGGTATTGTTAGAATCGTCTAGGTGTCTAGTTTTAGAATATACTATATTTTATATAATTTTTATTTGTACCTATTTTGAGATATGGAGAATTAAAGAAATGTAAGGGATTTATATAGAAAAATAAAAGTGTATTGGGAGTTGTGCAGAATAGTTAAAGTAATTACTTTTAATGGGTTTTTAGAAACCATTAAGATTCTAATTATATTTATATTAATTTAATTTATCTAAAAAAGGAAACGTGTCAAATTTCGTGGGACAGCTAAAAAGGAATACGCGTCAACTTTCGCGGGACGGAGTAGTACTTAATACATATGGATAGAATTCCAGATAAAGAATTTACAATTCGGTCAACATACTTAAGATTAATAAATAAAATGTCAACACACTTAAAATTAAAGAAGTGTGGTCAGTTTTTTTTAAAAAAAATAGGTAGATCATTTCTTTTAAAATATACTACAAAACAAGATTACTTTAAAACTAAAAAATAATTATATACTAATTTTTTGGTGAATTACCTTATATTGAAAAAATTATATATAAAAAAAATCTACCAAAAAAAAAGTACATTGTAAACCATAAATCATAAGAGAAAGTAACCTCACAATGTGTGATGCCTTTCTGCAAAAAAAGAAAAAAAAAAAGAAAAAAAAATCTATATTCATGGAACCACTCGAAATATGTTGTGGTATATTGGTATTAGATTTTTAGTCAAAGCGTGTAACGGATCCTCGTTGAACATCGATCGCCGACGCCACCGCCTCAAACGCTGCGCTGTTCTACGCGGACATTTCAAGCTAACAACGACGACGGAGAATCGATTTTGAAAAACCAAACCAAAGCAAAATCACTAGTTTCCGCCATCAATAAATCACCAAAAACGAACAAACATCTCGCATGCGTATAATAATTTAGGACTTAGGGCAGCGCAGGATAAGAGAATTGAATCAATTACTGAGTGAGCTAACCAGGAATCCAAAAGCAAAAGTTCCAATAACCGAGAGAGCTATAGAGAAAGCCGATAGCTCGACGTCACCAAGGTGTCCGACGAATATAGTGGCGACGGAGTTGGTCGCGAACTGACAAATGATCTGAAACGCGATCGGGCCCCCAATTTTCCATAGCTTGACCGTTTCGATGCAGAAAATTCTCCACCAGACGTCGAATCGTCTCGCCGGAAGGTAATCTCCGTCGTCTCCAAACAACTGAAGGTCGGCAGAGCTACTTTCCAGCAACGGCGCCTCCATGGAAAGGAAGTATGGGCGGGGCGCCTGGAAAATCAAGAGAAAAGGGAATGGTAGTTTATGCGTTGGATTATGCAGCCAAGTGTTCTCATTTATGACGTTGTAGCATAGAAATAAATAAAATACTCCTACGACTAATAGTTAGCCGCCGTTGAGGAAAAGCGTCCTTATAAATCCAATTTATTACGACGTCGTCCACAATTTACCGTGCATAAACAAGTACACTTACCCGACCGTTGGCTCTCATTTAACTGAAATCGTGTAATTCGACTATTTATGAAACTCTGAATATGATTATTTTTTCTTATCTAAGGATTGTTAAACTTAATTCTCAAATAAAATTAGTAACAACATTACTCTCGTCTTTTTAGTTGTCTTTCTAGTAAATATTACACAAATCAATAAATATAATTATTACCACATAATCTTCTATTTCTAACCCTCTCATTTACCAAGAATGTAATTGGATGGAGAGAGAATAAATATCATTGAAAAATAAAGGTATGAAAAACTTTTATAAAAATATTAAAAATAACAATTATTATGAAATTTTTTTATCTCTAAAAAGAATATTATTTTGTAGCTAGGGTTTATATTAGTACAATTATTATTATATTAAATGAATGCAAAAACCAATTGCACTTCTGCCAGCTCATTGTCGTCTTTCCAATTACGATGCAGTTGGGGATTGCATTTATGAAACGGTTTCTATTTACGTCACTGCAAGTCTGTATTGGGCAATTTTATTTTATTTTATATTTCGCTAAATATATATATATATATATATATATATTTGAATTTTTTTTTGAAAAAAAAAAAACAATTTGTACTAACGTTCAATTGTATACTAATCCTCCCAACAAAAAAAAAATTATTAATTTGGTGTGTTATGTGTGGAGACTCCAGATTGGCTACCGTGAATGTAAAATGAGATTTATTTCGGTCACGTCAGCGACCTTAGGCTAATTACGTAATTAGGATCAAATTGGAAAAAATTAACAAACGTAGGAGACTATATGGGGCAAAAAATTACTAATGGACCGATTTGGATATTTTGGAAAGAAAAAGGACTAAATAATCATTTTTTCCAATTACAAAGAATAAAAGTGAGTAATAAAGGGCCGGTGGGGAATTGAACATATAACATTCCATTGGAAGTCAAGGGGCTTAACTACTTGAGCTAAGTCAAACTTCAAATTTGTTTTAAAGTAGGTATGAGATTATTTTTAAAAAATGAAAAGTTTTAATAGTGTATTCTATCCAAAAGAGATATAATCAACTTTTAATTAATTTTGTTAAAATCAATTTATAATTACATATTTAAATAATTGTTTGGACTACTACCGCTTTTGGGTTTTAGTTGTCGGTGATTTTTTAAAAAAAAAACTTAGTTTCATTTGCTCTTTATTTTTATTAATATATTAATAAAATAAAAATACTTAGGATATGGAGTTATGGAGATATTTTGCAATTAAGTGTCTAAACGAATTTAAATACTAGGGCCTTATTAATAGTTGTTTCACATTTCTAAAATATGTTTATGAAATTTTATCAGAAACAAAATTATAATAAACTTTTGATATCATATTATTCTTATTTTTTTATATGACGTGAAAAAAAAAATTATATTAGAGTTCGTACACCGACCCCAACTCGTCCGGCACTGTTAGTAATTTCTACTCCCACCGATTTTTTTAACATCTCCCTTTGCATAGTAATTAATTGAGTAACTTTAATTCAAATTTTTAGCATAGTTATATAGAATAAAATATAGTCAAGTGAGATGTTGTTGGATTCGTCTAATCGCGTAATTTTAGAATATCAAATTTTTATAATTTTTACTTATGTATAATGTGAGATATTAATGATTCAAAATGTGCATTGGATTGCGTGCAGTACAGAAATAGATAAATTATTTAAAAACGGAGGGAGTAGTTTGGTTCATTTATATGGGTGTGTTTGATTGTGGGTAGATTTAGGAGCATATAGCGGATTGAAATAGCATATCCTATCACAAATCTCTATCCGAATCTACTATATGCTAGCTGATCTACTGATTCCCAAACATCTCATAATGTTTTTTGGCACGTCTTAAATATGGGTATGATTGTATGAATGGAGTGCGATCCTTGAGACACGGCGAATAAAATATACTGTTAACAAATTGGAGAAAACCGTCAGTGTGGGTTCAAAAAGCAAAATTATTAGTAGTAGTACTATATTTGTTGTGATAAGGAAAATGGACTGATTTTTAATGGTGGAAAGTAGAAACTATCGATATAATAGACGAGAATATCTATAAGAGTTAGGCCCCGTTTGGAATAAGCGGTCCAAACGCTAAAAATCTATTCTCAACTCTAAGAGATTCATACCTGTTTGTTTTCCCGGAATTACAAGATTTGGAATCGCTGATTTTCTCCACAAATCGTGGTTTTGAGAACTCTAATCTCTGAAGTCAAACTCTAATATTTGAAACCAAACTCTAAACTCTAAAGTCTATTTATTTACCAAACGAAGCCTTAATAAGACTGTAACTCTGTTGTTGCAACTTGGATGGACCAATAAAAATAATTTAGTATATTAAATCTTATTTTTAATTATTAAATTCCACTATTGATAATGAAAACATTAAAGGAAAACTTAAGAAGTTAAAAATTAAACGATTTCAAAAGGACATGATAAATAGTAGGACGGTAGTGGCTTAATTTATTTAGTTTTTTTTTCGGAGAATTTTATTGACACTTGTTTCTACAAAATATTGTAGTTCATCCGTCTCACTATTTTTGTTACGGACCCACCCAGCACGTATGCCGATACACATTTTTAACGGTTAATAATTTAAATTATGTACAACGAAACGTTATAAAAACTTAATTGTCTAAAACTATAAGATTAGACGAATCTAACAAAATCTCACTTGATTGTGTTTTTTCTTACATAACTATGATAAAAATTTAAATTAAAATTAAATAGTCAATACTACCAAAAGAAAATCTTCCGTAACAAAAATAATATCGAGACACAGTAGTTTAGTTTGTCATCCCCACTCTGCCAAACTGGTCACTTTTTCGAAAGGTACATAGTTCGTACATACTACAAAATTATTGCATCCAATTATGGGTTGGTATATTAAATCTCCTTTTCTCGAAGATTTGAGTGGATTTTAAAAAGTAGGTACAAAAATGATTGTAAAACCGTTACAATAATTAAAAATAAATATGGTGCAAAGTAGCTTTATTAACATTATGTGGTGATTACGATTTCTTCGTAATCCATCATGCATATTAAAAAACCAATGCTAATTATTATGCCAATTAACAATTGGTTTTTGTCTTCGATTTTGAAACACAATTTGGAACCAAAGTATGTTTATTTACATTATGGATTCTTACAAGATCTAATTATCACATTATAAGTTCAGGGAGAAATTACATATGAAATGTACTAATGCCACCCTTCTGTAAACAACATAACATCGATCTCTCAATTCATCCACATTTATATAGGATTATATTTTTACTTATACATTAAGTATGAAAGTAATAAAGTGATTAGATATATGCATTTCTATTTTTTCTTTCTCAGATGAATGTACACTGTAAATTTACCCATGCCTTGATTATTACAGAAATGAAAAATTAAATTATTAAGTCGCTAGCCCGTTCTCTTCGCTTGAAATAAGGTGTTCTGATCTGAATTTTATAAGATATGGTCCGGTCTGATCTTAATATTTATGGTCTGATCTAATTGGATCTGGTTTGGTCTGGTCTGTTCTGATTACAACTATATATATAGTGTGGTCTGATCTGGTCTTGTCTGATTTTAATAAGAATAAGTAATAAGTTTTGAAAATAAGTCAAGGAGAACAAACTCTTAGTCGTAGAATAACTGAAGTAAGTATATTGTTACAACTTTAATATCTACTTTCAGGAATTCAGCTATATGAAGTTTCCCTTTCATTTATAATAATAAAAATAATATAATATTGTACTCCCTCTGTTCCTAAATAGTTGTCTATTTCAACTCAATTTTAATAATCAATTTTTGTATTAATTAACTCATAAATTTATATTTTTACTATTCAACTAAATTCATTCTTAATAAATGCCAACAAAGGGGATGAGGACTTAGCCCAAGTTGTTAAGTCTCAATTCCAAAGGTTGGAGCTTCGATTCCCCACCGGCCCCCTATCCCTTCATTTTATTCCCCTTTGTAATTTGTGTGGCATGGGTTCGCACCACCCCTTTCCCAGGCCTTCAATGGCTCCTCCAAAAAATAAATGTCAACAAATAGCATTTATGTAAAGTGAAGGGCAATATAGTAAAAACATAGCATTACTATATATACCTACCTAAAAATGACAACTATTGTGGAACACTTTTTAATCTCTAAAAAGACAATTAAAAAGGAACGGAGGGAGTAATAAAAATAAAGGGTTGAGTTACGGTGCAATCAATCAAAACCGCAGTACATCAAGGCACAAAATCCAACCGTTCATTTAAAATCCAACGGTTCAAAATGGAAAAGGGTAAAGTTGTCCAAAAATGTATAACATCAAGTCGCTGAAAAATACACATAAGGTTATCGCTGAAAAATACTAGGGTCTGTCGCTGAAATATTATATAGTCTATCGCTGAAATACACACATCACCTCGCTGAAATACATACAGCTGGTCGCTGAAATATGTTAAACCAAAGAATTGGAGTTTCAACATTTATGAAGTCGTTGAAATTAACATTATCAAGTCGCTGAAAAATATTATAGCATGTCGCTGAAATATGCTATATTGCGTCGCTGAAATATACTATAATTCGTCGATGAAATATACAAAAGCCGCTCTGAAAACATTATTTCCGTAGCTGAAATATTAACAAATCGCTGAAATGTATACAAATTGTCGCTGAAATGTACTAACTATATATTGGAGTAATATGACAAAATTACATTTTTACCCTTTAAGTTAATCTCAACCGTCAATTTACTTTTGAAAGGCCGCAATACATCAAGTCTTGATTGCACCCTAACATCTCCAAAAATAAAAGTATATAGTATTTCACGAATATCGTTATTATGTGTACCATAGTTGTTAAGATCCCGATCCTGATCTTAGGATCTCACGATTTTACGATCACACCTCTCTAAAACGATCCCGATCCTCTTAGGATCTTAAAATTAGTAAGATCCCGATCCTGATAGTGGAATCTTACGATCTTATGGTCATACTCCCTCAAACGCTTCTACGATCTTACGATAATACATTCTTAAACTCATAAATTTTTTGTAGTATTTTATGATTTGTGATCACAGTAACTTTTTTCCTTTAATTTTAAACTTAAAAATTTGTATTCCTTATGTATGATGTGTAAAATAACATAATATGTATATATGTGGAAATATTTTATGTTTGATTGTGATGTTTTTGTACTATATTGTATTAATTAACTTGCAAGATTCATAAACACACGAGATAATGCTTTTATTTATTAGTATGCATAATAATTGAGTTTATCCATTATTGCAATTTCATAATAAGATCTTAGGATCCCGATTCGATCTTACGATCTCGATCTTGCAAAGAGAAAAATGATCCCATATAGGATCCCGATCTTAACAACCTTGATGTTTACAGCTGTGGTACTAATCTAGGACTCTAGAACATCCTAATACTTAGCTTTAATGTCCATTAATTTTGTCTGGTTGATGATAAGGAAGTTTCCCTGTGTTCCACTAGCTACTGTCGATTTCTTCTTCTCAATGTGGGAATTTCTCTTCCCCTCAAAATTCAAGTGTCCCATCTCCCATGGTCCTTGTAATTTGTAAATTTATTTATTTTTTTTATTTATAGAAAATTAATCTTTTTATTATTAATAGAAATTTTATTTTTTTATAATTTGTAAATAGATATCACTTGTTGTAAAACAATATTTGTATAATATTCTTTACTACTATTAATTTCAAGATAGATTTAATTTTCATATACTAGTATTTGTCAATAATTATTTCTATATAGAAGTAAACTATATATATTGCTACTAATTGAAACAATTATTTAATATATTATTACTTTTAATTATCTTCAAAATTTAAATGGTAAGTTTAAAATTTAAATGGTAAAATCCTGTACTGGGACTAACATACTTACAATACGTTAATGACTGAGGTCGTGGCCCATGTATAAATTAGACACAGGAGTCAAAAGTATAGAACCAAGTTGCTGTAATAGTAACATGATAAAAATAAAAACAAAAATCTTATGGGGGTTGTAGAAAATATTGAGACACGTAATTGTGTGGACAGATTAGGTGTGAATAACGTGACCGATATAATGTTTACGATTGGACGATAAGTTAGAGGGGAATTATTTGGGTGCTGGCAGCTGCACCTACTAGACATTTAGAAGTGATGTTAATGTGTGTATAGAATGATGTATAAATATAAAAAAGTGATGAACGAATGTTACTAAAAAAAAAGGAGCAAAAATCTATAAACCTACACACATCACTTTATAAGGACTCAGACATCATTTTACTCACATCATTCCAGCAGGTGCAGGCAAATATACTGCATGTACAGTAACTTTATTGAAGTTAGAGATTGAAAGAATCATTAATTGTTTTTTGGATGATGATTATTATTATTATTATTATTATTATTATTATTAAGGTTTGGTTAATTGTCTAATACTCCCTCCGTTACTTATTAGTAGTCGTTTCAGGAATAAACACATTTAACAATATTGTAATTATTATTCTGTATTATTCCACTTTTACCCTTATGTGTTTTCTTTGAGAATAAAAAATAAAATTAGAGTGGAGAGAGAATGCACAGTATTCTAGGAATTTTTTTTTATGATAATATAGGGGTAATATTGGAAAAGTATGAGATAAATATATAAAGTGACAACTATTTTGAAACACTTTTTTATTTTTAAAAAGACAACTAAAAAGCAACTGAGGGAGTATTAATTACTTACGCGACTGATTCAGACATCCGATCCAGTTTGAATTTTCATAAATATAAATGGCATATCTAGACAGACTTTTCGTGATCACATGCAATCCTTGTGAGATTCGATTTAATTCATTCTTGGACAAAATTGATGCCTGACTGGGCCTCGCTCCTTTGTCCTAGCTAATTATTGAGGATTGAAATTTTTGCGGCATTGTGCATTAGTGTATATCGATAATTGAGGAGCAGTCTCTAAAGCGTACTCCCTCCGTATTCAAAAAAAATTTAATTTTTTACGTAATCCAGTACACATTTTTAAAGAGTAATATCTCAAATTTTATAAAATAAAAAATTATAAAACTTTAATATTATAAAATTACGTGATTAGACGAATCTAACAAGATCTCACTTGACTATGTTTTATCTTATATAACTGTGTGAAAAAGTCGAATAAAAGTTACTCAATGAATAGTGTTTACTATAGAAATGTTAATATTAATAAAATACGAAGGAAGTATTTAGTTTACTTTTGTTGCATAAGTTATTCATTATATCGTTTTTATGGTTAATATTTTAAATTGTATAAACATAGAAAATATAATGGAGCATATAGCTACCTATATTGAATTTTGTATAGGACAGGTGAGTATTAAATGGAGCTATGGTTAGTAGGTAAGATTTGTGAATAATATTGCACTTGCCACATATAATGCCACGTATGTCCATTATTACACATGTCCACTGTTACTTTTTTATTCGGTTTTCGTGTGGTCCTAAGCAATTTTAATTTTATTTTGCATATAAACTACTCCAAATGTAAATATGTGTCCCACTTCGAGGTGTTACCAAGAAAACAAAAAAAATTCTCGGTATAGGTCACAGCATTCAAAATCTTAAAGTAAAAGCAGCAGCATCTGCTCAAATTCGTATCAGCTAAAAATTCTTATTACAGTTTGATTGGAAGCAGTTGACTAATGGACTTGTCGTTACCAGTGTTGATTATGTCTTGTCCTCCCCATTTTTTCATCCTTTGTGTTGTTTGCTCCACCTGCAGATTCCCCATCATAGTGAAATTAAATCTCAATGGATTTCACAACATACATATATTTTTCTTTTGCCTTTTAAGTCATTACATTGTTAAAACTAAATGCAATATCAACTTAATGCAAAAAAAAAGACAGTTTTATGCTGTTGCTAAGAAAATTTTGAATGCATTTGTGCAGCTCTGTATCTCTTCATTATCAAATTAAGAAAACATAATAAGATATAGATTTGAATCCCAAATAAATTTACCAAGCAGGCCAAGTTTTTCGGTCCAACTATCAAACCAAGTACTTTCATCTTCCTTTCATAATAATATATAGCATTAATCATTGACTATAAGGTCCCGTTCTCTAGAATTTATTTTCAGGCCTTATTACTTTTTTTTTATTTATAAAAATCAGATCAGACCAGATCAGATAAGAAACATTAAGACGAGACCAGATTAAATAAGATCAGATCAGACTGTCAGATCAAATCATTATAATAATATATAGAAAATAAGATCAGACCAGATGGAATCAGACTAGAAATATTCAGACCAGACCAGACAAATTCAGATCAGACCAGACTAGATCTTATAAATTCAGATCAGACCAGAAAAATTAAGGCCTAGAGAACAGGGCCTAAATCTATATCAACACTAACTTTTTACATGCATTGTTATTTAAAACTTCTTATTTCAGTTTATATCTTTGCCTGCTAGCCTGCTACCGTATGGCATTATTCTAAGATGTGATTCAGTTCATTCAGACTGTTAATAAAGGTTTCCTTAGGGTCTACGCGCTGATCAATTCTCCAGAATTTGAAAGGACTAACCTCTTTTCTCCAGTTGGTTTTGTACAGCACAATCAAGAGCAGGAAGGTCTGCAAGGCCGTTCCAGCTATCATCCCTCCCCAAAGCCCCTGGAATCCAAGCATCCAACAACATCATCAGATGTATATCACTCACACAGATTTCTATGTGATAAGTCGAAACAGGACATGAATATATTTCGGTTTAATGTAAGATGCCCTTACCACAACTCCATAGTTGGCAACATAGCCAAGAACATAGCCCAATGGGATACCGAATAAGTAGTAGCAAGCCAAGTTGATGTATGCCACCAGGGACTGCCATCCGCCTCCCACTGCAACACCTGAAAGAGGCAATACAAGAATATCTGAATATATTTCTTTATTTTGTAATAGGTGAAAGGTGATGAGTAAGTACCTGATATAACTGGCTGGACGCTGTTGAGAACCATAGTGAGCCCAAGAAGGCCAGAGAGGCGAGCAACTGCTTGTTGCATTGCCTTGCTATTGGTGAAAATTATGCTGAAGTAGTTTCTGGTTGCCAGGATTACAATCATGCAGATGATTCCAATGAGGAGTGACTGGAAGACTGTGGCGTAGACAGAGTACTTGGCTGCTCTTGGATGTCCTAGCCCAAGCTCATTTGAGACACGAACACTGTAATATAGGAAATAGAAGGTAAACACATCCATCAAAGAAAAAATGCTCACCATAAACAAGAAAATCTTCATTTAAGTGATCTTTGGTACACAGAGGAATATATATAAACGAAGTACCTTATAGCAGCATTGATTCCAATGAATATCATGGATTCCCAACCGTTTACGTTCATGCTGCAAGATGAAGTTAGGAATAACTGATATTGAGGAGAACAAAATCTATGATTCCAGACTTGATCCTAAGAGCTATGTTGTTGAAAATTGTCAAAGGATAAATTTGTGATGATAAGATGGTGTGTAAAGTTGACTCACCAAATGGAAAGGGAGCCAACAGCGCTCACAGCATTATTAAGATGGCCGGTGAGAACTATAATGCTCATCATATACCAAATCTCCAAGCACAGCATGACAGCAGACGCCAGCGACAGCCTCACGAACGACCATATCTCGTGAAATGCAGACCAAGAGAACTCTTTCCATCCATCCTTGCACCACCCCACGACGTAAGCAAACTGTGCAAGTGCGGTGCCCCAAGCCGTGAGATCAAATGCTAAGGCGGCCCCGGATGCACCCCAATAAAACACATCGACAAAGAGCCAGCAAAGGAGAACTTGAGAAATTAGGGCTAGAAATGCAATCCATGCAAGGACAGAAACTTTGCTCTGGGCTTGCAAGAACTTTTGGGTTGGAAACGCAACAGAGAGTGAAAATAATTGGGGGACAATTAGTAGGGTGTAAAATCCAGCAGGCTGTGCAATTTCATCATCCTGGCCGAGGAGCTTCAGAATGGGTGCAGCAAATATGTAGAGGGGCAAAAGTAGGATGCAGGTGGTGAATAGGATGATGATGGAGCGCTGCATATAAATGCCGAGCATGTGAACTTGACCGGCACCAAATGCTTGCCCACATAGTGTCTCGAGAGCACTCCCCATGCCAAGCTACATCAAAGTACATCACTGTGTATGTTAAGCACAGCAATCAGAAATCTGTAGTTAAACTAATTCAATCATGAGAAACCGTGAAGCTAAAACCAAACTTGTATGGTTTTAGACTCCTCAATGAATGAACATGATGCCCAATTGCCCATGCCATGTTTAGTCCTATCAACTTCTTCTAGTTCTGAATGGTGACACCAACAAGATTCAACGGCTCCATGGATATGATTATAAACAATGAATGCTCTACAAAAGCCTCATTCCTCTGTATCTTTCATATTATTATTATATGAGACCTACATTGCAAATTTGGTCCAATTTTCCCAGATATTTTTGTTGTTCTATTTTTCTGTTTCACAAGAGAAGCTAAATAATCTTTTTACTTTTTCTTTTTGGTAAATATTGACACTCATATGTGGAATAAAGGAGAGGGATAGGGGCGATAGCCCAACTATGAAAGATTCGAAGCCAGATAAATGACCGCCGAAGTCCCCATTCCATTACTTAAATGTTTAACAATAATTATTTATTTAAATAAATAATCTTTACTCACCTCCATCTATATGTATGCTATTCCGATTCACTCCTACACATTTTCCCCGACATTTTATTTTAGTAGAATTGTAAAAAAACATGTTTTTCTCAATATACTACCCTCTATTCCAAAAAAAAAAACAATCACTATTCCAAAAAAAATAAAATATACTACCCTTAATTTAAATTGTTGACATATGATGTCCTGTGCGCTGTATCAGTAGCAGTTTAACCGGATCTCACCATTACAAGGATATATAGAGACAACCCTTAATTTAAATTGTTTTGAGGTTCTAGTTTTTCTTTTTAAAATAAAATAAACTATTTACTTAAAAAATTGTTAGAAATTATATATATAATAATTTTTTTAAAAAATTAGGTTTGTTTTTAATAAATTTTCGTGGCATCCTAATTAATTCTGACCGATGGGTAAGTAGAAAAAATATTAGAAAATTTATTTAATTACGTGTAATATAAGAATTGGTTAAGTTGTGCAGTTAACTAATTATAATTAAAGATAGTTAATTGAAAGTTATAAAATATCAATATAAATCTAATAATATTGCAAAAAAAATCATGCATTTACCTATCTATATATGTAATTATTTGAATTAAAAGTAAAAAATTAAATAAAAGTGTATGGGACCAATTTCAAAACATTTGTTTGCTTGTGAAAAATTGCATAACTATTCCCCAAATAGGCTTCTTTCCGCCTTCATTACAAGAGGTTGAAATCAGCGAAACCACTACAATACCACCTGGAACACAGCTGCTGGAAAAAAGTGGTTATTATATTTAAATCTGGAGTCTTTATCTTAGTAAGAAAAATGCAGTGCATCAGATGATGGCCCATTTGGAGAAAGTCAGCTTCATTTAAAGACAATAAACCGATTTAGCGTCTCGAAATGTTAAAGACAATAATATGGTTACTGTTTTATATGCACTAAATTGGCTGTGGCACTACTGTCCAAGCAGCTACTGCAATTTGTCATCCACTACTTCCCCATTTCCACTTTCCTCCTATAGTTAATTAGTTTTATGCAAAAATGATTATTCTACGCCAATAAGTATTTGTTTATCACCTTCAATTAGGCTGTGCGTGGACTTCACTACACATTTCAATTCTTCTAAACAAAACCTATCCAGATTCCTAAAGAAGAGATCAGAAGAATCTTATCCAGAGATGCACTTATAGAAAATCGTCACTTTGACAAAATATCGTCAATTTTGACATTTTTAAACAGCTACTAGGAAACAATTTCACGAACAACAAAACCATTTTTGATTTATTGAAGCACACAGTTTCAGTTAATAATCAGACGTAATTTTCATTTCAAAGCTGCAAAATTTCTGAACATAGAAGAGTGAACTTACCATGAATCCGAAGGAGAAGGTTGCTATGACTGCAATTGCGATCGAGAAAGCCGAGAGCTCGATATCACCGAGATGTCCGACGAAGATAGTGGTGACGGAGTTGGTACCGAACTGGCACAAAATCTGGAATGCAATTGGACCTCCAAGTCTCCACAGACGCACTGTTTCTATGCAGAAAATTCTCCACCAATCCTTCACGCTCCTCACCGGCAAGTAGTCTCCGTCATCGGCGATCATGTCGCCGAAGCTCCGCCGCTCGAGCAGCGGCGCCTCCATCCTGCAATGACTGGAAAATCACGTTGAGGAGAAGAATGTATTGACTGATTGAATCTACTGGAACACACACACACACCCAGGTGTGTCTGTGTGTGGCATTCGTTGCGCGATACGTTGAGATCAGCGAAGGAAATGCATTTACTTGTTACGCACCTTTTATATGAGGGCTGCGATCAGCTTTTGGTAATTCGCACTTTGACCCCTAATGTATTTAGAATAGTAAAAGGCCCCAACTTAGTAATAATGGATTCTGGCCTCATGGGCTGATTTGGCTCATTGGGCCCCTTTTATCCAGGCCTTTTTTTTTTTTTTTTTTTTTTTTTTTTTTTTTTTTTTTTCGGGGGAAAGGAGAGCGCCTAAGTCTTTTATTCAAAAAATTGTTGTGCCGAGCACACACCAACTACATCATTTTGATACAAGCTAAGAATATGATCCGGGGGCCGCGAATGGTAAAAAAACGTCGGCATAAGATAAACGGCCTTTGACAAAAGCATCAGCAAGCTTATTGCACTCCATCGGGATTGTCTGGAAGATGACAGTCCAATCCCAGCTTCTCATGTCGTGGATTTGAGCAAAGACTCTGGTAAGGGGACCATGGAGTGAACCGCGATTATTGATGAACTCAATGACCTCCGAGTTGTCAGATTCGATAATGAGCTTTGAGGTGCCTTTCTCCCAAGCAAGCTGTAAGCAAAGGAGATCACCTCTGGCCTCAGCAGCAGCAATAGACATGGTTGGAAACTTGGCGTGTACTCCACCCATCCAGAGTCCAACAGAGTTACGAAGTATCCCTTCTACTTTGCAGGTAGAGTTGGAGAGATGGCCATCACTGTTGGCCTTGATCCACCCATCTTGAGGTTTCTGCCAGTAAACTAGTCTTGTTCTTCATCGCTTGGCACCAGCTTTTCTAAGAGTTTCTTGCCCTGAGAGATATTCTTTGGAGGTTCTATGGATCGACCAATGCAGGGACTCCCAAGGGATGAAATCTTCACCATGCAATTCCTTGCACCTATTTTCCAAATGTGCCAACAAGCAAGACCAAACAGTGTGGCATGTTGCTCACCCACATTAGTGCTAGACATGCTCAGGATCCAATCGTGAATAGGCAACATCCAAAAGGACTGGGATAGGGGAAGACCCAGGTTCCTCCAAATCATCTTTGATGTAGGACAGTCGCGTAGGGCGTGAAGACAATCGTCAACATCACCACACATCCAGCAAGCACCAATGTCGGCTAGCGTCCTTCTACACTTCTCCAAGTTGGTAAGGAGTCTGTTGTGAGCAGCGAGCCACAGAAACAATCTCGTTCTTTGGGGGGCTGGCCAGCGCCAGATGAGTCGCCAGCTAGGATTTAAAGGAGCAATATTGCGGCTATCTTCCATTTCCTGAATTGCACTACGAACTGAGAAGAGACCATCAGGGGTGTACCGCCAGTATGGAGAATCCTCTCTTGAAAGTGGGCTCGGAGGGGTAATTTGAAGCAGCTGCTGAATAATTGGGGGGGCAGGAGGGAAGAGAGGCGTGACAGGTCCCAGCCGTTATCCACAACATAAGTATCAACTGTGTTATATCGTTCTGATAAGGGGAGCACACCAAGGGTACAGTCCTGCAAAATGATATCATCATTAAGCCATCTATCCACCCAAAATAATATCTGCTTACCATTACCAAGATGCCATCCAAGGTGCAAGCTGAGACTATCCCAGACTGAAGACAGGTCTTTGGCTATGGTGGAGAAAGATTGTACGTTGTGACTGAACTTATGTCCTTGCCAACCATATTGAACTTTCATAATAAGGGTCCAGCCTTTCATGAGTAAAGCATCATTAAGATCCCTAGTCCTCCGAAGGCCGAGTCCCCCGCGAACAATGCTCTCTGTTAGCCTATCCCAGGCCAAAAGGTGGATCTTTCTTTTGGAGACCGAGGATCCCCATAGGAAATTCCTAAGAACCTTGTCAATTGTAGAGGTGACCGTGGTAGGAAGTCTTATAACTTGCATGATATGAACCCCTATTGCCTGGAGGACAGATTTTGTTAAAGTAATACGACCTGCAAAACTTAGAAATTTATTAGCCCAGTTATCAACTTTAGAATGGAGCTTGTCTAGGAGAAAACCAAAATGGGAGGAAGTACGACGGCCTGTAAGAATTGGGACTCCCAGGTAAGTGCCCACTGAGCCAGCGTGTTGGATACCAAGCTCATGGAGGATGTTTCGTCTGTCTGCATAGCCAACAGCTCTACCAAAGGTAACATGGGATTTTCGAACATTAATAGAAAGGCTTGAGCTTGCACAGAACTTGTCTAAAATAGATTTGATTATGGAGGCTTGAGATGTGGTAGCCTTTGCAAAGAGTAAGATGTCATCCGCAAAGAAAAGATAGGGGACTGTGATGCTGCCATGAGCCCAACCCTTAGTTTTCCATTGTCCCTTATGCACAGCTTCACGGATTAGGTTCCCCAATCTCTCTATACACAGAATAAAAATATAGGGAGAAATGGGATCGCCTTGCCGGAGACCTCTTGATGGTGTAAAAGGCTGAGACAAGGTATTATTCCAGGAGACCTGCAAGGATGTTGTTTCTACACACTGCATAAGAAAATTAACACAGAAAGAAGGGAAACCTGCAAGTGACAAGGTTTCTCTAATGAAACTCCATTTGAGACGATCATATGCCTTCTCCAGGTCCAAGCTAAGCACAAAGAATCCAGGATTGGCTTTAAACTTCTTCATTCGATGAACAAGCTCTTGACAAGTTATAATATTATCGTGTATTAACCTGTTTTTGACAAAACTAGCTTGTCCAGGGGCAATCAAGTGAGGCATAATGTTTGCAAGTCTTAAAGTAAAAAGTTTAGTAATGATTTTATAGAAAACATTACACAAACTAATGGGCCGAAACTAAGCTACGGTCCTTGGATTGTGAACTTTCGGGATGAGAACTATTTGTGTATGATTGATCTCCCTCATATCGCGTTGGCCAGAAAAATATTCACATAGAGTTTTATGCACCAGAGTCCCTGTGATCTTCCAAGTTTGCTGGAAGAAGAGGGCCTGAAAACCGTCGGGTCCGGGAGCTTTAAGAGGCGCCATACTTTTAATGGCTCTATGAGTTTCCTCCAAAGATGGTAATATCTCAAGTATCTCAGCGGCTTCCTTACTGAGTTTCGGAGGTAGATCAGGCAGAGAAGGATGACCAGCAGGGGAGACAGAATCATCCTTATAGAGGTTAATGAAGTAATTGACCACCATCTTATGAACTTCCTTTTCTGAGTTAACAACATTCCCCTGATCATCCTCAAGGATGGAAATTTTTCCGAAGCTTTCTTTGTTGGACAAATCTGTGATAAAATTTTGAATTCTTGTCCCAGGCCAAGTTCCAATCCCTCGTGCTTCGTTGTATCCAATTAAGCTCTTCAATACCCAAGATCTTACCCAGGTCCGCACTAAGCTGTGAATGGAGTCTAACCAAGAAAGGTGATTCCTCCCAATTAGGGACTCTCTCAATGCCAGCCAGGCGTGCCCTAATCCTTAGTTTCTTCCTGCCTAAAGGAGCATAATTATTGTTATGCCACTCCAAAGCCTTAATCTGCAAGTCAGAAAGCTTATCAATGGTGGTACCAGGGCCTTGCCAGACAGAGTTGATGAGATGGTAAAAAGTAGGGTGTTCAAGCCAAGCTGCTTTAAATCTGAAAGGCCTACTGGAGGATCTGTGTGTGGGACTAGTGTCTGAAGGAGATAAGCCAAGGAAGAGAGGGGCATGATCTGACTCAATTCTGGGCTTGATCTCCACTGTGGCTTTAGGAAAAACATCAAACCAATAATCATTACCAAGTAATCTGTCCAACCTCCTCCTGATCAAACCTCTAGCCCATGTAAACCTATTCCCAAAAGTTTTGAGTTCCCTTAAGTCAGCGTCTGATATCTTGCACAGAGTGCGGTATTTCCTTGTGATTAAGTGATTAGTTAAAGGTTTAATTTATGGAAAATGTGGAATTAACTGCTAAAAACAATGATTTTGTGTAAAAATAATTAATTGTGATCTCATTCATGACTTTATGCATTTTAATGAATTTTGTTGTGAGATTGCATGATTTTAGGTGTTTTTAGCAAGCTTAAGGAAAAAGGACCAAAAAGAAGTGAATGGGAGCTCCAAAAGTCGGAAAACAGAAGACGGAGAGACGATCGCACAGCGAAACGACCGCGCAACCGAGCGCACGACGGAGGACCGCCGCGCGCTAGGCGCGCGGTCTGGGCGGAACCGCGGCACGACCGCGCGGGTTCCGGAGGGTGCCCATATCTTGGGCTGATTTCGGGTGATTTCGTGTATCTCCTGACTGATTCATATCTTCTGCTATCCAGTCTATAAATAAAACGTCTCCAAGCCAATTCAGGGTTCCGAATCTGAAAATTAATCTCAGAAAAATTCCATATCTTTTCATCATTCATCTGGGAGACGAGAAGAACAAGTTGAAGGCGATCCAGTGGAGATCTACACCGGACTTTCTTCACCATTATTGTCACAGACTATGTTTTCTTTTATTATTATTTTGCGTTTTTGTGACATTATGCTAGGCTAATCCCATCGTTTGGGGAAACCTAGATTTTGACATTGTTGATGTTTGCTTTTGATTTATGAATTTCGTTAATTATATGTTAATTTGTTCAATTCTTATGGGTGTTTGGTGAGACCGAGAGGAGATCTGAACTAGGGCTTTATATTGTTTAAGTGGTTGAAAAATACTTAAACAAAAAAATAATTGAACGAATTAATTCTAATAATTGGTAACTTGAAAAAGAGCCAAAATTGTTAGAACCAACTTAGGATAATCACTAGCCGGAGGAATTGCATGTCATTAAAACCGAGAGGTTTCTAAATTGTGATAATTCTAAGTAGGCATAATAATTAATTAAAAATTGGATTTTTATAAACAATAGCAAAAATTATCAACAATTGAAAGATCTAGGGATCCCCATTCATCATCTAGTGCATAAATTAATTCTCTCTTCTTCATTATTTGGAACTTTTTATTGTTTAATTTTAAATTGCAATTTTAGGAATTTAGATAACTCAATTCTATTCGCATTTTAATTTTCTTCGCTACTTGAACTTGATAAATTATAGCAATTCATTGTTCCCTGAGGATTTGACCCGGTTTCACCGGTTTATTACTTGGACCGTACACTGCGGGTTGTGTTGGAAAATATTCCACACACCAAGTTTTTGGCGCCGTTGCCGGGGAGCAGTGGTTTTTGTTATAGTTTATTGAATTTTTGTGGTTTCTTCCTTATTTCTTCTTTATTTTTATTTTTTTTATTTTTATTTACTCCCGGATTTTTTTTTTTCTGTTGTTTCAGGCTCTAGTTTATGCCCAGAAGAGCTCCGCCAGAATTCGAGTTTGATCCAGAAATTGCTAGGACTGAACGTAGAATTAAGGCGAGGAGAAAATTAGTGTTCACCATGAACGGGGGTGATAATGAGCGTGAGCGACAGGAACCGAGGGGAGCGGATATACCCAATCTGCAGGAAGGTGTTGGTGAGAATGCTCCCCGACCAGCACCTTTGACTCTCAGACAGCAGATGCAACCAGCTGGGCAAGTTATAAATGATCCAATGGTGAGACCTAGGCCAAACATACCTTTCGCCATAAACCTTTCCTTCATTACCATGGTTCGGCAGGAGCAGTTTGGGGGTAGTGCCAGTGAGAACCCCAATATCCACCTATACCATTTTAGGAATCTTTGTAGTACAGTGCACATTGCATGAATGACACAAGAGGAACTCATGATGCAGTTGTTTCCCTTTTCATTAAGGGATAGGGCTGAAGCATGGTTCCAGTCAATTCCTGCAGGGTCCATTCGTACTTGGGATGAGATGCTGCAGAGATTTATGACTAAGTTCTTCCCACCCTCGATGATCATTAAGCTTAGGGATCAAATTAAGACATTCAAGCAGAAAGGACATGAGACAGTGATAGATGCATGGGAGCGGATGAGGGCGAACATTAGGGCGTGTCCCCAACATGGTTTGTCTGAGGCAGAGATTCTTTATGCATTTTATCAGGGTCTGACTCCTGGAGATAGGCAGTGGCTTAATGGGACATCAGGGGGAACCTTTATGGATAGGACTGCAGAGGATTGTAGGAGGATTTTGGATGCCTTAGCTGAAGATGAGGAGTTGTGGGGGAATGGTGAGAGGAATGTCCCTACAAAGTTAGGAGAGATTGGAGCATTGAAGGAGGTTAAGGACGAGCTAGCTATGGTAGTAGACAGACTAGGATGCATGGAGATAGCCCTGAATAAGGTAGTTGTTCCAGTTCCTGGGAAGCCTGTACAACCAGTTCAAGCGGTTCAGACTGTTACATGTCAAAATTGTGGTGGACCTCATCAGTCCTACACATGCCCGACTGCCACAGCTTCTGAAAATCAAGGATATGAGGAAGTGCAGGATGTTCAGTATGTGCAGAACCAAAGGAGACCCATAAACCCACATACAAACAACCCACCATTTCAGCAGGGACCTCCAGGATTCTTTCAGCAGAATAGGCCTTTCTACCCACAGCAGCAGCAACCCAAGCCAGTCCCCAATCCTGCTTCTGATCCGACTTTGGGACTTCTTCAACAAATTTTGGATAGCCAAACTCAGACATCCAAGGAGATCAAGACTTTTGTAGCCCGCACTGAGGACTACATGGCTAGGAATGATGCTGAGTTGGCCAATATTAAAGCTGGGCAAAGGAATTTGGAACAGCAAATAGGAAACTTGGCTACACAATTAGCACAGAGAGCTCAGGGTGCACTGCCTAGCAACACTGAATTAAATCCAAGAGAGAGGTGCCAAGCCATCACGACGAGATCTGGACTTACTACTAAGGACCCAGTGCCTAGACATCTGCAGATTGATGAGGAGGAGCCTGAGAAGACACAGAAAGACCATGCAGACAAGGAGCCTGAGAAGAAGAAAGCGGTGGTGGAAACTCAACTTCCCAAGTTGCCTTTTCCACGACGTGCACAATCGTCTGCTGATGATAAAAGTTTCAGGAAGTTTTGCGAAATTTTTAGCAAATTAGAAATTAATATTCCTTTTATTGATGCTTTAATGAATATGCCTAAGTATGCAAAATTTCTTAAGGATATTGTGTCTCGAAAGCGTAAACTTGATAGTGGGTTGGTTTCTATTTCAGGGGAGTGCAATGCTTTGTTGGAGAAGCCATTACCAAGGAAGATGAAAGATCCAGGGAGGTTCACCATCCCTTGCACCATTGGAGGAGAAGAGTGCAAGGATGCCCTGTGTGATTCGGGAGCTAGCATCAATTTGATGCCCTTGTCATTGTACAAGAAGTTGGGACTTGGAGAAGTGAAACCAACAAGGATGATTTTGCAACTGGCAGACCTTTCTCAAAAAGCACCGTTGGGTATTTTGGAGGATGTGTTGGTAAAGGTTGATAATTTATTTTGCCTGTTGATTTTGTAGTACTTGACATGGATGAGAAAAGAGAGGTACCACTGATTTTAGGAAGTCCATTTTTAGCTACTTGTCATGCCTTAATTGATTATAAAAATGGAGTGGTAACCCTTAGAATTGGAGAAGAAACAGTGACATTTAATGTGAACAATATGGTTAAACAATCTTCTCATGCATCTGAAATTAATTTAATTGATTGTATTTATGATGATTGTGATAGTGAATTTGATGACGATTTTTGGGAGGAATGTGAGAATTGGTTGCAGGAACAGGAAGAGGAAGTGAAAACAGCTGAATTGGTGCATAGGGTGTCAAAATTGCACCACAAGGGGCAAATTCGAGTACAAAACAGCTCAAAACAGCTTTCTGCACGCGAAACGGAGCCAGAACGCAAGGTCAGCGCGCGAAATGACGAAGCCGCGCGCACGTGGCGCGAGGCGAAACTCGACCGCGGAGCCACCGCGGCCGTTTCCGAAACGGCGCGGTACCCGCGCGGTCTGGGCGCAGACCGCGCGCCGAGCGCGCGGACAGAGCAGAGACTCTGTTCTGAGTCCGCGTGCTCGGTTTCTGACAGGGAGTCTTCTTCTCCTCTTTTGGCTCCTTCCTTACCTGTCCTTACACCTTTATTGCCATCAATTCAATCTCCACCTGAGCTTAAATTGAAGGAACTACCAACTCATCTTAAATACTTATTTTTGGGATTGAATGACACACTTCCTGTTATTATTTCTGCAGGACTTTCAAGTGAACAGGAATGTGCATTGACTGAGGTGCTGAAGAGACATATCCGGGCTATTGGATGGACCATTGCAGACATTAAGGGAATTAGTCCTAGTGTTTGCATGCACAAGATTAGACTCGAGACGGACATGCAACCAGTCAGACAACTGCAGAGACGGTTGAATCCACACATGTAGGAGGTAGTCAGAGCTGAGATAGTAAAACTATTGGATACATGAATGATTTATGCTATCTCAGACAGTGAGTGGGTGAGCCCTATCCATGTAGTACCTAAGAAAGGGGGTATCACAGTGACAGAGACTGAGGATGGGGAGTTAGTAGCATCTAGGCCAGTTACGGGGTGGAGAGTGTGTATTGACTATAGGAGATTAAATTCTGCTACTAGGAAGGACCACTTCCCATTACCTTTCGTGGATCAGATGTTGGAGAGGATAGCCGGCCATGATTTCTACTGCTTTCTGGACGGGTATTCGGGGTATAACCAAATACCCATCGCTCCGGAGGACCAGGATAAGACGACATTCACTTGTCCATATGGCACTTATGCATATCGCAGAATGCCATTTGGCTTGTGCAATGCCCCGGCCACCTTTCAGAGATGTATGATGGCCATCTTCTCAGATTTATTGGAGCAGGCGATTGAGATTTTTATGGACGATTTTTCAGTATTTGGGAAGTCATTTGAAGAATGTCTGCATAATTTAGAGATGGTCTTGGCTAGGTGTGAGGAGTCTAGTTTAGTCCTAAACTGGGAAAAGTGTCACTTTATGGTCCGTGAGGGGATAGTTTTGGGACATAGGATCTCAGGGGAAGGGATTGAAGTAGACCGGGCTAAGATTAGTTTGATTGAGAAGTTACCACCTCCAGTTGATGTTAGAGGAGTGAGAGCCTTCTTGGGACATGCAGGGTTCTACAGGAGGTTTGTAGAAAAGTTTGCAGATGTTGCCAGGCCTCTTTCTGATTTGACTTGTAAGGATGTCCCATTTATCTTTGATGATAAATGTATGACAGCCTTTGAGACATTGAAGAAGAGACTGACAACAGCTCCTATTATTCAGGCTCCTGATTGGACTTTGCCATTTGATCTGATGTGTGATGCCAGTGACTATGCAGTTGGAGCTGTTCTGGGGCAGAGGAATGATAGGAAGATGCATGTGATTTATTATGCATCAAAGGCACTTAATGGAGCACAAAGGAATTATTCTACTACTGAGAAGGAATTTTTAGCTGTGGTATTTGGATTCGAGAAATTTAGATCTTACTTGGTAGGGTCTAAGACATTTGTCCACACTGATCATTCTGCTATCAAGTGTCTGAATGCAAAGAAGGAGAATGCAAAGGCTAGATTTATTAGATGGACTTGTCTTCTGCAGGAGTTTGACTATGAGATCATTGACAGAAAAGGGACTGAGAATCTAGTAGCTGACCATTTATCCCGAATCAAGCCTGAGAAGGAGGAACATGATTGGGAGATTCCTGATTCTTTCCCTGATGAGCATCTTTTTTCTATTCATACTCCTGACCCTTGGTACGCTGATGTTGTTAATTATTTGGTTGCAGGGTATGTTCCTACTCATCTCCCACCACATCAAGTGAAGAAATTTATGAGGGATGTCCACATGTATCACTATGATGATGGAGAGTTATTTAGATTGTGTTCGGACCAAGTGCTTAGGAAGTGTGTTCATGAAAATGAAATTTTAGACATCCTAGCACAGTGCCATTCTTCACCAGTTGGAGGACACCATGGAGCTAATCGCACTGCATTTAAGGTATTACAATCTGGTTTCTATTGGCCTAACATATACAAAGATGCTCGTATTTTTGTGCAGGCATGTGACAAATGTCAAAGGCTTGGTGGAATTGGACCTAGGGATGAGATGCCCCTAACGAATATTCAAGAAGTTGAAATTTTTGATGTTTGGGGTATCGATTTCATGGGTCCCTTTCCATCTTCCTATGGAAATCAGTACATTCTAGTTGCAGTGGACTATGTGTCCAAGTGGGTGGAGGCCTTAGCCATGCCAACCAATGATTCGAAGAGGGTGATTGCTTTTCTCAAGAAGTATATTTTCACCAGATTTGGAGTGCCTCGTGCTATTATCAGTGATGGTGGTACACACTTCAAGAATAAGTGGCTGGAGGCGGTCCTAGTCAAGTATGGGGTGAAACACAAAATTGCTACACCATATCATCCCCAAACTTGTGGACAAGTGGAAGTGAGCAACCGAGAGCTTAAACATGTTTTGGAGACTACTGTCAAACATACAAGGAAAGATTGGGCAAACAAGTTGGATGATGCACTTTGGGCATATCGCACTGCCTACAAAACTCCTTTGGGTATGTCTCCTTTTCAATTAATTTTTGGTAAAAGTTGTCACTTACCTGTGGAGGTCGAGCACAAAGCCTTTTGGGCTACTCGGCTTGTGAATTTTGATTTAGCAGCTGCAGGAGAGAAGAGAAGAGAACAATTGCTAGAGTTGGAGTATTGGAGAGCCGTGGCCTATGAGACCTCAAATTCTCACAAGGATAGGACCAAGATGGTTCATGATAGGCGATTGAGGGCTAAGCAATTTCGTGAAGGGGAAAAAGTTCTTTTATTTAATTCTCGACTGCGATTGTTCCCTGGGAAGTTGCGTTCTAAGTGGTCTGGCCCTTTTATTATTCTAAAATTTTTCCTTCTGGTGCAGTTGAGTTGGATGATGGAAGCACAAAGTTCACTGTAAATGGACATCGTTTAAAGCCCTATGTGGAATTAGCATGTCGGTCCATTGAGTCCTGGAGACTTGAGTAGAGAGCTGCAAGGGATGTCTGGCTGTCGACGTTAAATGCAGCGCTTCCGGGAGGCAACCCGAGTTTTTTTAAATTTTTATTTTAGTTTTAGTTTTTAGTAGTTTATTTTTATTTTTATTTTTATTTTGGATTTAATTGGTGAATTTTATTGGCAGGAAATGGTGTAGGACAAAATTGAAAGGCAAGAATGGAACAAAAATTTCGCACACATCATATTTCAAAGGGGTATTTTTATATTATTTTCGGATTTTTTTATATATAAAAAAAAAAATTCGGAAAAACGACGCCGCGCGGTAACGGCGCGGTCTGGGCAGAACCGCCCGCCGACCGCGCGGGTCACACAGTGTGATAAATTCGACCGCGGGCAGGCATACGTGACCTCATTCTTTCTTTCCCCTCTTCGCGAGTTCAGCCCCCTTCCTCTCAATTTCGCATCTCTCATGTGCCCGCCTGGGCGCAAGAGGCGAGCCACGCATGATCACGAGGCCGGTCCTAGTGCCCCAGCGGCTGTGATACCTCCGGAGGTGGAGTCTGACTCTGAGGAGGAGGCACCTCCTGTCTCTAGGCTTCCCAATCTTCCCGAGGAGGACAGGCCAGACGAGTGGGTTAGACGGAGATTTGCTTCTGCATCGTCCCAGGATTTCTATTATGATGAGTTGAGAGTCAACAGGGCGTATATTCCAGAGAGAGGCTTCCTTCAGGAACACCTTAATGACGATAGAGCGAGGCTCTTGCTAGACCACTTGGGATGGACGCGGTTTGCAGTTAGTCCTTCGGGTCGGGCTTCAGGATATCTCGCCATGGAGGTCATAGCTAACATCGGAGGTGTGGGCGAGGACACGGACTTATCCCGAGTTAGAGTGCGCGGTCGCAGGGTTGATTTTAGTGCTAGGGCAATTAATGCCCATTATGGCATGCCGAATGAGGGGGTGACCGAGTTTCCATATGAGCAGAGAGGACCAGTCCCTGATTATGGAGCTCTATGTACTGACCGAGCACCGGAGTTGGAGAACCAGCATGAGTTGCGCCTGCGGACCATGGATTCGGTATGGCGAGTTCTAGCACATTTGTGGCTAGGACGCGTCCATCCTATTACTAGGTCGCACGTACTGGTGCCTTGGATTTATGACATCATTCACTTTATCGCCCGAGGCGGTAGAGTGAATTTGGGGGCCTTTGTGGAGGCCAACTTGCGAGAGCTCTCTCGGGGTCGACAGTCCCGCCAGATCACCCATGTGCATCTCATTCGGGACATCTGTTTAGCCAGTGGGATTAATGCTTCTGGGGATCCTTATTTATTGGAGGCCGGCTCTCACTATCAGGTAGAGAGATACGCTCCGAGGCGGACTGCATTGCGACGTGGCGCACCTCCGGCGATACTTCGGCCGGAGCCAGAGGATGGTGGACTGATCATTGAGATTCCACGACCACCACCACCTCCTCCTGCAGTTGATCCACCGATTCCTCCACCGATGCCTCCACCGGGACCGGATATGGCCGCCATGATGGAGATGATGCAGGGGATGCGAGTTGACATGGACGCTCGCTTCACTCGGCTGGACACCCGCATGGATGAGATGCATGCCTACATGCGCGGTATGGACGAGTACATGCGTGGCCATTTTCCACCGCATTTTCCACCACCGGATCAGTGATACTACGGTTTTTCTTTCTTTCTTTTTATTTTTTTAGTTTATTTTTATTTTTATTTTTATTTGGAGTCTATGTTTAGGATGTGAAATTGATTTGTAGGAGCAATTTTTAGGCGTAGTTTCTTGAGTATGCTTTTATTTGGGGTTGTATTATGTTCTATTCTGGATCTCTTATCTTATGACCCTATGCATGTTATGTTGATTTTTATTAGTGTCATGTAGTATCACTATGATGGATTCTCTGATTGATATGTGTGCCTTGGGTATTTGCTTAGTCATTGAGGACAATGCCAATCTTTAGTGTGAGGATGGGGGAATACCCCAAGTTCATGATACATTGCTCACTACACGTCACCACTAGTAGTTGTATTTTTGTCTAGGAGTTGAACTTGACTGAAAACTTATGAGAGTAGATGGATTAATTAAGTTTAAATGAGTCCCCTCATGCTACATAACCATTAGGTTCAACCAAAAAGCCCTTGGGTGAGAATTTTGGCCTTACTTTTTCTTGATTGTGTGATCCGGGCATGCTTGTGGAATTATTTATTTGTGATTATAATGCATGTGATTACTACTGGGATTTTGATGAGGAATATGATATAGGCACCTAGAAGCTCATGGCCTAAACACTTCCTACCTTTCACATATTTATCTCTAGGGAAGCCCCTCTGAGCCTATTAGCCTGTTTCTTTGATAACCCATATTTTTCTCGCTAGCCACGCATTTTTATAAGCCTTCAGAATTTAAACCCGTGGAACAAGTGAATTTTTTAGTGGTACATTTGGCATGTGGTAATTTTTGGGGAAGCCTTAGAAGAAAAATTCTTGGAAAAGAGATGGAAGAATAGAAAGGAATTTTCTTGAGAAGAGTATAGTGCCTACATTTTGCTATTGTTGAAAAAAAAAAAAATTGAAAAAAAAAGAGAAAAAAAAAAGAAAAGAAGAAAAGTGGATTTATATAGCTTACACAGTTGTTCCGCTGACAAAGAGTTTACACTCTAAGTCAAGAACAAAAAGAGTTGAAGTTCCGTCTGCATTATTTGGATATTGGGATTCCTCTAAATAAAACTGTAGAGTTATGCAAATCCACCAAAAAAAAAATTGAAAAAAAAAGAAGAAAAAAAAGAAGAGAAAAAAAAAAGAAAAAAGAAAAAAATAAAAATACAATAGCAATTTATGTTGGGCACATACTACTACATTTTTATGGATTGAGTTGAGCTCTTGATGCGATGTTATGGGGCATCATAATTGTCATATTTGGGTATGTGGGATTATTTTGGAGGAGTATTGGCAGTTGAAGAACTTGTTCCACTTTTATTAGCCTACTTTATCCATATTTTCCTACCTCATGACCCTAGCCCCGTTACAACCATTTTTTAAGACCTATTGATTCCTTATGAGAAATCCTAAGTTGGTGATTATGTGATTGTGTTACAAATTTATACTGATACTTGCATTGCCTTGGTATTGAGTGATTTTTTTACCCTGATCATATATGAGAGCACTTCATACACATATATATTTCCTTGTGCGATCTTGGTGAGGGTTGAGCTAAGTGGGAGTGTTGGTATTGAGGGGACAAATGAGAATTTGGTTTTGACATCTGCTTGAGTTTGTGATTGGTTGGAGTTCGACTTTTAGACATTTTGGTGGCTATTACGTGTGTTGGACATTGCTAGGTTTTAGTTTTACCTTATTCGGGGACGAACAAGACTTAGTGTGAGGATGTTGATATCTTGCACAGAGTGCGGTATTTCCTTGTGATTAAGTGATTAGTTAAAGGTTTAATTTATGGAAAATATGGAATTAACTGCTAAAAACAATGATTTTGTGTAAAAATAATTAATTGTGATCTCATTCATGACTTTATGCATTTTAATGAATTTTGTTGTGAGATTGCATGATTTTAGGTGTTTTTAGCAAGCTTAAGGAAAAAGGACCAAAAAGAAGTGAATGGGAGCTCCAAAAGTCGGAAAACAGAAGACGGAGAGACGATCGCACAGCGAAACGACCGCGCAACCGAGCGCACGAACGGAGGACCGCCGCGCGCTAGGCGCGCGGTCTGGGCGGAACCGCGGCACGACCGCGCGGGTTCCGGAGGGTGCCCATATCTTGGGCTGATTTCGGGTGATTTCGTGTATCTCCTGACTGATTCATATCTTCTGCTATCCAGTCTATAAATAAAACGTCTCCAAGCCAGTTCAGGGTTCCGAATCTGAAAATTAATCTCAGAAAAATTCCATATCTTTTCATCATTCATCTGAGAGACGAGAAGAACAAGTTGAAGGCGATCCAGTGGAGATCTACACCGGACTTTCTTCACCATTATTGTCACAGACTATGTTTTCTTTTATTATTATTTTGCGTTTTTGTGACATTATGCTAGGCTAATCCCATCGTTTGGGGAAACCTAGATTTTGACATTGTTGATGTTTGCTTTTGATTTATGAATTTCGTTAATTATATGTTAATTTGTTCAATTCTTATGGGTGTTTGGTGAGACCGAGAGGAGATCTGAACTAGGGCTTTATATTGTTTAAGTGGTTGAAAAATACTTAAACAAAAAAATAATTGAACGAATTAATTCTAATAATTGGTAACTTGAAAAAGAGCCAAAATTGTTAGAACCAACTTAGGATAATCACTAGCCGGAGGAATTGCATGTCATTAAAACCGAGAGGTTTCTAAATTGTGATAATTCTAAGTAGGCATAATAATTAATTAAAAATTGGATTTTTATAAACAATAGCAAAAATTATCAACAATTGAAAGATCTAGGGATCCCCATTCATCATCTAGTGCATAAATTAATTCTCTCTTCTTCATTATTTGGAACTTTTTATTGTTTAATTTTAAATTGCAATTTTAGGAATTTAGATAACTCAATTCTATTCGCATTTTAATTTTCTTCGCTACTTGAACTTGATAAATTATAGCAATTCATTGTTCCCTGAGGATTTGACCCGGTTTCACCGGTTTATTACTTGGACCGTACACTGCGGGTTGTGTTGGAAAATATTCCACACACCAGCGTCTGTGATCCACTGGTGGAGTTCGAAAGGAGCATTTGCTGATATGTTGCCACCACGAGCTTCATCCATCTTGGCAATACAATTAAAATCACCACCAACCAGCCACGGCTCAGATCTACCATTATTTATACGACTTAATTCAGGCCAAAGCCATGCCCTCCTAACTTTATTTGGAGCAGCATACACAGCCGTTATGTAAACCTGCATGCCATCAGAGGTAACTCTAGTGTCAATGTATTGAGAATGGGAATCAAGTACCTGAACCTCCACATTGTCATTCCATAATAATCAAATTCTTCCAGAGAAACCATGAGCTTCAACTCGGAATGAATGATGAAAACCACTTTTCCTGATAAAAAAGTCTGCATGTCTACCGCTTATCCGAGGTTCGAACAATGCTAAGAAATCAATCTTATTTGAAGAGATGAGGTCTTTGAACTCTCTTCGAAAGGATCGGGAACCAGCTCCCTGAACATTCCAAAAGCCAATATTAAAATTCATAGAAACAGAATAATAAAGAAAAGAGGAAAACATGAGAAATCATGGAGGTGGTGTAGCAGGAAGGCTAGCCGCCCGAATCCTTCGTTGGAAGCAATCCTCCAATTCCGAGTCCGGTGTTTCTGCTCCACCAGGATCTTCAGGCAGGTCAGGAGGGCGTCCCCGTGGACTGTCCGAGGGGCTTCTGATTCTACGCTTCTTGAGAGTAGAGGGATCATTCACGATGACCGCCAGATGCCGTTCGGGAGGGAGGGAAGAATGTATATTGCGAATCCAAGCTCCGGACGGTTGTTGGGACCAAGATGGGGACGCATGATAAGACTCATTGAAACTTTTGACAAATTTCCGTCCCACGAGCATTTTCTTAAAAATATACCAGGTTAGATTTATTACATGAAGAGAGTTATGATTCACGGGAAATGGTTTAGGGATATATCCAGATTATTAGTCTTTTTATTACTCAAGTGTGGTGCTTTAATTTCAAATGGCGCTGTGGTCCTCCCTGTCATGAAATGTTGACAAATCTCATGGCATAGCCGGGATAGGTTGACCATCAGCCTGTCACACTGAGGATCCCCGGCAAGTATGCCATGATGCTTCTCATCAATTCTTGGCATGAGAGTTCCTGCCAGGAAACTTTTGGCAAGTTCCCACTACATGAGTATTTTCCGAAAAATCATGGTCCTGGTTTAAGTTTTATTAATGAAACCAATTTATGATGGCGGAGTTGTGATTAGGGATATATTTATAAGTAGTCATGTTTTTATTGCTCGTGTTTAAGAAACTGTGGCCCGAAAGCGCACGGTGTCAAAAATTGCAGTAATTTATAGTAAGACCGGATCGTTCACTGGAGGATGTGCGATAGAAGCAGGTCCCACGTCGTTTTACTAGATTTTCCATTCGTATTGCTCAATAGGTTTGAAAGGCGATTAATAACTACTGACATGAATGTAAATTAGATCTAGAAAGCAGTTAAATTAATCTACAAGCAAATAAATCTATTCTTGAAAGCGGATAAGAATTATTCTAAGAACGCAGTAAACATTATCTACGAAAGCAGGGAAAAAGAGCATTGTGCCAACCGTGAGGTTGAGTCACAATGTGGACAGAAAGGACAGGAAGAAAAGAATGAAAGTTGGACAAGAGCAAGATACAACAATATTAAACTTCCATTTTTATACGCAGATCTTTGTTTGGGATATTTCTTTCAGATAGCTAATTCTCATGCTCTCAATAAGGCTTTCCCTTTAACAGACAGGTACTTGCAATATGAGTTTACATGTTCCTAAGACCACAAATTCTAAGATACCACAGATTCGTAACTGCCCTGGCCTGGGTATGTTACTTCATCTGTGGTGGATAAGCAACACCCGACACATCATTTATTGAAATGCCAAGTACCACTATCATTCTCCCATGTCACACCCAAAGTTTCGAATCAAGCCCTAAACTATCCCTTAACTGTCAATCCTAGTAGCAGTTACACAATTCTCAATACAACCGAGTGACCTCTAATGAAAGCGACTAAAAGAAAGCAGTAAAGAAAGCATTTAAAATCCTATCACTCGGAGGTTTTGAAAATCTGACCCTGGTAGTAAAAGACAGCTCCCCATCAGGATGAAGGAGTATGGATCAAGAATTCCCGGCTCTCGGTGAACCACTAGTGTGTTCACTTCCTTCCGGGTGGTTATGAGATACAAACTAATGAAAAGAGCTAATAAATTAGTTCGTTCCGGATGCACTCACTCAAGACTCAAAAGTAGGCTTTGGCAGAAGAAGATAGCAGTTGAAAGAAAACTCAACCCTATCTTGGAAAATAACCAAGGCCTGGATGATGTTCCTCTAAGATTATTTACTACACTGTATTTGAATCCAAGTGGACCCCATCTCGGTGTAGCACTTAATCTTACATTTCCATCAACCAGCAATTTTGGAAAATAATGGATTTGAAAATCATTCCCTGTCAGGTACTAGATTCTCAGTTAAAACACAGACCCTTTCAGTCTAGACGAGACCTAATCGCTGAATCTGCTTCTTAATTCCCAAAATATAACCCTTGATAGAATATGAATTAGTCATGACTGAAGAATTTATCCCTTACTCAGATCCGGATTTTATAAAGAGGCTTTTGTTGGAAGTTTATAAAGCAATATCTGTTTAAGATCTAGACTTCTATTGTCCAAGGGAAGGATCCCAAAATAATTACAGACCACAACAGTACATAATATTATCATGCATAAGGATATATGGAAGTGTAAAATTAATTGACCCAAAATATAAAAGCGGGTCTAGACAGAAGGTGAAACACAGAATGGAATGGTCAAGGTACCAAAGTAATGGCAGAATAATCGGGTGGACTGTAAACATCTACTGTCCAATTTCCCAATCACTCGGATGGAGCGAATTTAGACAGCTGAGACTCTATAATGGTGGTGTCAACACCAGTTGGGCCTCCACTGTCTGTGAATTCGGATAAAAACCTACATACTTCCTTTCTATAATGATCATCAGTTGGCATTGACTGGTGCCAACTGATTCCCATTACAGATTGGAATTTGGGTTTGGAAATTAAGATAACAAAAATAAAACTGTATCTGGATGGGAATCAGTTGAGCAGCTATTATAACCCCGAATGGGCGAACCGCCAAGGCTTCCACTGACAGCCATTCAGACCATGCAAAATAACGATTAGTAACTAATACCCAGAATACGAGCTAGTTATCCATGAGGGAGTACCCGCCAACATTATTCTGATGTATTCTTTACTAATGGTTCCACACAATACACAAAGACAAAATAAACAAGAAGCAAAAGAAGATTCATTGTATGAGAGACATTGGTTTCTCATGCAAGGTTGTGGATCGGGTCCACATGTAATGGTCTTAAATAATCCTTCCCACCATAATTAATTACAGTCCAGATTATCTGTTTAAGCCATCAAGGATTTTGTTTATATAAGAATATTTTAATGGCAATTGAACAAAGGTCCTTTAATCATGATGATCATTGAAGTTTGATTATTGCTAATCTCAATCTTTAATCATTGATGAGTCAAGGGTTCAATCAGTTAAGTGATGCGAATGGAGAATCAAAATTTGGGCAGCATAACACCCTACATTGCAATTCCAGAATGTTACATCGTAACCCGTGGGGCTATGATGTGAGTGTTGCAATATAAAATAGAGGGAGAATGAAATTTGTTTGCGATTAAATAGAAGGATAGAAATCTTGTCGCTATATCATAAATGTTGTCGCGGACCGAGATCCGCGACATGGACATCCCGACAAGTTTTTAGAATTTTTGGCAGCATAACGCCTCTTTGTCGCTATGCAAGGTTTTGTCGCGGAACGTGGCTCCGCGACAAGGGTGACATCGCGACAAAGTGTTTTAATAAAATTCTAAGGCATTTGAACCTTTGTCGCTATGCGTGGAGATTTTGTCGCGGAACGTGGTTCCGCGACAAGGTGTTCCGCGACAAAGTGTTCAAAGGCTAAGAAACATGGCATAATTTTTCTGTCTCGGAATGGGATTTTTGTCGCGGAACGTGGCTCCGCGACAGGATGATTCCGCGACAAGAAGCCATGAAGACAAAATGTAAGAGTTTGGCTCCTTTGTCGCTATGCATGGACAGTTTTGTCGCGGAACGTGGCTCCGCGACAAGGTGTTCCGCGACAAAGGGTTTTAAATTATAGAGACAAGTGTCTTGAAACACCTTGGTCGCGGAGCTGCCACTCTGTCGCGGAACGTGGTTCCGCGCCAGAAGGCGGTTGGCGCCCAAGGTGGTTCAGGACAAAAGTCAGAAAAAGCAGAAATGAACAGTGGCATGCAAACAGCGTGATCTCACCCTATTTCAGATCAAAAAGTTATTCTAAGCTAAAAATAAGCAAGAAACATTCAAAATAAGGAAGAACATGCTTAAACAAAAATAACAAGACTGAGCAGGATATTAAAATAAAGCAGGAATCCTAATCTAGGGTTTGATCACACATCCACACAACATTATCCATAATATGCTAACAGTGAACATAAAAATAACAAAATAGGGGTCAAATAACCCCAAAATGAAAAAGAAAGCATAAATCCATGGGGTGTGAGACCCATTTCATGATTTGGGACACAAATGATGAATGTTTTCCCATATTATTGAAGAGGTATTGTTAATACCCATGACTTGGGTATTACAAACCCTAAAACAAGAGTTTAGAAACCAAAACATAGTATAAAAATGGCTATCTAAGCACTGTGAACAGTAAAATACTAATCTAAACTAAACTAAGTGCAAAAATTAAATAATACATAAAAATAAACCTAACTACTCTACCTAAGAGAGAACTCCTAAGCTTGCCTTCAAGAACTTCTAAAATTCAAACTTCCAACCATCCAACCCTTAGCTCATGGGAGACACCTCATATTTATAGAAGTGTAACCCTAAGCCCATGGGCCTTGATTCTAGCCCATTGTGTCTTAAGACATCACACACATCACAGCTTTGTCTCGGAACATCAAGTTGGTCGCGGAACATGCTGCATGTGGCAAGGCTTCTCGACTGGGTCTTGTGTCTCTATTTGTGCATCTTGGTCGCGGAATGGGCTTTTGTCGCGGAGTCATGCTATCGCGACAAGGGTCATCGCGCCAGGGGCTTGGCTGGTCTCTTCTTCATTTGGGGCCAGTTGGTCGCGGAGTACGCCTTTGTCGCGGAACACTGCATCGCGCCAAGGGCTTCCGCGACAAAGGTCTTCCTGGGCCTGCTGGATTGGGCCAGATGGGCCGAAAATATTCTTTTTGTGGGCTTTTCTATCTTTTTCCCATCTTTTTGTTTCCTTTTCTTTTTCTCATGTTTTTGGATTTTTCTAACATAAATATGTAATAAAATTACATATTTATGCCTTTTTCATACCAGCTTATTATTTTTACAATTATGCATAAATCAGTCCAATTCGACTGCTTTCTTACTTAATGTAAGACCGGAATGCGATCAAATGCCCGTTTAAGACACGGAAATGGATTGAAAATAATGGTCATTTTTGGCCATTATCAACATCCTCACATTTAATACTGATCGTCCCCGAGCAGTCAGAGTCAATGTTCCTAGGAACACGGACTCTACATATTCAATTCATTTTCGTGGCTTCATAAATCACATCCTTTTTGAATTGGGATAAGACAATCAAAAGCTACAAGTATTGAATTCCCCTGATTGCAGTGTTTAATGAAATGATACTTGCTCACTATATCAGGCCTACAAATCAAACATTATTATTAATCCTTCATGAATGTCATGTTTGAAAGATGCAAAGATTAAAAATTAGAATTAAGGTATGACACGAACATGTGTAATGAGAAAAGGCCTCACTTATAAGAGAATCGGAAAATTCACTCACTCTCAATTGGGGTTTAATTATGAACGCTCAAAATCAAATTTAATTAATTTATCCCATAAGCTTGCAATCAGACCAACTCGCCACCGGCTCATTTCTTCAAATCGAGATCACGAGGTCTTATTTAAGGGTTATAACGGGGCATACGGTTGTAACACCAGGTAGGAAAGGGAAATTGTTGGGCTAAGAAGTGGCAAGAGTTAATTCCATCATAGCTTGGCATTTTTATCTAAAATTTATGATCATCATTGTTTCTTTCTTTTGCTTTTCTCTTTTCATATTGCATTGACATTAGACTATTGTCTAATTGCTTTGTCATTCGCAACTTATGTGTTGTTGACTGGAATTCAACATCTCTCTTTTTTTTTTTTTTTTTTTTTGAATCGGTTTATAGAATACCGATTTATAGTTTTTATTGATGATCACAAACTTAATGCCTTTGATAGAACTCATTCCTGCACACTTGGGTTTGAATTTCTTGGTCTTTTTGTAAGGCTAGGAATAATATAGAGGGTTTCAAAGAAAAATTAGGCTTAAAGGCTCAACTTGGTTAATCCTAAAGGGAAAATATTTTTGGGTTTGGATTTCAAACGAAGGCCAAAAAAAATTTGGGTTTTTCTAAGTGCCTTGATCATATGCTCGATTTTTGGATTAGGGCATGGTCTTGAATCGGTCCCAATCGCAAGTTCTAGTTTCCTTTATTCAAAATGATTTTCACACATCAAAGAAAAGAATGAGTAGAAATGACTCATGGCTCAAATCTCACATGGAATGGTTGATTCATGTCATACAATATTCTCAAATTCAATCAAAGCTTAATTCTAACAATTTATTCAATCGAAATCTCTAACATGCAGATTTATTACCCAATAAGCTGATCGCATCATTAAATTTTTATAGCTCAAAACCTCAGGAATTCATTTCATGCATGTTCTCAATTATATTATCCCAATTTAAAAGTTTGAAAATTTAATCACAAGCCTAAATTCAACCTGTGAATTTAGAGCAAGTTTATGCATATTTTTGCTGGTTATTTAATTGAAAGCAGTAAAGAAGCACTGCTGACATACTGAGTATGTCAACAGCATATTTTTGGTCTGACAGTCACTTATTCATCTCGGACTGTACAGACATCTTTTCAAAGGAAAGCAGTAAAGAGTTGTTCGGTGGTCTCAAAAGTTGAGTTTCAATTTTAGGGAAAGCAATTAAATACATCCGAGGCAAGGGATTCTCGTGCAGTTAATACAAACCTGCACGCACAAAAGGAGGAAATCCCTTGCAAATACTACTACTAGACTGGAAATAAAATAAAGCAGGGTAAATTCGAACTAGGATTCTTCCTTCCTTCTTCAGGGCATGTATCGGAGCCAGAGGACACAGCTGGAAAGCTCACAACGCAGGCACCAGTCACGGTTTCTCAGAGGTGCATGCCATTCTGGGCAATAGACTCTGACTCCTTGGCCTGCCCACAGTTGTGGGTTGTCTGGGTTATCAGTTATCCAAGCGAGAACGTTGAGGGACGTATACCGAAAGACTGATCGATCTGTTACCATCCTGTCAATCATTCTGATTCCCTGCTCAACTTGGCTTTCATCTGTCTTACTCATAAGCATCAATCCGCGGGTGAAGATTGATGTCTTATGGTTGTCCTCAAGTCCCGGGCGTAGCAGTTCACAAGCACGCTCCTCATTCCCCTCTGCAAATGCCCTGAGTGCTGGAATGAGCTGAAGGTTGAAGTTTCCTGCAGCTGTGCATATTTGCAGGAATCTCTCCTTCTGCCGACGGATCCTTTCTTGCCATCTCTTCACCGTGGAAGTGATAACCTCACACCGCTTGTACACGATAGTAAGGTTCCCAGCATCCCTAAGTTTCTTGCATGCGCGTTGTGCAGTAAACACCCCCTTGATTTCATCCTCTCCTATCCGGGAGAGAATTTCACCAAGGAGTTCGACCGGCAAGTCCAGCAACTTGGTTCCTCCTGGAGCAGGGTCTGGAATGGGAGGATTACCCCTGAAAAGATAAGAAGTGATGAATCCAATTTTTATATAATTTTCGGAAATTATTCAAGTTTAGAAACCAACATCCTCACATTTAGAGCTTTGCTCTAGATGTGAGATTATTAAATTTCTGTCTTGAATTTTAATTTAAAGCACATGTAAATAATATTTGGTTTTAAATGGGCTAAAGAGCCCAAAATAGAATAAAATAAAATTGGCCATTGGGCCTAAAATCTTTTTAATGGGCCATAGGGCCTAAAAGTTTTCAGTTTATTAAACAAGTCCGAGACACTTGTTGGAAGTGGAATGAGATGGATAGGTGGAAACAGAGTGCTCGGATATTGGAATGTGCAATGGAGACGTGGCGGAACGGATTTGCTGTTTCTGAATAGCTTGGACTGTTTGGACAGTTTTAGCATCCAAAAATTTGCAAACACTATTTTTAATTTAAAAATGGTTGACTTGTTTTATTTAACAAAAGTGGGAGGTGAGTGGTCCCATTTTGGATTTTTGAAAAGGATAGCAGTTAGGTGACAAAATACTGCTATCTTACTCACACTAGTGTTCCATTGGGAACAAAACTCAAGTCAAACATTAAACAAAAATAACTCTTTTTGTCTTTTTCTAAAAGGTTGCTTTTATTAAAAGTGGAAGCTTCCTATTGGGTGTTTGTACTATGTTTCCATAAACAAACAAACATTTATTCCCATGAGATTTCTAACATGAGAACAAATGTGCCCAAAAAGATCTTTCATCTTTATTACACCACCCACACTGTGCACATCACATCAGGATCAATCAAACCAATAATATCAAGATATTCGAAACAATACCCAAATGTTTATCAGTTTGTTCTTTCCAGTTTTAAACTTCAAAAATCTTATCCATTAACAGTTTTAACACCCTAAATCAGTTTTCAAAACAAGTTCTCAAAAACTTCAAAATGGTGCTCAAAGCCGAGGGCACTCAAAACCTCCAAAAATCTGAAGTTGGATGTGCACACTAACAACACCATACCACGAACACACAAACTGAAAAACAAAACGAGACAAAACAAAAAGAACGGGTCCGAAGGGGGCTATGTCCATGGTGAAAATAGGGTTTACCCTCTCCTCCTTGGCTCGGGTCTAGGCACGGGTCCAAGGATTGGAAGGGGTCCATGAAATCGGTCCATAGTTTCCCTTAGAAATGGCGTGCAAGAGTGCGAAGAACACGTGGTGTTCGTTCGGATGAGAGAAAAATGGGGGAGAAGAAGATGAGGAAACTGAAAGAAGTTGAAATGACAGGAGGAAGGTGAAAAGAAACTGGAGGGGGTGGGGGGGGTATAAATACTTGAACTTTTGTCGCGGAATCCGAGACTTTGTCGCGGAACAAGGTTCCGCGACAAGGCATAGCGACATTAGGGTGGTCGCGGAGTTGAGGGTTGGTCGCGGAGTCATGCTCCGCGACAAGGCCACCGCGACAAAGTTCAGTATGGAGACAGTCAACGCAAATCGTGTCGCGGAGCAGGGGCTGGTCGCGGAGTCATGCTCCGCGACAAGGTGCTTCGCGACAAGATGTGGGGAAATGGTTTAGAAGGAAAAGGGAGTTTGTCGCGGAGCAGGGCCTGGTCGCGATGCATGACATCGCGACAAAGGTCCTTCCGCGACAAAGGATTTTGAATTTTCAAATTTTCTTGGACTGGGCCCGAGTGTGGTATTGGGCCTGCGTCCATTTTATTTGACTTGGGCTGAATAAATTTAGTCCAAGTAGATTCAAAATGCAGGGCTAAATATTAAATAATCCACTTGCATAAGATTAGGTTGGGTCAGTTCCATTTTATCTGTGAGTTTTGTTTCGGGTCTTGAATTTCTTCAATTCCCGAGAACATTTTCTCAGATTTATGGAACTAATCCAACCAAGAACCTGGTTTTCCATGTTACTGTTATCTGCTCCTCTTTTTGGTGGTTCCGAACTTCTGCAAGACAGATAAATAAGACGCATCAGATTTTCTCCAAATATCAACATCCTCACATTTAGAGTCTTAGTACTCTAAATGTTTAATTGATCTTTGGGTACTTTCTTGCCATGAAATAAATACTGTAACTATATACTATATATAAACTGAAATTTTTGTATTTTTAAATGCTGTTTCTTATTGAGTGTAAGCCGGGTCTGCCACTGCTTGGCTTTCTTTCTCCGGATCGAACTGTCCGAGGTACTCTTTCAATCGTTGTCCATTCACCACTATATCGCCCCTGCCAGTTCGAATCCTGACAGCTCCATTTTTGAACACCTCTAGTACTTCATGTGGTCCTTCCCATCTAGATTTGAGCTTTCCGGGGAACAGCTTCAACCTAGTATTGAACAATAACACATGTTGACCAACATAGAAATACTTAGGTTTGATCCGGCGATCGTGCAACTTCTGGGTCCGCTCCTTGTAAATTCGAGAGCTTTCATAAGCTTGCGCTCGTATTTCCTCAATTTCATTGAGGTCCAACTTACGTTTGCTCTGAGCAACTTTCGGATCGAAGTTAAGCGTTTTAACGGCCCAGTAAGCTTTATGCTCTAGCTCTACGGGCAAATGACAGGCTTTTCCGAAGACCAGCCTATATGGAGACATCCCGATGGGAGTCTTATATGCTGTGCGGTATGCCCATAGAGCATCATTGAGCTTACGTGCCCAATCCTTACGGGTTATCCCGACAGTGGCTTCGAGTATGTGTTTGATTTCGCGATTGGATACTTCAACTTGACCACTAGTCTGGGGATGATAAGGCGTGCCTATCTTATGGAGGATCCCATTTTTACTCATTAAAGTTTCAAAAGCTTTATTAATAAAGTGTGTTCCTCCATCAGATATCACCACCCTAGGTACGCCAAATCGACTGAAAATGTTGTTCTTGAGGAACTTGATGACTTGGCTACCATCATTGGTTGGTAATGCGACAGCCTCGACCCATTTGGACACGTAATCGACAGCTACCAAGATGTAGTAGTTTCCACCAGATGGTGGAAACGGTCCCATGAAGTCAATGCCCCATACATCAAAGATCTCAAGTGTGAGAATCCCCTTTTGAGGCATCTCATCCCTCTTGGAGATGTTTCCTAATCTTTGGCATCTGTCACAGCCCTTAACAAATGTCCTGCAATCCTCATAGATGTGAGGCCAATAAAATCCACATTCGAGGACCTTGTGAGCCGTTCGAGCGGGACCATGGTGACCTCCATATTCTGATTCATGGCATTTTCTGACAATTTGATAAGCTTCATGCTCGGTCACACATCGCCTGATTATTAAATCAGGGCAGTGTTTGAAGAGATAAGGTTCTTCCCAGAAGTAACTTAATACATCTCGTTTGAACTTATTCCTCTGATGATAGTTCGAAAACTGGGGGGTTACTCCGCATGCCAAGAAGTTAGCAATGTCGGAGAACCATGGACAAGCTTGATTATGCAGATGCAACGCGAACAACTGTTCGTCCGGGAAATCTTCATTGACGGCTTTTTCCTTTTTATCATTATCTAATCGAGATAAGTGGTCAGCAGCACCATTATCTCGACCTCGCCTATCTTTTATTATGATGTCGAATTCTTGCAACAGAAGTACCCACCTGATTAATCGAGGTTTTGCATCTTGTTTGCTAAACAAGTATCTCAATGCTGTATGATCGGTGTATACTATGGTCTTTGTACCTATTAGGTACTGTCTGAACTTGTCGAACGCGAAGACTACAGCATACATCTCTTTCTCCGTTGTGGTGTAGTTAACTTGGGCTTCATTCAGGGCATGACTTGCGTAATGAATTACGCAATGTCTCCCATCCTTATGTTGTCCAAGAACTGCGCCTACAGCGAGACCACTAGCATCGCACATTACCTCGAAAGGTATTGACCAATCGGGTGGTTGCACTATCGGTGCAGAAACCAACATCTTCTTGAGCGTGTCAAAGGCTTGGACACACGCTTCATTTATTAAGAAAGGATTTTCTTTACAAAGCAGATTAGTGAGCGGCTTGGCAATTTTAGAGAAATCCTTAATGAATCGCCGGTAAAAACCGGCATGCCCTAAGAAGCTCCTAACTGATTTGATCGAGTTAGGGAGAGGGAGATTGGAAATGATGGAAACTTTGGCTGGATCAACTTCAATGCCTGCACGAGAAATGCGATGACCTAACACTATGCCCTCAGTGACCATAAAATGGCACTTTTCCCAATTTAAAACCAAGTTAGTGTCCTCACACCTCTTTAAAATCTTAGCAAGATTGGTCAAACAATCTTCGAACGTATCTCCATATACAGAGAAGTCATCCATAAAGACCTCAATGCATTTTTCGATAAATTCAGAGAAAATAGACATCATGCATCTTTGAAAAGTAGCAGGTGCATTGCACAAACCAAAAGGCATCCGTCGATAGGCAAAAGTGCCGTACGGGCAAGTGAAAGTGGTTTTATCATGGTCTTCACTGGAAATAACAATCTGATTATAACCAGAATAACCATCCAAAAAGCAATAAAACGCTCTCCCTGCCAACCTCTCAAGCATCTGATCAATGAATGGCAATGGAAAATGGTCCTTGCGTGTGGCCTCATTTAGCTTCCGGTAGTCGATACAAACTCTCCATCCGGTCACTGGCCTGGTTGCAACCTCTTCTCCTTGCTCATTCTTGGTTATGCACATCCCTCCTCGTTTGGGTACGACCTGCACCGGGCTAACCCATTTTCTATCAGAGATAGGATAGATTATACCAGCATCTAAGAGCTTGATAACTTCTTTCCTTACCACTTCCTGCATAAGGGGGTTCAATCGCCTCTGAGGTTGACGGGAGGGTTTAAACTCTTCTTCCATTAGAATCCTGTGCATGCAAATAGAAGGGCTTATTCATTTTATATCAGAAATGGTCCAACCTATTGCATGTACATGTTTCTTAAGAACGACCACCAGAGCATTTTCTTGCTCTTGGGAGAGCTTAGCCGAAACAATCACAGGTAACTTTTTATGTTCTGCGAGAAACGCGTACTTGAGATGATCGGGTAGTGTTTTAAGTTCAAGCTCTGGTGGACATTCAACGGAAGGGAGTAGTTTGCGAGAATTGGGTAGTGGGAGAACAGATTTACCTTCGGGATCCTGCATCAGTACAGGATCCTCTTCCTCCTCTTGGTTGGCGTCCTCATGGAAGTCCATGCCATCAAATTCCTCCAAATCCCCTGTTTCGGGATCGGCGAAGTGAACGGCTTTGCATTCTTTGTGCTCCACGCCAGCAGGCTTCAGTACCTGCTTTGATGATTCATCCAGCATCATTTCACAATCAATTTCAGAGTCAAGCTCTTCCCTAACTATTACATTTTCAAATGAAAAACAAGAACTGTCATTCGGAAATTTCTGCAATTTCTCCATATCGAAGATGATCTCCTCGCCATCGACCCTTAAGGTGACTTTGCCGGATTTGGCGTCAATCAGTGCACCACCAGTGGCTAGAAATGGGCGTCCAAGGATAAGTGGCATTTCAGAATCCTCTTCAATGTCGAGGACGATGAAGTCGACCGGGAAAAGAACTTGCCCGGTTTTGACCACAACATCCTTAAGGATTCCTACGGGCTGAGTGATCGATCTGTCTGCAAGTTGCAATCTCATCTTGACCGGTTGAATTTCTCCAAGCTTAAGGCGAACAGCCATAGCTAGTGGCATCACATTGATGCTTGATCCTAAATCACAGAGCCCCATACTCACTTTGGCCTTACCGAATTGTACTGGAAGTGTGCAACATCCGGGGTCCTCTTTCTTTTCAGGCATTCTCCTCTGAACAATGGCACTGCATGTGCTGTTGAGAATAATTACCTCTTCCTGCTCAACCTGCCTTTTTCCTGAAATCAATTCTTTCAAGAACTTAGCATAGATGGGCATTTCGGAAATCATTTCTGTGAGAGGAATGGTTATCTCTACAGACTTTAATCGTTGCAGAAATTTCTTGAATTTAAGATCATGTTCTTTATTTTTAAGCCGCGCAGGATAAGGAATCCTGGGCATGTACTTGTTATTAGCAATTTTTGGTGGTGAAGGGAAGGAAGTTGTACCTTCACCTGTACCCTTATCTGGTTCAGCCGTTTCAGGTGCAGCTTCAGTCTGCATTTCGGCTGTCTCTTTTTCTGCTTCGTTCCCATTATCAGCTTCCTTACCAGCATTGTCAACAATATCATCTTCTTCAAATTCCGCTCCAGTATCCGCTCCCTTTGGTCCAGCTAGTACTCTCCCAGATTTCAAGGTTATTGCCTTGCATTGCGGGTTCTTTTCCGCAGTGCTAGGCAATGTTCCTTTGTCCCTTTTCTGCATCTCGTTAGCCATCTGTGTAACTTGGGTCTCCACATTTCTGATGGAGGCCTGCAGTTGATTGTTGATCTCTTTCTGACTAGTGATGAAATCAGTCATCATATTCTCAAGCCTTGAAGGAGGCTTTTGGTTCTGATTCTGATTTTGCTGCTGATTTTGATTCCACTGGCCTTGGTTTGGGACAAACTGAGGCTGGAAATTCTGATTGGGCTGAAAGTTCTGGAAATTCTGAGGCGGCCTCTGCTGGATCTGAGGTTGGAAACCTGGATTCTGAAAATGTTGGCCCCTGTTCTGATTGAATCCCTGATTCTGCTGAGGGTTGAACTGTTGTTGCTGTGGCTTGTTCAAGAGATGTGAGTTCAAGGCGTTGTTGTTCGAATAAGACAAATTCGGGTGTCTGTTCGGAAAAGCTCCTGCATAGTTACAGCTCTCTGCTGTGACTTGCTCGCATGTGTCAGTTGCATGAGCACCTTGACACAGTCCACAGATCACGTCAGTTTGCTGTCCCTGCGCAGAACTTCCAACTCCTTGATTCACAGATAACGCTGCCACTTGCTCTTGAAGCTTTTCAATGTCTGACTTCTCTACTGTACCTACAACACACAAACCACGAGGGGGAGTGGGATTACCATCATCAGTTAGGACAGAACGGTTGACACTCATGGCTTCAATCTTTGCCCAGGCTTGGTCCATTGGTATGTAGAGCAAATGTTGACCACCGGCAGCATCAAGCATGGATTTCCATGCTGGGGTCAGACCACTGTAGAACTTTCTCAGTCTCTCCCAGTCATGGAAACCATGTTGAGGGCACTTTCTGAGTAGGTTGAAGAATCTTTCCTTTGCATCATACAGGGACTCGTCGGGTTTCATCTTGAATTCCGCAATTTTGGAGCGGCATTCATCCACCTTGGACTCCGGGAAGTATTTTGCTAGGAAGTTTCTGATCACATCTTCCCATGTGGACTTCTGATTTACGGGCAGTGACTTGTACCATGTTCGTGCTCCGCTTGTCAGAGAGAAGGGAAATAGCCTTAGTCGAATGGTGTTTGCGGGTACATCACGATTTTTGATCGTGTCACACAATTCTAGGAAGGTTTGCAGGTGATCATGGGGATCTTCATGACTTGCTCCGGCAAACTGGTTGCTCTGGACTAGATTGATTAGGGCCGGCTTCAGTTCGAAATTCCTGGCCAAGAATGGAGCTTGTCCAGGAATGTTCAGATATGGCTCTAAAATCGGCTGCATGTAATCAGCAGCAGCTGCTGCTTGATGATTGTTCTCAGGCCCGCCTTGGTATTGCTGTGGGTAGTAGTTCTGAGGCATGAAATAGTTCCTCGGATCATTGAAATCATTCGGATTCGGGGGATTCTGATGGGGGTTGTGGTATTGCTGATTCTGTTGGTTTGGGAAATTTTGCTGATTTGGTTGGTTTTGGTTGTTTGGTGGGTTTTGGTTCGGGTTGGGAGGGGGTGCCTCGAAGTGCTGCTGGTCCATGTTTGGTGGATTCCCACCTCCTTGTATGATCTGGGGAGGGGGATCATCCAATTCATCATGATCAGCATCCTCGGGATCTTCCTCAATGTTGTGAAGTGGGGGATTGGGTTGAATGATTGGTGGGATGTCAGGGTTTGCCATCTCGGAGATATCGCTGCTGGTGCTTGGCGAAAGTAATGCCTGTCGTTCCCGTTCCCTTCTTCGTTTAGTCTCCGCCCTAAGACGTCGAGCTGTCTTTTCTATCTCTGAATTAAACGGGATCTCGGCTGGCGTCTGCTTCCTCCTTTGCATAGAACAACGGCTTCAATAATGACAGTACCTGTACAATCCCCAGGTTAGAAGTGGTTCTGAAGGTGAGTATTTATAATTATATGTATAGGCTACTCTAGGAGCAATGAGGAATGTAATTCTCTAAATAAAACGGCGCTGCATCCTCCCCGGCAACGGCGCCATGAAACTTTTGACAAATTTCCGTCCCACGAGCATTTTCTCAAAAATATACCAGGTTAGATTTATTACATGAAGAGAGTTATGATTCACGGGAAAGGGTTTAGGGATATATCCAGATTATTAGTCTTTTTATTACTCAAGTGTGGTGCTTTAATTTCAAATGGCGCTGTGGTCCTCCCTGTCATGAAATGTTGACAAATCTCATGGCATAGCCGGGATAGGTTGACCATCAGCCTGTCACACTGAGGATCCCCGGCAAGTATGCCATGATGCTTCTCATCAATTCTTGGCATGAGAGTTCCTGCCAGGAAACTTTTGGCAAGTTCCCACTACATGAGTATTTTCCGAAAAATCATGGTCCTGGTTTAAGTTTTATTAATGAAACCAATTTATGATGGCGGAGTTGTGATTAGGGATATATTTATAAGTAGTCATGTTTTTATTGCTCGTGTTTAAGAAACTGTGGCCCGAAAGCGCACGGTGTCAAAAATTGCAGTAATTTATAGTAAGACCGGATCGTTCACTGGAGGATGTGCGATAGAAGCAGGTCCCACGTCGTTTTACTAGATTTTCCATTCGTATTGCTCAATAGGTTTGAAAGGCGATTAATAACTACTGACATGAATGTAAATTAGATCTAGAAAGCAGTTAAATTAATCTACAAGCAAATAAATCTATTCTTGAAAGCGGATAAGAATTATTCTAAGAACGCAGTAAACATTATCTACGAAAGCAGGGAAAAAGAGCATTGTGCCAACCGTGAGGTTGAGTCACAATGTGGACAGAAAGGACAGGAAGAAAAGAATGAAAGTTGGACAAGAGCAAGATACAGCAATATTAAACTTCCATTTTTATACGCAGATCTTTGTTTGGGATATTTCTTTCAGATAGCTAATTCTCATGCTCTCAATAAGGCTTTCCCTTTAACAGACAGGTACTTGCAATATGAGTTTACATGTTCCTAAGACCACAAATTCTAAGATACCACAGATTCGTAACTGCCCTGGCCTGGGTATGTTACTTCATCTGTGGTGGATAAGCAACACCCGACACATCATTTATTGAAATGCCAAGTACCACTATCATTCTCCCATGTCACACCCAAAGTTTCGAATCAAGCCCTAAACTATCCCTTAACTGTCAATCCTAGTAGCAGTTACACAATTCTCAATACAACCGAGTGACCTCTAATGAAAGCGACTAAAAGAAAGCAGTAAAGAAAGCATTTAAAATCCTATCACTCGGAGGTTTTGAAAATCTGACCCTGGTAGTAAAAGACAGCTCCCCATCAGGATGAAGGAGTATGGATCAAGAATTCCCGGCTCTCGGTGAACCACTAGTGTGTTCACTTCCTTCCGGGTGGTTATGAGATACAAACTAATGAAAAGAGCTAATAAATTAGTTCGTTCCGGATGCACTCACTCAAGACTCAAAAGTAGGCTTTGGCAGAAGAAGATAGCAGTTGAAAGAAAACTCAACCCTATCTTGGAAAATAACCAAGGCCTGGATGATGTTCCTCTAAGATTATTTACTACACTGTATTTGAATCCAAGTGGACCCCATCTCGGTGTAGCACTTAATCTTACATTTCCATCAACCAGCAATTTTGGAAAATAATGGATTTGAAAATCATTCCCTGTCAGGTACTAGATTCTCAGTTAAAACACAGACCCTTTCAGTCTAGACGAGACCTAATCGCTGAATCTGCTTCTTAATTCCCAAAATATAACCCTTGATAGAATATGAATTAGTCATGACTGAAGAATTTATCCCTTACTCAGATCCGGATTTTATAAAGAGGCTTTTGTTGGAAGTTTATAAAGCAATATCTGTTTAAGATCTAGACTTCTATTGTCCAAGGGAAGGATCCCAAAATAATTACAGACCACAACAGTACATAATATTATCATGCATAAGGATATATGGAAGTGTAAAATTAATTGACCCAAAATATAAAAGCGGGTCTAGACAGAAGGTGAAACACAGAATGGAATGGTCAAGGTACCAAAGTAATGGCAGAATAATCGGGTGGACTGTAAACATCTACTGTCCAATTTCCCAATCACTCGGATGGAGCGAATTTAGACAACTGAGACTCTATAATGGTGGTGTCAACACCAGTTGGGCCTCCACTGTCTGTGAATTCGGATAAAAACCTACATACTTCCTTTCTATAATGATCATCAGTTGGCATTGACTGGTGCCAACTGATTCCCATTACAGATTGGAATTTGGGTTTGGAAATTAAGATAACAAAAATAAAACTGTATCTGGATGGGAATCAGTTGAGCAGCTATTATAACCCCGAATGGGCGAACCGCCAAGGCTTCCACTGACAGCCATTCAAACCATGCAAAATAACGATTAGTAACTAATACCCAGAATACGAGCTAGTTATCCATGAGGGAGTACCCGCCAACATTATTCTGATGTATTCTTTACTAATGGTTCCACACAATACACAAAGACAAAATAAACAAGAAGCAAAAGAAGATTCATTGTATGAGAGACATTGGTTTCTCATGCAAGGTTGTGGATCGGGTCCACATGTAATGGTCTTAAATAATCCTTCCCACCATAATTAATTACAGTCCAGATTATCTGTTTAAGCCATCAAGGATTTTGTTTATATAAGAATATTTTAATGGCAATTGAACAAAGGTCCTTTAATCATGATGATCATTGAAGTTTGATTATTGCTAATCTCAATCTTTAATCATTGATGAGTCAAGGGTTCAATCAGTTAAGTGATGCGAATGGAGAATCAAAATTTGGGCAGCATAACACCCTACATTGCAATTCCAGAATGTTACATCGTAACCCGTGGGGCTATGATGTGAGTGTTGCAATATAAAATAGAGGGAGAATGAAATTTGTTTGCGATTAAACAGAAGGATAGAAATCTTGTCGCTATATCATAAATGTTGTCGCGGACCGAGATCCGCGACATGGACATCCCGACAAGTTTTTAGAATTTTTGGCAGCATAACGCCTCTTTGTCGCTATGCAAGGTTTTGTCGCGGAACGTGGCTCCGCGACAAGGGTGACATCGCGACAAAGTGTTTTAATAAAATTCTAAGGCATTTGAACCTTTGTCGCTATGCGTGGAGATTTTGTCGCAGAACGTGGTTCCGCGACAAGGTGTTCCGCGACAAAGTGTTCAAAGGCTAAGAAACATGGCATAATTTTTCTGTCTCGGAATGGGATTTTTGTCGCGGAACGTGGCTCCGCGACAGGATGATTCCGCGACAAGAAGCCATGAAGACAAAATGTAAGAGTTTGGCTCCTTTGTCGCTATGCATGGACAGTTTTGTCGCGGAACGTGGCTCCGCGACAAGGTGTTCCGCGACAAAGGGTTTTAAATTATAGAGACAAGTGTCTTGAAACACCTTGGTCGCGGAGCTGCCACTCTGTCGCGGAACGTGGTTCCGCGCCAGAAGGCGGTTGGCGCCCAAGGTGGTTCAGGACAAAAGTCAGAAAAAGCAGAAATGAACAGTGGCATGCAAACAGCGTGATCTCACCCTATTTCAGATCAAAAAGTTATTCTAAGCTAAAAATAAGCAAGAAACATTCAAAATAAGGAAGAACATGCTTAAACAAAAATAACAAGACTGAGCAGGATATTAAAATAAAGCAGGAATCCTAATCTAGGGTTTGATCACACATCCACACAACATTATCCATAATATGCTAACAGTGAACATAAAAATAACAAAATAGGGGTCAAATAACCCCAAAATGAAAAAGAAAGCATAAATCCATGGGGTGTGAGACCCATTTCATGATTTGGGACACAAATGATGAATGTTTTCCCATATTATTGAAGAGGTATTGTTAATACCCATGACTTGGGTATTACAAACCCTAAAACAAGAGTTTAGAAACCAAAACATAGTATAAAAATGGCTATCTAAGCACTGTGAACAGTAAAATACTAATCTAAACTAAACTAAGTGCAAAAATTAAATAATACATAAAAATAAACCTAACTACTCTACCTAAGAGAGAACTCCTAAGCTTGCCTTCAAGAACTTCTAAAATTCAAACTTCCAACCATCCAACCCTTAGCTCATGGGAGACACCTCATATTTATAGAAGTGTAACCCTAAGCCCATGGGCCTTGATTCTAGCCCATTGTGTCTTAAGACATCACACACATCACAGCTTTGTCTCGGAACATCAAGTTGGTCGCGGAACATGCTGCATGTGGCAAGGCTTCTCGACTGGGTCTTGTGTCTCTATTTGTGCATCTTGGTCGCGGAATGGGCTTTTGTCGCGGAGTCATGCTATCGCGACAAGGGTCATCGCGCCAGGGGCTTGGCTGGTCTCTTCTTCATTTGGGGCCAGTTGGTCGCGGAGTACGCCTTTGTCGCGGAACACTGCATCGCGCCAAGGGCTTCCGCGACAAAGGTCTTCCTGGGCCTGCTGGATTGGGCCAGATGGGCCGAAAATATTCTTTTTGTGGGCTTTTCTATCTTTTTCCCATCTTTTTGTTTCCTTTTCTTTTTCTCATGTTTTTGGATTTTTCTAACATAAATATGTAATAAAATTACATATTTATGCCTTTTTCATACCAGCTTATTATTTTTACAATTATGCATAAATCAGTCCAATTCGACTGCTTTCTTACTTAATGTAAGACCGGAATGCGATCAAATGCCCGTTTAAGACACGGAAATGGATTGAAAATAATGGTCATTTTTGGCCATTATCACTCATCCTCATCGATAACCGGTTGTTTGCCTTGTTTGTTATGTGGTTTCGGGGAACCTTGGAAATCACGAGCAGAAGTCTTGGGCGATGCTGCATGGGCTCTATGAGGGAACGAAGAGTCCTAAATCTTGGGCGATGCTGCAAGATGTCTAGGAGAAGTCGGAGTAGCCTGATGGACTGGTTGGGTGCCAACAACATCTTCCACCTCAGGATCAACAGCTAGGGTAGTAAAGTGGTTGTGGGTCGGAGCAGTGCGCCTATTAGGTTGAGGCTGGAGAGGTGGTTTCTGCGGGCGACGTCGAGGTTTAACGACCATCCAGGGACCAAAGGCTGAGCAAGTATCATCGCCAGGCTCCGGGGTTTGATTACGAGTAGGTTGATCAGTTGCATCGTGATTAGAATCCATCCTCTCCGGACACTGTCTTGAGTATGGCCAAATTTGCCGCAAGAAAAGTAAATGATCTTTGCGTTCTCATATTCCACCGATAATGATAAGGCATCGACTTCAACCTTCGGTTCGAGGGGCTTTGATACGTCTATACGAACTGCAATCCTAGCGAAACGGCCATGGGAGGAGGCATCAGTGGAGTAGTCGATGAGGAGGACATGGCCAAGTAGAGAACCCAATCTGTAGAGGGCCTTTCTGTTATAGAGGTACATAGGAATATGAGGGAAGCGAACCCAAGTAACCAGGGATTGAATAACATGTGTTATTGGGTCAAAAAATTCGTCCCATTGTTGTACATGGAGGTAATTCCCTAGAATCATCCATGGTCCACCTGTTAAAGCATGTAGAGAATCGGACTCGTTCAAGAACCTAACAACGTAATAGCCATTCACCAGATCGATAAGTGGAAGATGGGCCATGGCCGGCCATAACTTTTCAAGCCGATTCTTTAAAACTCGATAGGAGACAGTACGTCCAAGCACCTTAAGTACAATAGCATATCTCCAGTGTCTGAGTAAACTGGCCTTGAATGCATCGGAAAGAATCAATTTGGGAACACCGTTATTGGTTGTTGTTATGATATCTTCGGGATCACCTTCAAGATCAGATTGGAGATCATCAATATGGATGTGGTTGTGCTTGATCCCTTTCTTGGCTATGTCACTGTAGGAGGACGCCTGAGGAGCGGTAAAGCCTGGATCGGTAGAGTCGGGCGGCAAGCCACCATGGTCTTCCATGCTCTCATCGGCCATGCGGAGGAGAAGTCAAATCGGGGTCAGGGCCGGCCCTGGGCATAGGCCCAAAGTGCCATTGCCCAGGGCCCATTCGCATTATAGGGCCCCCATTTAAGATATAATTAGGTAGTAGTTAGTTAGGGCCCTCATTGGAGACAGACGTGATTGAATCCCTAACCCCATTAATTCTTCAGAAAATTCATTCCTCTGTTCCGGTCTTCCCGACGTTTCTTCTCCTTCCTCAAAATCTCTGCTAACGTTTCCTTCAATAAACAAAATTTACCGTTCCTTTCCTTATTTAATTAGCCAACAATTATGATTCCTTTTCCCAATTTTTCTCCAAATCCAAGCCGATTTTATCAATTTCTCATTGGATGGAAGGCAAATAAATTGGGAAGTAGAAAGTGGTGTAATTTTGTGATTGAAAGCAATTATCGATTATGTTCTGCATCTTCTTTGCGAATTGCGATTCCCTTTCTCTGAAATCTGAAATCTGTGTGGTGTGCCTGATATCTGATGCTCCGGTGCTGTCTCAATCCCTCTTGGTCTCTTTCCGGCGCCGGCATCGCTTAAGCTTAAAGAGTTGGTAAGTGATTGACTGATTGTGATGCTAGCTTTTTTTTTTTTCTCTCTCTCTTTTCTGGAACAATGATCAATGATTTGATGAAATATTGGAGTTGAGTTTTTTGGGGCAATTTTGGGCGGATATTTGTAAGAAAATATTTTTTAATTTAATTGGGATTTGGGTATGGGATCGGAGGGATTTCAGTGTGCTACTTTGTTGAAATATATAATCAAGGCTTTAACATATTCTCGGCAATCTTTTACTATTTGACAGGATTACAGGAAGATTCGTATAAGTTTCTGATTCCACTTCCAGACAAGCTTTTTTGAGTTTTTTGGCAGAACAAATTACTCGATCAGGTGCTATTGTTCTATGCTCTGTTTTTTAATTTGCTTGATTTTTTTATGTTAAGGTATTATGTTGCCCAAAAAATATATGCCTGGATGTGAAAAAAGAAAAAGGAAAAAACGTGACGATGAGTTTAAAAAATCACAACAAGGAGCTCTTGAGAAGTTTGTTTTTAGAGTAGGAAATTCTCAAGAAAATTTGAGTACAGGTAACAATTTGCATAATGATTTGAATGAGAATGAGAATTTGGTTAATGAAGAGAATGAAAATGAAATTTTGGTTAATGAAGAAAATGTGAATGAGAAACATAATTTGGTTAATGATTGCAATAACCACGAAAATGTTCATGATGAGGTCAATGAAAATGTTGAAACAAATAACCCAAATGAACCTCCTAGTACGCAAGATGTGTCTGACGATAAAAATATAGGTAGTGTTCAAGAAGAATTTAGTTCATTGGAGTTTTTTGACCCTAAAAATTGGAAGAATCTTGATAATAAAACAAGGGATATAATAGTAGAGAAAGGGCCGATAAGAGAAATGAATATTGATTTCCCATTAGATGAAAACAAAAGACATTTTTCTTATTCTTATTTTTCAAGAAAATTAAGTAGTGGTGAGATTAGTGACAGAAAATGGTTAATATACTCAAAGAGTGTTGACAAAGTGTTTTGTTTTTGCTGCAAATTGTTTAAATCCATTAGTAATATAAGTTTATTAGCAAATGAGGGTTTGAGTGATTGGAGGCATATTAGTGAGAGGCTCAAAAAACATGAAAATAGTGTAGAGCATATGATTAATATGAATACTTGGAATGAATTGAGAGTAAGATTAAACAAAAATCAAACAATTGATAAAAATTTGCAAGAAGAGATTAAAAAAGAGAAAGAACGTTGGAGGCAAGTCCTGCTTAGAATTTTATCCGCTATAAAATTTCTTGCTAAACATAACTTGGCTTTTCGAGGATCTAATGACAAGCTGTACAAAGATAGCAATGGAAAATTTCTTGGATTGATTGAAATGATTGTAGAATTTGATGTTATAATGCAAGATTATGTTAAGCGCATTAAAAATCGTGAAATTCATTATCATTATCTTGGTCATAAAATTCAAAATGAGTTGATTAGTGTTTTGGCTACTAATGTTAAACGTGTCATCATTAAGACAATTAAAGAGGCCAAATATTTTTCGATAATTCTTGATTGTACCCATGATATTAGTCATCAAGAGCAAATGACTCTAATAGTACGATGTTTAAATATGTCAAATCTTAATATTGAGGAGTACTTTTTAGAATTTTTGAATGTAGATGACACATCTGGATTAGGACTTTTCACTGTGTTACAAAATGTTTTAAAGTCACTTGAGCTTAATGTGGATGATGTGAGGGGCCAAGGTTATGACAATGGTTCTAATATGAAAGGAAAACACCAAGGAGTGCAAAGTCGAATTCTTGAAATAAATCCAAGAGCATTGTACATGCCTTGTGCTTGTCATAGTTTGAATCTCATTGTTAGTGATATGGCACATTCTTGTGTAAAAGCTATCTCATTTTTTGGAATTATTCAACGTGTATATTCTTTATTTTCAAGTTCTACAAAAAGATGGCAAGTTTTGCTTGATAATATCTCTAATTTAACTTTGAAGTCTTTGTGTAATACTCGTTGGGAGAGCAGAATCAAAAGTGTTCAAGCTTTTAGATTTCAAACTCCTAAAATAAGAAAGGCTTTGTTGAAATTATATGAAATATGTGATGATGCAAAATCAAAGAGTGAAGCTAACAGTTTGGCTAATGCGGTTAAAAAACTTGAATTTCTTCATGGTATGGTGATTTGGTATGATATTTTATTTGCTGTAAATATGGTGGGTAAGTCATTACAATCCAAATCTATTTGCATTGGCACTTGTATAAATCAAGTAGAAGGTGTGTTATCTTATTTTGAAAAATACAGAGAAGAAGGATTTGCTACAAGTTTGGAGAATGCTAAAAGTATTGCACTTGAAATGGGTATAGAGCCAATTCATCCCGCAAAACGTCGTATTACTAGAAAAAAAACAATTTGATGAGAATGAGGATGATGATGAAGAAATTCAATCAGCTAATGAGTCATTTAAAATTGATTATTTTCTGGTTGTTGTGGACATGGCAGTAACTTCTTTAAAAAGTAGGTTTGAGCAGTTAAAAACATTTGAAAACATTTTTGGATTTTTGTTTGATTCAAATAGGTTAAAGGCTTTGGATGATAAAAAGTTGATGGAATCATGTGTTAAATTTCACTCTACATTTTCTCATGGTGATTTAAATGATGTTGAATTATATGACTTCTACTCTGAATTAAAAGTGTTACAAATGAGTTTACCAAATGAGTCAATGTCTGCCATTGAAATTCTTGAGTTTGTAAAGAATGCAGATTGTTATCCAAATGTTTCTATTGCTTATAGAATTTTTTTAACTATTCCTGTAACTGTGGCATCTGCTGAAAGGAGCTTTTCAAAGCTAAAGTTGATAAAAACCTATTTGAGATCATCAATGTCACAAGAAAGGCTAAATGGTTTGGCAATTTTATCAATTGAAAAAGATTTAATAGAAAAGCTAGACGTTGATGATATTATTAATGATTTTGCATCTCAAAATGCCCGTAGAAATCGATTTTTATGATAACTTGATTTTGTAAGAAAGCTGGGAAAGATTTGAAGATGAAAATATTTGTAGGAAAGCAGGGAAACCTCGAGCAATGTTGCTACTGAAGGCTTTTAGTTTGGAAAATTGATGCAAAGGTCTGCCCTTAACTGTAGTGGTGTGATACTGGTTCACTTCCTATAAGGTGATTGCTCATTGCTTTTAAACTCCTCTATTCATTCAATTTTCAGGATACTGGCAATCCTTTCTTGCAGTATGAATGTCTCAAAGGATTGTTTAACTAATTTTATGTGCATTATCAGGGTAAGTCCATCAAAGACACCTGTTCGCCCCCAAAGCTCCCTGCCCTTTGTCTCACTGAAGCAGCTTAACTGATCTGAATGGTTTGTATGACATCATGATAATGTGTTTCGACTGTGGATGAATTTTTTAATTATTTTAATAAGTTCTAGTGTACATCTGGTGAACATACCTATGGATGGATGGATCTACCAGAATATATATGTTACCACTGATGCTTCATTTTGTGAACTATGATTTGTTTGAACTATGATGATATGTTTTGTGAACGTTTATGTCATATGTCAAATTTATTTGGGGCCAATTATTTTATTTCGCCTAGGGCCCCTAAAATGTCAGGAACGGCCCTGATCGGGGTGGCGAAAGAAGGAAAAAATCAAGACTGCTAAGAGGAATCTTGGAGCAATGTGACTTTATCCAGGCCTTTTTATTTCTGAAGACAGTGGTATTTTCGTGAATAACAGCAAATGCTGGGGGTGTTTTCATGTCAGCGAGAAAAAATTTGACCGTTGCTTATCTACCGCTCTTTATATGGATACGCGTAACAGTTTCCTCTCATTTCAGAAATTTTTGAACTCAATCAACACAATCAACACGCTTATACCCTTTTAAAATTGAAGACGAGTCTGCGATTCTGAATTTTTCAAGGAAGCACAAGAAAGTTTGCGAGGATTCGCTTCGTTTCTGTGAGTTTATTAGATCTTAAACCCTAAATTTGTTTTCTGTGTAAATATCATAAAATTGGAGGGGTGAAGAGGCGCGGTCTCTTTGATTTAGCTATTAGAAATATTTACCCTAAATTTTAAATTTATTTTTTTCCGTCAAATCAGCCTTATGGTGATGGTTACTCAATATCTGAGGGTATGTATCGTTGAAGGGGATTTAATGGAAAAGTGAGGTTGAAGTTTTGATGCTTAAGGTTCAATATATGAAATGAAACTCTCTGAATATGCAGTAAATATTTTTTTTTCTCTTTCTTTTTGGTGAAGATTTTAGAATGTTTTCGTTATATAGGTTATGAACGAAAATAAAGGTAAATAAGGATTTTTTGCTTTGATTTTTGGGGAAGTAAGTTACTCATGGAATATCTCACAATGTCAAGATGCCTATTGAGATTTGATGGTTAATTGCTGTTTTGAAACTGGTTGAAGAAATGTTGAATGAAGTTTCTGCTGCAATGTGGAGTAGTATTTTGTTTTAACCTAGCAATGGAAGCTCTATCTAGTCAATTGCAGCAGTCGTTTAATTTATCTTGAATGGATGAATGTTGCTTCTACTCCTGTCACTTTGAATAGGAAGTATGATGGAAAAGGCTGTTTCGATTTCTTTATGTATGAAACTTATGATTGACGAATTTCATGTATATTATTTACCGTTTTATGAGAAAATCAAGGCAGTGAAATATTCAAACTTCAAGATACAGAAGGATAATTTGGTGCATTGCATTTCAACAAGTTGGTGTTTATGAAGGTGCAATGGAGCGTTAGTTGATTTGTAAAAAATTTACATGTACTTATGCACTAACCCAAATGCTAGTATAACATATCCCATAGAAGTGTATTTAATCAAGTCTTCAAATCTAGTAGTAATAGTGAAACAGGGGCAGCGTTTTGGCATGTAAATCAGACACCTAGCTGCATCATTTTAGTTGCGAAAAAAGCAGGCAATTTTATATTTCATCTTGTTAGGTGCTTATATATTGAAACATCATTCTTGGTTGGAGAAATCATGAACAGGAATAATTGCCAGTTCTTCACTTACATTGATTTATTCCTCCTACACCTCACCCATATTGACATTGCCAGTTTCGTACAAAAAAAGCATTATCCTGAATCAATTGTTTTGAAGGTTTTATCCTCTAGGAACTCTAGTAGTTCATTTGCTGGTGTTCACAATGATATAAACATTCTTGTGTCACATCTTATTCTTTTTCCTGATAAAACGTTCTTTCGAAATGTCCTTGACTCCTTGTGTTAGACATACCTGCAGCAAGTGTTGAACATGGCCGCCCCTGTCCATCGTCCCATCTATGATCAAAACTTAAATTTACTATACAGCGGTAAGTGTCCCTGAGTGACCTCTCTTTTCATCCATATTTCCTCTACTAGTTTCTTCTAACATTGATTGATATCTTATTAGGTGCTGCTCCAGGGGGGAAGACAAAAAATGTTTCCAAACAAGACAAGAAAGGTGGGATTGGAGGAGGAAGGAAAGTTCTCAGTGACATATCAAACTCAAGAAGGCCTCCTTCTGTTCACTCAACCAAAAAAACAAATATCATCTCTATTGATAACCATCTTCCCTGCGAGATAAAATCCAAGTCATCGAAGGTGGTCGAGAAAGGCAAGGCTGCCACGGGTAGGACCAGGAAAGCTCTCACTGACCTAACAAATTCTGTCAAGCCATCATCACAGCTGGTGTCAAAGACAACTGGCCAAACGGTCAGCACTGGAGAAAACTTTCCTACTATGGCAGATGAGAGGTTTATGCATGATCATCAGAAATGCATTGAAGCAAAAATGAAAGCTGTGGACATCGACTATTTCTTGGAAACAGTAGGCCTGAACATTAACGGTAAAGAGAATTAACTTTGTTTCATCATCATCATAATAAGCTGTCCCCTGTAAAATAACTGCTTTGTGTTCCATCTCTTTCAGATATCCAGACACTCGTGCCATCACCAAACAAGGTAACTTATGCAAACATTTATTCTATTCTAATCACAAATCTAATCTAATTAGCATCATAAAAGCTAATGCTCTAATTTTCCAGGCTGGGATCAACAAACAAGATACAGAATGGGACGAGATTCCAGAACCACAGCTCTTCAAAACTCGAGCGTCCTGGCACAGGACTTCCTATTCCTCTGACTCTCCTCTCTGCCAATCTCCCAAATCACCAAGGCCACCGTACATGAATTGGGGCGACAAGCTTTGTTCTGATCTGACATTGATTGAATCACCCCGCAAGTAGTTTCAGGTAATCTTAGCAAAGATTATCCTGTGATTCTCATATCCCCATGATAAGGTTTCGTCCAAACCATGACTCGCTGAACCGTTTTGATCAACTTTGGCCTATGTGCTTGCATTGCAGTAATCGAGCAAGCTAGTCTAGCATGTAGTGTATCTATCTATCTATCTATCTATGTATGCCTTTTTTCAACAATTGAAAGAAATGGCAATAATAAATGAAAAACTGCTGACATTTGGCAAGAAAAATTTGGTTTATACGGAATCAAACATCCAAATGAATTCCGTTTCAATTATTTGACATTGGGCTTTGTTTATTTATTTATTGTTATGCTTTATTGGAAGAATGCTTTGCTAAAATTTAATTTAATCTGACTTAAAGATTTCGGAAAGAAAAAAAAAATGGTCCACACAGTAAGTAGTTGGCATTTTTTTCACCATTCCTTAAGCAAAATCTTGTTGCCGAGTTATTAAATTTTTTTAAAAAAAACAATAACAATACAGTTTGCCCACAAAAAGACACATATACAAAGATAAATGGAGACGTTGATGTTTAGGAATTAGGGCATTTTCCGTCACGATAGGGGCATTTTCGTCCATTAAGAAATACGCCTCCTCATCAGTTCATCATCTCGTATAGTCAGTCGTATTCCCCCCTTCTCTTACACACAAATGCCGAAAATTCCTGACCAAAAATCCTTCACAGAAAAAGAGGAACACATACGTACAGAAAATCTAGGAATTCATTTTCCCCCTTTTTAAATCCCTAATTCGGTGAGATCGCCATAAAGGATGTTTCTTGCTCGAATTTCGTGATCCGATTAGCTCCTTCCATCATTCGCCGTTCCCCTGATCCGATCACCACCGCATTTGTTCCCTGGATCTTTTGGGTATGTGCTTCTTCAATGATAATTGAATTGAATTGATCTGAGGTTTTGAATTATATTTTGTTTTTGTGGAACTTTTTTTTGCTGTTGTTTGTTTTGTAGCTGGATTTTGTGAGAGCTTCGGACGTCCGAGCAGGAGGACGGGGAGCAGGACGAGGACGGATGATCTGAAATTCCGCCATTGATTTTGAATCGTTTGTAGGTATGCCAATTGAAATCGTCCGTTTCATTGCGTTTGGGTAACTTATTTGGTTTATTTATTGGATTGAAATAAATATCTTGCTTTAAAGTCTTTGGCGCTTATTTTGTTTGGTGGATCTGCGGGTTGTTTTGTATATGTACTGCCCCAGTTGGATGCTTCATTCTTCGATAATAAATGAGAGTTATCTCTTTGAGGAAAGAAACCCTAGTTTTAGTTTGCATAAAGATGGGGATTTTGCAAACCTACACTCTTAATTTGCTGAATTTTGGTGACTTGTGTAGGATGAATTATGATTCTAAAATCATAAAATCAATAAGAATATGTGTTCATGAAATTTCCATGTTTTCAGATTGAGGTATGTATATAATGTTAGATTTTGCAGTAATGCATAATTTAGGCTGAATCTTTTACAGATCATTTATATCCCTAAATAAGAAATATCCCATTTTTATTATATTGTGAAGATTTTTGCAGACAATTTTGTTACAGAAGGGAATGGAGACGAATACCTGCAATGTTAACCACTTAGATGCCGATGCTCATTTGCCACCTCGAAAACGGCTTCTCGCGGGATTGAAGAGACAGAACTTGGATATTCATTCTCCAGCACCAACTAGTTCTTGTAGTTCAGAGGACGAATATAATGATCGTCTTCATAATCTGTTAAGGTTACACTTGAATGATCCGAATCTTTCAAATGAGGAGATCATTGAAGCCTCTAGATGTGCTGCAATAAAAGCGGCAGAGGTTGCAGAGGCTAAACGAGCTAATGCTGAACAAAAGGCTGCGAAAGCAGCAAAGGCCATGGCAGCAGCCAAGATTGCTCTCGAGCTTGTGTCAAGACTTTCAGAAGAGGCAGCCAAAAAGGAAAGGCATCAAAAGAAGAACAAAATGAAGAAGCAAGTACCTGTACAAGTATTTTACAATAGAAACAAGAGAAGTACTAATTGTAGAAAAGATGAAGAATTGGCCCGCAAATTGCATCAGGTCATTAATAGTTCCCCGAGAATTTTGAAGGCCTCGTCGGATCCTGAATCAAAAAATCAAAAGCACAAAAAGTTAAAGACTCATGATTGTAATCCTCTCGAAGAAAGAAATCTAGCATCCACTGCAGCAAGTATTGTTAATGGTATAGAGAAGGTCGCTACGAAAGGTCCTATAGACACAGTAGATTTGAATGCATCAAAGCACGACAAAGTCAGTCTGCCTGGCTCCCCACTATGTAAACCTGATAGAGTTAAATTGGGAAATGGGGTGGCTGTTTCCCCAAAGGATAAATATACTGCAGAATCGCCCGATAGTGCTGGTAAAAAGAGGGGAAGAATGAAGCAGAAAAAGCTACCCTTGAGCATTTGTAATTTCAGGGATAAAACCAGCCCCAAAAGGGAGCTGAAACCTTTAGGTGAAGGTTGCACCAACCATACTGCAACAGTGAATCAATCCTCTCTGGTAACCTCTGCGGATAGTTTGATGCCAATAGAGAGAACAACATCATGGAAGTGTCAAGCATTCAAGCCATTGCCATGTGTTGCACAAAGTAAAGTGATGCAGTCTTGACAGTCCCTACATGACAGTGTCTAGGTAAGAAGTTACTAATAAACATGTTGGGCACTTCATTTTGTTATTCCATTTGATGGTTTGTGAGTACAATCCCTTGATTTTGAACTTTAAATGTATATTATTTGTTTGTTGTTCTTGTCTGTGGTTTGTTAAATGTCTGGTTTTAGCATGGGCTAAAATGCCAGATATTTGGCTATATATTTCATTCTTTATAATGTAGTCAAATTCTTGGATTATAAGAGGCACTCTCCCCTGTTGTTCAGACTGAATTTCTTTATATAAATGTGTGGGTGTTTTTCATAGGATTTGAGTTTTTATGTTGTGAATTTTTTAGGTGAAACACTGAAACATAGTGAATAATTCACATGTGAATTAACTAACTAAAAATTAGTACTTTGATATTGTTAGATAATCCATTTTTTCCCAATCTCTTATTATACGTGAATTGTGATTGCAAATTGTAAGGGACGGGTTATAAAAAAAACAAAAAAAGTTAAGGGTGGAACCTCCTTGCCTTTATAATTTACTCCATATGTTATAGTATACTAGTTCGGTACATACATTGTAAGAATTTGAATCTCCTAAAGTAATTACTTTAGTCCAACATTATTGCGTTTCTTATCTATTTTTATTTTTTGAAATGAATGAATTGATTCGACAATTACAAAAGTCGAAGAAACTAATAGAGTCTATGCCTCAACTTGCCATTACAGCTAACAATACTTTAAAGCTCAGCCCTACCATACAAAAATGTCCATTTTTTTGGATGAGCATAGAACTGGGGCTTCGATCAGCCCTACCATACAAAAATGTCCATTTTTTTGGATGAGCATAGAACTGGGGCTTCGATTGAATTTTCCACACACCATGTTTGTTGTAAGACTTTACGAGAAGAGAATAAAAGAAATAACAACTCAGACATGTGATTGATGATGAATTTAAACAAAAATAAGTTTAGGGAAACCCCTAAACTAAGAGGTGTTTACCATAAATATTGTGATGTCAATAAATTCTCTATATAAACTCCTTTCTTATTATTTTTAGATCGCCTTGTGCCTTTTATGAAATTTTGGTTTGCTTATAATTTAATACTTCCTCTATTCTCAAATACTATTTGATACTTTTCCAGCAATTCAAGGCATAATTTGAATGATTAATAACGTAAATTATATATGTAAAAATTTTGAACATGCGTAAATTTCTTTTATGATTACACTAAAAAGTTATATCAAATTTTCTCAATAATAAAAATCAACAGTAAAAATATCAAATATAAAGGAAAAGGGTATTATTTTTATTTCTGTGAGATCAAAACTTGAGCTAGTGAAAAAGTTTTCAACTTTCAATTGTATATACCCAGAAATAATATTTTTATTATTATAGTGGACACATTATTGGGCTGGTTGAGCCCATTGGGCTTTACGAAATCGTTTTATTGGTGGGGTTCAAATTACTGCATCATGCCCATTGATGGCTTTCTTTCTAATAATAATTGCCTTAATTATCTGCCTACTTGTTTTAAAATAAGGGAAAGTTAACAGTCTGTTAGCTCAAAGAACATTCTTTGCAATAATAAATATATATAGACACCCCCCACAACCATCCCCATCCCCACCCATCAAAATAAACGAACAGCCCAATTGAATGAAATATAAACCAGGCAATACGTGGACAAAGTTGATGAGTGCACTAGGGGTCGCAAGTGTGTGTAAGAATCATGGAATACTTACATTTATTCTATCAGAGGAGTATATATATATATATATATATATATACACACATAAAGAGAGAATACATTGCAAAAAGAAGCATAAGAACAAAGCTAACCAAATTCATAGCTCCATCAAGAATCCAACACCTCATCTCTCTTTCTTTTCCTTTCATGAGATTTTTCTCTTTTCACACACACACAAAAAAACCCTACTTTACACCGAAATAATCTTATGATCAGAGAAAATGAATAGATACATGATATTGTTGTGACTATTTATGGAGTATACTTACTTTTCTAAAAGCAATAGGATATAGTATATCTCATGATATGCGGTATAACACATTATGAAATGGTTAACTCAAGAATTAATTAATGGAAGCTAGCCAACTATAGTCGGTGATTTTATAATTAATCACTCTGCAAGATTAAAATAAGAATGAAATAACACATCCATCGTGTATATATGAATTATTATTATGTACACATAACTACATGGAAAATAATTTCTATTGCCTAAATCATATACTTCATCATAGGCTAGCCACTAAGACATTAATGGCAAAGCTAGAGTTTCATCTAATAATTTAAGTGGATTTTACTGCATGCATGCTTTGCTATAGTAAATTTAACCAAATGCAAAAATAGAATAATGAGCACACTGCCTGAATATTTTCCGATCCCAACATTTAAACTAACCAATCATTACATACCATACATGTGACATATTTTAACCACACCTTAATATATAAAACACACATCATACTTGGCTAGTAGTAGTAGTAGTGCACAAGTAAGCTTAGGAAATTTCTCTAAAACTAACCCATCATTCATTAAGAAACTTTCATATCTTGCCTTTCATAATTAAACTCTACCATGCATATATTAAATCAAGCTTTGATTAATTTTTTTCCCACTCTCTAAAGGTAACCAAATCATGATATATGGGGTACCGGTATTACAATGATCATTAGTCATGAAATTTCCTTCCCATTTACATTTCTTGCACAAGGCATACTTCATCCGTTCCTTTATATAATTGACACGTTGAGAGTTTTGTCACTGTTTATTGAGTAACTTTGATTCGACTTTTTAACACAATTATACAAGGATAAAATATAGTCAAGTGAGATCTTGTTGGATTCGTCTAATCGCATAAGATCCGGAATATCAAATTTTTATAATTTTTACTTGTATAGAATTTGAACTATTAAGGATTAAAAATATGTATTGAATTGCCGTGAAATGTGGGTCCGTAGTAAATATTAAGTAACGGAGTAAGTATTATACACTATAATTTATTTATTTATTTATTTATTTTTGGGGGGCGCTAGTTTGTTTCATGTCCAACATGTGATCGGTCTTATCTTCAATACTAATATAATCAATCACTAGCCCTTATTTTATTACAAATTACTTGTGTGGAGCCATTCCAACACAAGTAATACTATACAACTACCAAATTAATAGTAATATTCTTTTATATATATTTTTTTTTTTAAAAAAATGTGAAATATATACCATTGTAATGTCTGGATACATGATCAAGTTTGTTTAAGTGATTTGACTTGTTGAAAGCCAGTTTGACACACATGATAAAACAAGTTGGGATTAGTTATTATTAGTTCATTTGAGCACCAAATGTGGGTATTGGTTGGCATGATTGCTTTCCATAATATAAAAATACTTATCTTTTAAGTTTTAATATTGTTGGAAAACATGTAGAGGGCATCTAAGTCTACACTCTACGCTTTGCCCATAAAAAGATGCAATAAAATAATATTGTGTTCCATGTGACATGTGAGCCTCTCATCTTGCTTCTCAATCTTCATTTCATTCCTCAGTTTATACATAAATTGTATGAATTCAACCTATTATATTATTGACTTATACTTCTTCGTTAATTATACTCCCTCCGTCCTAGTAGAAGCATCATGTTTAACTTTTTGATACTGTTCATTCTTCAACTTTGACTCAATATTATTATAAATATATACTTGAAAAAAATAGTCGAGTTTGCTCTTGTTAGATTTGTCTAATCGCATAGTTTTAGAAAATATATTTTGCATAATTTTTAGTTTAATATAGTTTAAGATATTAAAGATAGAAAAATGTATTAGACTGTGTGCGTAAATGAAAGAGGACATTTTAAGTGGGACTGAGGGAGTACTTCATTAGCTTTCACAGTCACATGTAATGTATCACTTCTAACTCACATTATTAAGAAGTATTACTTATTTTTAAAATTGTTATACCTGCTGTACTTCCAACTTAGTATTGAATATATGTAAAACTACTATTCCCTCCGTCCCGCGAAATGTTGTCACTTTCTTTTGGGCACGGTAATTTAGGTAGTGGGATTTAGTAGTTAAAGTGGTGTAGGCATTTTGTGTTTAAGATTCTAATGAATTTCGATACTGTTTATTGTTTAACTTTGACTTAATATTATGTAATGATACAATTAGAGAAAAATATTCAAGTGTGATCTTGTTAAAATCGTCTAATCGTGTAGTTTCATAATATATATTTTATACAATTTTTATTTGCACCAATTTTGAAATATTAAGAATTGAAGAAATGCTAGGGACTTTGTGTAGAAAAGTAAAAGTGCATTGGAATTTGTACAGAATAGTAAAAGTGAGCACTTTTAATATGATTTGAGAATAATTAAAATTCTAATCAAACTTATATTATTTTAATTTATCCTAAAATGGAAAGTGGCCAAATTTAGGGATGGCAAAAAAGCCCATACCCAATGGGGAAAACCGAAAACCGAATTTTCGGTACGGTTTTGGGGGAGAATTATCGGGGATGGGCCGGGGATTGGGGATTTTTTTGGGGATTCTTTTGGGGACGGGGATGGGGATGGGGGAAGTAGTCCCCGCCCCGGCCCATCCCCGATATATTTAATATATTATTTATTATATATTTTATATATATTATAGTTAATATTTATACATTATATTTTATAAATTTCTTATCCAATCCAAAATAGTTACAAATTTGATAAGAACTTGACATATATCCTCTGTAATTTGTATAATATGGACTCTCACCACCAATTTATTTTGGCCTTTTTTGCTTCGCAAAATAAAAAATAATTACTAAAACTCATTTATTTAATGGGTTGATTATATATTAGAAACAAATATGAAATTTTTATATGAATTATGGTTTATTGTTAAACAATATATTTGTGTATTTTAAAATTATAATTTATTAAAATTATAATTTATGAAATTGGCTCGAATAATATGGATTTGATCTTCCCAATTACCGAAAAAATAAAAATTGACTTGTAAGTAACTCCCCGATAAGATCCCCGATGGGGATCGGGGAAATTATGATACCCGTTGGGGATCCCCGATATGATCCCCGACGGGGAACGGGCCGGTTTTGGGGATTAAAAATGCTAACGGTTTTGGGGATGGGGATGCCACTCCCCGCCCCAAAACCGGCCCATTGCCATTCCTAGCCAAATTTTGTGGGATACCCCAAAAAGGAATTGTGGCCAAATTTCGTGGGACGGAGGGAGTACTATAGTATGGCATCTCTGTTCTGGAATAGTCTTTTCAAAAAAGAATAGTAGAATATTAGTAATAACTGAAATAACATTAGTAATCTTTCCGTATTTAAAAAATTTTAATATTCCTTATTATCACGCAATTCAATACACATTTTTAAAGAGTAATATCTCAAATTTTATAAAATAAAAATTATAAAACTTTAATATTATAAAACTATGTGATTAGACGAATCTAACAAGATCTCACTTGACAATATTTTATCTTATATAACTGTGTGAAAATATCAAATTAAAATTGCTTAATAAATACTTCCTCCGTTTTTTAAAGATAGCTACTGACCAACCCAGCACGCAGTCCAATGCACATTTTAAATCGTTAATAACTCAAATTCGGTACAAGTAAAAATTCTAAAAGTTCGATATTTAAAAACTACAAGACAAGACGAATCTAACAAGATCTCAATTGACTATATTTTAACTTGTATATCTATGATAAAACTTCAAGTCAAAGTGACTGTGTGAATAGTGTCAAACTCACCAATGTAGCTATCATTTAAAAACGGAGGGAGTATTATTTATTACTATGCAAATGTTATAATTAATAAAATAAGGAGGAAGTATTACTTTAAAAAATGCAAATAAAAAGTGGAATTTTTTTTTTGGCTTGCACAGCCTATTCAGTAAAAAGTGGAAATTTGATGTAGAAGACGGATCGAAAACCTATTTTCCCTTTTGGAAGTTTGTGGATTTATTTTGACTTTTTTGTAAATTTGCGGGCCTTGTAACAAAATTAATTAATAAATTTGGGTCCGGTATGGGATATCATATAAATCCACCTCAGGACGCTGTTCTAAACCCTCGTTTCTCTTCCGTTCGTTTGTTTTCCGAAATAGTACATGAGAAAACCCAATCGCTAAACGTCTTGCGCGAATCGCTAAATGCCATTGCTCGGATTCCCAGCGTTCCAAATCTAGGGTTATTGTGAAATTCCAATGTTGTCAGAGATCCATTGATGGAAGAAAGAAAGAAAGAAGTTTGCAGCAACAGATGGAAACGCGGCAAAAAGTAAAGGATTTCCGGCAGATGGATGAACGATTTCAAGGGATTTCGCTCCTTTTACTCCTACACCAGTCAAAGAAAACAGAGCAAAAAGAAGGGAGAGCAGCAAAACATCAAGCAATTGTTTGAGAGGGTGCCCAAAACCTCTGGTCGAAATTGACTCGAAGAAGTGTAAGGAAGAATGTTTTTTACTGAAATTATGCCTCTGCTCTTCGTTTTACCATGAGCCGACCTGAAGAGGCATTTTAGATTCCGTCTTTATTATGTTCATCAATGTTTTGGTCATCTGTTGATTCTCCTCACCTTATTCCGTCTAATATCATCTTTCACATTTCACTTGGGAATTTTCTTTTCATTTAACCTATGCCCTTGGGCATACTACTTTTGATCTGGTGGCATGTACTTGATTTCGTGCATAAATTAATTTCGCCCCACAAATGATCTGAATTAGGTCGAGGGGCTTTTGTTGTGAGTAAATTAAAAATGTCTGTAAATGGCTTTGCTCAATTAGTTATTGTTTTAGAAGAATTCAACCAATGATATTATTGGACTTTGGAGGCTTTTGTTAGTTTTGTCATAGGTCTTCAGTACTGGTTATTTTTATGGATTGATTTGTTCATGTACTTCTTGAAGTTGGTATTCTTGCACTTTGGATTTTTGTTGTGCGACTGTTCTTGATATTGTATTTGTCTTTGTTTGACATTGTAGAAGGTGCACAACCATGATCTATGCTGCAAATCTGTGGACTTGAATTATTTGATGTGCATATGTTTTCATATGTATGAACAAGTTTTGGAATTCGTTACAAATGTTTTACTTCTAAGTTTGTAAACGTTACATGTGTGTTGTTCTTCTAAACTGTAGTGATTTTGAGCGTGGCAGGTCCACTTGAAGAATTGATTAGAGCAGGTGGAAAATCAAGCGGTATTTAGTTAGGTGGGTAACTGCTTGTGAAGGATTTAGAGGGAAGAAACTCTTTTGTTGGAAGGTATTGTGTTGATGGGATATAGCCCATATCTATGCAAGGCAGCGTGGGTCTTGAAGTTATGAATTCAACAAATCAAGATGTGAATTGGAAGGCGATGACAAAAGGAAGGCGATCTAAGAAGCCTGCCGCTAATAGCTTTAATGGCATTTCTAAAGTTGGCAATTCAATTAGCCCCAATAGGGTAGGAGATTTTTTCCGGATCTGATTCTGACAATAAATTTAATCGTATATTGATCATCTAACTTTTTGTTTATCCGAACAAGCCTTTCAATTACTAATGTTCTTTATCTTTTTTGGCGCAGTTTAATGAAGCTGCTTGTGGGCAATCAACATCTGGTAAGTCGGAAAGTATTCCAATCAAGAAAAGGAGGCCTTTACTTCAGACTCCGTTTAACCGTCAAGTCTCTAGATCCCAATTGGCACGCCGTCCATTCTCCGAAGATCATGACCAAATTCTGTTTTCTAGCTGTTCTTCAGGCAAGGCGACGTCCACCTGGCAAACAAGAGATATTAATTCAGAAAAAGCGGGATTTGGTGAAGGGTTTGACCATATACTTCTCTGTGAACAAGCAAAACGTCAATATAATGAAGTAGAGGACTTCTCTGGTATTGAACTGCTGGCAGCTGCTGCTAGCATGGATGAGGAGGAACTTCATAATGTCAAGGAGGGTCTCGTTGCTGGAGATGATCCTTTAGTATCAAAAATCTCAGATACATTAAGTTCTGCAGCACAAACAGAGCCACCTGTAAGCAGTAACAAGTCAGAGAATTCCTCTAGTAAAATGTTTGTGTATGACGGCAGTGTTACATGCTGCGACCCTGCTGCAGTTCCTGATAGTTCACAGAAAAATGCAGTAGATGGCGCTGTACTGAAGGTAAACAGACAGCATTGGGATCTAAATACTCTAATGGACGCTTGGGATGACCCATACAATGATTCACTTGCTGGAAACACCTCAAAGAATGTTGATGAAGGCATGCATATGGAAGATGGACATAAGGTTTTGATTGATCCAGTTAATGCAGGAGCTGTTGCCACTGATCTGAAAATGCAAGAGCATAATGCTTCAACAGTTTTAACAGACACAACTTGCGTTGAGCTGTCCAACCTTGTCAAATATTTTCCAGATCCATCAAATGTCTCTGGAAAAGATGATGTGACATCTAATCCAGTTACTCATGAAAGTGCTGATCGGAGGATTCTACCAGACCAAATTTTAAGCAGTGATGCCCACAAAGATACATTGAATAAACTTCTGAAAATGAATGCTAGTATGTCTGCAGATGGGTTAATGCTTAAGGAAACTCTCAGTAGTAGTCCACCCAGCACAGCAACTGTAATTAAGTCTGAGGATTGTTCCAGTAATTTGATTAACACTGAGAGTGCTAGTGTTTCTGAAAGTATTGAGGCAGAGATTCAAAATGTGAATGCGCATGATATGCTTGCCACTGGAGTATCTAAAACTGCACTTGATGTCGATTCCAAAGACATTAGGGGTTCCGAGGAGCATGTGTCACCTGGTAAATCACCTCGTAGAATGTTATTTTTATTTATGGAGCGTCTGATATTTTTATTCCAGAACCCATTGTTATATAACAATTGTTTTTGTTCTCCTAATAATGATATATATTATTTCTTGTGGCAGGCACCTTTGTTCAAGATGTTCAGCCTCTCACAACTTATCCAAAGAATGATGGAACTCTTATTCCTGATTCTAAAATGGCTGAACTTGAGGGCTTACAGTCTGTTGAACTTATTGTCACGCAAGAAGATGCTAGCTTTCCTAATGAGGGATTACAGGGGATTACCATAGAGGACTCATGCAAAAGCTCCAGTGCTGCACCACAATTTGATCGTCCGTCTTCTTCAGTTGGAAAAATTGAAAGCACTGCTGATACCCAACAGGATTCAGATGTTTCTCCGGATAACCATTTTGATGGGATTACTGGAATTGAATTGGCTAGGAGGTTTGAGGAAAATTATGATTCTTCATACGAGGATGGGGAGTTGAGGGCTTCATATTCGTTTTCCTGGGAGGATAATGAGTTGGAAAATGAGTGTGTGGACTATGAATCAGATGGAAGGAATGAAGATGGTCCAAATGGTACTGAGTACCGTGTGGTGGAGATTGTTGAAAATGTTTCTCAGGGTTCTCGGGGCACCCAAAGACGAATTTCATGTATGGAAAGATTACCCATATGCAGTGAGAGCAAGACTGGTCCTGTTAGACATTCCCTGAGGAAATATTTTGCCAAAGATGACTCTTATGAGGAGAGAGCTGGAAAGGGGTCAAATGCTGGATCTGGTACTACAGTAGAGCAGTCCATGGACATGGATATAGATGAAAATGATGATATAATGAAACGAAGACAATTGACTGATAGAAGGGAGAATGTTGATATTAAAATGGCACAAATGGATGAATATACGTTTAAGACGGCCAGGGGAAAGCTTCAATCCCGCATTGAAGGGCGATCATCGTGGGATGTCAATTATGGAAAGGATGTCTTCTATGCCCAGCCTTACAGGTATCTCATATTTTCTGTTCCTTAACAGTTGTGCTTTGTTTGGAATTGTTTCTATCATATTTAGTTCACATTATATGAGTCTCTGTTTTATGCTTCAGGCCTCGTAGGCTTGCATTTTCATACTCTCGCCCTGAGAGGGAAATGAGTCCAGAGAAACATGCGGTCAGATATAGACCAGCCACTCATGTTGAAAGAGGAGGAGATCGTAATGGTGCATCATGGGGAACAAGGCGGAGATATACCTTGAATTATCAGGCATCTGAGAGCCGTATCTACACCAGGCCAAGAAGCATAAATAGGGACTTGGACAAGATTAGTGGTATGGACGTTCATGAACCAAGGCAAACTGCTAATTATTTTGCGAAATGTCATAGGCCCATGATGAGATCGCCTTCTGAGAGGGATGATTATTATGGTGTGCGGAAAAGAATGCCCCTTTCACGAGGGGTCAGCTGCTACAGAAGCAGGGGGCATTATTCACAGCGCAGTGATCGCGAATCCAGGGAGGAGTTAGAGCCTCTACCTGATGACACCATAGCACCTGTTCGCTTTTCAAGATACATATCAAGACGCGACAGAAACTTTTCTCCTGGTTCTGGTAGAACTCCTCACATGCCTTTACCTCGCAGGAAATCACGATCCCGAACACGCTCCCCGGGGCCATGGCGTCCCAACAGGGAACGGGTCTTGAGCATTAGGCGGCACAGCAGGTCTCCAGATTTCAGGCCCGAGCCTCGGATGGAGAGAATGAGAATGCCCTTTCAGAAACCTACTTTTGCTCCTGATTATGGGGAGGATTACATATCTCCATCAAGAGGCCGCATTTCCCCACAGCGCAACCACCCTCGTTGGGTTGAGGACCAACCTTTTCCAGATAACCATGTAAGGCGAAGACGATCACCAGGGAGATTGTTCAAGCGAACACAAAGATTTGATTCTATTGGTTCTTCTGGACAACCGAAATCAGATGAGTACTTCAGGCCCATGCTTCGCCCTGGAAGATTCTCCTTCAAGCCTAATGGTATTTATCGGGATTATAAATTCGACAACAGCTATGATGACAGGAGGGGCGGAGATGGCAGCAACACAATGCATCATTATCGTGGACGACTGAATTCTGATGATGGTGCAAATATCAGGAGGTTTCGCCACAATGCAGCTGCAGCGGCTGATGATGAAGACGACAAAGATGGCAATTTTGAGACCAGCAGCATGAACAAGAAGGATGATCCCCCTCAAGTAGCCGACGTTCCTCCTCAGCAGACTCAGGTCGATGGAGAGGACAAAAGATCGTTCATAATCTGAACTCTAAGCCCTCTCGCCTCCATTAGACGTAGATTATGAAGAAGATGCGCGTCGACGTGGCTCGTTTCCATTGGGAACCTTTTGTTCGATGCCTCCTTCAATTGTAGGTAGCAGCAGCTCCATACTCTTGGGACTTTGCCACCCCCCCAAACCAGCTAGTCATCTTCTCCTAAAGTTTTTATTTTGCTTCTTACTATTACTTTCCTATCTCTTTTTTTTTCCTTCTTAAATATTTTGCAAAAGGCCTTGTTTTAACCTCAAGAGTTTGGCCATGATGCTTTATTGCTTCTTCCCCCTTCCCTCCTTGGTGGATTTTTATTGTATATCTGTTTTGAAGAAAAAAGATCCTCAGTGCCAATGCCTTTTGTTTTTGAAGTGACTGACTTGTGTATTTGGCAGTGTAGAAACATAAACCTCTTTGAAGTTTTTTCTTCTTCCGGTGGACTAATTACCTAAAGTAAAAATAACCTCTTACAAGATTTTTTTTACACCCCATCTTTGTACTTATTATTTTTTTAATGATGATAATAGTTCATGTTGTGAGGAGACAGTCATTCGTCAAGTTTACATCATGTGCAGTGTCATGTCCTTTATAAATATTCATGGGGCCACTTAATATTGACTTTGATCACATGATGTGTGTATTGGAATTATTTGGGAATTTGGCCCACCACCATAGATGAAGATAAGCTTTGTGCAATAATGGAACGACTTAAGGAAACAAAGAGGAATAATTACAGCTGAGCACAATACTTAGGACTTAGCTTGAAAGCAATAATAGCAGGAAAATCTATTCCTTTACAAATTGTTGTAGGAATAATTATTTTGCTATAGCCGATGGGGACCGAACAATAATACAATACGGAGGGAGTATACTCCACTATTAAGGGTGAGAAAATGTTTGCTCTTTAAACACTGATTTGTATTTTTTTCCTCTACTATTTTCATTATATTTTGACATACCAGAAAAGTGTTTGGTAATAAAGCAAAGCACAGACTGTGGTGGCATATTCTTTGTTACATTTGGAATGAAGACATGCGCTAGTTGGAGACGCCCGTGATATAGAAGATCTTTGCCTACTTTAATAATGATTATACTTTGCGCATGTACCACTTTTAATTATATACTACCTCCGTCTCAACATATTTGTTACGGATGGTTTTTTTTGCAATTTTCACTGTTTAACTTTGATTCAAATTTTTAGTATAGCTATATAAGAAAAAAACATAGTCAAGTGAGATCTTGTTAGATTCGTCTAATCTTATAGTTTTAGTATAATTTTTATAATTTCCGTTGAAAATGTATTTCGGCATGCGTGTTGAAGGCCAATGTAACAAAAACAATGAGACGGATGAAGTATATATATATATATATATATCTTAATTATTTAGATATACAACTGTGAGTGTAACCCATAATAAATAGTTACATCATTTTCTTTGAAAAACGAATGCAAGTTTGAATTATCAAAACAATTGCTTTTCAAAAAAAAAATTATCAAAACAATTGACTTCTAACACTAGTAATAAATGTGCATATTATTCTCAACAATATCTTTCCCCCCTCAGCTGGAAAATTTACGAATAAGACGCTTTGTTTATTTTATTTTCAAGAAGAGATTGAACATGGAAGTGTTCATGGGATTTCTTAAAATATCTTCATTATTTACGACAAAGAAATGTTTGGAACTTACCCCATAATTTTCTTAATTCTAACCTTTCTTGTAGGTGTTACAAATTCAAATTATTTTGAGTGTATACTTAATTAGTTATCGAATGCCCAATTAGTAGAGAGAAAAACATTAAGGGATGGAAGTACGCTTTTCAAAATTAGAAGGGGCGCCGACAATTTTGCCAAAGTAGGGACATGTCAGAAATTACCCCATTTAATTTAATGACACCAGTAATTTCTTGATGATAATCTTGTTTGTAAAATGATTAGTGAAAGGATTATCACACAAACCCCATTGTTTACAGTCAAACTGCACTTGTCTGCACATAACAATGTGGTAATAATTACTGTATTTAAATTTCGGCAAAGTACCTACTTTGCTCAAGATACTGTAATTTGTACTCTTTCCAATACTGGCAATCTTGATGGACATCCAAACAACTGAAACAAGCACTGCCTAGTTTCCAGAAAATTAACCAATCATCCACACATCATATCAAACAAAATGAGGAATTTGGGGAAGTGCCATTTAATGTCCATTAAAAATCTGCACATGCTTGGGTGATGGCTGAATCTGATGCTTCTTCAGAAAACCCTCTTTAGTGTTTTCCCTGTTTCAGCAACAGTTTGGCGGACTTCCATAAAAACCCCAGTTAATCAATAGCTTTAAACTGGTAAACCCTAATTTCCAATCAAAGCCTTGCCACTTTATCTTCTTTTGAATACAAACTTTTTCAAGAGCTAGCTCCAGCCAAGATTTTGCTTCTTTGAGGTATGAATGGTGAATCCTTTCTTTTGATTCAAAGTTCAAACCCTCTTTCATTATTATCTTTTTTTTTTCTTTTTGCTACAGTTTTTAGCTGTTAGTGTACAATTCCTTCAAGATTTTGTCACTTTCTAGGAATTCTTGTTCAAAGCTTCGCTTTTAATACCTCCCACTCAGAGATGCTCACTTCTTCCTTCCCCTTTTGAGAAATCCTCGAAAAATTGAGCACTTATGGAACCAAAATCCCTTCTCTTTTGGCTCCCAATCTTTGCTTTATCCGTATTTTCATCTGCGTTCACCCCACAAGATAATTACCTCCTCAACTGTGGATCGAGTAACAGAACAGTGGCGATTGATAGCAGGCACTTTGTTGAGGATTCGCCTTTTCTATCAGGTAAATCAGTCTCCGTCACTAATCTGAACAGATCTTCCAATTCTTCCGCACTTTACACCACAGCTAGAGTTTTCTCCTCTGCTTCAAGCTACGTTTTCAATATCAAGAGTGTTGGGATCCATTTGCTGCGTTTGCACTTCTCTCCCTTCAGTTCCGGAAATTATGATCTGAGGAATGGGAAATTTGGCGTCTTGGTTAATAACGTTTACCTATTGAGCAATTTCGGTGTTAATTTTACTGTTGTTAAAGAGTTCTTCTTGAACGTGGACAAAGATGAGCTCGAGGTTAGGTTCATGCCTGTTAGTTATTCTAGCTTCGCTTATGTGAATGCAATTGAGGTGTTTTCGGCCCCCAACGATTTCTTCATCGATGCCGGTGGGATTGCGCTGATTAGCTCCGATGGAATCAAGGAATTCAAGCAAAATGTTACATCCCAGGTTTTGGAAACTGTTCATCGGATTAATGTCGGGGGTCCGAGGTTAACGCCCTTCAATGACACGCTCTGGAGGACCTGGATTCCAGATGAGGATTTTCTCGTCGTGAAATCTGCTGCCAGGGTTGCTACGACGACCGATCCCCCGAATTACCAACCGGGTGGCGCGACGAGGGAGATTGCGCCGGATCATGTGTATATGACAGCACAGGAAATGAATCTGGAGAATAAAGTCTTCACCACCAATTTCAACATAACATGGAACTTCCCAGTGAACCCTAGCGATTCAGTGCACTTACTCCGGCTGCATTTCTGTGACATTATCAGCTCCGCCGTCAACACCTTGTACTTCAATATATACATAAATGAGGTCACTGCATACAAGGATTTCGATCTGTCCGTGCTCACGTTTCATCAGCTGGCGACGCCCTATTACATCGATTTCATTGTGGAGAACGGTATGAATTCCGGTGTCGTTTCGATCAGCGTTGGCCCTGCCGACCTGAGCATTACTTCGAGGAAGAACGCCTTGCTCAATGGGGTCGAGATCATGAGAATAGTGAATTTTGCATCGTCGCCAACGATGCCTAAGAAGAGAAGCACATGGATAGTGGCGGGTTCTGTAGTTGGAGGATTTCTTATCCTGAGTTTTGCTCTGGTGGGAATTGTGGCCGTTCTCAAATGCAGGAAGAAGAAGAAACCGAAACCTCAACAGAGACGAACTGAAAGCGCCGGGTGGACTTCTTTGCGAGTTCTTGGTGTTGGTGGTAGCTCCCAGGCCACCATTTCTGAAGGCGCCGCGCTTGCCTCTCCCGGTCCTTACGGATACTATGATCTGAAAATCCCCTTTGCTGATATACAGACGGCTACCAACAACTTTGACAAGAGTCTGATAGTTGGCTCGGGCGGATTTGGGATGGTATACAAAGGGATTCTGAAGGAGAACATAAAAGTTGCTGTTAAGCGGGGCGTGCCTGGTTCCAGGCAGGGACTCCCAGAGTTTCAAACGGAGATCACCGTGCTGTCAAAGATTCGCCACCGGCATCTTGTTTCGCTTGTAGGCTATTGCGAGGAGCAGTCGGAGATGCTGCTCGTTTATGAGTACATGGAGAAGGGGCCGTTGAGACACCATTTGTACGGTACGGATTTGCCATCTCTATCGTGGAAGCAACGCCTCGAGATATGCATTGGTGCGGCCAGAGGTCTTCACTACCTTCACACAGGCTCTGCTCAAGGGATCATCCACCGCGACATCAAATCGACCAACATTTTGCTCGATGAGAATTGCATCGCTAAGGTTGCTGATTTCGGCCTCTCAAAGTCCGGTCCGTGTCTGGACGAGAGCCATGTGAGCACCGGCGTGAAGGGCAGCTTCGGATACCTTGATCCCGAGTATTTCAGGCGCCAGCAACTTACCGATAAGTCGGATGTTTATTCATTCGGGGTCGTGCTCTGCGAGGTTTTGTGTGCTAGACCGGCTGTCGATCCCTTGCTGGAAAGGGAGCAGGTGAATCTAGCAGAATGGGCCATGGAATGGCAGAAGAAAGGGATGATCGAGCAAATTATCGATCCTCGCATCCTGGACGAGATCAAACCGACCGCCTTGAAGAAATACGGCGAAACTGCTGAGAAATGCCTGGCGGAGTACGGCGTGGACAGGCCTACCATGGGGGATGTATTGTGGAATCTGGAATATGCTTATCAGCTCCAAACTAATGAAAGGCAAACAGAGAGTAACGGTGCTGGTGATGATCCTGCAGCAGCACCTGTGGTCATCCCGGTAGCTCCTTCGGACATTGGCGATAGTGGTGATACTTCGGACATATCCACGACCCGAGTTTTCTCCCAGCTGTTGAACAATGAAGGTCGATAGTCGATAGATAGATACAGCCCGAATCAATGTAGCAAATGAGGTTCTTCTGATCAATCAATCAATCCCAGGAAGCTATATGGTCTTCTTGATAGGTATTCAAAGCCTGCTTGTTGCTATTTCTTTTATACCTGTATCATATACTAGTATTGATATTGTGAAGGTTTTCTGAGCTCCATTATACATGAAAAATGTATACATATAGTATGTTGAAAGCATAAGCATTGAATTATTACTTGTTTCTTGTCTTCTCTAGATATCAATCTCCTTACATTATTGCTTCAACCTTTTCCTGCTTTTGTTCCTTCATTTGGCTTATGGAAAGATGGATCTTTTCTCAATGAATTCATGATTTTGGTGTACTTCAGGGGGTTTGTGAGGGTTTGAGAAATCGGGATTCATTTTGTGATGCACTTCTCAAAATTCTTATACTATATTAATAAAAATAATAAAAAGGCTTTGATTTGGGTTGATTGTATGATGATTATTTCATTATGAATGTATTTGTATAGATAGGCGGACGGGATGTGACATACATATATGTATAGATCAAGGCAAAGCCATTGATGTGTGAAAATGGCAATGTGATTCGCAGAAGATCCGACAATGAAGGAAGCGAAAATAAATACTACCAATTACTTTAGGTTTTACAAACAAATTGATTTCATAGTCCTTAACTTTAAATTTCCTGACGTGAGAATTGAGAAATACTAGTTCAACCAGATTGCACATTATCAGTATTGCAATTCAATTAGGAAAATAAAAACAATCGAGATTAGGGTTTTGAAATGCCGAATTGTTGGAACGGCTATTAATCATAATTTTGATTGACGATGATGGCGGCGGCGACGGAGGTGATTCTCCATGTGTACGACGTCACGAACAGCGATGACGAAGGAACGAACAACACAATTTTGCAGATCAACAGGTTCTTCAAGGATGGGATCGGCCTCGGGGGTATTTTCCACAGCGCGATTCAGGTTTCTGAAACTCTTCCCTTTTCCTGACGAAATTGTTGCCTACAACCTTCCATGATTCTGTGGATGAAATCTAGGATTAGCATTTTATTCCCCGATGTGGCTCTGGCCTTTGTGAATTTTGAGAGAACTCGAGCAATGGAGAAAACTTCTGTATTGCATTTTCAACTGAAAACTGTTACAACATTCCAATACAAGACGAAGAAGGATAAATACAATCTGGACTAAACCAATGGGCCAAACTAACAAAACAATACAAAGGCCCATAGTACTAAAACAAAACTGAAAAAGGCCCAAGGCCCATTAGCCGATTCCACTACATTCTTCTTCTTCAGGAACAGCTGCAGAGACCTTCTTCTTCTTCTTGGTTGAGATGCCACTACATTCAATAGCCTTCCATTCCAACAGTGTCGGGGATTTGAATATTTCTGTGGTTTGTTTCGATTTCTGGTATTGACAGAGTATTCATGCTTAGAATCTGAACCCCCTTTGTGGCATTGCTGGGAAGTTACCTTTCTTTATTTGGAGGTGAAACTGGCTTGAAATTGCATTTTTTTTGGCTATGATGTTTTTGCTCAATTGTTAAAGATTTGGTTCTTAGGTGTCTTGTGCTACTACTACTCTTGTTGCAGTAGAGAAACTGTCGCCATGGCTTCACATTCTCTGGTATATTAAATGATTTTCATGCGGACTAGTGACTATAGAACCCCCGTCTTTAGATGTGTTTGATAATTTGTCTTGCAGTAGTGAATTTCGCATGTCTATTGAAACACAATGACTTATAATTTGGTTGTTTTCTTATGTTTTCTGAATGATAAACAATCATGAAACGCCTTCCCTTGATACATATTCCACAAATAGTTAACCATTTGTAGGATGAAGTTGGTTCTGGTGAATTTATGGCAAGAAATGAGGCAGGGGAATTCCTTCGAAGTTGGACAATGCCCCCTTAATAAGTTTCTCAATACTTATTTGCACTGGATGGAAGGACTCGCACATTGAAGTTGCGATATAGCTCTTTACATTTCACATTCTCAACAGGTTTATGGAGATGCAGAATGGTCGTTTGGATTCTGTGGAAAGGGCACTGGAGTTTTCAGCTATCCTCCGAAAAAAAATCCAATGTATACATACCGCGAAAGCATTGTGCTCGGAACAATTTCCCTTTCCAAGTCCAAGGTTAATCAGATTCTGAGGGAACTGTCTTGTGAGTGGCCTGGTCATTCGTATGATTTGCTAAAGAAGAACTGCAATCATTTCTGTGACGAATTCTGTGAAAGACTAGGTGTCCCAAAGCTTCCAGGTAATTTCAGTGCTGCTATACCTTTTTTTTTTATCTTGTATAGCCGTTTACAAATTATTGAAAATGCTGATTCTTTCGTTTGGTTGAATCATAATAATTACATAGCGATTTTATATGACTGTAATTTGTCGTGTGAATTTTTCAGTTTTTTTAGGATACTCTCAATCTTTTGATTACTCCGTTTGATATCCTTTTTCTTGGGCAATATTAGCTTGTTACTGTCAGAGAAATGTAATTTTGCTTAGGGCGATTTCTTTAAGCATTTTATCTTTCGCAACAGGTTGGGTGAACAGGTTTGCATATGCTGCTGAAATGGCTGGAAATGCTTCCGACAAAGTAGGTTTCTGCTCAAGTTGTTCAATTTTCTTGTGGATTGGTTTTTCAATTTTACGACTCTGCACTGCCTCAGCATAAATGGAAGGGAATGGATGATATGAAAAACCTCATGGGAATAATTATTTCATGATTTCCAGTTCGTAGCATAATTGAATAATGTACCGAGCGTGTGATCAATAACTGATTCGGGTTTTTTTTTTATTTAATTTTTATGTTTTTTTTTGTACAGTTGAGGCAAGCTACAGCTGAAATTCTATCAGCAAGCAGAGTGGCATATCAGTTTCTAGCAGGAGTTACACCCGATGAATCAGCTGCAGCTCGACGTGCAGATTCTATGGGAAAGTCCAACGGTGGAAGCTCTGGATGCTGCCAAGCTACTTGGTCGAATAACATTATTACACCGGGCGTAAAACCATCAAATAGCTCAAAAGTTGAAATTCTGGATGAGAAAGATGCACAAGCACCTTCAATGTCCAAAGCTCAATATAACACCGGATACTAGCTACATTCTTGTGTCATCAGGTTATGGATGCATCTAATTAATAATCTATTTGTTTGTGTGGAATAAATACGAAGGCAGTTGTAAAAGGTAAAATTTGATAGATAACAAATGTTAATACAGTATAGTTGAATCTCTTGGATACTGTTCCATTCCACTTATTTACCTAAAAATATATCACCAATTGTATTTATTGATTGATTGTTGAACAAAATCGCCAATGCTACTTTAATTTATATATCCATGCATTTTCCTTTTCATCTTTGTTGCATAACAAGATGCTAATATGACATATCGATAAAACCAATCAAATGAAGCTTTGGAATCTTATGGTATTATTGTCCATAGGTTGGTTGGTTATAAGTGAGTATTGAAATAGTGCAGTACTTGGAACGGCAATTGCATTGTGTTCTTGGATTGTTCAGATTTGAGTGAAATTCTGTTAGTCTGTACTTTAAGTGTCATTTTTATGGATACAATGATGTTTGAATTTAAAGTTTTAAAAGTATAGATTGTTAAATAAGTAACTTTAGTTGAAGAAAAGGGGCTGAACACCGAAATTTTACTAGATTAGGAACTAAAATGTTTATCATTGATTCCAGATTATAACCATATTTGAAGCAGAAAATTAACATAGCAAACACAACTAGCAGATATCAGATTCTTCAAACAATCAAAAACCAAGAATACTGAACGACATAAACAAGTTCAAATGTTAACAGACAAATACATTCTTCACCAAACAGGTGAACTCATACTTTTCAGACACAACACGCAGAAACAAGATTACCATTTCAAGACAAGAACATTCCCTCCTTCTAGTGCAAGAACAGGCCACACCTGACATCATATACTTTTCTCTCAACCCCTGAGCATTGGGTTGAATACATAAGCATCCATCCGAGTCTCATCGCCTATCTTAAGCGACGACACAGCCTGAGCAGCAAGATGACCGGGAGATAACCCGACCGTGCCCAAATCTCCCTCGCCAAAATATTGGCGGCACATCTCTCCACCATGAGGATCGTACGACACCATGAAGTTTGAATTTCCCCAGTGGTTCCACGCGTGCTCATATCCATTATTGTTAGGAACCCATTCTATTTTCCCAAGAGAGTAATTTGATAGATCCTGGTAAGGTTGAAATTGTCTTCCTCCTCCGAAGATAATGCCACTCCCCATGTTGCTACCACGTTCCAATGAGGCGGGACCTTCATCGTTGTATATTATGTCCCCCGAATCTTCATCAATTAGGACATGCAGAGCGACTGCCTCAGCTATCGCAGCTCCTTCTTTATCAAGCCTCTCCTGTTCTTCTTTCTTTTTCTGCTTCTTCTTTTCCAGCTCGGAGCACATGGCTGCAGATGCAGCCAACGCCTTCTCCAAGCGCCTCTTCTTCTTCTCAGCCTGTTTAATGCGATCAAACTCATCTTTCACTTGCTTCTTCTTGGCTTTCCTAACTCCAGATGTTAATTTAGTACCACCCTCCATAACGTACAGTTGCACTTAACTCTTAACACAACTCAGTGAACTTAATGAAAACCTTTAGTGTTCGCTCAATCAAATAAAAAGAAAAATAAACAAGAAAACCTTCCCTATTATGTATGAAATATCTCTATATCTTTCGTTTATGATTTTTGCTCAATTGAAAATGAAAACTAGGAAACAAGAAAAGAAAAAAAGGTTATAAATGTATATAGATTGTACGCCTAGTCTCCTACACCCACTCAGGTCTGAACGAGTATCTCATTTTCCGGACACTGCACTCCCAGAAAGAAATAACCGGAGATAGGAGAAGCGAAAACTGGTAAGAGCATGAAAAAACATCCATCATAGTCCCCTATATTGTATACCCCCAGTAAGAAACTATTTCTCAGGTGTCACAAGAACAACTAAATGATCTTGTAATCAGATAACTATCATTTCATAAAAAGACACAAACGGTGAGACAGCACTCCCTCCTGCAGTAAAGAAAAAACATATATACATCAAGACACAAGGTCGCACTAAACCACGAACAACAAAATGTACTGTGACTTTGCAAAAAAAGATCCATTGATTGAAGAAATTGCTAACAGAAAGGCATATCTAACAATATGATAACCCACCAATCAATAAAACATCAACAGATGAACTAGTGGATGTCAAGAAAGCCAGAAAGTTAGGAATCCTACAGACACTTAGCTACCATAATTTTATTTCAAAAATTGTACACATCTAATTAACATAATTAATTTGATTTCCAGTCAAAAGAAAAAAAATACTCTTACCAGGTAACTGTTGAAGACCCTAAAAATTGGTATGAATATGCAGTTCTAATTGAATTCTTGTAATCAAAACAAACTATATAATTCTGGAATTCGATATTGATTGAAGACTATAAGTTAGAACAACCCCTCAATTTCAATATTCCATTTCGATGTAGGAAAACATAAATTTAGACAAAGGAAACGTTACCAATTGATTCGATTCCATTGTTTCTTATGTCACTGTAAATAAGAGCATACCAATATACCCCAAAATTCAGATCCCTCGAAAGGGCCTAAGTTTTCATACGACAGACAAGCAAAACACAGGTCTACGCAAGATCTATCAACTCAAACTTTAGATGTATTGGAAAAGAACCCAATAGTTCAATATCCACAAATCACCAATAACTAGACACGCGATCCACTTAACCCGGTTGCCAATATCCCAATTTCAACAAAGATAAATCCTTTTTATTCAATCTAAATGAATTGATCGGATTAGGAAACCCCATGTGAAAAAAAATTACAAATTCACACAGAAATCTACATAAAAACGTAAAATTAATAGAACAGCGATAGAGGCAAACCTGTTGAATCAAAAGATAAAGAAGGCCCCGACAACAGAGCGATCACAGAAAGAAATCAAAACGGGAGACACCACAGAATTGTGTCTGTAGTGTGGATCTGCAATAAGTGCCCTGTGCTGAACGTGTGTGCGTTAGAAGGGAAGGAAAAGAATCGCATAAAATTAAAAATAAACTGATGAGATCACAATTCACATGAGTTTGCCGATTTGAGGATACGGGGATGAGTATTGAGTAGGAGAAGAAAGGGCATTATTGGAAAGTTCTACGAACCTATCCATCCACGTGTCGGTTGGTGGGGGCTTCCGGGATTCCGATGATGAAGTTTCAGCCATTGATCCGTGTTTCCTAATTGCTGAGGATTCAAGAAACCGAACATCACAGTCAGTCACAGCAATTGTCAAAGGCACGCATATGGCTATGGCTATGTTCTTCAGGCCTTGGTCATGGATATGTCCACTTTAGGCACATTTTATTTAATACGACCAACACATTATTAATGGGGTTGGAAAACAATGCACTTATGCACAAGGCAATTACCGGCAGATGCTGCAGAAAGAATTTGGGGGCATAAATTAAACTAATTTACGTATATCTGCACAGAAACTAATGGTCTTATAAAAGCCCTTTTCTTTGCCCCTTCAAGGCTCAAGCTTCACTAGTCACTACTTGTTTTTAAATGAAAACTTGATGATATTGTTGATTCTGAGAAATTGTAATAGGTGATTCTTGAATATATCCTTCAACAATCTAAATGATACTACTGGAGTAGTCAATGTAACAAAGTGAGAGACGAGGTATATAAGCTTTGAAATAAGGGACCCAAAGTGATATGGAGTATATGTTGGGCTAAAGTGCAAGGGGGAAGAGAAGAAGGGGCAAACCATAAATTTGGGTATAGTAGAAGTGAAATCTAAAACAAGGTACTGAAAAGAAATAAGTGGAATACATGAGGGGGCAGTTAGATAATTTGATTAAATTAAGGTGGCATAACTGAATATTGGCAAAATATAGTTTACCTTATGTCCTTAACCCTTTCGATTCAACCTGATGATATTTCCACTGAGATTGGATATCCGCTGTTCGTCAGTAGCTTTCCACTTCAGCACCGTCGGCGATTCGCCGATCTCCGCTGATCGTTTTTCAGATTTCGTTGATAAACGTCCATTGCCTGCCGCTTGTTTCACGAGGCTACGGCGAGAAGGCAATGATTTCTCTCCACGCCATCGCTAAACCCTCACCCTTTTACTGCCGCACGAAGAAACCCCCCAAAACCCTAGCCGCCCCAATCCAATCTGTCCTCCAGTACAACCGCAAGCCGCAGCTCGCCGGAGAGACGCCGCGGGTGGTGGTCATCACCTCCGGAAAGGGCGGCGTCGGCAAGACAACCACCACCGCCAACATTGGCCTCTCCCTCGCCCGATTTGGCTTCTCCGCCGTCGCCATTGACGCCGACGTTGGGCTCCGAAACCTTGACCTCCTCCTCGGCCTCGAGAATCGCGTCAACTACACCGTCGTGGAGGTGCTCAACGGCGATTGCCGCCTCGACCAGGCACTGGTTCGGGACAAGCGGTGGTCTAATTTTGAGCTCCTCTGCATCTCAAAACCCCGATCGAAGCTCCCCCTAGGGTTCGGCGGAAAGGCCCTAACTTGGCTTGTCGAAGCCCTCAAGAACCGGGACGAAGGACCCCCGGATTTCATCTTAATTGATTGCCCTGCCGGTATCGATGCCGGTTTCATTACGGCCATCACGCCGGCCAATGAGGCAGTTCTGGTGACGACGCCAGACATCACGAGCCTCCGGGATGCGGATAGGGTGACAGGGCTGTTGGAATGCGATGGAATCCGGGATATCAAGATGATAGTGAATAGAGTACGGACGGACATGATCAAAGGGGAGGATATGATGTCGGTGTTGGATGTGCAGGAAATGCTGGGGCTGCCTTTGTTGGGTGTGATCCCCGAGGATTCGGAGGTGATCAGGAGCACGAATAGAGGGTATCCGCTGGTTCTGAATAAGCCGCCTGCATTGGCTGGATTGGCATTCGAGCAGGCAGCGTGGAGGCTGGCTGAGCAGGATAGTATGAAGGCGGTGATGGTGGAAGAGGAGCCAAAGAAACGTGGGTTTTTCTCATTCTTTGGAAGGTAGAGTTGTGAGAATGCTCGGCCGGGCAGTAATTTGTACAGTGGGAACTGGGAAGTGAAGGTATCGCATTGTTTCCTGCTTTGTTTTGTTTAATGTTTTTGGTAGAGAATTTTGTTTGGTTTGATTTGGTTTGGTTTGTGATTCATGGTTTAGGTACTTTTAGTTGTGATCAATGTGGTGAAAGTATTAGTGTGCTTAGAAGCAAACATTCTTCTTGGATGGTTATTTGTGCTAGTGTGAATTCGTCTTGCATTTTACCTGAATTGTACATGTGGTCTTGAAATAGATCAGGTATTTCAATCCATTGTCCTTGAAATACATCCAACTGGGAGTTTATGAGCTAGGAAACGAACAGAGCCTAGTTAGAATAATTTATGATATTCCAACCAGCATAGGTACAAGAATGTCCCAAAACCTTGTAGTAGTATTTTCAATGCCGCATGGCTATGGGCATAGCAAGATACTTTTCACTGATATGCCAGGATGACTGACTATTTGGCTTATCTGGAAGCATAAAATGTAATATTTCATCAATCCTGATATGAGTCAATCATTGCCTTGGTAAGATTTTCTAGCATTGAGATTTGAGAGACCTCTTTAGTTAGGACTGGATTTGCTGAGGCGGCACCAGTTTACACCGGTGAATGATGAAGAAACAGGAAGACGATTCAAATATAAGCAATCTTGTTAAACGAAGCTGGGTTGCAAGTAGAAAGGGAACAAAATTCCTCTAAAGGCGTCAAAAGAAGCACCACGCCGGCTGGCTTGCAAGCTGATATAGGTGATGGGTCCGTTGTCATGACTCATGATAAGAGAAGAAACCAGCACGACGCAACTTTCAACAAGCAGCGAAAGGGGAAAATGCTGATAGGCAGTGTACAACAATCCCAAATGCCAAAGCCAGAGATTTTAGATGTTGAAAAACAGGGTATACACTACCAAGGTTTTAAATATCAGTTTCGGGTATCTATATCGGATATATAAATTTAGGAAAATTTCAAAAATATTTGAAATTTCGGGAGAAATTTCGGAGATATTTGTAATTTTTTTAGAAAACTAATTCGAGTTTATGAGATGATGAAAATGAAGATATTTCAAAATTCTTCATCTCTATTGTTATACAAATTAGTAATATGCTAACAATACTCATTTAATAATATAATATGCTAGTAATATTATTGATATTATGCACTATGTTGATTGATAAGACACTTAAAATTGATAAACAAGTCAATTGGATGACATCATCAATATGGGTTGAAACATAAATTTTAATTTTAAATTTTTTTTAAAAAAATATATTTTTAAAATTTAGGGAAAAAAATTTTAAAAAAAATTTCGGGAAATTTCGGTCAAATTTTGGATTTCGGGCAAAATTTCGATAGAAATTTCGATAGAAATTTTGCAAAAAAAATATTGCATGTAAAATTTCGCTTCGGGGTGTCCTGAAATCCGAAATTTCAAAATTTCGAAAATTTCGGGGATATTTAAAACAATGTACACTACACCTGAGATAGACGCGATTCGGTAAATTAGTGTCCAGACCCTTTTTAAAATTTTTTTAGGCCCCCATTCCAATTTTATTACACTTTGTACTCCATTACATGTTTGCCTTGGTTTACCACGTTATTTGTATGTGCCTTACCTAGATACTATATAGTATTTACCAGGTTAATGATATGTAGTTTACCACTGTATTAGTATGTGCTTTACCATAGCTACCATATATTAGTACTTACTAAGTTATCGGTACGTGGTTTACCACAAATACCATATGATATTTACCAAGTTTTTGGTATGTAATTTACCACAAATACCTTATGGTGTTTACCAAATTATTCCACATATACCATATGGTATTTACCAAGTCTTGGTATGTGCTTTACCACAAATATCTTATTGTGCTTACCGGGTTATTGGTATGCGCTTTACCACAAATATCTTATGATGTTTACAAAGTTATTCCACATATACCATTTGTGCTTTACCAAGTTTTTAGTATGTGCTTTACAAGTTTTTGGTATGTGATTTACCAAGTTATTACATAGGACCTAAAACACAATATTTGAAATGGAGGAGTTTTGACTCTTATAATATTTTGTCCATGGGTACCGGGCCCTAGTTTTTCCATAGAGATTAGAGATACCTGAGTTATCCAACAGAATTGGATCTATTGTTGTCCAAGACATTTAAACTTCAACTTCAATTCTTTTTCTTTTGCCACTGTTCTTATGTCTGGGAGACTTTGAGATAAGATTGCGGCCATGAATGAAGTGAGAATCTTCAATTGATGTCGTAACTCGTAAGGTTCTCCAATTTTAATACAAGTAACAGGTACAAAAAGTAATGTTTCACCACTTCCGCATGAAGAAGCGACTCCAAAGAATTAAAGAAATTAGAGTCTGGCGGCACAACACTACGTACATACTCCCTCCATTTTTGAAATATTGAAATATTTGAAAATGGAGTACTGTTCACATACATACTTTAAATTAAAGTTTTATAATAGTTATACAAGTTAAAACATAGTTAAGTGGGATCTTGTTAGATTCGTCTCGTCGAGTAATTTTTAAATATCAAAATTTTAGAATTTTTACTTATACTGAACATGAATTATTAATGATTTAAAATGTGCATTGGACTGCGTGCACTATGGATCCAATTAAATTTTTAGAAAAAGGATGAAGTATTTGAAAAGACTATTCATGAATTACCTCTTTATTTACTGCCTATGTTTATATATATATATTTTTTTGAGGAGCAGTTAAAGGCCTGGAAATGAGTGGTGGGAGCCCATGCCCAGGGGCGGATCCAGGATCATTGTTTTGGTAGGTCAGTTTTAATAATTAATATAATTAATTTAAATATAATAATAATTATTATAAAAGTACTAAAACCGTTAAATTCAAAGCCACAGAAAACAAGAAATATCAAGTACTAATACATCAAAATAACTACAATTGTTCACGATGGGTTCGCATATTCTGGTATCGTTGTACAATAGCATCAATATTAACATTCGTAAACAAATCCCGTTCTATGAAAGTAACCAAACAATCATTTAATAATTGATCTCCCATGCAATTCCGCAATTTATTCTTCACCGTAGTCATTGCTGAAAAAGCTCGTTCCACTGTTGCCGTTGCCACGGGAAGAAGTAATACCAACTTCAAAAGCAAATACACTTTGGAATGGGTTTCATGTTTCTTCGTCTCAACAAGCTTGATGGAAAGCTCATTTAAATTCTTCAGATCCAAAAATCTCTCATCAGTTCGAATATCAACAATGCAATTCTCCAATGAATATTAAAAAACCATCAATTTCATTTCTGAAAATTCTTTAGGATAGAACTCCGCAAGTCTTCTCAATTTCTTTTTATCAAAAGAAGAAAATCGATTGTAGGGATGAAAGCAAGACATACAAATAAGTAATTCCTTACTTACCTCACTAAATCGGTTTTCAAGCTCTTGTAATTGTAGATCAATTACACTGAGAAAGACTTCTACTCGATAATGGTGAAGATTTGTCACTTGTGGGGACTTACTTCCACGATAGCATCTTCTCCCCAGAACAACATAATTTGCATCCATATCAAGAATCTCCACTTCATACTTGATCATAAATGATGTAACTTTTTCCAAGAGATCATTCCATCCATTATTCCTCAAATTTTGAAGATTTCTCTTTGTTACATCAACCATGGACATTGCATTTACTATGTCTTGTTCTTTCTTCTGCAAGGCCAAATTTAGCTTATTCGTAATTGCAAAAACAACCAACATCAAATGTGCCACAAAAATGAAGTCAAATGATATCATTAAATAGGTAAGTGACTTAGCTTTGTTTTTGTCATTCATGTCAGAAACTTCCCCAATGGCATCAAGTGACTCAAGAATTGTAGGATATAAATGAATCACATTTAAAATTGTTTTAAAATGTGATCCCCAACGAGTATCTCCGGGCTTACTTAATCCAAGTTCTTGATTTAGACCCATTCCAGATTCCAATTCCCCAGAAGATAATGCTTGCACAACAATCTCAGCTTGTTTTTCTCGAAGGAATTCTTTTCTTTTAGGTGAACCGCCCACAAAATTCAATAAAGGCCCGAGAACCTCACAGAAGAGCCAACTAACATCCTTATTTTTTTGAGCAAATGCACTAAGTGTCAATTGAAGTTGATGGGCAAAGCAATGAACATAATAGGCACTTGGCGATTCACTCAAAATTAAAGATTGTAGACCATTAATTGAGCCCCGCATGTTGCTAGCACCATCATAACCTTGACCTCGAATACTAGAGAGACTTAAAGAATGTTCCATAAGTAATGTCTCAATTGCAAGCTTCAAAGTCAAAGAAGTGGTATTACCTACATGCACAATACCAAGAAACCTCTCATGCACTTCACCTTTTTTATTAACATATCTCAAACAAAGTGCCATTTGCTCTTTATCAGAAATGTCTGCAGACTCATCAGCAAGAATGGAAAAAAATCCACCATCAAGTTCTTCAATAATTGCTTTGGTTGTCTCCTTTGCACAAGCATTGATTATGTCTTTTTGAATTGAAGGAGCAATCAATTGACAATTACGAGGAGCACTCTTCAAAACTACTTTATTATAATCAGAGTTATGAACCGAAAGTAGTTGCAAGAGTTCAAGAAAATTACCCTTGTTCAATGATGTTTCACTCTCATCATGACCACGAAAAGCCAACCCTTGAAGCAAAAGCCACTTTAAGCATTCAACGGATGCTTCTAGTCGTAAACGATAAGAACTTGTTGATTGCTCAGACTGTTTTGAGAAACTTGACAAAATTGAAGACTTTTGATTCTTGAAATCATTCAGTCTGCCCAAGTTGAACCCCACATTGCGATTTCAAGCTAATATATGTATTTGGGTGGTTTGTGTAGGTCTTTATTTGTCCTCACAGTGGTCCAAGTTGAACCCCAAATTTGGGAGAAAAACCCTCCAGACCTCACCCCCTCAAAATCAAAATTTTAACTTCTTTAATCCACCTAATATTTACAACAAAGGATCAAAATACTTCAACAATTAACAAGAATCTAAGTTATAACCATAAAGAACACAAAATCCCCAATTTTGAACCCCAAACCGTTGGTCTTTCATCCCTTTCTGCCAAATCCAAAAATTTTCACTAAACTAATTCCAAAGTAAGCATAATCATAACAAAGAACTTAGATACACAAGAATTTAAGCTAAAATAAACCAAAAAATAAAATCCCCAAAATCATCCCATTACCGATTTACCGTGGCACCCCCAACCCAAGAAACTTTAAACTCAACTAAGAATAACTCAAGAACTCACCTAAAATTCTTGAAATAGCTTGCCTACGGATAACGAATGATTTCCCGAACATCATTCAAGAGAGCTACTCGGATACTCAGATGCGACAACCCCGCCTTTGTCTTGCCTCTTTCTTGATCTGTGCTATTACGAAACTCATACAACAATCTAAAAGTTTGAGGTAAGTGGTTAAAATTAAGGTGGGCTGGTGGAGTTCATGGGCCATCTACCATTGGGCTGGGCTGAACTAATTTTTTTTTTTTTTGGAAATGTATGGTGGGTCAATTGACCCACCTTGAACAGAGCCACATCCGCCCCTGCCCATGCCATATAAATTACAAAGGGAGCCTATGTTTATAATTAATGCTTTTGTTGAAACAATTTATTTTATTTTCTGGTACTAAAAAAGAATAACACAAAACATTTTCCACAAAACAAAAAGAATAAAAAGAAAGGTGAAATAAACGGGAAAAAATAAAATAATGAGACCAAAGAAGAAAACTTAAATTTTGAGAAAGTACATTTTTTCCCCATGTCAATCTATTTTAGAGTTACCAATAAAAAGTTCTTGCCGCTTTAAAATTCGTATAGTAGGATTTTACATTCTAATTTTCTTTCCTCTTTTTTTTTTTTTTACATTGACTTATGTATTACACCGTTATCTCGCAATTTAAAAAACATTAGGCAGCTAGGTATGGTACTTTGGTGTAAGAAAAAGTAGGAAGTGTAAAGTGGACTTTCTTTCACGAGGAAGTCTAAAAATAACGCATCCTAATTGGTACAGTTTGATATTATGATGAAAATAGTGCAGTTCGGTTACCCTCCTCAATTATATACTCCGTCCCATTTAACTTGTCTTGTTTCACTTTTGCACACAATCCAATGCACTTTTTCAACTGTTAATATTTCAAAACATGTTCAATGAAAAATTATGTAAAATATATATTATAAAACTACATGATCATATGATTCTAACATGACCCAACTTGACTATTTTTCTCTAAATATATACTTGAAATAAAGTCGAGTCAAAGCTGAACAATGAACAGTGTAAAAAAGTCAAACAGGACAAGTGTGGTGGGACGGAGGGAGTACATTATTCAGGTCGGTCTTGTCCTGCTGCTATGTTAAGGGTTTTCTATGCTGTTTGTTTCGGGTTAATTTCTTGTTTGTAAAAATCACTTAATTTGATATAGGAAAGAGATCCATTACACAGCATGAAATTGGGATGGACAGCATGTCAGGTACCATCTCCAACCGAAAACACTTAACTCAAACCCAAAATACAGTAAATATCACATCAAACAGTATTTGATCTCCAACCGAAAACACCAAACTCAAACCCAAAAGAATATTCTATAGAATATTCTCTTTCTAAGGATTAATTTGTAAAAACTGAAGGATTGTAATAGAAAGAGAACAAGCACAGGGACTGAAATGCAATTAAATTTCATTCTTCCACCATTTTGCAGCTCGGTTGGAGCAATCTCTTTACTCCATTTTGCATTTTGCAGCTCGGTTGGAGTTGCTCTCAGTCATTGGGCATAACGCAAACCGAATTGAAAATAGTGATAGCGAATTAAAATTACCGTAAATTTTAACACCAAAAATTTTTTCTATTGTTTTTTAGCCTATACCAATTAGAAATAGATTGGTGGGCATCCATGCTACAATTTTTATTTTTTATTTTTAATCATTTTGATGAATAATCAATGTATAGGTGACAAAATCGAAAGCTAAGGGCCTCTTATTACATTCTTAAAAAATTAAGTATGGGTAAGAAATGGGATATCCCCAAAAAGGCAATAAAAGTATCATGGTGGAGCGTCCACTTAATTTGTGTGTTTTGACATAGAGGACACACTTTTTCATTCGTCCTTTATGGGTTTTTTATAAGTCAAATATTCGACACGTATACCCTAACGTGGAATAAAAATTAAGGCAATGTTTGGTTTGGTCCTTGTCAAGAAAAAGAAAATAGTGGGAAAAAGAACAACACTTATAGACTAATTGTGACTTTTTGAGATGATGGAACTAATTGTCCCCTATGGTATTATGGGGATTGGAATCCAATCTTTAATTTTTAATTAATTTTAGGCCTCGTTTGGTTAAAATATTTTTGTAGAATTTGAAATTTAAGAAGAATTTAGATTCAGATTTAAACCCTCTTTATATGCTTGTTTTATAGAATTTTAAATATATAAATATGTAAAATTATGTTATAATTATATTATTTCCTACTTTTTATTTTTTATTTTATTTTATTTTAATTATATTTTATTTATTATATTACATTATTAAATGTTATTTTATAATTTTTATTTATTTAATTATATATATTATTAGTATTATTATTTTATTTTATATATTTTTTTATTCAATGAACTTTGAACGAGCAAGTGAGGAAATTTTTTAAAAATTCTATATATATATATTTGTAGGTTGCAAAATATCGAATAATCTTTTTTAATCTAATTTTTAGCAAATACAATTAGAATCCATATATATATATATATATCTATATATATATCCTCCTCAATTTCGGCAACCAAATGAAACCTTTTAGAGTGGAAGCTTATTTCAAAAACAAATATATGCTAACCAACATCAACTGACTTGAGTAGATTGGGACTCTAGTTGCTTCAGCAAGGTCTTGGGTTTGAGCCTTGTGTATGCAAAAAACTGTTTTCGGAGAGTGCGCCCTTAATTGCCCATACAGATCCTCGAGGGATTAATCTTAGGTCCAATGTGGCCTGGGGATACCCGGTAATTCAATAAAAAAGACAAATATGCTGGAAAGCAATGGAAATTAAAGCAATTTTACTGCATGGTAGATTTTGTATTGGATAATGTAGAGGACGACGTATATATTTTGAATAGAAATCTACAATTCAAATTCCATTTCTTTAAGAATTCTTCAAGTTCATCTTATTTTATTTCTTTAAAACAATTGACTTATGCTATTGGTGAATGTTGCGGCTTAAGATTTCACAGAAATTAAGTGTATAATTTTTATTTTTATTTTGCTAGTTAATTCAATTGTTAAATTTAATAGACTTTGATTCTAAATTCAAATTAATATTAACCTCGTTAGTATTTGAATACAGAAATTTAAGGATTCAATTTTTATTTTTAATTTTTATTTTTATTTTTATTTTTATTTTTTGCTGCCTAAAATGAAAGGCCGATGCCCCGAAGAACGGCAGGTGAATTATTAGAGACCAAGACAAATGGAAGGGAGCTATCAAATGTTACCTTTACATATTTAGGGTTACTACGGACCCATCCAGTTAGCAGTCCAATGCACATTTAAAATTATTAATAACTCAAATTTGATACAAGTAAAAATTTTAAAAATTCAATGTTTAAATTACACAACAAGACGACAAGATGAATTTAGCAAGATCGCTGAATAGTAGCAAAATAACATATGGTGCAAATTTAAATAAAAAAAAAACGGACGAAGTATATTCTATTTGATCTTTTTACACCAAAAACAATAATAATTACTTGTAGTATTATATTAGTGTGGTGGTGGCTTGCATTTGACAATTTCTAGATTGGTGAATGGTGAATCATTTATTTAAGTATTAGAGTCTTGTTTGTCATCCTATAAACTGACGCCCTTTAATAATATTATGAAATATGAACCAATATTATCCACTATTTTTAAATTAATTAAATTACTATATAATTTATTAGTAAAAATAAAACTTAATACCCACGCGCCACGCGCGGAGAATAGAATTCAAACATCTTGGATTAGTCAAGTATTTTAAAACTATTAATAATTCAGTCACCATATATTTAGGAGGAAATGCGCATTGTATTATATTGAACTTTTAGAATTAGGCGTGGTTTGATTATCTTGAACTTTCAGTGTCGGAATTTTTCCAATTAATTGAGAAAAAAGAAAAAGAAAAAAAAAGAAATAGAGTTGAGGACCGAAAGGTGAATTATGTAGGGGCTGTTTGGCTGTTTGTCAATGTTGGATTGGAGAAATAGTCATTCTCACATCTTTTAGTGTTGGGTGCATGCATTTTTAAATCGCCAATTATTTACCTACTTTTGTTATATGTCCATTAATGTACAGTATATGCTTTTCTTTTTTTGGAGAAGAAATATCACTTAGTATATGCTTTTCTTGATCTTCTTACACGTCAATTAATTGATACAATTAAAATTCATATGATTCAAAATATATAAATATATACGTGTGTATATTTCAAATGTTATTTTTAAGCCAAGTTCATGAAATTAATTATTCTAGCTATATAGCCAGAATATTGTTCAACAATTTGAACTTGAAATTTGGAGAAGACGACGTTTTGTAGCGTGTACTCAATGTTCTCGTTTTTGCTAATATTATTCAATGGTTGGGGTGCGACATAATAATGAAAATGTACTATATATAATGATGCACTGATTTTTGGTGCCGTAAATATATACTTCATATATTTAATGATGATCTTCTATTAAAATATTTAAATAAATCTTTCAATGGAACGAAACCAATTTGGTTCAAGCTAAGCTCATGTATATATGCATGGCTTTGCTTCCAACTTCCAAACTTATCTCTATGCTACGCATTGCCATTAAAAAAAAAAAAAAAAAAAAAAAAAAAAAAAAAAATCCCTATCTGGGTACGTGGAAGAAACAAATAAAGCAATCGATGTACATTCATGCATATACTAAAATAAGTTAAAAGAGAAATCGCTATATAGTAAAACACTAAAACCTATGTGCTGAATCATTACACGATTACATGCATGTATGTATGTATATATATACCCCAAAAATTCATATTACATGCTCATAAGTCATAACTTTTGGCTAATTTGATTCTCCTTTCTACTTCCTTGTCCAGTGCCTCTATTCCTCCTCCTTCCTCTTCAAGTTCCTGTACCAATTATTAATAATAAAAAAAATAAATAAATAAATCACATGAAACACTACAAAGACAAATACTGTATTATTATTATTGAAACATGAAGTAGTGAAGTATATTATATAGTGAGAGAGCAGGTGGGCAACCTTATGTCCCAAAAACAACCCATATGGCACTCCATTGAACTTGTCCGAATGGTGGAGCTGAACAAAATCAAATAAAAAGATTCATTAATGAAACTAACTAACTACTACTAAGAGGGTGTTTGGATAAGCTGCAAGAAAATAGATTATCTGATTATTGCGTTTTCAAAACGCAAATAATCAGTTTAACCGCTAAAAAAAGGTGCTGCAAACCTGATTATTTGCGTTTTGAAAACACCCTCTAAAACAATGAAGCAATTCATTCATGAAATGAAAACTAATGATAATAACAATAATAAAAATAAAAAATAATAATAACGTGAATCGCCCTACTACTAGTTTATGAAATCAGAAATATAACGGGTCAAAGGCTAAAAAGTATTCCATACCTGATGAGCGGCCGCGATCTTCCTAAAATAAGGCACATTCGCGATGGGCCCCACCGGGAATCTCTTGTGGACGAGTCCGTCGTGGACGAACATGTAAGCCATCCCAAACACCGTTATACCAAGGCCCTAACAATAATAATAATAATAATAATAATTTAATTTTGTTTATTCAAAGATTAATTACCCAGGGATTACTAGTTCAATAAAAATATTACTACTACTATTAAATTGAGAGTAAATTCTTACAGCGCCGAAACAGAGGCCTGGAAAGAGGCCTCTGTGAAAGAAACCATAGGAAAGCAGGGCTATGGCCGGGCCAGCGTTTATTATTGCAAAAACATCGTTCAGCTCGAATGGTCCTTCTCGCGGTCTGTGGTGTGACTGAAAATTGCAAAAAAAAAAAATTAACTTCCTTTTTTGAGGAAAAACACAAAATTGATTTCTGCATCCAAAAAAAATATATATTCAGAAGATATGTATATAAAATTGACGGACCTCATGCATGTGCCACAAGGAGGCGTGCCAAAGAGCACGGTGAGCCCACCTGGCCCACAGTTCCATCCCCACCTGAATTAATTTTTATTAATTAATTAATTAATTAATTAATTAACGAGGACAAAATCAGAAAATCAATTACCGAAAGGTTCAGCAAGTTTGAATTATTGACCAAATGAGGAGTAGTAGTAGTATTTTACTTACAGCAGCACCAACGGAAAGTGCAAATGTGCCCAACATTTCTGCATAAGGTACATCTCCTCCCTGCACCGCCATTAATTAAAAGTAGTTTTAGATGGTTCAGATATTTAGAAAAAAACTAAATTGATTATTAGTCAAATGAAATCAAATTAGCTACCTCCATTTGCCAAGCGAATCTGGAATAAACCGCCATGACCGCCATGGAAGTAATCCCGAAGCTCGACATAACTGCCGCCACCAGATACGTGGACCGCTCGGATCTCTTTCTCGCCGCCTTCTCCGCCGCGCGCGGCGCAGCGGGGATACACTCCTCTTCCTCTTCCTTATCTTCCTCCTCCTCGGCTTCGCTTTCCATTTCACCACCGTGCGGTTTCTCCTTGACACCGCAACAGAGCGTCGGATAAGTATTCTTCCTGATCTCGCACCGCAAATTTAAAGTTGCGCTAAATTCCTGGACGGAGGAAGGGAGGAGCATAGCAGGCGATGCGCGGACGGCGAACAGAGGCCGTGCTCGCGAGACATGGACGGCGGATGCGGCTGTGGAGGGGATCGTAACAACCGCCATGGGTGATGGGCAGTTGGCAGTCTGAGCTGTAATTTTGGGTTTTATGGGAACTTGAGACGGTTGAAAACTTGAGATGATGAAGGCAGAAAAAATAAAAAAAACGTGTGCGGGCTTTTATATAGGGGGTCTTCCTCTTCGGCCTTGGTCTCCGTGTCCTTTTGAAAAACAAGTTTAGTTACAGCTAGGATGGTGACGTGTAACAGCAAACTGAGATATTGCCTCAGTAAATAGTATTCCTCCCGTACCATTTAGCTTATCTTGTTTCACTTCTGTACACAATTCAATGCACATTTTCAATTGTTAATATCTCAAAATATGTACAATGAAAAATTATGCAAAATATATATTATAAAACTACATGATCATACTATTCTAACAAGACCCAACTCGACTATTTTTCTAAATATATACATGCAATAAAATTGAGTCAAAACTGAACAATGAACAGTACAAAAAGTCAAACAGGACAAGTGTGGTGGAACGGAGGGAGTAATGAATAATAACGATGGAACTCCATCTCTCCTTTTTTTTTTTTCCTAAACAATATATACAGGCTAGTAAATGAATGGTAGGAGCCATTACCACACAAATTACAAAGAAGAATAAAAGTGAGGGATATGAAGTCGTTGGGGAATCGAATCTCCAACCTTCCATTGGAAATTAAGGAACTTAACCATTTGGGCTAAGTCCTCATTCTCATCTCTCCTATTAATACTTCCTCCGTTTTCTTATACGGACCCATAGCGCTGTAAATATATATTTTAAATTATAAGTAAAAATTCTATAAATTTGATATTTAAAAATTACATGATGGGATGAATTTAATAAGATTCTACTTAACTATATTTTAATTTATATAACTATAATAAAACTTTAAATCAAAGTGAAGATAAACAGTAGCAAAATCCTTCCTCGAGCAAAAAAAAAGAGGGAGTATTAAACTCTTTCTTCCCACATTCAATTCAATTCTTTCCACTTATTTTACAATTAATATTTTAATATAAATAATTAAAATTTATTTAAAATATATAATTTAAAACTACATGATTAAACAAAAATTGAATAAACTACTCTTAACTATTTTTTCTTAGATATTTATAATAAAATTAAACTACAATAAAATAATGCAAAAAAAAAAACGAAAAACAAAAACAAAGAGCTCAATAATAATTAGACAAGAGCTTCGCCAAAAAAATAATAATTAGACAAGAGAATACTCCTTTCTTCCTAACATATTAACTCATGTATTTTGCATACTTATTATAGTATTATTTTAATAAATAATATTTTAAATAACATATAAAGAATTGATCTAAGTATAATAGTGCGAAATGAATATTTTCTTTCCTGAAAGATCTATAAATACATAATGCATATATTTAATTTTCAACACATTAATTTATTTGTTTTTGTAAAATTGGATATTTTATATATACGATATACAGATATTTTGAATGTACCACTAACCAATATTTTAAGGAAATAAATCATAAATTTGAGGATACAGAGGTATTCAATGATGAGATGAAGTTAAATTAAATAAATAATAATACTAAATCTATATAAGGCTTTGGATACAATTAAATTTGACTTATTCTTAGCATTAATGTAATGCTTATATAAATATTTGCCCACCTATATATAATACTCAAAAGTTAATGATGCATTTATGTGGAGGGATAAAAGAAGATCTTTTCGTTTTAAACATATTTAATGAAAGTATTTAAAATTATATTTTAAAAGTATTTATAATATAAAATATATTAAGAACGTGACTAGTATATTTAAATAATATTTTGATGAGCAAAAGAATATTTTTAGAAATATTTTTAAATAACTACAATATAAATAATATTTGTATTGCTATATTTTTTTTGCTTTTTATAAAAGAATATTATATATAATTATATAATTTTATTATAATGATCTGATCTGGTCTGGTCTGGTCTGAATGTTTCTGGTCTGGTCTGATCTGATCTGATTTGATCTGGTCTGATCTGAATGTTTCTTATCTGATCTGGTCTGATCTCATTTTGAAAAAAAATAAGTAATAAGTTCTGAAAATAAGTTATAGAGAACAGGGCCTTAATCAAGATTGATGGTTGGGTAATGACCGAATTGTCATGTGTTTGCAACGTTATATCGAAGGCGTAATTTAGACCGATATTTAAGTTAGGTATAGTACTGGATTGTCACGTGTTTGCAATGCTATATCATGTCTTCTGTGCAGTCTATCAACAAGTTTTAGAAAATTAATCCTTCAACCATTTCTTTTTTTTTCTTTTTTTTTTAAAAAAAAAGAAAGCTTTTGGGATGACAATGCACAACCTTATGATTGTGGTTTGATTCTCACCCACTCCATTCCTCATAGGGATGACAATGGGTCCGGGTCAGAACCGAAAACCGAGAAAGACCCGAGCTTTGGTCGGGTCTTGGATCTTACAAAAATGGACCAAGAACCGACCCGTTGTCATCTTTAAGGATGGCAATGGGTCTGGGTCAGACCCGGAACCGAACCGAACCCTGGACGGGGTCTTGGGTCTAGGTGGAACTGACCCAGACTTGACCCATTGCCATCCCTAATTCCTCCTTTTTTATCCCACTTTATAATTTGTGTGGTTTGGGCACCCACATATCTTTACCGAAACAAAACAGGAGTATTAATGTTTAAAAAAAAAAAAAAACAATGCAGAACCTCCTACCCAAATATAGTATCAAACAGGCAATAATATACTGCACATTGCTTAAAATATGAAGGTGGTCCAAACCCTTGGATTAACCAACAAAATTGGCATTAAAAAGGAGGATCTTTTTGGGCAAGTTATGCTGTTTGTCCATGATAATCTACTAGGGCAAATTCTAATACAAGTAGTAATAATTACTTAATTAAGGACAAAGACAAGTGTGAGAAGTTTTGAATGCAGTGATGAGACCATCTCATGTGCCGATAATAAATGTTGGTATTACAAGTGTAGTATGGGAATTGGTACCCCCACCCCCCTAGCTTGGCTTTGGTTATTATCGTATCTCCAATCCACATCAACTTAATTGGAGGACACTTGGTACTCATTTATGGGTTCCAGCGACGCCCTGTCCCCTGTGCTACTTGTATAACTGGAGTAGTACTTCTACTATACAGTGCAGGGAATTTGTGGATATTTCTTGGTTGCTTATTTGCAATTTGATAACAATACTACTATCTCAATATGTTGGTTAAATATAGTACTTGGTAGCACTAATTTTATTTTTTTTATTTTATTTTTTTAAAAATAAATTTATGTCATTGGGTCGAGTAAGAGCACCGAAAATTAAAGTTAACCTTAGCAAATCGTACGAGTACGTGGCGCACATCTGTTCACCCAAACTTTGTTCCGGTGTTCCCAAATGGCCAAGTCTAAAACTAGAACAAACAGTTCGTGAGCTGAGCTCGTTTCGATACGTGCTCGTTCGTTAGCAGTTTGTTCCGTAAGTTAAATGAACCGAGCTCAAACACATAATTTAGTTTGTGTATTCGTTCGTTAAATTCGTGAACAGTTCGGAATTCTCTTTTAATGGAATATATATTATAAAAAATAAATAATTTATCTAGTTGTTCTTTCCATTTTTTTTTTATTAATTTCACATTTCTCTCATAAATTATATTACAATATACATTACATTTTCACACCTAGTTTAATTCTAAAATAAATAAATTTATTAATAAAATAAATGGTTTGTTAACTAAGCTCGACTAGACTCGTATTCATTTGTTATTGGCTCGTTCGTAAGGTTAAACGAACAGAGCTCAAACACTTGAAACTCGGTTCGGTTCGACTCGTGTACAGCTCTAGCCAAATCCAGTCCCCAGATTATTGTAAGAGACCACTTATAGCATTCAGAATTTACCTTTTTTACCTTTCTACCCTCTTTGTTTCCTTTTTTGCTACTATTTTTTACTACTACTACTTTAACCATATCCTATGTTTGTCGGTCTCTCAAGGGTGTTACGTAGGGGTGTATTCGATTCAGATTTTTATAAATTTTAAAAAGTCGGTTGATTTTGAAAGTCTGTGAACTCCATATAGAGTTGGTTGATTTTGTATAGAATTCTGTAGAGTTTGGCTGACTTGAATAGAATCCGCAGACATTTGGAGAGATTTTTTATAGCTATATTTTTTTAAAGAATCCATTAAAATCTATGAAGAATTAAAATCCATAGACTGTTGAATACCTGTAAATTTTTAAAGACTTTTTAAAATCTGTATTGAATAACTCTAGATTTTTAAAGACTTTCCAAAATCTATATTGAATACCTCTAGATTTTTAAAGACTTTTTAAAATCTAATTTTTTTTTGGTTACAAGGGACGCACAAGCGTCAGCAAAGAACAAGAAAAATCAAAAATAGAAAACAATTACAATAATTCCAACAGGCTATAGGCGAGGAAACCAGGTTCCCGCCATGTCTGCAGAAAGTAAATCTAAATTGAATACACCTAAACTTTAAGAATCCAAAAAAATCTTATAGAGTCTTGATTGAATACACCCCCGTAATTTGGTGTATTCAACTCAGATTTGCATGAATTTTAAAAAGTTGGTGAATTTAGAAAATCCATAGATCCACAGAGTTTTTGAATACCTCAAAACTTTTAAAGATTTTTTAAAATATGTATTGAATACACCTAAATTTTAAAGACTTTTTAAAATCTAAGTTGAATATACCCCAACTTTAAAAGTCCAAAAGAATCCTACAGAATCTGGATTGAATACACAATATGGATTTCAAACGAACGCTATTGAATAGTTAAAATCTGAACATGATTTTTATTTTAACGAACGTTATTATTTTTATTCGTCTCAAAATGTCTTTTGCGGATCCACTTTTGATGAAGTCTAATACATATTTTAAATTATAAATAACTCATATTCGATACAAATAAAAATTCTAAAAGTTCGATATATAAAAATTACACGACGAGACGAATCAAACAATATCATATTTGGCTATATTTTAACTTGTTTAACTATAATAAAATCTTAAGTGCAAGTCTGTGTATAAATAGTAGCATATTACTAAACGTAAAATTCATTCTGAGACGGAGGAAGTATATAAAAAATGAAAAGGGGAATTGAATAATACTCCCTCATTCCTTTTTAGTTGTCTTTTTAGAGATTGAAAAGTATTCCAAAATAGTTGTCATTTTTAGGTAGTTATAGGTAGTTATGTTATATTTTAACGATATTGCCATTCACTTTATATAAATGCTATTTGTTGGATATTTATTAATAATGGGTTTAATTGAATGGTAAAAATGTAAATTTATAAATTAATTAATACAACTTGTTTATTAAAATTGAGCTGAAAGAGACAAATATTTAGGAACAGAGGGAGTAATACACGCAGGACCATGTGGTAAGCATCAGAAAGGGAGTATTAGTAAGGGACCAATGGGCTGGGAAGGAAATGTGGCCGGCATCGGCAACCATCTTAATTAATTATACAATTAATACTTTGACACTATAATTATTTTAGTATTTCTTTTGAAATTGACACTATCATAAATTAAAAATTATACCTCATTCAATATATTTGCACCAACTATACATTCACCTCGATGCTGACCACTCTCCACTTTCATTACATATTCACATTGGATTCAATACATACAGTTGCTCTGTTTTTTAATTTAATATTGATATTGACACACCAGCTTCAAGTCTAGATACTTTCACTTATAGCTTGTGATCTAATTTTAGTCTTAAATAAATATTTTGATACTAAAAAAACCTTATGCTAAAATATAGGATACCCAATCCGGTTTCTGTACAGGTATACAAATGACATGTACCTACAGAACGATAGGTAAGCATTTACAAATGATGTTGCTAATAGTCGTGCACAATTTTCAGTTAAAAATATAAATTGTATTGTTTGGAGTGATGTCCGAGCATTAAAAGTAATGTTTATATGACTTTGAAGTGATGCTTATGATAGCATATGTTATATGATATTATCCACCATTTTTCTTACGCGCTCATCATTTATTATTTTAATACATTATTTTTGAGGCCTCTAGCATCCCCACAGCAGGTGACAGCATGTGCTGTTGCCTGCACCCAAAGTCCCAAACCATTCCCTAGGATTGGAACATTTCTTTTGGACAATCTCCATCCCATTTCAATTCGTTCCAACTTCCAAGTAGATAAGTATAATCGAACATTCAAAGAACAGATTTTTTCACAACTGTCCTATTTCTAGCGTTTGAGTCTGATTACTCCACGAAAAATTAGATTTATATTCCAATTCTTTCCAATTTTCAAAGATAATAATGTTTTGATAAAAATAAAAATTTACTCTAATTATTAACCCTAATCTATATATAATCTAAAACAAAATAGTCCCTCACACACACACATTCCCGCCCAAAATTTCTCCCCTCACAAAAACCACTTTTTTACACTCTCTCACACACACTGAAATATTTACCGCACTGCCACTGGACCGTACTCCACCTCCCTGATTACAAAATTACCCCGGACCGTGCTCCAACAATCCCTAAATCTCATTTATCTCATTCTCCTATAAATATGTGTGTATTATCATCTCTCCAAATCATATCCTTACATATTCATTTAACATTTCTCTCAATGTTCAATTTAACAAATACATCTCCCCACCATTTTCTAGCTTTTATTATTCAAATTCATGTTTCTTTCTCTCTATTTTGCTAATATTTTTTTCCCTTTTGTTGTTGTTTTGGTGACAGTTATTGGGAAACGAGAGTACAAACTCAAATGACGAAGAGCTTTCAGAAGGGATGAAGAGATAAGGACTATTCATAACCATACAAGAATAAATGAATTGTTGCAACATCTTTTTCTATGTCAAATAATCGGCGACTTCGCATTTCACTTCATCTTTTGGGGGAAGATTTGTTTGGCTATTGTTTTTGTGGAGAGATTTGTTCCACCAAGTGTAAATAATTGGATGAATTTATTTATTGTACCATTAGTTTTTCACAATCTTTTGTGTTTCATTCAATAAGAGATAGTCCGAAATTTGTCTATTTCGTTTTTATCCATTTGTTTCTCGCAATCTTTTGTATTTCATTCAACTGTGTTGTGTATACAAATTTACACAATGCCCAGCAAAATCTATACTTTGTGTAAGATAAGTTTTTTATTTGGTTGTATAATGATTATAATAATTTTTTACCCTCTGTCAAATATCTTACACACCAATAATCGTACCCGATAAGTGATTATTTCAATAATTGATTAACATGAAATGAGATGATTATAATCCTAAACGGGGAATATAATTCTATTCTCAATTATTATCGCAATTAATCCCTAATTTTTAGACAATAATTCCAAATTGGTAAATTATTTCTATTCTCGATTAATCAATGGATATAAATAAATTATCGGATAAATAATCGATAATTAATGTAATTTAGCTATTCTCAATTTTTAGTCACTAATCCCAAAATGATAAATTAATTATATTTTCAATTAATCCCTTCAATGATTGATTGACATTAAATGAAAATCTATTATGTGTAATTTCCCTCCCAAAAATCCCTTATATATATAACATTTTAATATCATTAATATAATTTATTAATTATGCATATTTATTACAATTTTTATCAAATAATTTTATTTGTATTGACAACTAAATCTTTTCACATAAATTTATCCATATTTTGGAAACACAACATTAAATTAGAAAATGGAAACTAAATATTAGAATATGTATTTTTTTTAATAAATCATTCTATATTAGTATGATTTATTAATTAATTTATACATATCTATTACAATCATATAAGGATCTTCCTACAATTATATAATGATCTTCCTATATTTTTCTTAATTCAAATGATTACTTTAATTAATGTGAATGAATTATCGGATAATATTACTTTTGAATTGGGAAGAAAATCGGGAAGAAAAATCAATGGATTCTTCAATTGATCAATGAAGAAAATTTTAAAAACACAATATTAAATTATAAAATGGAAACTAAATTTTAGAATATGTATTTTTTTTAAATATACCATTCTATATTAGTATGATTTAATAATTAATTTACTCATTTTCTATTAGAATTATATAAGCATCTTCCTACCATTATATAAGGATCTTCCTATATTTTAATTAATTTAAGTGATTACTTTAATTAATGTGGAGGAATTATCAAAGTACAATAAAAATATGAATAAAAATAATCCCAAAACGGTAATATTATTCTATTCGGAATGATTATCTATTACAATCATATAAGGATCTTCCTACAATTATATAATGATCTTCCTATATTTTTCTTAATTCAAATGATTACTTTAATTAATGTGAAGGAATTATCGGATAATATTACTTTTGAATTGGGAAGAAAATCGGGAAGAAAAATCAATGGATTCTTCAATTGATCAATGAAGAAAATTTTGAAAACACAATATTAAATTATAAAATGGAAACTAAATTTTAGAATATGTATTTTTTCTAAATATACCATTCTATATTAGTATGATTTAATAATTAATTTACTCATTTTCTATTAGAATTATATAAGCATCTTCCTACCATTATATAAGGATCTTCCTATATTTTAATTAATTTAAGTGATTACTTTAATTAATGTGGAAGAATTATCAAAGTACAATAAAAATATGAATAAAAATAATCCCAAAACGGTAATATTATTCTATTCGGAATGATTATCGCAATTAATCCCTATTTTTTGACAATAATTCCAAACAGGTCAATTATTTCTATTCTCGACTAATCAATGGATATAAATAAATTATCCCATAAATAATCGATAATTAATGTAATTTAGATATTCTTAATTTTTAGTCACTAATCCCAAAATGGTAAATTAGTTATATTCTTAATTAATCCCTCCAATGATTGATTGACATTAAATAAAAATTTGTTATGTCTAATTTTCCTCCCAAAAATCCCTTCTATATATAACATTTTAATATCATTAATATAATTTATACATATTTATTACAATTTTATAAAATGATTTTTATTTGTCTTGGCAACTAAATCTTTCCACACAAATTTACCCGTATTTTGGAAACACAATATTAAATTATAAAATGGAAATTAAATATTATAATATGTATTTTGTTTAAATAAATCATTCCATATTAGTATGATTTATTAATTAATTTATACATATCAATTACAATTATATAAGGATCTTCCTATATTTTTATTAATTCAAATGATACTTTAATTAATGTGGAGGAATTATCGGATAAGATTACCTTTGAATTGGGAAGAAAACCGGAAAGAAAAATCAATGGATTTTTGAATTGAGCAATGAAGAGAATTTTCGAAACATAATATTAAATTATAAAATGAAAACTATATTTTAGAATATGTATTTTTTAAAATAAATTATTCTACATTAGTATGATTTATTAATTAATTTATACATATCAATTACAATTATATAAGGATCTTCCTACAATTATATAAGGATCTTCCTATATTTTTATTAATTCAAACCATTATTTTAATTAATGTGAAGGAATTATGGGATAAGATTACTTTTGAATTGGGAAGAAAATCGGGAAGAAAAATCAATGGATTTTTGAATTGATCAATGAAGAAAATTTTGGAAACAAAATATTAAATTATAAAATGGGAAAAAAATTAGAATATGTATTTTTTTGAATAATAAATCATTCTATATTAGTATGATTTATTAATTATCTCAATGAATCCCTAATTTTTAGTCAATAATCCGAAAAGGTATAAAAAATATAATATAAAGTAATCACATCAATGATTGATTAAAGTTAATTGAAATTATGAATAATTTCTTCAATAATTATACAAATTAATATTAATTATATTATATTCACAATTAATGTAATGATCCATGGATATTAAATCATTATTATTATTATTGAAGAAAATGGGGGAGAAAAGTAGGGATCACAGGAATTATTCAATGAAGAAATATAATTAATGTTAAAAAGTGATTAATTTAATTAATGTGGAGGAATTATTATCGGATAAGATTACTTTATATTTAGTTCATTGAATATTTAGTTTCCCAACTTATGGAAATTTAATATCAATGAAGAAATTTTGGATTAAAATGGAAACACAATATTAAATTATTGTGTTAAATTTTTAAAATCGGGAAGAATTTATAATTTAATTAATATTAACAAGTGATTACTTTAATTAATGTGGAGGAATTATTATCTGATAAGATTATTTTATATTTAGTTCATTGAATATTTAGTTTCCCAACTTATGGAAACTAAATATCAATTAAGAAAATTTTGGATGAAAATGGAAACACAATATTAAATTATTGTGTTAAATTATTAAAATCGGGAAGAAAAATCAATGGATTTTTGAATTGATCAATAAAGAAAATTTTGGAAACACAATATTAAATTATAAAATGGAAACTAAATTTTAGAATATGTGTTTTTTTTAAAATTAATTTATACATATCTATTAGAATTATATAAGGATCTTCCTATAATTTTAGTCAATAATCCCAAAAAGATTTTTTAAAAAATATAATATAAAGTAACCCCATCAATTATTGATTAACATTAAATGAAATTATGAATAATTCATTCAATAATTATCCACATTAAATGAAATTACAGTAATATTTTTATCAAAATATTTTTATTTCTATATCTGAGACGTTTCACTTCCCCATTTTACACTATATAAGCCATTCATTTAGTTACAACAACAATAAGAAAATATTCAGCTACATTATTTCTAGCAGTGTTTGCATAACGCAAGTTGCAGGACTTCAACATGGAGAGTATATACTTTTCAAACAACTCAATTATTAAAATCGGGAAGAAAAATCAATGGATTTTTGAATTTTCAATAAAGAAAATTTTAAAAACACAATATTAAATTATAAAATGGAAACTAAATTTTAGAATGTGTTTTTTTAAAAAAATAAATTATTCTATATTAGTATGATCTATTAATTAATTTGTACATATCTATTAGAATTATATAAGGATCTTCCTATAATTATATAATTAATTAATAAAAAAACTGATTCAATAAGATAAATAAATAGAAAATACTATAATATACCAACTATTTGTATAACAATTTACAATTTAATATGCAACCAAAGATAATGATTTAAAGGTTTGGTGACGTTGTGTTAAATATTTAATTTACAAACATGAAATTGTCAAGAAATTCAATACTTTTAGAAATGCTATGGGAAAGGAATGTAGGATGTTATTATAATGTTTTTTTTATTATTTTTTAATTTATTTTGTCATCTTTATTACTCTTACGCATGTATAAATTATTTTTTTAGAAAAGCTGGGGCATGAAAACAAATAGGGAAACTTTGATATTCCTTCAACCTTGACAATTAAACGCCAGTTTTACACTCAAAACTTTTATTCCTTTAATCTTGATCAACTTCTTATTTATTGCTTCGATCATCAACTATTTACCTTTTACATTTTCTTTCATTCAATCGTGATGACAATTTATTCTTTTGTTGAATCTTTAAATAATTAAAAAAATTTAATATTTTAGAAACATTTCTTCCCGCGCATTGCGCGGGCGGGTAATTCTAGTAGTATTAGTTACAAAATAAAAGGGTTTTTTGTTATAGAGGGGGTGCAGTAGATAAGATAAATATGATCGAAACTTTAGCCATCGGTGGTAAAGGAAAGAAGAAAAGGGGCAAGGGGATCTTTATAAAGATTATCCATTTAATTTGAATTGAATATATAGCAAGTGTTGTATAAGAAACAAAGTCCAATAAATATAAGAAATAAAAAAATACTATAATTGTAGTAAGAATTAAGTGTTTAAAATTATTATGTTTTCAATCAAAATATACAGTAATATACTACCTCCGTCTCCGTATTTTTGTTACATATGGTTTTTTGGCATTATTCATTATTTAACTTTGATTCGAATTTTCATCATAGCTAGGTAAGAAAAATATAGTCAAGTGAGATCTTGTTAGATTCGTCTAATCTTGTAGTTTTAGACAATTAACTTTTTATAACTATTCATTGTACACAATTTGAGTTATTAACCATTAAAAATGTGTATCGGACCAACAGCAGTTGGCTTGAGTGGATGGGGCTCTAGTCGCTTGAGCAAGGTCTCGAGTTCGAGCCCTTGTGTATGTAAAAAACTGCTTTGGGAGAGACGCCCTTAATTGCCCTTGCAGATCCTCGAGGAATTAGTCTTAGGTCCAATGTGGCCTGGGGATACCCTGGTATTCACCTAAAAAAATGTGTATCGGCATACGTGCTGGGTGGGTCCGTAACAAAAATAGTGAGACGGAGTAAGTATAAGTTTGTAACAAATATTTAATGATACGGTACCAATCTTTTAGCAACAAATATTTAAAGACTGGGAATATTACTCCATCTGTCCCATTTGAAATGTTTCAAAACTTTTGGACACGCAGTCCAATGCATTTGTTTAACAGTTAATATTTTAAAATGTAGAAAAGTAGTGTGATTTGAGCTCCCACACACCTTTGCCGACACATGAGTGTCACGTTTACCAAAAAAAAAATGTAGAAAAGTAAAAATTATAAAAAATATATATATTTTAAAACTATACGATTAGACGAATCTAACAAGACCGAAGTTGACTATTTTTTTGTTTATATAATTGTGATAACATTAGATCAAAGTTGATCAATGAATAGTGTCAAAAATCAAAATGGGACAATACAAATGTGACGGAGGAAGTATTTTTTCTTACATAGGTAAAACTAGTAAAGAAAAATAAGTTTGTAAACAGTAAATTTATTTAATGATATCTGATCTTCGTTTCTTGTAAAATTAAACGGGAAAAATAAAGCTAGGAGAACAAGTCGAGTCCTATTTATTCCTTGTTCACACTATTATTCTAATTATTTGCCCAAGAATTCTTGGATACAAGACCGCTATAGAATTCACTTTGATTGCTAGTATTTTATTACAACGGTAACTGTTGTCGGAAGAGAAGTAGGGGTAATTAAACCCCGGTCAATTCAATATGCCCTATATCTATAGTTTTCGAAATTGCTGGACCATTGAAAACAAACAGATTTGGGATGCTGATGAGCAGGGGCTAACTAAAAAGAGCTTATTTATTTAATTTGTTGATAACAAGCCTTTACTTCAAAAAGGTCCTTTTTTTTTTTTTTTTTTTTTTTTTTTTTACTTTGCTAACCACTTCAAATATATCACTTACTGACACTAATATGTGTACAGGATTTGAAACCTAATCATCACTTCATAATTTTCCATTTTCCCCATTCTAAATACTAGCAAATATGTAACTCTGTTCAAACCTCAATACTATATAGGGCTCGTTTGGATTGGCTTTTGAAAAAAGCAGAAGCCAAAAGTAGAAGCAGAAGCAGAAGTCAAAAGCAAAAGCACGTAACTTTTGTGTTTGGATGTAATGTTTGAAAAGCGGCTTATGCTAAAAAATATGTTTGGATGAATAAAAATGAAAAGTGCTTTTAGAGTGTGGTAATTACCAAAAAGGACATGCTACTTAATATGATAATAAGATATATTTATAGTGTAATTTATATTAAGTAGTGGGGGTATTTAAGTCCTTGCACATTTTACGGGGTGCTTTTGGCTTCTGCTTTTGGGAGAAGCACCCCTGGGCTGTTTCTCCCGGAAGCACTTTTTTCGCTTTTCGAGGTGCTTTTGCTTTTTCTTAAAAGCCAAAACAAACACCTAATTTCTACTAGAAGTGCTTTTGGCAGAAGTAAAAGCCAAAAGCACCTCCCTAGAAGCCAATCCAAATGGGCTCATACTTGCCTACTTGGCATCTAAAATTTTTATTTAATAAAGAAAGTTTAACGTAGGTGTGATGAAACGCATCCCGATCTTTAGGCAATAATTTCCGTGCTCAAAGAAAGTAATATTTATGGTTCATTGCATTTGATTTTTTTTTCCCCTTTTTATTTCAACAATTGATTCATTGAACTTATACATATATATATATGTAATGGACTAAAGGGGAAAGGAAACATGATAACGAGGCCCCTATAGTTGTAACTAGTAATATTCAATTCCCTCAAGGAAGGGAAAAAAAAAAAAAAAAGGAGAAAAACCCAATTATGATTTCCACCTTAAAAAATTTCCCAAGCATTGGAAACACCCATTAACGTGTACGCGTTTCTTTTTTTTTCTTTTTTTTTTCAGAGTAGAAATCCGAATAATATCCAGAGTTTTTTTTTTCAGAAAAAATAAAGGGCCGAAGCCATTTATTCTAAAATTAGGTTTTAATATCAATGAAATGGTAAAAAAAAAAAAAGAATCAAGAATAAAGCGCAATATAAATGAACAATCAAAGCAAAATTTGGCGTATAAATATAAACACGTTCCCCACTCAATAGAGCAATATGGGATGAAGGATTGGCAAATTGGTCAAGATTGATCAAGTACATTCACTTTCAACCTGAAGGTTGATGGTTCAATATCCCACTTGGCCTTTTATCATTTTCATTTGTCCTTTTATAATTTGTATGGTACAGAGTCCCACCACCCATTTTCTGACGGTTAAAAAAATAGCAATAGCAACACTTGGGGGTATGATGACACTTTGGACACTGCAGCAATAGAACATCGGCATTGGTCACGTCGATGAAGAAGGTACAAATTAAAATTATTAATTTACACACTCAATTAATCAAATTTAATTCGAATGTATATTTTTAAAATTATTTATAAGGGAAATGATGATTCATGTAGAAGCAAAACACTAAACGAAAATCATATTCAAATGGATAAGATATACTATATGATTCATTATTTTTGTAACTGTATTATGCTCCCTGTCCTTTTTAGGCATTGTTATTTAATAGTAGTAAAAATTAGATACTCCATATTATTGTTACCATTTATTAAATCAATTTCGTAAAATTTCACGAATCACAATCAATACTTAGGAGATTTCATACGTAAAAAATAATGGGTTGTATATAAATATAACAACTAAAATAAAATAATTAGATTGTGTTAAATAGGAAATAATTTTGTCACTCAAGGCTGAAGCATTTTTTAGGTGAATACCAGAGTATCCCAGGCCACATTGGACCCAAGACTAATCCCTCGAAAATCTACAAGGGCAATCAGGCGCCCTAGGGCAATCAGGGCGCCTATCCCAAAGCATTTTTTTGCATACACAAGGCTCGAACCCGAGACCCTGCTTAAGGTACTAGAGCCCTCATCCACTCAAGCCAACTGCTGTTGGTCTCAAGGCTGAAGCATTGAAAATTAAAAGAATAAAATTTAAAAATAAATAAATAAATAAAACAAAACGCTATAATTGAGTTGAGTCAATACCAATAACAATATTCATATATAAATAAGAAACTTAAATTATCTACATTGCGTGCAATATATATATTCCATCTCCAAATCCAATTAATAAAAATATTTGTACACACTCCACATATAGCTAGGAAGATAATTTTTGCATCACAATATAATGCAAGATATTTAAGATGATAAAATCTTATGTTATATAGATTATAAATAGAAAATAAATGAAAGAATATAGATTGGGATACAATTTTTTTTCTTTTTATAATTAGTTTGAATATATGTTATAGGAAGCAAATGAATATAAATTAAGTATAAAGTAAAATTTTATCAGATAAAAAAAGGACATGTTTAGAACTTCAAAGGTGTCATAAGTAGGGGTGGGATGGTAGAGTATACCGAAATTTTTTCGTCATACCGTATACCGTATCGACACCTTTGGTATGCCGAAGATCGGTATACCAAAAATTTCGGTATGAAATATTTCCTTACCGTTACCATACCTACATTTCGGTAAATTCGCTATATACCGATATACCGAACTTTCGGTACATACTGACAAACCGATTGTTGGTATATACCGACATACGGGTATCGCGGTATATATCAATATACCGAACATTCGGTAAGACTAACATACCGATATAGGGTTAAAATGATATAAATTACGTATATTTTTAGGTAAGTTCAGTATATACCAATATATCGAACCTCCGGTACATAACGACATACCGGTATCGCGGTATTTACCGACATATCGATACCGCGATATATATCGAAGTTCGGTATGGTAACGGTAGCGCGGTATCAAAAAATTTATACCGTTACTGTACCGAAATCTTACGGTACGGTATGATACCGTACCGTAAGATTTCGGTACGATACCGTAGCGTAAGATTTCGGTATTCTCGGCATTTTTTCGATACGGTATGCGGTATATTTAATATTTTTCCAGCCCTAGTGATAACACCAAAATAACAATTAGTATAATTTATTATAATCAGTATAATCACTTGAACCCACTATTTGATAAAATCATATACTGTAAAATTTAAACTTCGAGAGTCGTTGAAATGTGATAAGAGCACGTACTTTATAAATTACAAAATAATATGAGGAATATAGGGCTTCACTATTTATAAGGTGAATAAAAGAAATTAATAATTAAAATTACTGTTAAATCGCAAGTTAATTTAGAATTAATAATTAAAAGTAAAAACATCAAATTATTTATGTTCAAACATTAAAGTGAATCAAAATAATTTTTTGCGAACCCAGATTTGTGGCACATACAGTTTAATAAGACTATTTTTAGCTGAAAATTAGGGTATTTCTAAACTTCATGGGACTCAAAGAATCGAGTAGTACAGTCTCATGATGATTTAATTGTCAATAATAATAATAATAATAATAATAATAATAATAATAGTATATAGATAAAATAAATCAAAATTAATGAAAATTAAGTAACAATGATGAGTACAACTGAGTCTACCATAATTATATAAACCGCAAACTACAATCCTTTGGCACATCCACAAACATGAACTTCATGGTAAGTAATTATTATCAAATTGGAAATTTTTCCATAGGGAGAAGATTTATTTCTTTCGTAATTTCTCTCGTCTTTTTCTTTCTCTGAAAATTGTATTGCAGGCAATGGACAAGTTTCTGGTGTGTCTTGTTGGAGGATTCTTACTGTGTCTGTCATCAATTGTTGGATGCCAGCAATATTCGGCGATTAACTGCCGGAAGCACACCGCGAAACTGACGGATTTTGGTGGCAAAGGCGATGGTAAAACATTGAACACAAAAGCTTTTCAGGCCGCCGTTGCTAATCTGAGCAAGGTTGCACCAGACGGTGGAGCGCTCCTCATCGTTCCTCCTGGGAAATGGCTCACCGGCTCCTTTGCCCTCACCAGTCATTTCACTCTTTACGTGGACAAGGACGCTGTTATTCTCGGATCCGAGGTTAATATTACTGTATGAATTAATGGGGGTTTTTCTTTCCTGTAATGGAGGAAACAAAATTTGGAAATTAGGGTTTTCGAATGAATATAAAAATTGGGGAATTTGATTTGGATGGGAATTTTTTGTTGTTAGGTTTTCTGCGAATTCATCACCGATTTCAGTGATTGATTTGATGTGTGTATGGTATTATAGGACGAGAATGACTACCCTCTGATCGATCCGTTGCCCTCGTATGGACAAGGAAGAGATGCGCCAGGGAAGCGGTTTTCCAGTCTCATAACTGGAACAAACCTAACTGACGTCGTCATTACAGGTACTTGACTCTGTGCAGACGATTCGGTTTCCCAAATGAAATAAAAATTAAACCTTTTTTTTTAATCTGGTACCAGGAGCGAATGGGACGATCGACGGGCAGGGCCCAATTTGGTGGAAGAAATTCAAGGCCAAGGAGCTGAAGAACACCAGGCCGTACCTTCTCGAAATCCTCTTCTCAAATCAGGTTCAGATTTCAAATCTCACGTTCAAGAACTCTCCGTCCTGGACTGTCCACCCCACATACTGCACGTAAGCCCAATTCATGTCCTAATTAAAGACCTAAACCCTAAATCCAAAACTCCTTCGATTACAAGATAAAAATCATTTTCTTAAAACATTTCAGGGATGTGATAATCGAACACCTCACAATTCTTGCGCCAGTAGATTCTCCAAACACCGATGGAATCAATCCAGATTCTTGCTCCAACGTGCGTATCCGCGACAGTTTTGTAGTGTCGGGCGACGACTGCATAGCTGTGAAGAGCGGCTGGGACCAATACGGCATCAAATTCGGGGTTCCAACGCAGCATCTCAGCATAAGGAGATTCTCCTGCATCTCCCCCGACAGCGCCACCATTGCCCTCGGCAGCGAAATGTCCGGAGGAATCAGGGATGTCCGGGCAGAAGAGATTTACGCCTTGAATACCCAATCAGGCATCAGGATCAAGACAGGCATCGGCAGGGGAGGCTATGTCAAAGAAATATACGCAAGAAACTTCCACATCGACACAATGCAGTACGTTTTCTGGGCGACAGGCACCTATTCAGGCCACCCCGATGAACATTACGACCCGAAGGCCTTGCCGGAGATCAAGGACATAAATTACAAGGACTTTGTGGCCAGGAACGTGACGTATGTGGGAGACCTATCGGGAATGCGAGGAAATCCCTTCACTGGATTCTGCATTTCCAACGTGACGACTACGCTATCAACCGGAGGAAGGAAGAAGAGCATTGGGCCCTGGAATTGCACGGACATCTCAGGGGTGACGAGCAATGTGACTCCCAAGGCGTGCCCGCTGTTGCCTGAGAAAAAGGTGGATTGCCCCTTCCCGACAGATGTGCTGCCCATTGATGAGGTTCGGTTGAAGACCTGTAGTGTTGCTGCTCCTCGTCGTGTTCGTCCGCCAGTTTTGTTTGATAACGATGATTCTCTGTATGGTAGTGATGATGATATGTTTTGAGTTTTGGAAATTGTGATAACCCTAGCTAGATGGCTGGTTTGTGGTTATATACAACAGAGTTTGTAATTGTGACATTAAATTAATGTTGGAATAAGATGATGAACTTAAAGGTGTTGGTGATTGAAATAAATTGCTTCGGACTCCCTTTTCACCCGGGGGAAAAAAAGAATGGTCTTTGCTAACCAATGAGACATGAAAAGTTGGGTTCAAAAAGGCCTTTATTCTTAACCAAAAAATACATGAAAAGATGGCTGCCTCAAATTATTCCATGGAATGAGATGGAAAATCGGCTGAAATCAGAGACACGTGAAAAGAGTGCATTTGTGGCAAAATAGAGTAAAAATTAGAAATTAAAATCAAGTAGTAATAATCATATAATAATCAATTTGGTGTTACGCCAATTTATAAGTGATTTTATACACGCATATAATTATATCAAAATAATAATCAAAATGTGAAATTATACTTGGTATGTGTGTGGATTGGATTGAAGCACATACGATTATTTCGTTTAGAAGCCGGAGCCAGAGAAATGGTAGTGAGAACTAATGCTACACAGAAGCACATACCTTATTTAAGAAAACGTAAGGAAATTAAGTCGAACAGATTCTTTAATTAATACCAAGGATAAGTAATTTTCAATCATGGCTCTGAGGGTTTTGGTCCAAGTAAAAGGGAATAACTATTGGGGATCTTAATTTTTTGGTGTTTGATTTTGCCCCCTTTTTCTTTCTTTCTTCTTTTTTTTTTTTTTTTTTTGTGTGTGTGGGTGAAAGCATGCAATGCAGAAAAACCTAGTTTAGAAATTAGGGTTTCGGTGGCAGTTTGAGTGAAATTGGTTGTTCATAAATTCGTTCTAGATTTGGGTTTCGATTGGTGCAGAAAGAGGAAGATTTTCGTCTAATTGATCCATTGACCTGGCCTGATATGGGAGAGGAAGAGAGATGCTCTATATATATAGGGAAAAAGGTTTTAGTGTGGAAGAGATTAGGGGTAAGAACACCATGGATCGGAGTGAGTACCAGATTGAAATCCTCTTCTGAATTAAATGGGTCCTGCAGAGTTTAATCTTACGACATTGAAGAAGAACTCTCCTAGTCAGTCTCCTTCATGGAATGTCCATCTCAAAGTTGCGCTTCCAACACATCATCTCAGCATCATCATTGGGTTCACTTAGCTTGCATTTCCCCTTAGCGCGCTACGTACCTGTATCGGCCTTGCCACTGAATTGTCTGTCCAGTGGAATCGGCGATAGATGTACGTGCAGAAGAAATTTACACCATGAAGAAATATACTGAAGAAATTAAACTCTTATCTACATATCTACATTATTGATAACATGATGTTTTCTGGGTTACTGGTGCATGGCTACTGTTTCTGGGTCCCTCCCCTGAGAAACATTATTGAAGAGAGATATACGTGTTGGTTTGTGGATGATGAAGATATGTTTGACTGTAAGTGATCGATGTGTGGATTATACTGATGTTAATAAGGCGATCGAGTTGTAGCTAGCAAGCACGGAAACATGACTTCATTATTGTGTCATTGCAGGAGGTTATTTCCTTGCAAGAAAAGAATACACGATGTCTTCCAACAATGACTTATTCTCAAATAAGACGGACAAACATAGATATATAGTTAAGATACTACTACTACTACAATAGTAGGTAGTAGTAGTACTATGATAGTGGGGGAAGAATGCAGAGCTTCTCAATATCAACATGCAGTGATTTCCTCACTGGCTGCACATTTATCTGAAAAAGCTTCGGCCATAGCTTCCCTGTCACTGCACGTTCATTCACAACACCCAAGAATTTCATTCAATGGTGTAATTTTAATCATCTCCAAGAAAGAAAAAAAAAAAAACAAAACTATATATATGTTGACATCTGTAGTCTACAGATATGAACTGTGGCACTCACCAAAAATACGGTCTTGTGTCGCATCCCATGCTATGCCATTCAGCACATCAATTCCCTGAAAAATTGAGCTGGTTTTAGTTTCTTGAATTTACAAAAAATGCTTTGTGTGTTGGGGATTGAAGGGGAGGGGTAATTGGGGGAACATGGCTACTTATGTTGTGAAATGATCACCTTGTATCCAGCCTTGAGCAAGTCTTCCCTATAATCAAAATGAATGTAAAATGAGATCATTAAGTCAATATTTTGAGGCAATATGAGGGAGGTAGTTTAATACTACTAGTAAGTAATATTAGAAGAAAACCTTAAACTTGGAAGATAGATCCATCCCAGCATACTGCCGTCTTTGCCCGAAATTCTTGCTATGCAGTCCGTCTGTACAACAGTATATGAGAAATCAAAGGATAATGCTGAACTGCAGAGAAGTAAAGTGGAATTTTTAGACTCACCTGCCAAACGTTTGCCCACACCTCGCCATGGACGTACTCCAGTTCATTTAGGTTGTTTACTTCTTTTCCATTGTACTTGACGACATACTTCTGAGTGACTGCAGTGGTGGGAAAGAACACAAGTACAAAACAAACAGATAATGCTTATTGGAGCAGATTCAAGGCATTAAGGCTGTGCAAGGATCAACACACAGGGTCTCTAATGATGCAAACCTGCGTAAGTATGAGGATCGATATGATACAAGGTTGAAGACCCATCACTTCCGAATATAATCTTCCCATCAGTTGCCAAACCCCAACCATCGGACATGTGGTTAGGAAATGTCTTGATCTACAGAAGATGCATGGTTGTTGTATGTTTAGAATGTGTAACAGTTCGTTAGTTCAAGAATCTGCATTGAAGGCTAGCCTCCAATGCAGAGACCGAAAGGCCGCGCGGTAATGAAGTAACAATCTAGCTGCTCATTACTCAAATTTTCCAGCAACACCTATTTAACGAAAGTGATTTGGAAATGTAAAATTTCCTACAGCTCCCGGATGGTCAATTTGAAGAAACTCATCAAGATCTGTGGCAGTTGAAAGAAACGCTAGGAAACAACTTTGACTGAAAACTAACAACATGCGAACTAATACAGAGTGCACTAAAGAAACGTCAAGAAATACAGATAGCACGAAGTTTTTCATAAAAGTAAAAAGGAGCAGCACAAACTTTTTGTAGTGTATTTTTCTCATATATGAAGCCAATGCTTGTTTTCCATGTAACTTGGTATAACCTACAAAATACGCAGGATGTATGAATCAATGTATACTAACGCCTCATTCTAAAACCAACAAAAAGTAATACAAATGAATTTGTTATTTTTTTAAAAAAGACTTTCTACGAGTTTGAATTAAAACGAATCACACACAATGTGTATCCATATGACCAATAGCACTTATAAATAATAATGCTAGTCTTTTTCTTTTTTTCCCCTACAGAAAAGATAGATGTTAAAATGCCTGATTAAAAATGCACTAGAATAGCTTATTGGATTTTGATTATGGTTGTTGGCAAACACACTATGGTAGCCCTACGTGTAATATCTATGCTTTTAGATCAGTCAATCATGTATTATTGGTACAGGCGATTTTTGCCTCTTTTTTTTGGTGGTTTTTGTATAAGTAGTGTTCTGTGAATTGGAGACTTCGTATCTGTAAACCAAAATTTGTTGTACTTGTTATGAGAAAGCAAGAATTGCTACGTAAAAATGATAGGAGTATCTTTGTCTTCTAAAATGATGTAAAACAAGACAAAATGAAATGTGCAACGTGGTGCGATTGAGAACCTGCGGCAAACGAGAGTCAAACCCTCCCCAAAGTAAGTATCCTCCATCCTGTGAATATCCTCCACCTGTACAAAAGGAACACAACAAGTTCCCAGACAATGAATCACATACATTTACATAATGCACATGAATCTAACTAAAATTTATGAAGAAAAAATTCTTCGACAAATGACCTGTCAAAGTATATCAAAAGTGAGCTTTCAACAGTTGCAGATAAAGAAGATACAGTTTAGGTAGGATATTAATTAAAACCCCAACACCCCAAGATGACAAAATTTCTGGAAGACATATATGTTCCTTACCCTCCCTGTTTCAAGAGCAACTCTTCGGACAGATGACTGCAGTTTAAGAAAAGGAAATTCACTTCAGCAAAACTCAGCACACTTAACCGCACCGAGAAAAGACATGCAAGGAAAAGTAACCCACAAAAGAACCAGCAAAGAAATATTATGGGAGAACTATGTACCAAGAATACGTACGCAACTTGCCCAGAAAAAGCAAATAATGCATGATACTAAAAATAATAATGAAAAAAAAAAACATTAAAAAAAATGAAGGTATAGAAACTCACTTGTCCATAAAGTCCTGTTGATTCATAAATGGTATCATTCTCTGTATACAAAAGCCCCTGGAAAGCAAACCTGGCGTATTAATATCTTACCCAAAACAACCATTACCAATCAATTCACACACTTCTCATATATAGTACTCCTTCCGTTTTTTTTGTTAGCTACTGTTGACTAACGAGTACTGTTCACTTATATACTTTGACTTAAAGTTTTCTCATGGTTATACAAGTTAAAATATAGCCAAGTATGATCTTGTTAGATTCGTCTCGTCTTGTAGATTTTAAATATCGAACTTTTAGAATTTTTACATGTACCGAATTTGAATTATTAATGGTTTAAAATGTGCATTGGACTGCGTGCTGAGTGAGTCTGTAGCTATCTTTAAAAAACGGAGGAAGTATATAGTAAAAAGAAGCATCAGAAAATTTACTCACCAACTCACTTTAGATAGAAAACAAGTTTAGGAATAAGGGTTATACCACAACACAGACAAACACAGAGACTGATCGCTCGAAAACTAGAATGTTAATTAGAGATCCAGAGTTATGTTTCCAACACATCCACAAAGTTCTGAATAGTCTTTGTTTCTCCATGTTCGACAATCATCTACGGTCAACATTCCAACCACACAAGCTAGATACTGTATATACAATAGGTAGACCTAAAGGGATATACATATATGCAGAGATATGAAAGAATTTGACAAATGTTACATTTGAAAGAAACATCCTTTTACTGCATCCCAAGATTGTGTCCGGTGTTGGTTAAATTTGAAAACCTTGAGAACACACGAACTTTAACTGGTGAACACGTGACAGAAAGTAGCCCAATCCTGATAACAAACCGACAAAAAAGAGAAGGCAAAGATTCACCAACGACCACTAAAAATAGAACTGTTCAAAGCTGCTACAATTATTCCACGGTTGAATTTCTGTCAAACATATTACGTCGGGAAAATAGAAAAGTTGATTTCTCATCGTACTGATTAACCAAACATCAACAACTTTTCCAAAAAACAGGAAAGGAAAATCAAAACAGTGGTCGAGCACACTACAATCCGAGGATAAAACACCACATTCTTCAATCAGCAGTTCACCAAATCACAACGCGCGCAATCATCCACTGGAAATCGAGGGGGGGAAAAAAAGGAATTAAATTTGATAGTGTGAAACCTGAGTGAAAGCCGCGGGATCATGCGGAAACTCCTTGACAACTTGAATGCCGTAAATGGGAATGGATTTGGAGTCCGCGGGAAGGAAGAACAGAGCGATAAAGAGAGCAGCAGAAATCATGAAATGCAGGAGGAGGATGGTAGGAATCAAGCGGAAGGGGGCCATGGAAATGGGAATGGAGGAGGAGGATCGGAGGAGAAAAGTGAGGAGGTTTGAAGATTGAAAGCGAGGAGGAGAGATTTTTGGGAGATGGATGGATGGATCTACTAGTAGGAGTAGATTATAGGGGTGAATGAGAAAGCATTCATTCATTGATTGATTGATTGATGAGTAGTCATCACTTCAGTGTGGGGACTGCAACTGCAAATTAAACTCTCTGCTGCCTGGACGAGATTTTTTCATAGGAGGAGAGGACAGGACTACTGAGTCTGAGGAAGAGGGAGGAAGGCCTCGATTTAAAAAATATACTTCCTCCGTCTCAATATAAATGTTACGTTGGACTTTTTGACACTACTTACTATGTAACTTTGATTTAAATTTTTATCATAGCTATGAAAGGAAAAACATAGTCAAGTGAGATCTTGTTAGATTCGTCCAATCTTGTAGTTTTAGACAATCAACTTTTTATAAGTTTTTATTATACACAATTTAAGTTATAAACCGTTAAAAATGTGTATCGGCAAACGTGTCGGAAGAGAATGTAACAATTATATTGAGACGGATGTATTAGTACTTATTTTCAATTAGTAGTAGGAGTAATAATTTTGTCGAATATTCCTTGTGATTTTGTATAATTATGTTTCCATTTCCATATAGGAGTACTTATAGTATTTTGTAAGAATTACGTTTTTGTGATTCCATCTATGGTTTTGAAAATATAGTAGTATTATTATTTATTCCATATATATACTAGAAGTTGGTGAACAGATTTCTTTCATTACGTTTTGTGATGCCCTCAAGTTTCAACACGACTAATACAATTTATTTGCATTGTATTTTTATTATTATTATAATGTTTACAGCATTTTACCCCGATTAAACACATTATATGATAAAAATTGATTGATCAAAGTGTGGTGATTATATGTAGTTGGAGATAGAAACGGAAAACATGTGGATAAGGGGTTGGTGGGGTTGCCCTGTCGGTGAGGTTCTCCTCTCTCTCTCTCTCATTTCATTCATTGGTCCCAATTGGCAACTAGGAATTCAATTGGAGAATTTATTTCTCTCTCTCTCTCTCTCTATCTTTCTTTGTTTAAATGCCAACGTGTTTTCTTTATTTCAGTGTGTGTACTGTGGTCTGTGTAGTAATGAAAATATGGGGACCGATGAAGTGAAGAGAGTGGAGCCCCGGCTTTCAACTGCATGAGCCTAAATGGAAATATAGGCTCAGACTCTACTACATCTTTTTCGTTTCTGGCTGATTTTCATGATGGTAATAATAATATCATTATAACTCATGTCAACTATAACTGCTGGAGAAGGGAAAACAATAAAAGAAGAAGAATCCCTATAAACAATAGGCTGGAGGCTGTATGCCAATATCGTTTATTATGCATTTGTCCTATTTTCTTACTTTCTTCCCATGTTTTTCGAATGCAAAATTTCCAATTCATTATCACCGCATCAAAAATCCCAGTCATGTCCCGTATCAGTATCAGTCCGTCCATATAATTGAGATGTTTGGGAGTCGGCAGATTTGGTAGCAGATAGCAGATTCGGAGAGAGAATTCAATATGCTATATGTGCTAAATCCGCTAACAACCAAACACACTCAATATACTGTATTGGAGTAATAAAATAGCCCTCCTGTTTTATACTCCATATACCTCAAACTACACTACTACTACATGCCTAAATATATACTAATAAAATAGTAGTCCTTCGATGTATCATGACTAATTAAAACCAACGATTTCAATATCTAAAAAACTATCCAAACAAATTGTGAACCATTTAAAGATGAGTCTCAACAACAAATACTTCAGGTATACCAAGTTCAAAACTTGAGGCTAAAACAAAATTAATTCCTTGAGACATGAGAATTCACACAGTGGTTATTAACCATAACACAAGTGGTTATTAACCATAACACAGTGGTCGGAAAGGTTGCTTAAAAGCACAACTGCAATTGGTCAATCGGATTATAATCCCACACGATTCAACAATCCAACCTATAAGTAACATCTCCATCAAACCAATAATGATCATATCTCCCCACTGCCTGCCACCGTTCAAAAACAATTTATAGCTCGACAACAAACAATGAGGTAAACAGTAAAACCAATGACAAGACTGGCTGCGGCGTTTATATATTTGGTAGAAAAATCTAGAGCAGCAGAAATTCATAATTATATAAGTAAAATTGTGGATTGAATCAAAAGTTCGAGACAATATATGATCGCAAAATGCAAAAGTTTCTCAATTCCATCATCATCAACATCAGAAACTACAAACAAAGACCTAGTCGACTTCAACTTGGTGGAGCACCACCAAAGCCACCAGAACCTCGGCCAAAACCAGGACGTCCACCACCACCCTGCACAAGCAACAAAATTTCTATGTTATCAAAGTTTTACTTTCATTATATCACTATGAGGATTTTGAAATTGGCTGAAAAACCACAAGCACAAATTCTAAAAGCACGGCCACCATCCCATAACTCTGAACCAGCAGACACACCTTGATGAAAATAATAAAGACAAGACAATGTTAAATTTGATATGCCATCAAACGTGTAGGTAAAGCACAGTTGATACTTGATACAGTGCTGGAAGACTCAATAGATAATATATTGATACTAGAGATGGCTGAATACAAAGAACCCAAACAAACTGTATGCAAGGTCACATATCATGCTAAGTTGATTAAAATTCCATTAACTGCCTGCATTAATCAACTGACCCACCATTCAATCAAAGAGAATAGCACTCCAACTAGAAGAAACTAATCATAGTTAAAATTCTGATACTTCCTACAAATTTGAAATTATAACTACAGCAATTACATGAGTTTTTGAATTGAGTTCAAGCAACCACCTTATGTACAGTTAACCATAGCTATTCATGGTAAAGATTTAACATCTAACTTATGTACAAAATTTGTTTACATATTCATTATTCAACAAAACCAAGCAACCTGTCTGTCTCTGGTTCAAACAAACCCTCTTGAACATAGACAATTAAACAGTCAATTCAAAATATTGGCGATTTTGGGCTATTAAGTCATCTCAACAATAACTGATACAACGCTCACAATCATGAATCATACACAAAAACAACCCCACAGTTATCATATTAAAACATTTTATAGTGAATGTATAACCTTTATAGCTTAACCATAGATCAATTATAGCAGGAGAAAGTAAAATTACCCTGAAGGCAGGCTGGTAATCAGCTGGTGCACCACCCTTGTCACCACCAAACTCTCCTGGTGGCCCTCTTGGCCCACCACGGTAGCCATCACGATCACCAAATCGTGGTCTGTCACCCTCAAATCTTGGAGGTCCACTATAAAAGACAATCATATTCATAAGTGAATGAATGAATACAAATTTAACAATACACTAATTTCTTATAATGGTATGCCAAAGAGTAATCACAGAACCAAATCTACCACCAGCCTCAAACAGAAAATATCTCAGGAATATCCCACCGTATACATTATCCAGCATGAAAAATTAGGATTCTATCGCAGCCCACAATACAATTTTGTATTTTAAGGGAATACATGAAAAAGTCTCTACAGTACACAACATAAATTTTTGCAACATAATAACCGCATTTTATGGTAGAGTATATAATACACAAATCTATTCACATGAAAAAAAGATCCAAGTCCAGAGCGATAAAATTTACCAGAATATTGTCCAGATAGTAAAACCAACGAAGAGCAAATTATGATATAACAACATAATCCTGAAACAAAATAAATAAATAATAACGTCTAACAGAATTATCGTAAAAATATTTACCGAGGACGGTCACCAGGGGGCCCACCCATGGGACGGCCAAGGGGCTTGGCAGATTTCTTCAATGTCGCGGGTACAATTTCGGAGGGAAGGTTGAGGTAAGTGCGCAGGAATTCAATTCCATCGTTGGTAAGATACCAGTAGAAATGCATCCAGGCGAAGGTCTCGCGGACGTATTCCTTAGACTTAAAGCTCTGCATCAGCTTAATCACCTGCAAATTCGGCACATCTATCTCGGGGTGCTTCGCCAGGTTGTAATCCTTCTTGGCATAGCACACACCCTCTGTTGGCACAAATACAGAAACATCCTCAGCAACCAGCACTACGACGAAATAAATGATAACAGTATCAATAAGGAGACAAAAATTGAACCTTACCTTGAAAGAGGTACTTGGAGATCTCTCTCCGGTTCTTCTCTGGAATAATCTGAAACAAAACAAAAGGAAAAAAAAAAACACCAAAATCGTCAAATCGAGATCAAGCAATGGTACAGCTTACATCTCAAACTCCATAAGATGAACCAAAAAAACACAAAAACAAACGTATATTAAAGGCAATGCATTCGAGAGGGTAAGAAGATTGTACCATGACTGGAGTGCTGTGCTGACGGCGGAGAGAGAATCAGCGAAGAAAATGCCGCAGCTCCTGTGGAATAAAGCCCTAGATGGGAAAATTTTCTTTTTTATAGGGTTTCCTCATTCCGGACTATGATTCTAGCGAAGCCCGGTGATATGTAAAACCTAGCCCAGCCCTGTAATCGGAAAATGGGTTAGGGGAGATCAATTAGGCCTGTGAACGTGGGCTATATGTGGTTACATGAAGGTTACTTGAAATTGGGCCATAATGGATGCGGGCCTTTTGAAGTAATGGGCCGTGTGTCCGTTACTACAAATAAAAACAAAAAATTCTAATCTAACATTGAATATATGAAGTATTTTTGTAATTTCATAAACTAAATACTATAAATTTAGGGAAAACTAGCGGTTAGAATAATAAACATTTACCAGTAAACTGTACTGTTGTTGGATTCATTAGAAGCATGTTTGGTGAGAGATTTTGGACAAGTTGAAAGGGAATCATGTTTGGTAAGAAACTTCTCAACAAATTTTAGATTCTAAGGTAAAACCCTTCTCAAATTCTGGGGTAAAATCACTCCAAATTTAAAGGTAACATAACAGATTCAAACCATTCGATTCTCATTCTTACACTAAGGCATAAGAAACCCCGAAGAAACCTAAGGAACAGATGCATATCCTAATTCTGTAGCCACAAATGATCAAATGAATCAACACCACATAGAACAAAGGAAATACAGAATTTGTATTCCTTCAATATCACTTTAACGTGTAAAAAGCGAGCATATATTTTTCAATATAAAAATGAATATTAGTATTCCTCCAAACAAACACTTCTCCAAATCCGAAGTGGAGAGAATTTTATTTACAACAATGTGAACTCATCATAAGGCGCTGCTGCCTCATGAAGCAAAAGGGGGAGAAGCCACCAACAGTCAAAATTTTTATATACAGAATCATATCAATTTATATTCCCTTCCAGGGGTACAAACTTCTCGCATTTTATTTCATTTTAGGACAATATATACACTGCATATCAGCTACAAAGCCAAACCGCACTGCATTACATACATTTTTAAATATCTGAAGGGGATTCTACTGCCCGGGGGGTGCAGTCCCAAGTTCGCCGGCATTACCCCAATGAAACCTAGCTGCAACCCTGTTCAAACCATATCGTAACAGATAGTACTGAGATGAGAAGCACCAGTATGAATGATGATGTTAAAAGGACTAGAATAAGCCAATCCTGTTAACAAATTATGCTAAATCTTCAGATAGATTCAGTAATGTGATCAGTTACATCAAAAGGCATTCTTCTTCTCCGTGTCGATCTCATGGGATGAAAGTAGCTTTCTCTACAGCAGTAAATTAAATAGATCTTATTACTTTGCATTTAAAGGAGAAGAAAATAAAATCAAGAAAAAGGAGGAAAAGGAAAAAGAAGGGGACTTGCTAATTGCTAATTAATGAAATATCAATAGAAATTGGAATCATAATATTTTAAAAACTTAAAACTTACATGATCCTCAAAGTCTGGACTAGCCAAATTGGCAGCAAGATTTCTCATCAACAACAATATCTGTTAGGTTCACACAGAGGGGATTACATTAAAAGATGCTTACAGTAAGAGCCTTAACCATATTACAGCTACAGTAAATATTGCACTTGTCATTGAATAGTAGATGTAAGAAATAAGGGGAGCTGGTATTTGAATTTCAAAATACCAACTCTCATTATTTTGGCAATTGCCAAAGAATTCCTAGAACACATAACTGTGGCAAAGCATTTGTTTACAAAAAATAGCTGATGTAGTAATTTCAAAATTTATCACAGTTCAATGAGATGGACTCAGCCCACAATACAGTATGGATCAGAGAAGGGCATACCGTCTCAATATCAATTGGGTCCATCTTCTTCAGTCGTTGTAAATGGCCGGTAACTGTTGGATCGAAGATGCTCCCTATGAACTTGTATACTTGGGAAAAATCCGGAAGCACTGGATTCACAAAAGAACAAATATGGTTTTAAGGCTATAGGACGAGTCTCCTGCGTTTAAGTACTTATTTAGTTAATTACACACATAGTAGAAGATAACCACTCCAAAGTTAAGCAAAACCATAAGTAATCCCTTTAAGACCTGCCATTACCCATGAGGCGCCAACCAAGCAAGTATAAAGATATAATGCTCAGGAAAGAATAGGTATAATGAAAGGCATTTCCCTAAGGCTATGTTTGGTACGGTGTATTGGGATGTATTAGGGTGTATAGTATTAACATTATGTATTAAAATAATACTATCCTATGTTTGGTGAGTTTTAAGACATGTATAAGTATTATTTTAATGAGGAGTTTGGTGTATTATTTAATATCTTGTGGGAGGGTGGGTATATGGTGTATTATTTTTTATTTATGTTTGTTTTTCCATTTTTTCCTTATGCATCTCATAACTATTAAATATTATGATACTATAATAATATTATTTTATATATATTGTTTATTAATAATTTAATTGTTTTAATTTAATTATTTAAATAATATTTTTAATAAATTATTTATTATTATATTAATTATTTTAATTTAATTATTTTTAAAATAAATTTATTTTAAGTATATTATTTATTAATAAATTAGAAAACATTTATTTTTATTTAGTTGTTTAAAATATAATACAACATCAACACCAAACACTGTGTATAACATTAATTTAATACAATACATCATAATACAATACACCCACGTTAAATAATACTCCATCTGTCCCATTTAAGATGTCTTGATTCATTTCTGCACACAATCCAATGCACTTTTTCAATCGATAATATCTCAAAATATGTACAACAAAAAATTATGTAAAATATATAGTATAAAACTACATGATTATACGATTCTAACAAGACCCAATTCGTCTATTTTTTTTTTCAAATATATACTTGGAATAATATTGAGTCAAAGTTAAACAATGAACAGTGCCAAAAAGTCAAACCAGACATCTTATCTGGGACGGAGGGAGCACAATACACCATAATACAGTACAGTGTTCCAAACGTGCCCTCAATGCACAATAAGATGAACATAGGGCACAAAACTATATATTGGACTGAGAGATTCATGGTGCCGACTTGCATGAAAATCAGTTCTTCAAATAATATCAACAATTACTCTTAGGTTGATGCTGGATCTTTAAAAAATGATTGGATTTATACAGAGCTGCAAAAATGCTACTTGACTGGTCAAAGAAGAGCAGCACATCGGCTTATTTGAGTTCTACAAGCTTAATTTAATTGGTGGTATTAAGCAAGAGGATGAATAAAGAATAGACACCCTCAGCAGCAGTCCAGGATTAGCATGTTATCTCACCTGCAAGTCGTGTTCTTGGAGTGCTCTCATTGCTACGGCAAGAACTAATATTGGGCTGTGACTTTCCAGATTTGTTATTGCCTGTGACAAAACAAAGTTTTAATTTTCTATAAAGGGGCATTGAAGACCCCCATTACAAAAAATAAATTACCAAGTGAATCTGCTGTTGCCTGTGAAAAACTGGGACTCTGTAGTGATTTATCTGCTCGTCCAGGAACAGATAAAGTTGGCTCAGGATTTCTGAGTACTGTGGATGAATCTTGTCTTCTTGTATATCCAGCATCAGGCACTACAGGAGATGCTTGAAAGGATATCTCTTGTGAAACAGCCGGAGCTTCCAATGGTCCCAGAAATAAGAAGTTAGGCATTTATGAGATTAAGTGATTGAGCAGTATTATAAATCAACAGAATAATAAACACATTTGTACCAATTTTAGAAGCTTTCTGTGGATAGGGATGAGCAGCTTTCCTTTTTGGTCGAGGTGGTGGCAGACGTTCATTGGTACCACTCTTTTGAACTTTTAGGAAATACTTCTGAGCATGGCTACGTATCTATAAAGTTATTGTTTGTGTCGATATGAAAAGTGATAAGAGTGAAACATCATCTCATACAACTACTGAAAGAAACACACATATCATGCATTACAAAATAAGGGTCCTGAATTATAGTAATACAGTAAGGAGAATTATTGAGATTTATGTTTATGTATGAAAAGAGAAGTTCTTTGGAAAGCTTGTGTTTGGTCTTTAATGCGTTTTGAAAATGTCTTGGGTATAAAACTAAAACACATCCAGGCTAAGCCAAGTCCAGTGAACTTGATACTGCACTAGTGCACTCACAAAACTGGCAACGTTAGAAACAAAGATAAACCTTTCTTTCTATTCAATAAAAAGAGTATTACATTTACATTGTACATATATTGCTTCTAATATGATGCCATAGTAGTCAATAGCACGCGATAGCGAGATAGCGGAGCGGGATCGTGGTCAGGCGCTATATCCGCGACGCTCCACCCCAATTTGCACATTGCAGCCGGTTGCAGGGGAGGAGAGGCTGTTCATTGGTAGTCAGGTTGCAAAACCGGGGCGGGCAGTGGGGTGGGTTTAACAGAAACGCAGAATAGGGGTTAAGAATAGGCTCGTACAATTATTTCATTAATTGAACTTTAAATCTTGGTAACAAGAATAGGCTGATAGTACCATTATTTTATCAATTTATCTTTTAACCTTGGGAATAAGAATAGGCTGATAGTATTATTATTGGGGTCTGTTTTATCTTCTTTCTTCAATTTTTTACTTTTTACGTTCCAGAACAGACAATAGAATTCAAAATTCATTTAGTTCTTTCTTTCTTCTTTCCTTCCTTCTTCCTTCATTCTTCCTTCATGTTTGAATGGTAGTCATGTGATTCATTTAGAGTTGGTTTTCAGTATTTTACATATAATATATATATATATATATTTTCGGGAGAAGAGTATTTTATATTTAATTTGACACACACATATATAAAACATATTATATTAGTATCAATTTTCAAATAGCGGTCATCCCTCTATATGCTATCCCGAGCGTATTCGGGGGTTCACGGCTACTGGCCACTATTCCGCTATTGACTACTATGTATGATGGATTAAATAATTGCCAAATAGCAGAGTAATTTAATTAGGGAATCCCCATTGGACAACAAATAAGGTCCCTCAACAATTTCTACTTGATCAACCACATCACTGAAGTTGATTCAAGTTTGTGAAGGAGGTAACTATAACTTCTCAAAGCGTACGCTACTTTCCCTAAAAAGTAGAAACACGTGTGCACCACATACTATTATGAGACTCCACTAGCCAAAGCAAAAAACACAAAAGAAGAGGATTCTACCTACCTGAATGACTGTTTTTGATCCAATAAATGCTTCAATTTTTTTCCAATCACGGTCAAAGCTGCATGCAAAAAACGAGCAATACTCCAAATGAAATTCTTGGAATAGATAAAGAGATAGATAAGTATGTAAAGCAAACAAAAGCAACACAAAATAAATAAATAATTGGAAAACGCAGGCACAGAAGAGGTGCCGTTCTGTCCTTCATAGTGATTCCAAAAAAAAAAATACTAATTAAGTAATTCCTTTAGATGGGAAATAACCTGAGTACCTGACCTCATCGTAATAAAAGCTATCACACAATATGAGCAGAATTTGAAAAAGACATCAGTGTGCTTGTGTAGAGCAAAACACTAAAGGAAAACAAAAATTTCACAAGGCTCTGGTCCCCCATTAGTTAATATAACTGATAGTCCCCTTGTTCCTTCTCAAATTTCATCCAGTTAAATCTCTTTCCTGATGACCTTGAGCACTCAATAACCAATTCACCATTATCATTTCTGGATTCATCTTATAGAACAGTTAAGAAAATAAGTTGCAAGGAGAACTATTCACTCTTCTCAGAGCTACTTAGAGAGTGCATCAATTCCAGCCACTGATTGCCAAAACAAGAAACTCAAAAATTGGGTGATGACCAATCAGTACTTAGTATTTTCCACCACTTACATAAAGGAGCAAGGGTGACTAGCTAATATCAGTAAGTCAGTAAAGTTTTTTTGCATTTCTGGGACCAAGTTGATATTGACCTATTAAAAGGCTACCATCACTGAAAAAACCTATCCATCCCATTAAAAAAAATCAATTCTTCATATTTGACAATAAACCATGAATAAAGATACACTATCAATTCTACAAAACTTTCTAAAGTGATGGAGTTTCCCTTCACAAGATCGGAGTCAACTATATTCATTTCGTTTAGGGATTGAAATTGAATGAAACAATTAAAGTATCCCTGGTCCAACTTATTTAATCTTTACACACCTTGTATTCCAAGACACATTATTTGTTATCAGCACATCACTACAAAAGAGACTAACAGAATCATATAGCTACGAATCTTCATAAGACCACCCACTAAGAACAACTACTCAAGAGAATTTAGAATGCGAAGTGATCAGAATCTAAAAACATGCCAAAAGAAGAATTCGATAGATGAAACCAAAAGAAAACTGCACCCACATTCAAATAGAAGATAGCTTGCCAGAATCCCACAGTTCCCCCAAAAATCGTCCACTCTATAATCCCCATTCAAAGCCCTTCCAAACAACCCCAAAACCTCCCAAAAACCCTAACCCCAATTCAACCAACACAATTAAAATACCGCAACAAATTTTATTTAACACCACAACCTAACCCTAAACCCCGAAATTCGAATCACCAACATTGAAAAAACTAAAAGTACTCACAGTTGCAACGCTTCGAGGAACTTATCGTGCTCTGGCTCCGTCCAGCTCTCACGTGACTTGGTAATGGTGTAGGGTTTCCGGACCTTCTTATTGGGGTCGTCCGAAGGCGAATCCGGCGACGAATAGGAGCCGAAATTCGGCAAGTCCATACCTGTGTGATCGATGCGGAAACAGTGAAAGGGTTAGCGCAGGATGACACCAAGCGATTGCAAAGAATCAATCTGAGCAAGTGTGCGCGGGTTTTCACCTTCAGCTTTGAAGGAGTCCGAGTCAGGAGTCGAGAGTCCGTTGGCGAAATACGGTATTCTTGTTAGGGATGGCAATGGGTCCGGGTCAGAACCGAGAACCCGAGCTTGGGTCGGATCTTGGGTCTTACAAAAATGGACCCAGAACCGACCCGTTGCCATCCCTAAGAATGGCAATGGGTCCGGGTCAGACCCGGAACCGAACCGAAACCAAGCCCTGGGTCGGGTCTTGGGTCTTGGCGGAACCGACCCAGACCCGACCCATTGCCATCCCTAATTCTTGTTTTGGGTAAGAAACTGGTCGAGCTGTCTTCAACTCTGTCTGTTTGACGCAATCTACTCTAACAGCTCTCCTCCACCCTATTTATATCAATATGTGAAATGGTAATTGTAAAATCTGTGGGCTCTCTGTTAGTGGGGGCCCATTATAAAAGCCCATGTTACATCATGCTTTCGCCATAACGGCCTACAAAGGACCGGCAAAGGGGTTGGTATGTAAAATTAGTATAAAAATAATCTAATTAAAGAAGCATTAATAATAATATAATAATAATAATGTGAACGAGGGATTGGAATTTGATCTAAGTGGTCAAGCTCCCTAACTCTAGACCTTCAGATTGAAGGTTTGAATCCCATATGGCCCCCTTATCCCTCCCTTTGTGTTTTTGTAATTGTCTGGCATGGGCCTTCACCACTCATTTCCTAGTCTGTATAGGTTGTTGAGCAAAAAAAATAATAATAATGTAAACGGATACTTGACCTGGCTAGTGGTTAGGTCCCTAACTTTTGATGCTTGGGGGTTCAAATCTCCACACGACTACTATTTCTCCACTTTTTTTTCTTGTAAACATTGACACTTATTTGTCGACAAAAGTGTGCGGGAGTCAAAGTCATATAAATTACAAAAGGAATAAAGGGGAGGGATAGGAGGACGAACGAAAATCGAATTCTCAGACATAAGTTTAGAAGTCAGGTACACGACCACTATGCCAAGTCCACGTGTAAATTGTTACCAAAATAATAATAACAATAATTAACAATATCAAATAACATCATAAAACATTCCATAAACATATAATGAACACACATTTATTATGTAAAGCATATAATGGAGGTACTATTTTTAACCATTTCTTTAACAACTTTATTCATTTGGCATTTATGTATCATCAAGGATTGTTTGCTAGTAGTAGTATTTGGTTTGCCTTCATTCACGCTACTAACCGTTTCCTCTTCCACAACCGTTGGGATGAGGCCTGCACAATTGGCCATTTCAGTTATCGATTTCGAGGGAAGATGCTGTGTTGTTTTGGATTTTGATCAGATAATTATTCTTACACATCGCTTCTGGGGTTTTAATTTTGAGCATGATGATATAGCTTGAATCTTTTTTTGTGATTGAATCATTCATTTTCGCCTGGTGACTCTTTTTCGTCTTCTGTGTACATACACGTAGTTGAATCAAAAGAAAAAATCAATCAACGCTTAAAATGAACAAGGTTGCAATGTCAGCATGTTCATTTTCTTCCTGCAGTTATTACAAGAACAATGCAGCACCTTTTCTGTGCCAAAATACAGCGCCTATTGAAGAATGTTCTGATCATTTGTAGATTCTTTTCAAGTGTCTCCGTTAATAACACAACTGAAAACATAAATAGGATATATGATAAGATATGGATTCAATGACCGGTGAGTCTTCTTCAGATGAGTGGGATTCAGGTGCCCATGAGAACAAATTTCTTGTTACAATAAGATTGAGGCCTCTGAACGACAAGGAATTAGCAAAAAACGATACCGCGGATTGGGAGTGCATCGATGACACGTCGATCATGTTCAAGAACACCGCTGCTTCCAATCTGCCAACTGTTTACACCTTTGGTAAAAGCCGTGGTGATTCTTAATTGGCATGTTTCCCTGTTATTACACATTTGGTAATGACTGTTTTGGCAATGGCAGATAGGGTGTTTGGCCCGGAGATTCCGACCAGACAAGTGTACGAGGAAGCTGCCAGGAAGATTGCGCTTTCAGTGCTGAGTGGGATAAACTGTGAGCACAAATTCATTAAGGTTCATTCAATATGACACAAATCTATGGACTTAACCAAGGATGAATCTGTTTTTGTATGTTCTCCAGCAAGCATTTTTGCCTATGGACAGACAAGCAGCGGAAAGACGTACACAATGTCTGGAATCACCGAGTACGCGATAGCAGATATATTCGACGACATAAACAAAGTAAGCGCAGCAGAACTATCAACAAATAGTAGTGTTTTTTTTTTTTTTTTTCTCTTTTTGTTTATAATTATGCCTTTTAACTACTAATGTTGTAATCCAGCATCCTGAAAAGGAGTACATGTTGAAATTCTCTGCACTGGAGATATACAATGAAATAGTGAAAGACCTTCTCAGCCAAGATGGAACTCCCCTAAGGCTTCTTGATGACCGAGTGGTATGCAGTATGTAAGAACTGAGCATAAAGTACAGCTATTGAATCTTGAAGGGACAATCTAATTTGAACAACCGTTTCCCTGATGCAGAGAGGAACTGTCGTCGAGAAGCTTACAGAGGTGGAAATTCGCGACTCCAACCATCTGAAAGAGCTCTTGTCCATCTGTCAAGGTTCTAGAATTGTGTTTGTGTTATTACACGAAGAGTATCCAGCTACAATCATTTGTAACCGACTGTGTTTTTACCACCGTGCAGCCCAAAGGAAGGTTGGCGAAACTGCTCTTAGTGAAGTGAGCTCGAGATCTCATCAAATTCTTTGCTTGGTATGATTCTCAACTCATCTTCCTGAGCCACCACATTTGGAAGATGTTTCATGTTTTGCTCTTGTTATGACCTTTTATGCTGTCGATGTTCCTGCAGACCGTCGAAAGCTTCCCTCGTCGAGGCTTCAGTACAGAAGATGCAACCACTTTAACCGCCTCAGTGGTACTAAACTCTACATTTTTTTTTTTCTCCTCTTCTTTCCTTGAATTTGAGGAAATTTTCAGACATTTTTGGTAATACAGAATTTTGTTGATCTTGCGGGAAGTGAGCGTTCTTCTCAGACAGGTGCAGCCGGTACAAGACTGAAAGAAGGTAGCCACATCAACCGCAGTTTGCTGACTCTTGGGACAGTGATTCGAAAACTAAGGTAACTCGCGGCTTGAGCTTTTAGGCGAGCTGGTCACTCGATACTAATGATGATGATGATGATGATAACTCAGCGTTTTTGCTCCAGTAAAGGAATCAATGGGCATGTTCCCTTCAGAGACTCGAAGCTGACGAGGATACTTCACAACTCGTTGGGAGGCAACGCAAGAACTGCGATCATTTGCACTATGAGCCCCGCGCACAGCCATATAGAGCAATCGAAAAGCACGCTTGGATTCGCCAATTGTGCCAAGAAAATCCGTACCAACGCTCAAGTTAACACCATTACTCCGGAGAAAGCTCTGGTTAAACAACTGCGGAGAGAAATAGCTCGACTGGAGAATGAGGTGAAGTCACTGACTGCGCTTGTGGCCTCAGGCGACTCGGTCTCAACTCTACAGGAGAGGGAACTCATCGACAAGGTGATCACAGTTCGGTCTTGTGTCTATTGTACATTTTTCTAGCTTCGTACTCATCTCGTGTCTCCCTTCGATTTTTTTCAGTTGACTAAAGAGATTAAGGAATTAACTCATCAACGTGACCTTGTTCAACCTCACGATGAGGACACATTCGATCCCTGTCTCTCGGATGTTTCATCCAGGACACATAGTGTTCCTGATAAATGCGAAACTGCAGGTTCTAGCCCGTTTGATGATCAGCTCTCCATGTTCTACGATGACCAATTTTTCTCCAACGATACATCTCCAAGACTGTACATTGACAAGTATTTTGGTCACAAATCTCTACCGGATCCTGGCTGGGAGAACCTCCTTTCTGGCGACGTGTTCAAAGGCTACTTAGACGTCGTTCAGTGTATAGATATCGACTTCACCAAGGGAAGTACAGCTGCAGGTGTATCTTCAGCACATGAGGATAAGGATTCAGGTGTTGTGATCATAGTTCCTCAGTTGTGCTTCATTTTTACAAGATACCTTCTTACAAGCTTGTAACAGTCAGTTTGAAATACGTCGTGTAGGGGGCAGCTCGTGCCCGTCTGATGAAGATGAAGAAAGAAATAAGGCACAAAATCAAGGCGATGTAGAGCCTGAGGCGAACAGCGAACTTCTCCAAACAGACGAATCCCACAGTAACATGGAGGCCGACAACAAGGATGATGAAATGGAAGAAAATACGGAGACCTTGAGTGAAGACAGGGCGATCAAGCAACGAGAAGTAGAGCCAGACGCTAACAGGAATAGGCTGCAAACGATGGATGCGCGTAATTCCTTCAAGACAGACAAGGAAAAGCAGCAGCAACAGTATGTCAGAGAACTAAAACAAGTGATGATGCGCAGCCTGTCGAGACATTTTGAAGATGAATTGGCGAACCGGGAGACGTCCCATAACGACACAATAACGTCGGGTAAAGAGGTCACCACCGGATCCGCTGTAGCTTCAACAAACTCGTGTTCTCAGAAGCAAGAAATAATTAAGCTTTGGGCCGCTTGCAACGTGCCTTTAGTCTATCGAACCTACTTTTTCCTTCTCTTTAAAGGCGATCCATCGGACACGGTGTACATGGAGGTCGAGCTAAGACGGTTATCCTTCCTGAAGAACAAATTAAACGGAAACTGTGCTGTTAAAGACGATCACTTCTTGACAGAGGCCACAAGGTACAGAAAACTTAAAAGTTTCTTCCTAAAGAACAAAGCCCGCGTTTACTTTTGTTATAACATGATGGTGTCTGTGAGTGATCAACAGCGTGAAGGCGCTGAACCGTGAGAGGGAAATGCTGAGCAGACAAATGCATAAGAAGTTCTCCCGGAAGGAAAGGAAGGCTTTGTACCAGAAATGGGGAATCAACCAGAAAACCAAGCAGAGGAGACTGCAGCTGTGCTGGAAGCTGTGGACGGACACCACAAACATGGAACACGTCAGGGAAAGCGCGGCAATTGTGGCCAAATTGGTCGGCTTCAAGGATCCAGGAAATGCGGTGATGAAGGAAATGATCGGGTTCAGTTTCTTGCCAAAAATCGACAAACACCGGGCCTCTAGCTGGAAGAGGAGGAGGCACAGTTTCAGTTTGCCTTCCTTGATATGAAGCCTCTCAATTTGTATGTATGGTTTGGTAATTTGGTCTGTATTGCTGCTTCATTAGTCGTGAAGATCTGCTTTTGTGTTAGGAAATTGTTTCTCCAAGTCATAATGTAAGAAGCATTATTTATAGTATGTAGCTCAGATATTATTTACTCCATTGTTTGGGAATTAGTGACTTCAAATCCATTCCATCTCATAATGGACTAAACTCTTCAAAACAAGGGATTTCAAATCCACTCCTCCCATCACCTATCATCATTTGAAATCCTCTTATAAATCCATAATCCAACTAATGAATTTTTAAACGGCAAATTCCACTTAAATACCCCAAGGCCAAATACATCCAACATTTCACCCTCTATACGAAAATACTCCCACTTTAGTACCCACCCTCGAATTTTGATTTTTTTTTAAATTAGAAAATATGAAAAGACCAAAATACCCTTAAGTGAATTAAAAAACCATGAGAGAGAAAGAAGGGCAGACAAGTAATTTAACATGGGGTGTCTTGTCACACCTCGTAAATCGCAAAACCACTCCCAAAACCATGGGGTGTCTTGTCACACCTCGTAAATCGCAAAACTACTCCCAAAACCACCTTGAGTAACCGGCCTCCTCCACCACCCCATAATGGTTGTTGTGGTATGTGGATGTGAGTATTTCGAAGAAATGGGTGCTGTAAGGTTTAATGCTATCTCGAAAGTGAAAGTGCTGATGAAATTTGAATTTTTTTGGAGTGTGAGTATTCGAATAATAATGGTTGTTGTGATATGTGAATGTGAGTACAGAATGCGAAGAAATGGGTGTTGATATAAGGAGTTTTCGAGTGTGATTATTCGAATTATGTTGGTTATTTCTGTCTGTGGATATAAGTATTCAGTGCGAATAAATGGGTATTGTATGCTTGAACTTTATCATAGATTAAAATATAATAAAAGGTTGGATATGCTCTGCTATGTTCTGTTATGTTTTTCTGTGAAAACTGTAGTATTGTTTGGCAATAGTAACCGTTGGCTATGATTCGCAGGGGAAATGGATTCGAAAGAGGATAAGGGGATTATGGAAGCGGGTGTGGCTGAGAAGAAGGCAAATATCATCACTGAAGAACATGGGGACAATAAGAAGGAGAGAGCGAGCGAGTCTTCAGCAACGGTAAGAATATATGTTGAGTGTTCTGTTTCAAATTTGTTGTATTTTGGAGCAAAACGTAGGTATAGATTGTTTCTTTGATATGCCACTGTTTTAGGGGAAGGTGGAGTATTTGAATCAATTTTGTGTTGTCCTTGTTTAGTTGACAGGGAAAAAAGGGGAAACCTGCCGGAAAAAGTAAGAAAAAGCAGGTCGGTGATGTGAATGACACGGCGAGCATCAGGCCCCGTTGTTCCGTAGGGGTGTATTTTTTGTGTATTTTCGATGTGGCCATGTTGGATTTGACCGAACAATTTGGTTTTGTTTGATGTGCCTTCTTTCATTTTGGATGGTATTGGACTTTATGATGATGTGTATTGCCCTAGTATTTACAAGTGTGTTACTATATAGAAATTCAGTAATATAGTAGATGCAAAACAGGGATTATTACAAGTGCGGAGCCCGGTTCATAACAAACCTACATAAATGAATACAATTACCTCCCTAACAATAAGCCTAGAATGAAAATGATTAGAAATCCACAAAACAAGGCATTGGTCAATAAACAAGAAGTTGATCAATGTGTAGTCTGTGGAGTCTAGTACGGTTCACTTTTTAGAGTTGTATCCAAATTCCAGAATTGGATATTACATACGTGTATGTGTATTGTAGTCATTCTTCCTATTGAGTACTGTTTTTTAACTCCATTTCCAGCCCGATTAATGATGTAGGAGGCATATGCATTCAACATCATACGTAAAAATGTTCATTTGTGCATATTGCTAGATTAAGCCATAATAAATTATAATCTGAACTGAAGTGGTTCATATAGGGAGCAATGTGTATTATAGAATTCAATCGAGGGTGCCATAGTGTCTTAAACAACATCAGTGTGTCCCATTTGGGTTTGAAACGGTGAATGTGTCCAACTATAGTGTATGACTAAGATATGGTGTATCATTAGAATGGTGCACGTAATCCAATCAAATGCGGATTAGCTAACTCAGGTATTGAATTGGACGAATATGGTACTCTCCTTGCATTTCTTTGTTACCATCTCGTATTGGTTGGATGCGTTTGAATTCATCAAGTATATCTCGCACTGATGTGACTGCAATTCCTATCTTACGCAATGTCATAAAAAGTACTGATTTGACAGCCCCAGCATGTTACTTTTCCGAATTCCAATGAAGTCTTTCCCTATTTTATTATTTTTTGGGGTTTGCCCATTCGCGGTACAGTGTCCAATAAAGGTGTGATGTGACGTGCTGTGGCCATATATCTATACAAGGCTGATTGTTGATTTATACCTAACCAACTTAGATTTATAACACACTTACAGCTCCACCAGTAGCTCACCCATACCCCATTCATAACAACATCGATACCAAGATGAATGAAATTTAAGTCAAGTGTTGAAATGACTATGTGTAGTATTCTCCTTCAAAAGGTATGTTATTTCCTGCAGTAAGTGTGGTTCTTACAGTAGATGCTGATGCAAAGCCTATGTGGGGTCCGGAATTTGTCCCATCTCGCAGTATGAAGTGACAGCAAGTGTATCATGACAAGTAACCTCAGGAAAAAGGTGTGATTTTGACCACAATGATGACTATTTTTTTCCCTTGTTCCAACCTTCCATATGCCCATTATCTATGCATCACTGATTCTTGGTTTATACCCAACCATATTATATTTATAACAAAGTTACACCTTCACAAGTAGCTCACTCATGCCCCATTTCGCGGCTCCCTTCACTGTCCATCCTCCTTCCCACCCCGATTGCACCGACCCCTCCGAGAATGGCTTCGATGCTCCAACCCGATTGCTTCAACCTCACGAAAATGGCGTCCAACATCGAACCCCACCTCCACAAAACCCTCTCCGTCCAGCTCCGGATTGATTCGAACTCCTTCAAACCCCCGCTCCCTACCCTACCTCCTCCCCTCCTGCTCGAGAACACCCTTCAACCATTCCCACCCGTTTCTTTTTACGCGGTAAAAAAATGGAAGAGAGAGTGGGTTTGGAAGATATATATATAATATATATATATATATATAGATTTGTACGTATAATGTATACCTACCTATAATTAATTTTCAACAGAGTAATCATTACTTCGGGGGCATAATAGTCTTTTCACACTTATTTTGATTATTGAATTAAGTTAAATGCAGTGGGGACTGACATGTCATGTATTTTGGCAGTGGGTATTAATACATAACAAAAATGGTATACATGGTCTGCTGTGGTATAGGTTTTGGACTGAGGTATTTAAGTGGAATTTCCCCATTTTTAAATCATGAATTTTCAAATCCATTCATCCTAAATCCCTGGATCAAATCCAAACACAATCTAAAAAATTTGAAATGCTTCCCTACCCTATAAGCTAAACAAAGAAATCAAGGTAGCAATTTAGCAAACAATACCACAACATATCGATACTCTAATTGATACGTATCAATGAGATGATTAAAAAAAAAAAAAACACGTATATATAAAAAAGAAAAACAAACAACACATATAGTTGATGGCATGAAGATCCCCTGAGCACACGTTCGAACCTCAAAAGACTTGCTCAGAACTTGTGCATCATTCAAAATTAAATACTCACTCTATTAAATATCTTCCCTAACTTGTAGTACGTATATAATTCCGGTTATTGATTATCCCGACGACTCTCATCATCTTCCTCCCACATCTCCTCCCAATTCTTGCCCACCTGCTCGAAGCCGAGAGCCGAGCCCTTTTCGTCTGCATCGAGGCTTGTTGAGAGGCTGCCATAAGCAATTCCAAGGGTGGAGGTCCCAAAAGTGACGAAAGTGGTAACAAATGGCACCCATTTGGGGGCATCCCATAGGCCTTGTTCTTTCAGCGCATTTATGGTCAGAAGCGCTGCGAATCCGATCACTAAGGGCACCCCAACGAAGAACATGATTCGTTGTATCATCCTTCCCCATACCACATCGGGTATCTTGTCATCAGTTGCAGGGTTATTGTTGTTGCTATTGTTATTGGGGTTCCTCTCTTGTTTTGATGGGATGAGTTTTCGTCTATCTTTGAAGTTGGCGGTAGAGAAGCCCTTTGCTCCTCCGCTGTACAGCCGCCATGTCCGTGATGGCGAAGGAAGGAGAGGGGTAGTCAAGGGTGGTGGTGTTTTTGAGAGGGGTGGAAGGGTGGTCTGTTGTGGAATGGAAAGAATTTTCATCATGGTTTTTGGTATGGTAAGGAAAGTGTGTGGTAGTGTTGGTGTTGGTGTGAAGAATCATCTTATCCACATAAGATGGGTGTAGGGCTGTGAACTCTGTGTGTGTGTGTGTGTTTTGGCTAAAATCATGCAGTTTTTGTCTCCAGCTTGAAGATATTTCTATTTCCTCTTTCCAGGTTTTGACATGAGAGACATTAGTAGGTTACAAGTAAAATTCGGCAGCGGCTACTTTGCATGTGCTGACTTCACTTTTTGACACACGATGGCTATTAGATTTTAATCTATAATCTACGGTCTTGAATTGGCTGAGTTTACGATTGAAAATTGAATTACTTACTATGTTACTATCCGTGGGTTTTGTTATTATACTCTTATAATTTTTTCAGTAAGCAGGTCAACTGATTTAGTTTAATCATAGCACTGATTTGGAAATGGTGTGTGTGAGAGGAAGGACATAGTAGTATTTAGTTAAAACTCAATCAGATAAGGAAGATCCACTGCCAAAAATGTTAAGGTAAAAAATATTGAGGGGAGGAGTAAAATGAATGTACAATGTTTTAGAGAAGATAGATAAAAACATACCTGGTTTACATCAAATTTGAACGTCTTGCTGGTTAAGTTTAACTTGAATTGACTGAATTACACCTGAGTGACAATCAATATTTGCATTTAATGGCGGGTAAGGATCCTAGTCAAACATCTGGCACCAGTTCACTCAACATCAAAATCGTGTGGTACGAATACGAATCAATTTTAGGGCGGGGGTGGGAATTTAAATTTTAAAAGAAAAAAAAAAAAAAAGAAGAAAAGAAGAAAAAAAAAAAAAAAAAGAAAAGGAGCAAAACAAAACAAAAACAAAAATAAGGACAAGGAGCAACCCAATTTCCTCTCTTAATGAACTTGCAGATAATGAAAAAGAATAAAAAGACGCAGGCACTGAGAGATGGTTCTCCATATGCTTTTAGGATTACATGAACAAGAAAGAAAGGCATGATGAACATTGGATTCATGCAGACCTAAGACTCAGTCTGTTGAGCTTCTTTCCTTTGTTGATATTTGTGCGCTCTGGGGAATAATAGATCATTTAGCTGCCGTTCAGCGCTATACTCTGACGTGGCCTGCAAAGACGGATGATGAATAAAAGAAAGGAGACGAGCGCACAATCAAAGGATAAGCTATAAAAAATATACTTAAAAATTAAAATGAATTATCCCCATAATTCATGGAACCGAAGGCTAATTTGAAGAACGGTTTTAATCAAATAAATGTGGCATCATCATGTGCATGATATGCTTGCATGAAACATTAAGCTGTAATAAACAAAGAAGGTTATTTTGAGAAGATAACTATGCAACCATGTTTTGTATGTTTTGAGTTTCTGCATATCAAATGGCATGCACTGTTTCAATGCACATTATTACTCATCTCTAAGTTAAATGTCAGCCCTGGCCTCTGGAGAGCATGACCGATACATAATTTATAGGAATACAGTATATGGAAAATGATGGAAACCAACAAATACAAGCATACCCGTTTCTTAAATGCAAATCGCAATGTCTGCACTTGTGTTCCTGAACAAACTCTCAAATCAAAACCAAGGCTGTCTACTCCGATGAGAGCACATTCCTGAAATATTATTTGAATAATATGGGAAAGAAAGGTTAGCAGAAGAGCCAAACATATTGATTTCAGAAAGCAAAGAGACAGTGCATGCTGCAGTTTACGTCTATGAAAAAGCAAGCTTTCCACTCTCTACATCCGATCATACAATCGTACCCAGGGTGGAATTTAAGAATGTCATTGCTTACTAAGGGATTATTGATACACATAACAAGCATAACCTTTTTCATGTAAATATAGAATCCAGTGTGCTACCTCTACTTGAATCCCCTCACACCTCCAACACAGGGATTTCAGAGCTTGTGTGGTCTTCTCTCCACCAGCTTTTAGACGGGATATGATTTTTGCAGCTGAATGTGCAATTGCATCAGGCTGAGCTCTTCTAAAATCTTCTAACTCGACATAAGTCTGCACCATCAACAAAATTCCCTGTTACAGCCTCTAATGAAGTTGCAAAAGATAACACATCTCAAAGTGACCCAGTGAGCATGACAAATATTAATGGGCATGAAAATATATTGACAGAACAAGGATTTTTATGTTCCTTTCTATTTGTCACGAAATTTATGATTTCTAAGAGAAGTGCATTTTGTCAATTCAAGCACTTAACTCTTTTCTGATGAGAAAAAAGAAGGTTTTAGACAACATTCAAAGGCACTATAAGTAATGGAGGAGAATAAAAATTTCACTGTGCTCCCAGTACATATTGTAAAACTTAAAATAGTAGGAGTATGAAGAAGATTAATCTTAAAGCACATGGAAATAGTTCAAGGTATACCTGATTCCCCTGTGACGAAACTAACTGAATTTTAATAGTCTCTAGTTTATAGAATGCAAATCCACTTCCTAGGTTCTCATCCTTCTCCAATTCTTCTTCCCAATTTGGGTAATCTTGAGGTAATTCTGTTTCATGCCTATGGCCATTGATCTGTAGAATTCCTTCTTGCGATTTTTCTGTAGAAATTTGATTTGTATCCACATCACTAGACTCCGGATCAGGTATATGCCTTCGGATGACGGAATGTTCTTCAATGAATGCAGGTCTTAAAATGCCTTGAATTGCAAGTCCAGCAGAGGGCTGCTCCATGTAATCTACAGGGTCATCTGATGCAACCTACAAAAATAAAAGACAATAAAAGATTCCTAATATGTTAATGAATGAAAAGGCAGCGCAGCAGCTCATATCTGAAATACTAGAATAACTGATAGTCGTAGAAACAGATAAAGCAGTTCCCCAAGTCAATAGTATCTGGATGCTTGAGATCAGAAGTCTGAGAGAGACTTACATCTGCCAGCTTTCTGGCAAAGTACATTGGGTGAGAAGACCTCATAGTTTCCAACTTAGCCCAGTCTCCAAGAGACCCATCACTTTCCTCATTTTGATCCTCCTCATCAATAATAGAAACCCAGTCCTGCACGATAACATGTTTTAGCTAGAAATTGGTAGTACTTGAGAGATACAAAAATGTACGAAAGACCACCCACATTTTCATAATTATCATCATCTTCATCGTCATCTTCATCTTCTTCATCCTCTTCATCTTCATCAAACTCACTGTCTTCATCTTCCAACCCATCTATGCCAAAATCAATTTCTGAATGGCCTAGTGCATCCATCTCACTTATCATTTCTGTAGTATCCAGCCCAATAATGACTTGCTGCATTGGGTATAATCAAGTAAGTCTCCATAAACCCTTAATCAAATGACGCTCAATTTCACCACAACGATTGCAATCATTAATCTTACCACGACAGTTTCCTCGGTAGTGAGGGCTTGCAGGATGTCCTCATCATTCTTCACTTGAAAGTAGATATCTGACCATAAGCAAACACAACTAAGTTAGGAAATAATTCCTTCTGTCCAGTTACAAAATGACAATATGTAACATAGATAAAATGCATCTTACTTCCATGTTCATCGGTCACATAAGGTAAATCGGGCCAGAAAATGTTTTCATGGATATCCTCACTGACCGTACCAGAAAACATCAGTGTTGCTTTGCCGTTCACCTAAAACCAAAACCTTCACACCAGTTTAACATTTGACAAAACTTCAAAACCAAGTCCACCTAAGTCTAATACTCCTATTAGATACAACCAAATACTCCAGAAGGTTAAACTTCAGGTGGTCATTTCAATGGGTAATAAATCAAAGACACTATTGTTTGCAACATATAATAAACCTAGCACTGAGCCCTTAATAAGCAATCGTTGCACCCATCCAGCATCCGCTCTACATTAAGCTTCCCCTTTATCTTAAAAATCACATTCCACTTCCTAGGTATACCTCAATAATAGTTCGAGTTGTCTCAGCAGGAGTAAGCCTAGCATCCCTGTTCGCCAACAATTCCGAATCAGCAATTTCCTCAAATGGATGATATCTTTGTGGCTTTGCATTCTGTTTCACCGGACCAGAATCCGAACCTGCCTTCTCATTCGCGGCCGCTCTAATTCCATTTCTACACTTCACCCTTCCAACGCACTTCCTATTCTTATCCCTGCCAACAACCAGCCAAATCAACAACACACACAAACATACCAAAAATGGGAAAAAGAAGCTTCTTACTTTGAAACAAACAAGCAGTCACCACAATGAGCGCAATAAACATAAAATTCAAATTGAAACAGAATCAGCACCTCGATATGAACAAGGCAGCAGAATGGCTATGGACGCGATTGGCCGAGTAGAAGAAAGCGCAACAAAATCGGGCGGAGGCGGCGGCTGATTGAGGTTCGATCATCAGCATTTTCTGACGTAAACGAGATCGGCAACTCGCCGAACGACTATAGTTTACTTAGAAGCGGATTTTCAGGTCATGATATCGAGAACAGAAGCAGCAGGAATCGAATATGGCATCTTCTCTTGCTGAGATTGGAACGTGTGGTTCTTTTTAGCCGTCGGAGGCTTTCAGTTTCACTTGGGGTTGGGATACAGCGAGTTGCTCGGGATGTGTCGTTCAACGCAGAATCGCGTTTCCTAAAATACGCTTTTGACTCTCCTCGATTCGTTTAGAACTTGTAAGCAGTAGCGCTAAGCGCTTTATATATTTGGAAGTATGATTTTTTTTTTTTTTTTAGGAATTATTGAAGGTCTGGGAAAGGGGTGGTGGGAGTCTATGTCAGATAAATTAAGGAAATAAAAATGAGGGATAGATTTCCTCCAAAGTTTCAACATCAAGTTATTCTTGAATCGCTCCAAGATTTCCTCCAAGAAAATATTCTTTCCCTTTCTTCCAGCGGCGACGTGAACTGATGGGGGACTCTGAAATGTCCGATCATGGTGGCATTCCACCTGATCCATCCGATGAAAGAGCGACGAAGAGGCCCCGTCCTTCATACAGTGATGTCGCACGACGCCGAGATGGCTTTATTCATGTCCCCACTGAGGATCTCGCTGATGACTTCTCTGTCGGGGAAGACGATATCATCCAATCCACCGTCAACGGAATCCCGCGCTTTCAATGTTCTGAGGCCTTCAAACGGGTGCTCCTTCATCCTTGGAGACATGCAGTCGTTCTCAAGATTGTGGGACGTAATGTTTCATATCGAGTCTTAAAGGCCCGCTTGGACAGAATTTGGCCGGCATCGGCGTCCCTCTCGCTTATCGATGTAGACAACGGCTACTATATTCTGCGATTTCTCAAGGAATAAGACGCCTTACATGCTCTCACCGGAGGACCATGGATGGTCTCCGGACAATACTTGCATGTTCAACCATGGCACGAAAAGTTTGATCCGGCTAAAAATGAGATTAAATCTATAGTTGTTTGGATTCGAATCCCGTCCATTCCTATGCATCTTTATAATCGGCATTATCTCCTCCGGGCTGCTTCAGCGGTGGGAAAGGTGTTGAGCATTGATTTTAACACAGACTTGACGACCAGAGGACGCTTCGCTCGTATTGCGGTCAAGGTTGATCTGGATTTGCCTCTCAAACCCCATGTCATGTTGGAAGATGAAGTTTACAATGTTGAGTACGAAAATATCAAGCTCATATGCTTCCGATGTGGCAAGTATGGTCACGGGACTAATTCTTGCCCTTTACCTAAAGATGATCCTCCCCAAGAAGAAGCTGAGAACTCCACTCTTCCTTCTGATAAGGCGCAGGAAGATAGGACTGGTGACGGTCCGTGGATGTTAGTCCAGTCTAGGAGGAAGCCACGTCCTATGGCCGGATCTAACCCTACTACCAGAGATCTTGATTCTAACCGTTTTGGTGTCCTGATGGAAGATTCTGATACAGTCACCACCCTCCCTCACACCCCTGTTACACAACCTAACCCCTCACTTCCGGCGCATCGCCCGCAGCCTTCTATGAAAAGATTCATTCCTCCTCCTAAAAACCCCAGTTACTGTTCTATTGATCCGCCCCCCCCCCCCCCCCAATCCTCATGCCAGCGTTTGCCCGCCTTCGCCTCGACGTAGCCGTAGCCCCAGATCCAGATCCCCGCCACGTTTCAGTAACTCTGATCATTCTCTCTCCTGGATAAACAGCCGTCGGGTGCTTGGACGAAATTGGTTCCTTCTGGCCTCCCTTCCGATCATCATTCGGCGGTCACGGTTCTTGATCCTTCGTCTTATTCAAGTAGGAGGGCAAGAGAAATGGATGGCTCAATGGGTGGCCGACCCCCAGATATCTCTAGCAGTCTCCAACCTTCTCGTCATGCTAGAGCGGCTTCGCTACCATTGCCTTCACCGGAGCACCCTCCGGCTGATGCTATGATATCTTAATCTGGCTAAGTGTTCCTGTTCTTCTAATTCTTTTATTTTCCTATGCCTCTAAAATTCATGTGTTGGAATGTTCAGGGGGCAGGTTCGTCTACATTTCGAAGGGAGTTCAGAGATCTTACTTTGGGCAAGGGCATTGATTTTATGGCCATTTTCGAACCTCGTATTAGTGGGGTTAGGGCTGATAATTTTATTCGCAGAAGTGGTTTTTCTTACTCTTTCCGTGTTGAAGCCTCGGGTTTCTCTGGCGGTATTTGGATTCTTTGGCGTGATCATGTTTCAGTGGAAATTTTGGAGGCCCATTCTCAGTTCGTTGATATTTTGATTAGGGACCTTGATGGTGATTTTTTCATTACCGTGGTCTACGCTGCTCCCAATAGATACCGGCGGTCCTGGTTATGGCCTGAGTTAAGTAGAATTGCCTGCAATCGTCCTCATCGTTGGCTTGTGGGAGGTGACCTCAATTGTATTGCTAGATTTGAAGAAGCAAGAGGTGGTTCTGATTCCAATCGCTCCTGTGTTGAACTGATGAATTGGATGACTTCTTCTGCCTTGATGGAACTCAAGACGTTTGGTAACAAGTTTACTTGGGCCAGAGGTTCTCTCAGGCGTCGTCTTGATAGACTCCTTGGCAACGAGGCTTGGCATGACAAATTTTCTCACTGCACGACTGAAATTATTCCCAGGATCCTTTCTGACCACTCCCCTCTCTTCTTGCACATTAAAAATCCTGGTGTTTCTTCTAACAATCCCTCTCCGAAGATGTTTAGATACAAGGCGGCTTGGCAAAGTTTCCCTAGTTTTAGGAAGCTCGTTGCTTCCACCTGGAGTGAGCATGAGCAATTTCAAGATATCATTAAGAGGTTTCAGCAGGAGGCGTCCAAATGGAATGACCATGTTTTCAACTCACTGGCCAAGAGGAAATCCCGTATTAGAGCTCGATTACAAGGCATTGAACGTGATTTGGATTGGTCAGACAATGCATTTTTCAGGCGCCTTCACTCCCAGCTTAGTTATGAACTTGGACAAATTCTTGAGAAGGAGGAACTCTCTTGGATCCAAAGAAGTACTCGGGATTGGGCTCTTGCTGGCGACCAAAATACAAGCTTCTATCACAATTTTGTCAAAGCCAGGAAGAGGAAGAAGTCTTTTTCGTTTCTTAAAGATGCTAATGGCATTACTTTCTCAGATGATGAGTCAATTCAGAACATGATCATTAGTTATTTCACCCATCTGTACCAGGATACCAACTCCTCTTCCCAACCTGTTCCAGTTCCCCTTGGTTCTATCCCGACTCTTACTTCCTCTGAAGCTGGCACTATGTGTCTTCCTCCTTCTAAGTCTGAAGTCTGGCTTGCTCTTAAACAGATGGCTCCTCTTAAAGCTCGTGGTCCAGATGGCCTTCATGCGATCTTTTATCAACAAAATTGGTCTCTAGTTGGTGACACTGTTTCCAGATTCATTAAGTCTTGCTTCCTCGATCCTAAAAATCTGGCTGCTATTAATCATACAGCTTTGGTCCTTATTCCTAAAGTGGCCAATCCAGTTTCAGTTACTCAACTTCGTCCGATTAGTTTATGTAATGTTATTTATAAGATGATCACCAAGATGCTTGTGAATCGCATGTCAAGCTTCCTTCATTGTCTGATTAATCCGGGGCAATCTAGCTTTATTAAAGGACGTGTGATCCAAGACAATATTATTTTATGCCATGAACTTACTCACTACCTGGCCAAGTCTTCAGCTAAACCTGGATACATACTGCTCAAACTTGATTTAGAAAAAGCTTATGATAAATTGAGTTGGAGTTTCATTCATGATACTCTTCTTCTTTTTGGGTTTCCTCCTTCTTGTGTTAATCTTATCATGAGTTGTATTAATTCTTCTACCATGCAGGTTTATTGGAATGGCAAAGCCACAAGATCTTTTACTCCCTCTCGTGGTATTCGTCAAGGCGATCCTATATCGCCATATATTTTTATTCTTTGCATGGAGATATTAGGAGCCATGATTAACCAAGCTGTCGACGATGGCCGGTGGAAGCCACCAAACTGGGATGGGGGAGCCATCAAAATCCCTTACCTTTTCTTCGCAGATGACATCTTACTCGCTGCCAAAGCTTCTATGAGTCAAGCTAAGAACATTAAAGAGGTCTTAAACCACTTTAGTCATCTCTCAGGTTTGGTTGTTAGCTTATCTAAATCACAGATTCTCTTTGGTAAATCTGTATCCAGAGATGCTAGAAGAGATATTCTTAACATTTTGGAGTTTCAACATGTTCATAATTTTGGCCACTACCTTGGCATTCCTATGTCTGTTGGTCGATTGTCTTCTTCTGATTTTGCTTATCTGGTGGACAAAGTTAGTAATAAGCTTAGTGGATGGTCTCATCACCACCTTAGTTTAGCTGGTCGTCTTACACTTATCAAATCTGTTCTTGTTCCTATTAGCATGTATCTTATGCAGGTTATTCGAGTTCCCAGGAAAACCATTAATGATATTGAGAAGGTTTGTCGTGACTTTCTTTGGGGCTCTATCAGTAATAAGCGCAAGGTCCACCTCATTGCTTGGGATAAAATTACCCTGCCCACTGATTATGGTGGTCTAGGAATATGTAAGCTCAAGAAGTTTAATGATGCGCTTCTCATGAAGAACTGGTGGAGCCTTATGACTAGAGAGACTCTGTGGACCAAGCTGTTAAAAAAGAGATATGGGTGGAAGGCTAACAGATTTACTCACCATCCTCAGTCTTTTTCCCGTTTTGCCAAAGATCTCTTATCCATTTGTAACACATTTCATTCCAGGATTGGAATGAAGATAGGAAATGGTAAGTCCTCTATTTTTTGGCTTGATAACTGGACTAAGCTTGGTCACCCTTTGCAGGACTTGGCCACTCTCCCAATCTCAAATGATGATCTGTATCGCTCTGTCGCCTCGTACTCCTTGGGTCATTCTTGGAACTTGCATGAGCTTCACCTGACTCTTTCTTCTGATGGCATGACTGCAATCCAGCTTGAACCTGTTCCCCATAATTCCGAGATCATTGATCGGCCTTTCTGGAGACCTGCAACCAATGGGCTTTTCTCTGTCAACAGTGCCATGAAAAGTCTTACTGATCCTCCAGCCAACACTAGCGTCAATATCTGGAAGACCATCTGGAGATGGCCTGCTCCCTTCCGTACTCGAGTTTTTCTTTGGCTTGTCGCCCATAACACACTCTTCACGGGATGGGAGAGACTTAAGAGGCGCATCTCATTGGATTGTGCATGTTGGAAATGCGGGGAATCTGAAAGCATCTTGCATGCCTTGCGTGACTGCCCTTCTTCAATAAATATATGGAATCGGTTAGGTCTCTCATCTTTTAACAATTTTGGGAACTCTGATATTACCACTTGGCTTTTATCCATGCAGTGCAACGAGATCGGGGATAAGGATGCTGCCACCTTTGCTGTTGGCACTTGGCTAATTTGGAAAAATCGATGTCTCGAACTCTACAGCAATACTCAGGTCCAATGGTCTACTCTCCACACCTTAATCCGGAAGAAATCTGAGGAATTCTTGGCGGCCAGAAAGGAACTTCGTCTTTTTGGTATCAAGGCTTAGAGTTGCAGTCGTACGAGATGGGAGAAACCCCTGTTGAATTGGGTTAAAGCCAACTGCGATGGAAGTTTTGTCAGGAACAAAAGTTTTTCTGGTGGTCTTCTTCGAGATGAGCAGGGGTCTTGGTTGGGAGGAGTCCGTTCTAATAATCACTTTCCTGATGCTCTACATGCTGAGCTTTGGGCCATCACCATTACTTTACAATTAGCTTGGACCATGGGTATTCGCAAGCTTGAGGTCGAATCGGATAGTCTTGAGGCTATCACTCTTATCACCATGAACTCAGCCCCTTTAGGTGCTACTCACCACTGGATTGATCAGATCAAGAATATGGTTACTTGGGAATGGGACTTATGCTTTTCGCTGTTCCTAGGGAGTGTAACATCTCTGCCGATCATCTCCTTAGAGGTCGACCTTGGGATGAGGATATCCAACATTTTGTTCGTCCCCCCGACTTTATGGTTGATGTACTTAATTTTGACCGTCTAGGTCTGAACCAAACGTTGCAAATTTTGCAATAAAACGGCTTCGGCCCTCCTTTCTCCCGAAAAAAAATGAGGGATAGATGGCTAGTTTGGAATTGAACCTCCAATATTTTGTTGGAAGTCAAGGGATTTAACCACTTGGACTAAGTCATCGTCCCATAGAAGTATGACAATTGACAACAATGATGGTTCCAAAGTCCTATAAAATAAATACTGTTCTTTTTTCTCCAATATAATTATAGTACTATTTTATATATAGATAAATACTATAATACTGTATGGTACATTTTATTTATACTATTTAGTAATATAGGTTAAATAGTACTAGCATAAATAATATTTATATTATTTACATAAAATATATTAGAATATATTAGTATATGATTATCATACTTTTATATTTCACTATATTTAATATTAATATTATTATAATAATAATTATTTAAATGTTATTGATGTTTGGTAATTGTTAATATTCACACACAGACTTTCACTCAAAGTTTTATCATAGTTATACAAGTTAAAATATAGTCAAGTGAAATCTTGTTAGATTCGTCTCGTCGTGTAGTTTTTAAATATCAAACTTTTGAAATTTTTATTTGTACCAAACTTGAGTTATTAATGATTTAAAATATGCATTGAACTACGTAAAAAGTAGCTCCGTTAGAAATATTTGAATACGGAGGAAGTATATATATTATAAATAATAGTATATAATTAATCAGTAATTAGACACAAGAAGAAATTTCACAATTTTCGACCGCAGTTACTGACCACCATAGGGCGGTTCGGCTTTACCAACCGCATTCCCGACCGCAATGGTGGTCGGAAAAAGTTATATCCGTTATTGTGTAGGGAGATTTTTTAGCGACCAGCACACCGACTGCAAAAAGGCGGTCAGTCTTACCAATGCGGTCGCAAGTGTGTTTTCAAATTTTTTTATTTTAATTATTTTAAAAAAAATCTACCGACGGCATTATAGACCAACATTGCGGTCGCTAAAGTTTTCCCAATTATTTTATTATTTATTTTATATTTTTTAATAAATATTTCTTTGATTATTGTTCACCAAAAATATTTCTTTGATTATTTTTATAATTTAATTATTTATTTATTGAGCCATTTAATTATTTATTTATTTTATAATTTATTTATTTATTAAATAATATAAAGAAAAATAAATATTTTTATTTTTATTATAATTTTATTTAATTATATTTTTGTTGCTTATCAGAATAAATAAATTTGTTTTTATTATATTGACTATAATTTAATTATTGAATTATTTTATCAATATTAATAATTTTATTTAAATGATAAATTTCATTTTATTATTATTTATTTCAATTTTTATTAAATGTTTCTTTTAGTTAGTTTATTTTATTTTCATTTTATGTTATAATTAAATTATTAAATGGAATTTTTAATTTAATTAATTAAATTTATATTCAATATTTTATTGTATTTTATTTTAAAATATATTACAGAATTTTTTATTTTCTAATATTTATGTTATTAGTTTTTATTTTATATTATTTCATTTTTTTTACTAATTTACATATTTATATTATATACATATTATATATAAAGCTTTACATATGATGACATAAAATGTATGGTAGTTTGATGGCACACATGGCCGAATTTAAATTGTGGGTTGGAGAGCTAGCCAAGTTGGTTAAGGCTAAGCCTTGTTGATTCTAAGGTGGTGGGTTCAAGCTCATTTGAGCATAATTTCTGGTATAAGTTTTTACTGACCGCACTTGCAGTCGGTAACCTAAAAATTGCGAAAAAAAATAAATAAAATTTTCGGTCGGCAACACTTACCTAAGTCGGTCGCTGATGCTTCCGATGACAGCTTTTTGCGGTCCACGGCCACCGCCCGACAAGTTTTTTTACCGACTGTCACTCGCTGGTCGCTAGTGCAGTTGGTAAAGGTCTGAGACGACCGAAATTTATTGTTTGCGACCGCATTTTCGGTCGGTAAATCCAATTTTTCTTGTAGTGAGATTTAGTAAATAAAATAACATTTATTGATTGTGAGCATAAAAATTGAAACTAACAGTGAGATAGATATATTAAAATAAAATGCGATATTAAAATAATACTAATGATAATAATAATAATAACAATAATTATAAAACACAATTTGTGATTTGCCATTGATCCTCGGATCTTGTTTTCGACATGATTGGTCTTATAATTAATAAGATCATTTTTATTCGATACGAAATTAATTGTGGTGGTGGTGGTGGTGGTGGTGGTGGTGGTGGTGGTGGTGGTGGTGGTGGTGGTGGTGGTGGTGGTGGTGGTGGTGGTGGTGGTGGTGGTGGTGGTGGTGGTGATATTTTTTTTTACTGAACAACCAATATAGGAAATAGGTGGTAAGAGCCCATGTCACACAAATTATAGACAAAAGAGTGGAATTGGGGGCCAAGTGGGAAATCGAATCCCCAAACTAAAGGTTGGAAGTAAGGTGATTTGACCACTAGATCAAGTTATCATCCCTGATAATAATAATAATAATAATAATAATAATAATAATAATAATAATAATAATAATAATAAAACACCATTTGTGATAGATCGTTGACTCTCGGGATATTGGCTCCGCCTTGATTGGTCTTATAATTAATATGATAATTTTTATCCGATATTGAATTTGGTGGACATGTTACATTTAGTGTCCAAAACATCTAATAAGAGTTTGTTAAAATAAATGCATAAACGATAAATTATAATAACTATTAAGGTATATATAATGTTCTAAAAGTTTTGTGATAGCCATTGACCCTCGGGATCTTGGCTCCACCTTGAGTGGTCTTATAATTAATATAATCATCTTTATTCGATATTGAAGTCAGAGGACATGTTAAATTCAGTGTCGACAAACATCTAAAAAGAGTTTGTTAGAATAAATACATCAACGACAAATTATAATAACTATTAAGGTATATAAACTTGTTTCGATCATCGCTAAATGTTCTAAATATTTTGTGATAGGCTGTTGATGACCCTCGGGATCTTGGCTCCACCTTGATTGGTCTTATAATTAATACAACCATCTTTATTCGATATTGAATTCAGTGGACATGTTAAATTCGGTGTCGACAACATCTAAAAAGAGTTTGTTAGAATAAATGCATAAACGACAAATTATAATAACTGTTAAGATATATATATATATATATATATATATATATATACTAGAAATCGCGTGGCGCGCCGCTACGCAGAGCGCGCCAGTGCGAAGAATTTCTAGTAAATTTCGGTAGGTATGGTAGTTCTTGTTCGCTATGAATACAGATTATAAAGTCTCTGCAATTTATACTGAAAAGAAAATGCAAATCATTGTACATGAATATGTAGAATTGAAGGCCGAACTTGGAATAACTGTAGGAGTATAATACATTTTTTAATAGCAAAATTTTGGGTGAAACATACTATGAGACCGGTTTCTATACCAAAATTGTGCCGTCCTTGTGTTAGTTTGACAGATGGATTGCAAGCAGGTCGTGGGTGAGTGGTATATTTCAACCCAACTTGGCAAGGTGCTTCGTTTTGCCCGAACCTGAAGTAAATGAATTTTGTACAAATCCAAAGAGTGGCGTGTTCCAGAATTGTAATGGAATTGTCTGCAAGTAAATTTAATTGTTAGTGGTAGATAATTATCATGTGAAAAAGTAAACTATAAATAGAAGGCATAACTGAAGGGGATAATAAGAATTCTGCTACCTACAAACCATTATGCTTTATATGCCAGCACGTTTATTTATAGCAATCCTAGCACTCTTTGGCACAAAGGTTTTGAAAGAGCATTAAGTTGATGAAGACAGTTTTTTCAGATAGATGAACTGCAATTCGTAAAATTGTGTTTCAAAAGTATGATTATAAAGCAAACAACTATACAAATCTATAATCAACATCTTAGAAATTTAAGGGGGAGGGGGGGGAAGAAGGAAAAAGCAACAGAATAGCTGTGCAAAAACAATCGTACATGAACAAATCACTATAGAGATACACAGACATAAATCCTAATTATTCATGGTTCTGTAACAAAGTGAGGAGCCATGTCAAAGAACAGGCTGGTTCTGTAAAAGCTTTCAAGAATCCATGGTAAGAAGTGGACAAATGGAAGAGACAAAGACAATGAGTCGCATACCTTCAGGCATTGAATCCATTACAACATTTCTACGGATACTCACATTTTTGGAACTTGAATATGAATGATAGCACAATTAATTCCAGTATCAATGGCAGCACTTTTTTTTAAAAATTTTAAAAGGGGAAAAAAAAACTTAGGATAACGAAAGGCATTACCTTTCCAGAACCTTCATCGACTGGCAAATTGAAGTCAACTCAAAGAGAAGAAGCAACACAGAAAACCAGCCCCTAAAATACAAGACAGATCAAATGAGCCATTGCGTCGAACATGTACTAACCATTCACATGATTTGCACAGACTAACAGGGACATCTTAACTGGGACCTGAGTTTCAGAAATATTACACCATTTACAGAATTCGAGGGTCTAAATCATAACAATTATTGCCTTACAAGCTAATAAGTCGACCATTTTGCAATGAATATGTGATCATCATCAAAATGAATGAATCACCAAACTAAAGTATGTAATATTTGCTAAATGCAAAAGAGAATCTTTGACAAACCTGAAACACTTTACTTATTACAGTAGGAAAAAAGGAGCACAAGCCAATATAAGAAAAATAAAAGATAATTATAAAGGTAAAATCCAAAATCTTAATTCTTATCAAAACATAAACTTCTGCAAACACGAGAATCTGTAATCTCTCTAGTACAAACCATCTACTCATTACAACGGACAAAAATAAATAATAATTCAAAATTTAATGAATAAGAAATAAACAAACTAACAATATTATGTTTGAGTTATAGTTGATTCACAAACCAAGGCTAGTAACCAATTAATTTGAAAGTCCTTCTGTTATAGAATCATTTTGTTTAATAATAAAACACTCAAAGCACAACTAAGCTTATAATATTTTAAAATAAAACATAGCTAATCTATCTTTGAAGAGTTCATGGTTTATATATTGACTTATCAAAAGAGAATAAATATGCGAAAGCCCTGGAGTGAAAATAAAGAAAATGGACTACATGCAAAACTGCATCAAATTAACTGAACTAAGAATCAAGGACCGCTACAAAATGGCATTGGCAAAGATTACATTTACATACTCACATCTCATAGAGCAATCTCACATCTCAGGGGTTTATGTATGTCAGTACATCCCCACTAAAGGAAAAGGAAGCATGTGAGGGAAAAGATTTACAAATATTTGACTACATGAATTCACGCCTCAAACAAGTAAGTTATATTTTGAAGATTATGTATACTTCCTATAGTGATCATAATCGTATAGTCAGTGAAAATAAAAAATGCAAATAAAAAGGATGAGTAGCAATAAGACAGACCAACCCCAATCCAGAACTTATTAGCTACATAGAAAGGAAGATTTAATGGACAATTGGACATCAAAACGTTGTGTGTCGCAACAAAATAAATGTCATGCATGTCACAACAAAAATTGATTCTTGAAAACTCATGACGCATATCAGGACAAAGAGTGAATGAAGGTGACAAAACAAGAAAGGCGAAAAGAAGGTGAATGAACTCATAAAAATAATGGCATAAGAGTATAACTGTAACTTAACAAAGAGTCATTCAATGGAACACTTCATAGGCACAAGTCGGAAGACACACGATTGCTCAAATTGGTACTCCAAAATTACACAACTATTGCATAGCAACTTAGAGCTGTTGGAGCATGCATCACACTACATGAGGATGAGCTACATGAGGATAAGTCATCGGCTAGAGGCATTGGATGAACTCTTAGTTTGGGCTTTGTTCTGTGTTTTTTTGTTTAATGGGCCTACTTTGTCTTGGGCCGTTAAGTGTTCATTTAAGTGTCCAGTATTTTTAGTGTCCAGTATTTAAGTCATTCTTCTTCATTGTATTCGTTTATTCCATTGTAACTCAGATTTTGGTGAAATACAAAAACTGCTTCATTCCATTTTTTCCTCGCTTTGGTTCTTCAACATGGTATCAGAGCATCGATCCTGATGTTCCTTTTCTCTCAAAATTCATGTTATACATCTTATTCCTTGCTGCAATTTTACCTCTCTTGAGCTATGTCTGCTGCGGATAGTCAAGATAATCCACCACCAACGGCAACTTCAACTCCGGCCAGTAATTCAGCTCCAACCTCGGGAAATACCTCTGCAATCACTCAATTTGGAAGTGTTTTTACTCTCACAGCTGCTGATCAGCCAAATCTCCAATTGACGTCAACTTTGCTGGATCAAACCAACTGGACATCCTGGCGCATCGATGTGGAGCAGACTCTGATAATCAAATCCAAATTAGGATTTGTCAATGGTACTATTCTACCTCCTGATTCCAGTAATGAAATTGAGTATTCGAATTGGAAAATCATTGACTGTTTAGTCCTGAAATGGTTAAGGAATTCGGTCTCTCCTGAAATTAGTAGACAATTTGTGCATGCTTCATCTGCTAGATCTCTATGGATAGAGTTAGAAGATTGCTATGGTAAAATGAGTGGACCTAGAATCTTACAACTCAAAAAGAAGATTGTGAATTTCACTCAAGGAAGTAGATCAGTAACCGATTATTTTGGCAAGTTAAAAATGATGTGGAGTGACTTTCGAGCCTTAGATCCTCATCCAAAACACACAAAATCACACAATGTGAAACCAAAACACAATAAACGAATAGCCCAAGAAAAAACTTTCAAAATGCACAAAAATAATTAAAATTCAAACGCAATTCCCACACCGTAGACGTACATCCATTAGCTGTTCTTGTTTCCGATTAGTTGCCAGACGGGCCTAAATATGAGGACAACCAGTAAGGTCAAAAAATAGAGCTCCTCAATCGAGCTGAAAACTCTACGAAAGAAATTGCGAGTGTTAGCAGCAAAGCCGTGCGACGCGAGGGAAAGAAGGGGATGGGCTTACCATGTCTTCCATTGCAGAGAGTTGGCACGACCAACCTCGGCGAAAGTTGCGGATCCCACGACGAGCCAGAGGGAGGTGGAGACAGAAGGAAATGGAGGCAGCGACGACGGCCAGAGCAGAGAGGACGATGTCCATGGCTATTTCCGGCGACGGCGAGGAAGGAGATTTCCTCAACGGAAGAGGTTCAGTCGATGAGGAGGGAGGTTCCCTTAATGCTAGGCGACGGCGAGGAAGGAGAAGACAGAGAGCAGAAGAGCGCATTTGGGCTATGCAGTGAGTGGGGACGAGTTGAGCAGGAAAGTGGGTGAGGAAATTACAGAAACGGGGGAAGAATGAGAGGAAGAGACAACGTGAATAGAGGGTAGAAAAGACATTAAGCGATACGTGCCAAGGTCAGGGAGGGCAAATGAGACAATTCCAGTGCGCATGTACTGTTCAATTAAGCCGTAAGGCACATATATATATTAATATATATTTGTTCTTTCGTCACAAAATCTTCGAAAAGTTTTGTGATAAGCCGTTGACCTAGCTTCACCTTGATTGGTCTACGATCATTTTTATTCGATAGTGACTTCAGTAAACATGTTAAATTTAGTGTCGACAATATCTAAAAAGAGTTCGTTAAAATAAATGATCAAAGACAAATTATAATAACTATTAAAGTATATATATTTTTTTTCATCACCAAATGTTCTAAAAGTAGAGCACAAATAGAATGTTTCAAATGATTATTAATTTTTTTTAATAAAAACCCGGCCTAACATAAATATTTTCGAAGGTTCATTATATTGATGAAAAATATGTTACTCCCTCCGTCCCAGCTGACATATCTTGTTTGATTTTTTTGACACAGTTCATAGTTCAGCTTTAACTTAATTTTATTATATTACTATATTTGGAAAAAATAGTCGAGTTGAGTCTTGTTAGAATCGTATGATCATGTAGTTTAGAATACATATTTTATATAATTTTTTATTGCATATTTTTAGATATTAACGATTGAAACGCTCATTGGATTGTGTGCAGAAGTTAAACAAGATAAGTTAAATGAGACAGATCAGGGAGTACTATAGAACAATCTTTTGTCAAAATAATAGCTTCATATTTTCCAACACTTCAACACCATCATTATACATGGAGATTCCGCTCCATCATCTTTCGAAAATTATTTTTTCAATTTTTGCAAAATTTTATTACAAGTGTTTGTTCGTTAGAAAATCCAATTTAAATCGTAAAAATACAAGTTAACTAAGGAATTGTAGTGTTTTAATTTGTTTAATTCCACACGTACTTAAAATGGAAGTAGCTAGTTGCCTAGTTTAGCTATATTATTAGATTCATTTTCCAATTTTCTTCTAATATATTTCCTTGTATAAACCCTTGATCATCATTCATGTGAACAAACATATGTAATAAATTACTCAATATGCCATTTGTGAAACTTAAGTTAGTGCTAAGTATGTGTCCAAAATATGTATCACACATTCCTTAGTTGCATATTTTTTGCGATTTTAATACTAATATTTAATCAAAACTTTCGAAATCTTAAACTAAATTAACCAAGGTTTTCATAGTGAATTTAGATATGCAACTTCTAACGAACCATGTAGATACTCGTACAGTCTTATGTCACATTTTGAAATGCTAATTTGCCATCTCTAAATGTGGAAAATTTTATTTATGTCTATTCAAAAAGTTAATGCATTTGGAAAAGGTGCAGTTATTTTAAGCCCATGGTTTCCCTTCCCTTTTTCCATTCAAATTCTTTCATCATAATTTTCCTTTTTTTTTATTTTTTTCCCATTTCCATCTATTAAATTCCAATTATTTAATTCAAAGCCAATCCCCAAGTGGAAATGACGCCGCTGCCCCTATATGGATTATGTGTTGTTAAAACGAATTTTAGCATGCAGTTAAGTTTAAACTAATTTAATGCAAACCATTTTACTATAGATTAATAGGAGCTTATTTACACATTTACTCAACATAAATGTGTGAACATTTTTTTAACAATGTTAATTGTCCTGGAATTCTAAAATAGGGTGACATAATGATGTAAGAAAGGGTTCCTTATTTTTGCATTTTTTTTTCCTTTCTAAAAAGCCATATAAAGAGGAAGGGATATGACAATTTTATTCCAAGCAAATCCCAACCACCATTAAAACCAAGAATTTCAATTTACTTTTTGCTCATGTGACACAAGGCACACCGATATGCTTGACCGCTCCATGGACTCCGACTCCTGTGTGTATTTGGCGTGGATCCCGGACCACATATAGTTGGGACTGGTTCAGTTGGGGGGGAGATAACTCTTATTTTATTCTTTTTCGTTTACGAGTATATTGCATTAAAAGTAATTTGGTCTCAATTTTTCAAAAAGGTGAAACGATTCAATCCCAACCATCTCTTTCCCACTTTTTTCCGACTATAAATATGCTGGAAGTGTGACACTCTTTCAGCACGAAGCAATCTGCATAGCAATCTAAGAATAACTGAAATTAGCTACACTCTGAAAATGTCGGCAAACTGTGACTGGAATGTAGGAGTTGCGATGAATGGCGGTGGCGACGGCGGCAAACTCGCCGGCGACGCTCACGACTCATTCGTCGACTTCTCAGTGCCTACTTCCGATGACCCTTTTGAGTTTCCTATTGGAAACTACACCCTTGAGGGCCTCCGGGAGGCATATGAGGAATTCTGCGTTGAGTCGCCAGCTCCGCCGCCGCAGCCGCAGCTTTTCACTGGTCCTGTGCTGACACCGCCGCCGCCGCCGCCGGTGCCGCAATGTTACGAACCCTATCAGGGATACGGGAAAATGATGAATATGCTGCACTTTCAGGACAACGTGCAGTTCCAAAATTATAGTAATAATAATAAAGACAATGTCGCTGCTGTTCTGGCCGGCGCCGGCGCCGGCGCCGGCGGACCTCCTCCCCAGAATGTACGGATGGGGAACACTCAGGGAGGGCGTCTACGGAAGAAGTAATTCAATTCATTTTTTTTATTTACTGTTGTTTTTGTTTAATTTATTTTTTAGAAGAAATTAGCCACGTAACAAACAGAACGACACTGAGGCTGCGTTTTGATATATGCAGAAAATACCATAATAAAACCTACCGGGAAATGACTTATGAGGAACTCAACGCTGATGCATGGGCATGGCGAAAGTACGGACAGAAGCCTATCAAGGGGTCTCCGTATCCCAGGTTTATTTCAATTAATCATTAAATCAATCAAATTTAAATAATTTCATTTAACTTAACAATAAAAATGAATAAATTACTACTATATTTAATATAGTCTTAATGATCTATAGGAACTACTATCGCTGCAGCACCTCCAAGGGTTGCGCCGCCAGGAGACAAGTGGAGAAGTGCCCGAACTCCGAAAACTACATGGTTTGGTACACGGGGGTGCACACCCACCCCCGCCCGGCTACGCGGAGTTCTCTCGCCGGTACCACCAGAAACAGGAACGGTGCTGCCAGGGCCAGGGCTAATAAAGCCGCCGTTAAAGCGGCGGCGGAGCCGAACACCGTTAACGTGGAAGAACCAATTAACGTTGACGGAGTTGCTGACGTGGAGACGGCGGGAGGAAGCGGCGACGGCGGGAGCAGTGGGGAGGATGGTGGGATGATGGATGCGGATGAAATGATAGCGATGTTTCTGAATAACGAGGAGGAGTTCGAGATGTTTCCGGACAACGCTTTCATGGTTCCGCCGTGGACGCCCACCGTCTACGGCGAAGGTAACTGAGGAAGTCCGAGGAGGAGCTGGGACACGTGGAGCATGGACCATGAGCAGGAGAAATCAATCGAACAAGACGCGGCGTCCCAGCCAAATATGATAGGAGCAATAAATAATTAGTAAGTTTAATCTATATAAATGTTATGTAGGGAAAAAAGGCCAAAAAGATCATTTTCTTTTCCAATAGTGCAAATTAGTCCTATATTAATTTTATGCCCAATATAATCCTTCACATTTCTTAATTAAATCCCAAATGGCCATTTTTCAATTAACCTTCCAAATTACCTTAGTTAGCATTTCTAATCTTTTACTTTTTGCCTACATGCATGTTTCTCACTACTAGAAGGATCTGCCAACACAAGTTCAATAAAATTCAAAACAAATCCAACCTAATGTTACACAAATTTACATATAATTGATCTGCACGAAAACAACCAAAAAATCGCTTGATTTAACAATTCCATAAATGGGCCAAACCTTGAAATGAAAGCACATTCAGTATACATACAACGGAAAGCAGGGAACAAATGTATAACCTTGAGTAATTAGAACACGGGTTTCATTAGCAGCTTCCCACCAAGCCATTGTCCTACCTCAAACATACATATAGAAGAATAAATATACCCTCGTGAGTTCAAAACTATCAGCACCCCGAAAGTAAAGCGCGGCACAAATTATACATTAATAGTCAGAAAAAACTCACATCTATGAATTCGGTAATATAACAAAATTGCATAATCGGTTGAAATGCACCACTACATTAAACGAAATACAATCATCGGAGGAAGTGAAATTGAAGTATTACAATACTTAAATTGGGGATGGATCCAGAAAGTGGAAACCCTAACCTTGAGCATCATGGCGTCTCCAGCGAATTGAGGGGTTTGATTGCTTTTTCAAAAGTTTGGGTATCTGAGCTTAAATTTGATATTGTAAACATTTTTTCTGCTTAAGAGGTAGATGAGATGCACAAACATCAATGTAAGGGAGAGGATGGAGATGAGTATAATCCGACATTAGGTAAAAAGTAAAATATTAAAAATGCTAACGAAGGTGATTTGGAAGACTAATAGAAAAAAGGACCATTTGGGATTTAATTAAGAAAGGTAGGGGACTATATTGGACATAAAATTAATAAAGGACTAATTCGGACAATGGATATATTACATAATGCATGCATGTAGAAGAAAGCTTGCATTACTTGTAGCAGAGTATACCGCCACACCTTATTATGCAATTATGTACTGCCGGACTTTATATCAATATAATACTTCTATATGATAAATTATTATTAATATTTGTTCTGGTTTATTATATCAATTTTCTTTTCTTTTCCTTTTCTATTTTTATTTTTAATAATATACTATTATTAATTCAGTAATTAAATTTTACTAAATAAAATATTAACATTTATTGTTTGTGAGCATGAAAATTGAAATTATACTAACAGTGAGATCAAATCCCCTCATGAACAGTAACGTACCCGTATCTTCAAAATTTACTTTCCGCATGCAATTCAATATACATTTTAATGCTTTATAACACTAAATATGTACAACTAAAAATTCTAAAGTTTGATATTTTAAATATACATGATGTGACGGATACAACGGGATCCCACTTGACTATATTTTTTCTTCTATAGATGTTGTATAGACATGATTCAAAATTGGATAATCAATAGTAACAAAAGTCAATCATTTTTTACTATAAAAAATAGAGGAAGTATATCAAAGCATGATGCACTATCAAAATACAGGAGAACCAAATTTTAGCAGAAATTCACATTAGATAATTTATTTTTAATAATTATTATGAATAATAAATACTACCAAATATATAGCAAAAATTTCATGGTTGATATTCTATTTACTCCCTCCGTCCCATTAATAATGTCTTGTTACTGTTGGGAACGAGAATTAATGTAGAGTTGATTTGTGAGTATATGATGGGGTCCACATAGTTGTTAGTTAAATTAAAAACTTTCATTATAAAAATATTAAATTCAATAATTAAAATTAAAAAATTACATATTAAATCTAACATTAATTAAATTAAATATTTAAAATTAAAATTAATATATAAATATAAAATAAATTAAAGAAAATTTAATTTAGGAAAAATAATTAAAATTAAAAAGATTAAAACAATAATAAAAATAAGAAAAAATAAAATTATTTAAAAAGATTTGTGACCGAATTTTCGTTGGCGCATTCGGTCGCTAGTTTGTGACTGAATATTTTTGGTCGCTAATTCGGTCGGTAAACGTATATTTGAAAAGATTTTTTTTAAAAAAAAATAAAAAATTGGAAATTTGATTAGCGACCGAAAGTTTCGGTCGCAATTTCTTCGCCAGGTGGCCACCAAATATTTTCGGTCGCTAAATTGTGACAGAAAATTCCGGTCGCTAATTCGGTCGGCAAAGTAGCGACAGAAACATTCGGTCGCTAATTCGGTCAGTAATAGCGACCAAATATGTTCGGTCGCGAATTTTGGTCGCTAAACTGACTTTTTCTTGTAGTGTTTGTATTAGTTAGATTGACTAAATTATATAAATTGCATAAGTTTTTTTTTTTTTTAGATGAGCCGAACATAAATTGCAAAAGTTGATCAAATTATGCGTATACATCCCACAAAATCATATTATTGTGAAATTCGTGATGATGGTGCATTCAATAATTTGCATAATTAATTTTTTCTTATATTTTTTAATTTAATTTTGAAATATCTACATTGTTGTGAAATTTCTAATTTCTCAAGGTCTTAGGGTGAATCAATCTAAATAATTAATTACTGTGTGCAACTATGATTTCGTGTACTTAATTTATCTATGTATTGCATTATAGTCGTGAGTAGAAAGTCTTTTATATTTCATGTTTCATTTTTTTTTTTGCTCCTTTTAGGCTATTGGTTATGCTATAATATTTTTTTAAAGCACTAAATTGAAAAATATAAATTATTGGTGTTTATAGTCGTGATATATTGGCTATTGCTCAGTTATTGTACAATATATACATGTATTTATGAAATGCTTAAAATAGTTTAAGGAGGTTGGAGATTGCAATCGACATAATAAAGTTGAACAACTTTATTTGTTAAATTCAATTTTTTTAATTCACATTTTGGGTAATAATAATAATAATAATAATAATAATAATAATAATAATAATAATAATAATAATAATAATAATAATACAAAATTGGGATCCTCTTATCTTAGCTTGTTCCTGATTGGTCTTATAATTAACGCGATCATTTTTTTCGATATAAAATTAATTTGTGATAATAATGATGATACCAACAATAACACAATTTGTGATATGCCGTTCACCCTCGTCCCTCAGGATCTTGGCTCCGCCTTGATTGGTCTTATTAATATGATAGTTTTTATCCGATATTAAATTTAGTGGACATGTTAAATTTAGTGCCCAAAACATCTAAAAAGAGTTCGTTAGAATAAATGCACAACGACAAATTATAATAACTATTAAGGTATATATATAGTTGTTTTTTTCATCACCAAAATATTCTAAAAGTTTTGTGATAGGCATTTGACCCTCGGGATCTTGGCTTCGCCTTGATTGGTCTTATAATTATACGATCATCTTTATCCGATATATTGAATTCGGTGGACATGTTAAATTCGGTGTCGACAACATCTAAAAAGAGTTCGTTAGAATAAATACATCAACGTGAAATTGTAATAACTATTAAGGTATATATACTTGTTTCTTTCATACCTAAATGTTCTAAAAGTTTTGTCATAGGCCTTTGACCCTCGGGATCTTGGCTCAACTTGATTAGTTTTATTAATACGATCATTTTTATTTGATAATGAATTCAATAGACATATTAAATTTCATGTCGGCAATATTTAAAAAGAGTTCGGTAGAATAAATACGATAAATTATATTCCAAAAAAAATGATAAATTATAATAACTATTAAAATATATATAAATGTTCTAAACGTATAGAGTACAAATAGAATGTTTCAAAGGATTATTTTTAAACAAACAGCAGTTGACTTGAGTGGATGGGGCTCTAGTCGCTTAAGCAAGGTATCGGATTCGAGCCTTGTGTATTAATTGCCCTTGCAGATCATCGAGGGAGTACTCTTGGATCGAATATCGCCTCACCTAAAAAAAGGATTATTTGAAAAAAAAAAAACGGCGTAACATAAATCTTTTCCAACACTTCAACACCATCATTATATATGGAGATTCCACTCGATTATCTTTCGAAGAATATTTTCAATTTTTCTTTTTAATTTATTCAAAGTGTAAAATCCATTTTAAATCGTAAAAATACAAGTTAACTAATTAACTGCAGTGTTTTAATTTGTTTAATTCTACAGGCACTTAAAATGGAAGTAGCTAGTTTATCTAGTACTGTACTATATTATTAGATTCATTTTCCAGTTTTATTCTTCCTTGTAGAAAACCCTTGTTCGCCATTCATGTGCACAAACTTATGTACTAATAAATTACTCAGTATGCCATTTGTGACATTTAAGTTTGTGTCTAAAATATTTATCACACATGCCTTAGTTGCATATATTTTGCGATTTTAATACTAAATATTTAATCAAAACTTTCGAAATCATAAACTAAATTAACCAACGTCTTAGTGAATTTAGATATGCAACTTCCAACCAACCATGTAGATACTCTTACAGTCTTACTTATGGTTCATTTTGAAATGCCAATTTGCCATCTCTAAATGTAGAAAATTTTATTTATGTCTATTCAAAAAGTTAATGCAACTGGAAAAGGTGCAGTTTCTTCTAAGCCCATGGTTTCCCTTCTCTTCTCTTTTTTTCCATTCAAATTCTTTCATCATAATTTTCCCTTTTTCCTCATTTTCATTTAATTAATTCCAATTATTTAATTCGAAGCCAATCCCCCAGGGGAAATGATGTTGTTGCCCCTATACGGGTTGTGTTGTTAAAACCAATTATCGCATGCAGTTTAGAGCTGGGGAAAAATACCGAATATACCGCATACCGCACATATTGTACCGAAAAAATACCGAGAATACCGAAATTTTCGGTATACCGTAATTTTCGGTACGGTATGATACCGTACCGAAATCTTACGGTACGGTAACGGTATAAATTTTTTGATACCGCGGTATACCGTTACCGTACTGAACTTCGATATATACCGCGGTATCGGTATATCGGTATGTACCGATTCTTCGGTATGTCGGTATATACCACGATACCGGTATATACCGCAATACCGATATGCTGGTATATAGAGAATGTTCGGTATGTCGGTATATACCGCAGTACCGGTATGTCGGTATGTAGCGAATGTTCGGTATGTCGGTATATACCGTGATACCGGTATGCCGTTATGTACCGAAGGTTCGGTATACCGGTATATACCGAACATACCGAAATATCGGTATGGCAACGGTATGGAAATTTTTCATACCGAAAATTTCGGTATACCGAAGATCGGTATACCGAAAGGTGCGGTACGGCAACGGTATGAAAATTTCCATACCGTAAGGTTCGGTACGGTATACGGTACGGCGAAATTTTTTCGGTATACCGTACCGAACCACCCCTAATGCAGTTAAGTTTAAATCAATCAAGGGGTTGGATTCCCAGGTTTATTTCAATTAATCATTAAATCAATCAAAATTAAGTAATTTCATTTAATTTAATCATAAAATGGGATGAGGATTTACCCAAGCGGTCAAGTCCCCAAACTCTCAATCTATAGGTTGGCGGTTCGATTCCCCACCCGGCCCTATCCGTCCCCTTTTACGCCTTTGTAATTTGTGTGGTATGGGCCCTGACCCGGCCCTATCCCTCCACTGTTTAGCAAAAACAAAAATCATAAAATGAATCAATTACTATTTAATACTTTGCAAAAAAAAAAAAATACTATTTAATACAATGTGATGATTGATGGCTTCGATTTCCCACCCGGTTCCCTATCACTTTCATCTGTTCATTTGTAATTTTCCCTACTCTTTTTTCCATTCAAATTCTTTCATCATAATTTTCCCTTTTTCTCATTTCCATTTAATTAATTCCAATTATTTAATTCGAAGCCAATCCCCAAGTGGAAATGATTTGGTGCCCAAGGTTATCAAGATTAAGATCCTAAGTAGGATCGTTTTTGTCTTTGCAAGATTGGGATCGTAGGATCGAATCGAGATCCTAAGATCATATGAAATTATTATTTATATTTTTTAAAATTAATATTTATTAATTATCTCATTAAACTGGTGACATGTATAATTGAAAATATATATTTTAGAACAACTTTTAACAAGAATTTGATAGTTAATTGTTTGCTAATTAATGATCCAATAGAAGTTAAACACTGACATAGAACCCAACAATTTTTAGTTCAATATATGCAAAGATACATTAAACAAAATTGATAAAAATAACATCATGACCAAAATCACAAAGAGCTAGAGATAATAAGTAATTTTGCTCCGATAAAAAAAAAACAAAAAACCAAAGGAGTAGGATCGGATCGCTCAGCGATCCTACGATCCTACTTCGATCTTACCGATCCCACCGCGATCCTACCACATTTTCGATCTTATGGCGATCCGGATCGTTTTTCATGAGTAGGATCGTAGGATCGTGCGATCCTACGACCAGGATCGCGATTTTGATACTATGGTTGCCCCTATAGGGTTGTGTTGTTAAAACCAATTATAGCATGCAGTTAAGTTTAAAATCAATCAGGGGGTTCTATTCCCAGGTTTATTTCAATCAATCATTAAATCAATCAAAATTAAGTAATTTCATTTAATTTAATCATAAAATGGGGATGAGGATTTACCCGAGTGATCAAGTCCCCCAACTCTCAACCTATAGGTTGGGGGTTCGATACCCCATCCGGCACTATCCCTCTCCTTTTACCCCTTTGTAATTTCTTTGTATGACCCCACCAATATTTCCTAGTATGTATAGACTTTTTATAAAAGAAAAAAAAATCATAAAATGAATCAATTACTATTTAATAGCTTTGCAATATATATATATATATATTTAATACAATGTGATGATTGATGGCTTCGATTTCCCACGCAGTTCCTATCACTCTCATTTATAATTTATATAGCTAATAGCATGAGCTACCACCATCCATCTAACATCTTGAATACTATTTTAAAAAAAAAACACATGCTTAGAGAGATTTTCCAAATGGAGCTATACAGCCCGAATGGCTTTTCAAGAAGGCTTTAGAGATGGAAAGCTCCTTTTTATTAAAAAAGTCAAGGCCACTTATTTGAAACCTGTAGAGAAAGACCCCAATATGTTTGGTTACTATATATTTACTATATTGTTTACTATATATATTCTTACCTTTTGTTACCACACATATAGAGTTGTGTTACCACATATACCACACTTGGTATAATGGCAACGACATTCATGATATTATTGTTACTATACATCTAGAGTGGGTTACCACATACTTGGTATGTTATTTACCACATAGTCAAAATTATGAGGGATTCCATTCTAGGGTAAGAATTTTTTTAAAATGTAAAAAAAATAGAAGGGCCCTATCTCTAATAATATTTTTTCAATTCATATTTTGTAAATAGCCCAATAAAGAAAGCCCAAAATATACTGGATTCAAATTATAAAGCCGGTATTATACTGGATCCAAAATAGAAAAGCCCATTTACGCTTTATAGACTGTGCCGCTTTACCCCTCGGAGATCGCAATCGATCTGAAATTTTGAAGGCAAAACAGCAGAAGGGAGAAGTAGACGGAAATGCAATTCTTCGGAGGCTTGGAGACCAGTCCATCGCCGGCGTTGCCCACGGCGGCTGCGAACAATGGCAATATGCTTTACATCTTCAACAGGAATGGCGTTTGCCTGCTCTACCGTGAATGGAATCGACCGCTTAAAACCCTTAGTTCTCACCAGGATCACAAGCTCATGTTTGGTCTCCTTTTCTCTCTCAAATCCCTAACCGCAAAGATGGATCCGACCAGGTCCCCGGAACTTCCGCCTTTTAGAATCTTATTGCTAGTTTTTAGCGATTTTGTTTTTAATCCGACATTTGGTTTGTTTGGCAGTGCCGAGAAAGGGAATCTCGGAGTGCCACAACTACCAGGGGAGGGCTGTTCTTTCCACAATTTCCGCACGAATACATACAAATTAAGTTTCTTGGAAAGTCCATCTGGGATAAAGGTTAGCCGGAAGTACTGTTGATGTCTTAGTGTACATTTATATGGTCTTTGTGTATGACTTGATGATAGCGCAGTATCTGCTGAATATGCTATGCACGATTCAATACTGGAATTTCCATTAGTTTGTTAACCTTTAATCTTCATGGAATGTATGAATGCTGCAGGATCTTAATTAGCAACATAGATTGGTGAGTTTGGATGTTCAATCTCGATCTAGTGCCTCAGATTTTATGGTCACATCGTACATTCTCTGTTCCTGCCTGTTCGATCTTTATTTTTTTGGGAGTTGAGATGTCAGTGGTTCAAATAGTTTAAATACATCCAATTGTTGGCATCTGTTTATATCCTATGATGAGTGCCAGCAAAGTGAGTTTACATATTTGGTGCTCGGAGAGAACCTATATTTGAGTTCAGGCGAGCCTTGATTAATCTTCTTACGAAGGCGAGCTTGCATTGATAGGTGAGGGAGTTGTGGCTCAAACCCACATTGTTTGTAGAAGCTATTAGACCAAATTTATGTACAGGTTGTATTCTAAAGATAAAATATGATTAGTGGCTGGCACCACGAATGATGGTTTCCAAATAGTCCAACAAAGACACATGTTTTGTTAAAAACATCCCCGTAGGTATCTCCACTTATAAATACGAATCATAATCTGTCTCTGAAAGGGCAAATATGTTGTAGAGATTCCATATATGATAGTGAAAAACTAAAGTATTATTCAATGTAGATACATTAATGGCCATTCCATCTACTGCATTACCTGTTTACTTAATTATATGTTTATGATTCCTTCCTTGCCTGTGCCAGTGCCAGTGGCGTTAGTTTACAGTGAATCAACATGATTGTTTTGCAGATTATCCTTGTCACCCACCCAAGAACTGGTGATCTAAGAGAATCCCTTAGGTATATCTATAACTTGTATGTGGAGTATGTGGCCAAAAATCCACTGTACACCCCAGGAAATCCCATTCAGTGAGTAATCTTTCTTCTGCTTGATATACAACTGAGGCCATGAATTGTTGAGCATGTTGGTCATTGAAAGGTTCCTTGTTATCAGCTTAACTATTAATGAACAAATCCAATATATTAATAACTTAATGACACGAAACAATAATGAAATAAAATTGTTGGCTCTGAGACTTGATCTCATATTTGCCATTCCCTTTTATTTAGCGTGCTTTTATGACCGGGGCTATATCAGGAATCTTAATTGGAATACTAGGTAATTCTGTAGTTCTATTTTTCAAAGTCATGGGTTTTTGTTAATGTTGATGTGAGGGAAAGCTCTTTACGTATCAAAATTTCTGGATAAATTGTTCAGTTGAGTCTTTCTCATAAGTGAGTCTTTACTTGTCTTTGTGTAGAATATCTTTTAGTATATTGCAGATGTCTTCTTTTTGTTATAACTTGTTTTACAATTACTGGATTTTTACTCTGCCAAAACTTTCATGCAATTTAATACATTTACAGAATTCTTTCTTGTTAGATTTGAAAAGCATAAAGAGCTATTAGAGGACGTCATGATGCTTACAAGTTATTAAAATCAAGTGTGTTGAAGACCAAAACACAATTATATATACTTGAAGCCCGAAGGCTAATGCTAACTTGATTGTTCTGCTTTCACTATTCGGTACATTATGTTTTTATCCATTGGTCTGATACCATTCTTACGCTTTTTCTCTGCCTTTCTCTTGTAGATGCGAACCCTTTAATGCATCTGTTGATCAGTATGTGCGAGGACTTGGATAATCAAATTGCACAGTATGTTATAATTGGTCCTTGTTATACTGCCATTCCTGCTGTATGTTTGATTCAATGTGTATAATCTTTGCTGACAATGCAATTTCTGTATCATTCTTCTTATATAAATTGGGTTACAATGGCAATGTAATGTTGTTGAATGACTGTTTTTTCTACTTTTAATTCCTGAACTTCTCTTGAATCTGAATTCTTACGGTGCGTTTGGTTGGAGGGATCTTAGATTATCAGTGGGAATGTGATTGCTGGGAATGTAAGATTACTGAGAATATGAGATTGCTGAGAATCTTATTTTTTGATGTTTTAAGATTATGTATTTGGTTAGATTGGGAATCTCAAATTTCCAGTTCTAATTAATTTACCATAATGTCCCTGAATTTCAATTGAACGAATGTTATAAATATATCATTTTGCTCACAATAAAAATATTTAAACCGATTTGTTTTTTAAAATTTTGAAAATTCTTTATATGTAATTTATTGTATGATAATTACTTATTTAATGTGTCTAAATCCTTATTATCTTTGTTTTATATATAAAAGGAAAGTAAATTTTAAGAAAAATATAAAAATATATATTAAAATATGAGAATATATATTAAAAAATATGTTTAAATAATTTAAAATTTTTTAATTAATTAAATTTCATATATTTATCATTTTTTAAATATAAATATCTAAATTTATAAAATAACATAAGTATAAAAAGTGAGGGTATAAAAGTCAAATTAGTATAAAAGTAGGTAAAGTGGAGGTGGTAATTTAAGATTATCTGCCCTCCAGGTGGGAATCACATTCCCACCTAAAACACTCAACATTTCCAGAATGTGACATTTCCACATGAAACATGTCCCGAACCAAACATGGGCATGTTTCATTCCCTTCCCAAGATTCTCAGTGGGAATCTCAGATCCCGAACCAAACGCCCCGTTAATTTTTGTTTTTAACCATGGTTTATTGTCCCGACATTGATGGCAAAGTAGATGTCAATGTTTTGGGCACTTTGGATTGCTCTTGAAAAGTGTTTTTGTCCCCCTTCCAGTTCCAGGTGGCTATACTTGATTATTAGCAGTGAGTAAATCTAACTACCCTGGAGAATCTGACGACTAGTGGTTCTACTAATTATCACCTAATTTTTTTGAGGTCATGAAAATTTATTGTCTTCTTTTTCTTTTTTCGGCAGGCTTTCGTGTAAATTTCTGATATCTTTAATACTCCCTCCGTCCCACTCCAAGTGTCTTGTTACTGTTGGGCACGGGAATTAAGGTAGAGTTGGTTTGTGAGTATATGGTGGGGTCCACATAGTTGTTGGAGGGGAAAATTATTTCTATTTATAGAAAGAAGACATTTGTAATGGGACATCCAAAAATAGTAAGTAGGACATTTGGAATGGGACAGAGGAAGTACTTACTAGTATCACAGTTTGCACGTTTTCTTGGATTCTTCTCGAGTCTCTCCCATTTTTGTCATGGATTTACCCACTAAATTACGTATTCCTGTTTGTAAATGCTATATTGATTCATGTAAACCAAATACTACATCCGTCTCAATATAATTGTTACATTCCCTTCCGACACGTTTGCCGATACATATTTTTAACGATTTATAACTTAAATTGTGTATAATAAAAACTTATAAAAAATTGATTGTCTAAAACTACAAGATTGGACGAATCAAACAAGATCTCACTTGACTATGTTTTTCCTTTCATAGCTATGATAAAAATTTGAATCAAAGTTACACAGTGAATAGTGTCAAAAAGTCCAACGTAACATTTATATTGAGACGGAGGAAGAAGTAAATACTTCCTTTCATTATTCATTATTTTTGTTACGTACTTACCCAACACGTATGTCGATACACATTTTTAACAGTTAATAACTTAAATTGTGTACAACGAAAAGTTATAAAAAGTTGGTCTGAAACTACAAGATTAGACGAATGTAACAAGATTTCACTTGACTATGTTTTTTTTCTTACATAGCTATAATAAAATTTTAAATCAAAGTTAAACAGTATAATGTCAAAAACCATCCGTAACAAAAGATGATGAAATACAATAATCAAATTTTATTTATGAAACGCAATAATCAAATAAGTAATTGCCTTTTGCGAACACATATCCAAACAATAATGTCGACATCACAGTACGATTTCATGTTTTGATTTTGTAAATTTATCCAATAGCAAAAATATATTGCATTGATTAATAAAATAGAATCAAATTAGTGAGTAGTCTTCAACCCTTTACATTCAATTCTGACATGAATGAATACTGATAATGAAGTTTTTTATATTTTCTTTTGAAGAAAAAAATGGGTGAAGCAAAGACACTCCATTGTTTCTTAGATTCTCCAAAGTAAATTTTTTTTTTATTTTTTTTTAAAAAAAGATAAAGATTTTTTTAATATTAAAAAAACACTAGAAATGTATCATTTCTATCTTTAAGATAGAAATGAAAAAGACATCTCACCCTCTTGAGGTTGATAGCATCGGTGCATATTTCATCTAACATAATGGCCGGATTGGTAGAAGGGTTCAATTCGCCATGCATGTCATGTATCCTTTGATTGAAAGCATTTTGTCATTTATTGTTGCCTTTTTACTATACAATTTTTTTGGAATCTGTCGTCTTCAATGTTGCGCAAATTCATGCACTCATTTTTGTAAGAGCCCCATTTTACTCCCGGCTAAGAAAATACTAGTATTGAATTTTTTCGATTCAGATGGAATTTTTTTTAATTTTTAAAACAAATAAACACATAGTCAAGAGGAAATGAGTGGTTAACCCTCATCAATTATGTACACATAATTTATGGTTAAGGATGAAGTTTAGTAAGTACTATATAACTATTTTTATTATAAATATGTATATATATATACATACACGATTACAATAAAATTAATTCGATATGTTAAATCTCTATGCCAATTAATCAATTCCTAAAAAATAGTTGCAATTTTAAACACTACAAGAAAAAAACGGATTACCGACCGAAAAATGCGGTCGGTAACCCTCTTTTAAGGGTCGTTTCGGCCTTTACCGACCGAATTACCGACCGCAAAAGTCGGTCGGTAATCTGTTGGTATGGAATTTTCTGGCGACCAAAAAATCTTGCCGTCGGGACCCTGCCGACCGCACGTTGGTTAGCAAAATTACCGACCGCAAGTGGGGTCGGTACTATCTAGTCCCAAAAGGTCCCGTATACGGTTACCGACCGCAAATTACAGTCGTAATTCTCTTATATGAAAGAAAGAATGTGCTTAGGAGGGCTCGAACCCAATCCCTCAACCCCACCAACCTTCGCCCTCAACCAACTTGGCTAGCTATCCAATCCACAAATGATATCACTCCATGTGTCATATAATACAGCCCTCAGAAATATATTTAGGAAGATGATGAGAGGGCTCGAACCCTGGTGGGAAGGCTTTCCCCGCGCGCGCGTACCATTGGGACACAATATATTTCATATTATTATGAGTAACTCTTTATATATATATTCATATAGAAATATTAATTTGTAAATTAACTAAATTAAAACAAAATAAAAAATTAAAATTATATTAATTAAAATTTAAAGAATTCATAAATTAAATCAAACAAATTTTTATAAATAATAAAAATCCCCAATAAAATAAAAATGAAATAGATATTTATTAAATTAAAATTAATTAATTACATTAAAATACAATTCAATAATTAAATTATAAATAAAATAAAAATAAAATAAATTAATTAAAAGATAATTTTAATTAAAAATTAAAATAAATAATTATAAAAAGCTACTTAATTATTTTGAGAAAAAATTTAAAAATTAAATTATATTTAAAAAAATTTAATAAAACAAACAATATAGAAAATTCAAAAATAAAATAATGGGGAAAAAATTTAGCGACCCCAAATTTCGGTCGGTAAATCGGTCGGTAACTGTGGCGACAGAATTTTCGATCGGTAAGTCGGTCGCTAAATTATATTTTTTCATAAAAAATTAATAAAAATTAAAAAAAAAATGGGGAAAAACTACCGACCGCACTTGCGGTCGGTAATTCGATCGGTAATACCGACCAACTGTTTTGCGGTCAGTAATACAGTGCGGTCGGTAATATCGACCAACTGTTTTGCGGTCAATAATACGGTCGGCAAAGAACCGCCCAATGCAAAATGGAGATAAATTTCCGACCGCGAATTACGGTCGGCATTGCCGACCGCAGCCTGTTGGTCGGGAATCCCGCAATTTCTTGTAGTGAAAGATCATATTACTGCTGCTGCACACCGAACGCAAAAATCACATTCATGATTGATGCATGTTTTTTCATGACTCTGCAGTCTGCATGCATATGAGTATGACTATATGAGTATGTTATAATCGGGAACCTCTCTCCCAAACAATTTCCCTCACAACCATGATATCTTTTCTTTTTTTTAAAAAATTAAAAAAAAATCTTTTTTCGGCAAAAGAAAAGTTTAATACTACACTCTGCTCTATTTATTTTTTAAATTTCTTTTTTTGGAAAAAGAAAGTTTAATACTACACTCTTCTTTAAAAAAACTACTAATAATTTCCAGCATTTTATATTATTATAACAACTTGCATAATTTGAGCAATAACTAGAGTGCCAGGCGACAACTTGCATGATTTTTTTTTTATTTTTTTTTTTGGCGCAGCCTAACCCAGAGAAAAAAAGTTGCATGATGTTTTTTTTTTTTGATGAGCAAAAGTTGCATGATTGATAATTGCAGCAAATATTTATATTTACATATAATTATCCCTTGCAAAAATGTGAGAACATGACGTACAGTATGAGTATGGATACCACCATTGTCCTCTATCCTTCCCCGGGGATGGGTCATCTCGTTTCCATGGTTGAGCTCGGCAAGCTCATCCTCACGCGCCGCCCCTCCGCCGCCGTCATCATCCTCATCGCGCCGCCTTCCTTCAACACCGGCTCCACCGACGCCTATATCCGCCGCATCTCCGAAACCGTCCCTTCCATCTCCTTCCACCGCCTTCCCCCAATTTCCGTCCACCTCGACTCCTTCCCTTCCATGGAAGCCGTTATCTTCGAAGTCCTCCGCCAGAGCAACCAACATGTCCGCCGCGAGCTCGAATCGATCTCCCGATCCACCGCCGTCTCCGCCTTCATAATTGACTTCTTCTGCTCAATGTCTCTCCGTGTCGGCAAGGAACTCCGAATCCCTACCTATTTCTTCCTCACCTCCGGCGCGTGTATTCTCGCGTTTTTCCTTTATTTCCCTGTTATTGATAAAACCACGAATGAGAGCTTCAAGGATATGAACTGGACCATAGATGTTCCCGGAATTCCTCCGATAATTCCTTCTACGGATATGATTAAGCCGATGCTCGATCGCAATTCAACAGATTATAGAGAATTCCTTGAATTTGCGCTGAGGCTTCCGGAAGCCGATGGACTAATTATCAACACGTTCGATGCCCTAGAAATTAAGCCGCTAGGAGTCATACGAGAGGGGAAATGCAATCCGACCGGCCACACGCCGCCGGTTTACTGCGTCGGACCGGTTTTGGCTTCCGATGGCCAGCACGGCGGCAGCCACGAGTGTCTCCGGTGGCTGGACGAGCAGCCGAGCAAGAGCGTCGTTTTCCTCTGCTTCGGAAGTTTAGGATTGCACTCCGCGGAGCAGTTACGGGAAATCGCCGTCGGATTGGAGCGGAGTGGAGAGCGGTTCCTCTGGGTAGTCCGGTCGCCTCCGAGCGACGACCCGAGAAAGAGGTTCCTACCGCCGCCGCCGCCGGATTTGGATGTCCTCCTTCCGGCCGGATTTCTAGAACGGACGAAGGACCGAGGGTTCGTGGTGAAGTCGTGGGCGCCTCAGGTGGCGGTGCTCAACCACAGCGCCGTCGGCGGGTTCGTGACGCACTGCGGGTGGAACTCGGTGCTGGAGGCGGTTACAGCTGGAGTTCCGATGGTGGGATGGCCGATGTACGCGGAGCAGCACATGAATAGGGTGGTGCTGGCGGAGGACATGGGAATGGCATTGAGGCTGGAGGAGGGGGAGGATGGGGTCGTGGCTGCGGAAGAGTTGAAGCGGCGTGTGAGGGAGCTGATGGCGCCGGAATCGGAAGTGCGGAAGGTGGTGGAACAGAGGTGTAGGGAGGCCAAGGCCGCCATGGCTGAAGGCGGTTCCTCCATGGCTGCACTGGACAAGCTCCTGGAGCTCTGGAAGTGTGGTAATTGACACGTGTTCGTTCACGGAGTCCATGGACTACTACTCAAGGAAAAAGAATTTCCGCCGATCATTCTGTTGGTTGGTTATGTGATGTATCTAAGTATCTTGTTTTTTTTTTTTTTTTTTTGTTTATTGATGATTGATTATAAAGAATGATAAAGGAGGGGATATGAGTCCATGTAAAATAAAAAAAATTAAAAAATGCTAATAGTAATTAATAGATCCATTTATGTTGTTAATTAGAATTAAGTTGTTAGAAATTGCATTGATTTTTTATATATAAAAATTACGGATGAGTTACTCCCCTGAATGTGCCAATTCATGAAATCCTGATTGTGGTGAATGTGAAATGTTTGTGTTGTATTCTATCATCAATCAATTATTACCATGTGTGTCCACCATCAATAAATTGGAAAGAATATCCATTGCCCCAGTTAATGGCAAGATTTGTGCTGATTAATTATTCCCAAATAATGAATGAGTGGTAAATTATTGTTAACCCATAAAATTAAAAAATGATAAATTGAGCCCAATCCATAGTGGGCCCAATGAGATTTATTTTTGGGTTGAAGCCGGCTCATGGTCTGTGTGGAGCCTGATGAAGAGCGGAGGTTGAAGACTGAGAAGACGTGGTATTTGGGCGGTTACATGAGCGGTTACACAGCGTCCTGTATAAGTATGGAAAGACAGATTCATTTTGGAGGACATCTCAACACATCTCACAGAGATTGCATTTAATTCTCTTTCGCTTTCTGCAAGTTCTTTTCCTGCAATTTCCTTTTCGTCGTTCTTTCTGCAATTTCTTTACTGCTTTGCTTGCGCTCCTGTAATTCCATTCTACATTCTGTAATCTCTTCAAAGTCATCAATCAAAAAGAGGTTTTCAGCCTCTATAAATTTCTTGTTCAACAAATTGGCACGCCCAGTGGGACACGAAGTTAAAGCCATATCCGCTTTGAAGAAGTGTATGCATCTCAGATCTGGAAAAATTGTTAGTGATCTGACAAAGAAATTTGAAGAAATGTCGATATATGAGAAGACTCCAGTGCGAACACTGTCTGAGGACGCCGCTGAGACGGCGAATACTTCTCAACCACAACAAGGGATTATGCAGACCCCCACATTGATGGAGCAAATGCGGCTTTCGATGACAGAATCGATGGCCGAGTTCATGCCTGTACTCACGAGTCACTTAATGGAGGTATTGCGGTCGGCTATGGCTGATCAGATTGATAGAGTATGCAGTTCCTTACGTACTCAACAAGCATTAACCGCTTCTGCAACTGCTCCCTCAAACGGCACTAACACGCCGCTTAGCATCCCGTGTCCAGGGCCGTCAGGCGGCCAACAGCGGACGTGGGGAACAACACCTAGCCAGCCACCACTCCCCGAGGTTGGAGGCCTGGCTAGTCCGCTTCCAAACCCATATCAGGCTGCTTATGTCTTCACCCCAACGGCACCCATGATGCCGAGTTTTGGATATGCGGCGGCACCTCCAGCGCCGATTTATGCGGCACCAGGCTGTTTAGTGGCCTCCAGTGCTTCTCCAGGCTATACAGCGGTCTCTGGTGGCACTGGTATGCCACCACGACAAGCGGCACATAATGTGCCGAATGTTCCAGTTGTACCCTACATGACGACACAGCCTTGGGGGCAGGCGTCACAACTTTGGGGGCAGACGCCACCGCAAGGGGGGCAGACGCCACAACCTTGGGGGCAGACACCACATAATGCAACACAAGCCGTCGTGGCTCCTACTACACCCCCAGTGGCGATGCCGCCTGCGCAGGCGCCAACAGTGTCACCCAAGTTGCTTGCGGACATGATGCAGCAACACTTCGGGATTCAACTGAGGCCGATGGAGCGGCCTACGTACCGAAAGCCATACCCTGATTGGGTAGACAGTATGCAGCCATACCCACGAGGCTTCAAGATGCCTGAATTCACCGCATTCTCAGGGGACGATGACAAGTCCACTGTGGAGCACGTGGGCAGATTCACCGCACAGTGTGGTGAAGCGGCGGCTAATGACTGGTTGAAGCTGAGACTCTTCAGCTCATCCCTCACCGGGCCTGCATTCACGTGGTATGCATCCCTGCGGCCTAATTCAATCCAAAATTGGGCCGATTTGGAGCGAGCTTTCCATGACAGGTTCTACACACCAGTGTCTCAGGTGAGCCTCGCAGACTTGACTAATGCAAAACAGTATGCCGATGAGACGGCAAGTATCTTCATTAACAGGTTACAGCGGCTAAAGGGCCGATGTACTATGGCAATTCCTGAGAAGGAAATAGCCAACATAGCAGTATCTAATATGTTGCCTAGACTAAAAGTACATTTAATTGTGCATGATGCAAGTAATCTTGCCCAACTGGCCGAGAGAGCGGCCCGCTTGGAAAAATTCCTAGAGGAACAGGAAGAGAAGCGTCGGCCTACATACGAGACTCATTTCAAGGAAGTGAGACCCAGTAGAGATGAAGATGGACCAAAGATGGTGGCAAATTCCCAGGATAGTGGTCCTAGAAGGCCATTGACGGCGGCCTTGGAGGCCGGGTAAAATAATAATAATAAATTAAAAAAATAAAATAATAATATTAATTTTTAAAAAAAAAAATTATACACAAATTATAGCCATGGAAATAATATGGCAATAAAACCAAAATGACGAGGGAATGGAGGCCGAAGCTCCCTAGGTGGTGGCTGGAATCCTGGCGGCGGTCGAGTAGGCTTCGATGGCGGCTGCTTCTTTACTCGTTGTTGGCGGCCAAAGGTCCTCGGTGGCGGCCGAGAGGCTATGGATGGCGGCCAAGAGGCTACGAATGGCGGCCGGGCAGTCCCTTGTGGCGGCTGGAAGGTTCCTGGCGGCAGTCGAGTAGGCTTCGATGGCGGCTGCTTCTTTACTCGTTGTTGGCGGCCGAAGGGTCCTCGGTGGCGGCCGAGAGGCTATGGATGGCGGCCAAGAGGCTACGAATGGCGGCCGGGCAGTCCCTTGTGGCGGCTGGAAGGTTCCTGGCGGCGATCGAGTAGGCTTCGATGGCGGCTGCTTCTGTACACGTTGTTGGCGGCCGAAGGGTCCTCGGTGGCGGTCAAGAAGCGCAATATGGCGGCCGAAGCCCTCGTCATGGCGGTCGGAGTGTCTCAGGTGGCGGTCAAAGCAAGTTGGTGAGACTAGGGTTATCTAAGTTATTACACAACAAGATTCAAACATGAGACGCCATTACAAGCACAAGTGGCGGCCAAAAAAGGGTGAGTGGCGGCTGAAAGTTCACTTGTGGCGGCCGAAGTGCCTTGGATGGCGGCCCTAGGGCCTAGAGTGGCGGCCAAGAGGTATTAAGTGGCGGTCGGAGCCCTCTTCATGGCGGCTGGAGCGTCTCAGATGGCGGCCAAGACAAGTTGGTGAGCCTATGGATTATCTAAGTTATTGAATAACAAGATTCATACGTGCACGCCATCACAAGTAGAAATGGCGGCCAGAAAGAGCTGGAGTGGCGGCCTGGACTGCCCTTTGTGGCGGCCTGGAAGCCCTTTGTGGCAGCTGGACTGAGTTCTTGAGGCGTCTGAGACCGTAATGCAGGCAGCCAAGTATCGATGCTGAGGCAGATCAAAGAGACGCCAGAGACACACTCAGTGGCGGCTTGGAGCACACTCAATGGCGGCCTGGAGCCTCCTGAGTGGCGGCCTGAGATCTACTGGTTTAATTGGGCCAGGCCTGAATTGTACGCACATATTTGTCTTCAAAGGCTTTAAAGGCCCTAATCAGACAAATTGCGCGAGGGGGGCAATCTGTTAACCCATAAAATTAAAAAATGATAAATTGAGCCCAATCCATAGTGGGCCCAATGAGATTTATTTTTGGGTTGAAGCCGGCTCATGGTCTGTGTGGAGCCTGAAGAAGAGCGGAGGTTGAAGACTGAGAAGACGTGGTATTTGGGTGGTTACATGAGCGGTTACACAGCGTCCTGTATAAGTATGGAAAGACAGATTCATTTTGGAGGACATCTCAACACATCTCACAGAGATTGCATTTAATTCTCTTTCGCTTTCTGCAAGTTCCTTTCCTGCAATTTCCTTTTCGTCGTTCTTTCTGCAATTTCTTTACAGCTTTGTTTAAATTCATGTAATTCCATTCCGTACTTTGTAATCTTCTCAGTCTTAATCAATCAAATAGAGGTTTCAAGCCTCGAAATTTCTACGGTGAAACAATTATTATACCAGAAAACCGATCAAGACTTGTGGTTTGCAAGGTACAGCACTAAACGCTTCAACTCGATCATGGAATAATACAGGAACTGCATATGGGGCAATTTTAACAAAAAAAAAAACCTTCAGGGCATAGGTAAAGAAAACATTGATAAAGCATATAGTGAATTATTTTAGGAGATTGATTTCAAACACCTATACAAATACTCACCATGGGATTGGTGCGAAACAACAAAAAATAAATAGTAGAATTATTCCCAACATGTATTGGTTGGAGCACAGCATAAAATATGCAGATAAAACAGTAGGGGTGTAGGGGTTATGGATTTCAGGCATAAACAAGCAGCATATGGTTTGCAAGATACAACACTGGACATATAAAATCCAAGTAAAATACAGGGAAAAAAAGCCTCTATATTAGGGGTAAAAACACTTTGGATGTGCAAAAATGAAGTCAATCTTGTTGCTCAAGCACATTGTAAAAAAAATCCAGAATATTGAATTTACTGGAAATAATTAAAATCTTACCTTAAAAATAAGATAATAGAACCAACCAAAATATGGCAACATTTTGAACTCCAAAAATCATGGAATCAATAAAAGACACATAATACCTAATTATCTCATTAATTGACAAATAAAAAAGGTAACATTAATTAGATAAGATCCTCCGCTCATCTTATTTAAATCCAGCATTAAGTCTTAAAATACATCATTTCATGAGGTCATGATTCAAAATACGAACTTGTCCGTAAAAATTATACTATATACATTAATACTTAGATACTTAATTAGATACATAAGGGGGAAAAAAACCTAATGCTCCCATAAAATTACCTAATTTCTCATTCAGTTTCATAAAAATTATAATAACTCAATTCATCCATTAATTTAATTAATTTTCGTCAATCCGTCCCACACCCCCTTAATAACGCTTTCTGCTAATGTGATACTGGATTATGGAGGATTAATGATTTTGACCATTTGTTGGTGGAGGAAATGAAGTTGGCGCAGCCGGTAGAGGAGACCAAGGATGGGTTTGTGACGGCTGCGGAGTTGGAGAAGAGAGTGCGGGATGGGAGTTGATGATGGAATCTACGGAAGGAAGGGAGATGAGACGGCGAGCTTCTGAAATGAAGGTGGCGGCGGAGAAAGCCGTGCAAAGGAAAGGATCGTCGGCAGTGGCACTGGTAAACTTCATTCAAACTTTAATGTAATACTGCTATAACTCTGTCCGAATGGGATAGATACTACTATAACTCTGTCTGAATGGATTATTAGACATGGATGTGTGCACTATGAAAGAAGGCCTTGCACGTACCGTACCTATTCTCCATTGTACCGTACCAATTTTCACTTCTAAAATTACCTTGTCCCTATTCTCTCAGTTCCAATGTTCACGTACCTTACCGTACCAATGGAATAATGAATGAAAAATAAAAATTACCTTGTCCCTATTCTCTCAGTTCTTCATTGTACCGTACCAATGTTCACTTCTAAAATTATATCATAACGTACCCTCCCTTCTTCCGAAAATTATATCATAACGTAATCCATATACACCAACTATACACTACAAGAAAAAGGCTGGTTACGACCGCATTTACCGACCGTCAGTGGACGGGTCGGATTTCCCGACCGCAGCACCGACCGCAAGCTGCGGTCGGGAAAAAGTAGCCGTTATGGGCTCAGGCGTGTAAAGACGACTCCTCCCCCGACCGAGGGCATGCGGTCGGTAATTACCGACCGCGTTGCCGACCGCATTTGCGGTCGGTAAGCTAGGGCAGGTTAATTAGGGGTGAATCGCGAAATCAGCCCCATTCACCCCTCCCTCCCAAATTTCACCCCGCCATCGTCCCCACCGCGTCCCCACCACCAACTCCGACCACACCTTCCCGACCGCCACCACTCTCGATTCCGACCACCCTCCCTCCTACCGGCGTCTTCCTCGACCGAGCTTCCTTTCGTGTCTTCAATCGAGTGGACTCCAAGCCCCATTGACGTCCGCTTCCGCCACGTCCGACGCCGATAACGCCGCCGGAGTCCCCCCCCCCCCCCCCCGGCCGCCGGTCTCGAGTGACGCCTCCGCCCAGATTGTTCCGGCCGTCCCCTGCCTCCGCCTCCGCACCCCTCGGCTGCCTCGCCCGACCCCCGTCCCCTGCTCCGGCCACTGTGACACAGCCCGCCGCCGCCACCGCTCCCCACTCCACCGCCGTCAGCCACCGCCACCATCGTGAGCCACTTCCACCATTCGATTGTTACAACCCTCCATTCGAGACGAGGTAAGTTTGTTTTCAAATTTCTCTCTCGAATGAAAAGGACCAGTGGGTACGAGAGAGGTCACGGCAGTTGAATGTAAGCATCGTAAACAAAATATCAAATTTAGTTATGTATAAATTTAGCATTTGGTAAGCATAAATTTGTCTGTGCCCTAAATTTTAAATTTAAATACAGGATGAGTTCGCAGCAGTGGCCGAATCCCTGAGCCAGAACCCCGCGATTGGTCCTGATTTCGATCCCGATCCTGTTTTCTATGACCTCGCCGGTGGGCACGATAGGCGCAATGCCGTATACGGCATGGGATCGATTGCCCGATCACTTAGGCCCGGGGGCGATCCTATTTCCACTCCTCCACCATCCACTTCGGAGTACGTCACACAGCAGAAGTTGCAGGAGCAGTTGCAGCAGCAGTTCGCTCAGTTCCAGCAGACTCTTCAGCAGATGTCTCAGAGGCAGGAGAGCATGGCTGAGCAGATGCAGAGGTTGCTCGGATCTAGGGGTCCTCGGTCTCAGGCGATGGGGACGGTGATGATGATTTTGGGGGCGGCCGGGGATGAGATGGTCTTGGTGTTCATTGACTGTGCTTGGCCATCTTGGGTTAGTATCATTTGGCCTTGTATTTTTTATGCATAACTTGTTTGAACCAATTGTGGATTTATGTAAGTTGTGAGACCGTCACTTTGGACACAATAGTTTGGATTTGTGATTTCATATGTACATTTGGAGTTTGTTTGCAATTTGGGATTGTTTAACTTGTTGAATTGTGAGTGTGTACGAATCATGTGATGTTATAATTGGAGGATTTTGGAATTGTGATTGTATTAGTTTGTTTGGACATTGGATTTGGTTGTTTGTTTTGGTATTGCAGCAGGGATGGCTGTGATAACAGCCATTTCTGCTGCAATACTCTGTTGGGTACCGACCGCTGCGCCGACCGCAGGCCGGTCGGTAATTTACCGACCGCGTTGCCGACCGCATGCGGTCGGTAATTGTCAGGTCCAGAAGGTCCCAAAACGTTGGGTATCGATCGCATATTCGGTCGCTGCCGCGGTCGGTGATTGTGCCGACCGCAATGCGGTCGGTGATTGGTCGGCAAATTTACCGACCGGAGTGTGTCTGGTCGGCGTCTGATTTCGGACCAAGAGATTACCGACCGACACCTCCGGTCGGTGGTGCGGTCGGTAACCTCCGGGACGACCCGCGTCCCTTGTTTACCGACCGCATATGCGATCGGTAATCAGCATTTTTCTTGTAATGATAGTACTCCCTCCGTCCCACGAATTGTGGCTCGTATTCCTCTTTGGGTTGTCCCATGAATTGTGGCCAATTTCCCTTTTTGGATAAATTTAATTAATATAAATATAATTAGAATCTTAATGATTTTTAAATCTAATTAAAAGTAATAACTTTTACTATTCTGCACAACTCCCAATACACTTTTATTTTTCTACACAAAGTCCCTTGCATTTCTTTAATTCTTCCTATTTTAAAATTGGTGCAAACAAAAATTATATAAAATATATATTCTAAATCTAGACGTCTAAACGATTCTAACAAGACCACACTTGAATATTTTTCTCTAATTAAATCATTACAATAATATTTTATTAAAGTTAAACAATAAAGAAAATCAAAATTCATAAAATTTTAAACACAAATACCCACATCCACACTTGAATATTTTTCTCTAATTAAATCATTACAATAATATTTTATTAAAGTTAAACAATAAAGAAAATCAAAATTCATAAAATTTTAAACACAAATACCCACATCACTTTAACCACTAAACCCCACCACATAAATTACCGTGCCCAAAAGAAACGAGCCACAATTAGCGGGACGGAGGGAGTATATAACAACAAATCTTTATTTTAGTACTCCCTCCGTTTTTCAAAAATTGTAACATTCCTGCATTTCACGTTATCCAATGCACATTTTTAACGCTTGATATCTCAAATTGTGTAAAAGTAAAAATTATAAAAATTTGATATTCTAAAACTACGCGATTAGATGAATCTAACAAGATCCCACTTGACTATGTTTTATCTTGTATAACTGTATTAAAAATTTGAATTAAAGTTGCTCAGTGAATAGTAACAACTATGCTAATATTAAAATTATTTCTAAACGGAGGGAGTATAAAATAAACTACTCCCACAGAGACATTTTCCCGCTCATTTGCTAATTCTCCTCACGAGAACCTATTTCTTTTCATTCTTCGACACACGTAATTATTCACAAAAATGACATCCTATACTTACCAAAATGCAACTGCTCAATACAATATTACTGATGATAATACAATAATTTAATACTCCCTCCGTCCCATTTAACTTGTCTTGTTTGACTTTTGCACACAATCCAATGCATGATTTCAACCGTTAATATCTCAAAATATATACAACAAAAAATTATGTGAAATGTATATTCTAAAACTATATGATTACACGATTCTAACAAGATCCAACTCGACTATTTTTTCCAAATGTATACTTGCAAAAAAATCGAGTCAAAATTGAACAATGAACAGTGTCAAAAAGTCAAACATGACACATTTGGTGGGACGGAGGGAGTAATTATTTTTCTATTTGAAGTAAAATATGTTTTCATGATACACACACCAAAATCACCTATGTTAGCGTGCGGTCAAATATCCGGTGCGGAGGTGCGGAGGGCTTTCACAATACATTAATCAAATTTAGAATCCAACAGTTTATATTAATTATAAGGGTAATTTTGTCATTTTATCATTTTGTAAGGTTAAAAATAGTATAGACGTACTACTATTTATTTGTTTGGATTTTATAAAATTTGATAGAATATTTAGATTTCTTGTATCGAGTAGATGTATTTGCATATAAAGAACGTCCAAATCCGAGTTCATATGAGAAAGTTAGAGCCATTCGAAGTTTGTTGCGGGACTTTGTTGTATTGACTTCGTCGCTAAAATTCATAGGTTATGTCGCTGAATTATATAGTCCCCGTCGTTGAATTCCATACGCCCTGTCGCTGAATTGCATAAGTTTCCTCACTAAAAACCGCAATGAATTTCAAATGGCTCTAACTTTCTCATACGAACTCGGATTTTGATGTTCTTTGTATGAAAATCTATCTACTCAATGTAAAGAATCTAAATATTTAATTAGATTTTAGAAATTCCTAATAGAAAAATAACATATTCTCATAACAACGAGCATTGGATATTTTTTAGGTTTCAGCGACACGAATAGAACATTTCAGCGATATACGATACATACCTAAGCGAAAAAGACCATACAATTCAGCGACATAGCCTATATAATTCAGCGACATAGCCTATGCATTTCAGCGACTAATTGTATTCCTTTAAGCGACATAGTTCTATGTAGTTCAGCGACATCATTATATGAAAATATGCTATTTTTCTATTTGAAATTTCTAAATCGTATAGGATATTTAAATCCTTGCAGTGAGTAGATAGATTTTTATATAAAGAGCGTCCAAATCCGAATTCATTTGAAAAAGTTACAACCATTCGAAGTTTATTACGTAGCCTTTGTCGTTAAAATTATGTCGCCGAATTGTATAGGCCATGCCTCTGAATTCCATAGGCAATGTTGCTGAATTGCTCATGCTCCATCGCGGAGGCGTAAACGCTCTGTTACTGAAAATCACAATGAACTTCAAATGGCTCTAACTTTCGCAAATGAACTCGGATTTGGAAATCGATCTACTCGATGCAAGGAATTTAAATATCTCATCAAATTTTAGAAATTCAAAACATACAAATATGGCCTCCGAATATGGTATATAGAATTATTACCCAATTCACCAATATTAGTATTTCTTTAACAATTATACCCTTAATCAATAATAGCCATTCGATGAAAATAAACGGACACGATCTCTTTCTGCACCATACAACCATGTTTTTATCCGTATGACAACTGTAACCCACCAAAATTATGTAAATATTGCACACAATTGAATATAAATGCACCACATCTACACTTTTCAATTAAATTAAAGTTCAATCATAGTATATTGTTACTGTTCTGTACCCAAAAACAAAAACACACAAAAAAAAAAAAAGATGTCGATGAATCTCTTAGGGTTAGGGTTCATCCCCATATACACCAAATACCACGCATTGGAATCACCAAAATCTTTTAATTCCCACAAAGAGAGTCAAGGGCCTTAGGTTCACAGAAAAATCCACAAATTTTGGGTGTGTTAGCCAGAAAGAATGATCGAGGAGTACAATATTTTGGGATAGGATTTGGGAATCATTGGCGTAAGGAAAGGTTTGGATATTAAAGTCGGGTTTTCAGACTTTAGGATGAATTAAGAGAATCATTGTGATTGAGGAAGAAGGAGGATATGATCACTATCAACAACATATCAATAAACAAGACGGGCCAGAGAAGGAGTGTTGAACCCAATTGGTCCAACCCATTAATGATGGATGAATTCACAAGTGCCCTAGCTCGTATGCTTGGCTCTAGGGGTGGGCACGGTTCGGTTAACCTAAATTTTTTAGGTATTTGTATTTATATTTGAACCGGACAAATACTTCATTTCAGTATTTGTATTTGTAACCGGAGTCCTCGGTTAATCGGGGGTTCGGTTTCGATTTGATTCAGCGTTTAAGCGATTCAGTTCGAATATTTTTCCCGGCCCTCTAAAAATGTATAATCAAGTTTTTATTTCTTAGTTTTTAAGTTTTATAGATGAGGTATTCTTAAACACAAAAAAATCAATATAGGCTCATTATGGTGATATATTTTGATAATTAACTCTTTAAATTTTTTATATTTATTTTATTATATACTTAAATAATTAAATAAATAATGATTAAATATTATCTATATATAATTTTATACCACCAAATGCCTATAATATATACAATTTATATAACTTTTAAAATAAAATAAATATATTCGGTTTGGTTCGGTTCGGTTACTCGGGAGAAAAAATTAAAATATTTGTATTTGTATTTGAACCGGACGAATACTAAAATTTGATATTTATATTTGCTCCGGGGTCCTCGGTTAACCGGAAATTCAGTTCGATTTCGATTTGACTCAACAGTTCAACGAATCGGTTCGAATATTTTGGGCAAACCTACTTGCTCATGCACAAAATGTTCCCTACTTCCTCATGCACAAAATGTTCCCTACTTGCTCATGCACAAAATGTTGTAGACCACAATTGTCTACATATCCATCCTTTAACAATACATTACATACTATATGTGGCCATAATTATGAGTGATTTTGCAATAGAAATTGTGAATTACTCCATCAGATACTATCACCGTCTCATTATAATTGTTATAGACTCACCTGATAGTTATGCCGATACACATTTTTAACGGTTAATAACTAAAATTGCGTAGAATAAAAAATTATAAAAATTTGATATTTTTAAACTACAAGATTATGTGAATCTAACAAGATCTCGCTTGACTGTATTTTTTCTTAATGACATTGATAAAAATTCGAATCAAAAAGAGTGAGTGAATTGTTCTTATAGCAGAAAGGCTGCCGAGTATGGCACTGTGTTTTTTCTTAGAGGTAATAATTAAAATAGGCCACCAGAAGGAGTCATTTCCACTTTTTGGCCACGATATTTTGATTTAGGGAAAATAGCTATTAGAAGGATTTCGGGCCTGAATTTAGGCCATTGGGCTGGAATTCGGGCTGTGATGGCCTAAAAGTGGAAATGACTCCTTCTAGTGGCTTATTTTAGTTTTTTTTGAATTATTTTTTTATTTTATTTAATTAAAATAAATAATACTCATTTTATAACATTATTTATGTCCTACTTTCTTTTATTCTTGTTCCAACATTCTTTATTTCTATTTTAAAAATAATTAAATATTAATTACCAAATATACCCATCAAATCGCATAAATAAATAAATGTATTAAATTTTCAATTCCATTACCATTAATAATTCTCATCCAACCTACAACCATATATCAGTAAATCACACATAAATGAATAAATTATTGTAAATTCATTACAACCACATTATATAAATTTTTAAGCTACATTTTTGAACCCTAATATATCCTTGTATTTAATACTACTAATTATCCCTGCATAAAGTATCCGAAAATTTTGGGATACTTATAATAAAACATGTTTATTTTTTACTTTATAATTTATTTGAATATGTGTTTGTTTTACTTATTTTATAATATACTTGAATTAATATTTATTTTATTTCTTATATTACTCCATTCGTCACATTGTTAGTGTTAAAAAAGTAACTTAAAAATTTATATAATATGATTGTAATGAGTTTATAATTTTAATTTATTTATTTATGCATGATTTACTGATATGTGGTTGTGGGGTAGACTGGAATTATTAATGGTAGAGGGTAATTTGAAAGTTTATTATATTTATTTATTAATGTAAGATGATGGGTAGGTTTGACGATTAATATTTAATTATTTTTAAAATAAAAATGAAATAAAAATATTGGAACAAGAAAGAAAAAAATTGTTGTACATAAATAATGACACAAAATGAGTATTATTTATTTTAATTACATAAAATAAAAAAATAATTGAGAAAAACTAAAATAGGCCACGAGAAGTAGTCATTTTTATTTTTAGGTCATCGCAGCCCCAATTTCAGCCCAATGGCCTAAATTTAGGCCCGAAATCCTTCTAATGGCCTATTTTCCTAAATCAAAATATCGTGGCCAAAAAGTGTAAGTAACTCTTTCTGGTGACCAATTTTAGTTATTACTTCTTTTTCTTATAGCAAAAAGTGACTGTGTTTTTTTCTTATAGCAAAAAGTCAGTGAGACTGAGAGGGGGAAATATGATGGTATTGGTGGCCCTAATTCCACAATTGGCCCACAATAATAAATGTAGGAGAAAGCATTATCTAGCCCTCTCCAGAAATAGAAATCACTATACTGTGATGGTGTATACTCGCATCACTATCACTGATGGATGGTATGTCAGTCAGTATGCATTTAATTTGGACGACATGGAACTAATTAACAATCGATCGAGTCCTTTAATTTGTCAATGTGTTCAAATGCTCACCGCGCATCCTTACCTACCTTGTTTATGTATTTACTACACCTGCAGTGCAGGGTCCCCATTTTTTAAAATTTACTACTACTACTACTTTAATTTTATTTTTAATTTTTAATTTTTTAAATTCTTTAGATAGTAGTAGTATGTTTTTTCTACATAGCTTTTGGACATGGAAATGGAGTCCTTTTGGACATGGTTGTTGTTTCTTTATGGTTGGGTAACCCCAATAAGCGCTCAATGTGAATCATGTAGAAACTATGCACATCATCCCAGTAAAGAAGGGTTCAATTGACCCACTAGAGCCTAGAGGTATTTATTAGAGTAGTGATATGTTATGGCTGCCTTCAAATATTTATTTCAAATATTTATTAATTTGGTGTGTTATGTATGGAGACTCCAGATTAGTCACCGTGGATGTAAAATGGGATTTCATTCGGCCACGTCAGCGACCTTAGGCTAATTATGTAATCAGGACCAAAATTGGAAAAAAATTAGCAAACGTATGGAACTATATGGGGCTAAAAATTACTAAGGTACCTATTTGAATATTTTGAAAAGAAAAATGACTAAATAATTTTTTTTTTTCCCCTGTTGAAATACCCAGCGATACCATATAGGAGTCTCATACATTCTATAGTCCTACTACCTAACTTGTTTAGGCTATATATGCTGCTGCTACTCACCGCTACCACCTCACCCTACATTCCAAAACGCCGAAATCAACAAACATGGCAATTGGCAAGTGCCAACCACCCACTTCCTCTCTAAAATATTAGTACTACTACTACTACTATTGAATTTGTTTAATAGTAGTAATATCAATTTTATTGTATATTTTTATTTATATATTATATATTATTAAAAAAATACGTATATTGAATTATATAAATATATGACAATGAAATAATTATTAAGAGGTAATATACCTAGTACTTATTTATACTAGGTTGGTTGTCTATGAAAGTTGGACTCTTATTTTTCTTTTTCAAATTAATCACAATATGTATAAATGTGGGATGGATGACATATCTCAACCACCACATTTCGATTTTTTATTATTTTTTTTTTAAAAAAAACCTTTTAAATGCTCTCTTGTTATTATATACTCACTCCTCCCATGGCTACTTTCTATTTCGCACAAAATTCAATGCAATTGTTAAATACTTTATATCTCAAAATCGGTATAAGTAAAAATTATATAAAATGTACTCCCTCTGTTTATTTTTATTTACTACGGACCCACCCAGCACGCAGTCCAATGCATATTTTAAATCATTAATAACTCAAGTTCGGTACAAGTAAAAATTCTAAAAATTCGGTATTTAAAAACTACAAGACGAGACGAATCTAACAAGATCTAAGTTGAGTATATTTTAACTTGTATAACTATGATAAAACTTCAAATCAAAGTAATTGTGTGAATAGTGTCAAATTCACTAACATAGCTATCATTTAAAAACGAAGGGAGTATATTTTAAAACTATAGGATTAGACGATTCTATCAAGACCACACTTGACTATTTTCTCTTCTTGTATCAATGCAATAAAATTGAATCAAAATTAAATAATAAGTTATTGTCAAAAGTTTAATTTTAATGGACGTTAGAGTATTTACATTACATATTAGTATATAATGGAAAAGGCATTACATAAAACGCACCACAGAATAAACCACACCAAACCAAAATTGAGTTCTCTCTTCCAGAGGAACAATGCATATGCATGATGATTTCACCATTGTTCTCTACGCATCACCTGAACATCTGAACACTATGCTCCTCCTCGCCAAATTCATCACCAAAAACCAGCCTTCCGTCCCCGTCATTATTCTCTGCTCCGCCCCTGACACCGCCGCCGCATCCGTCGCCGATTTCCCGTCCATCACTTACCGCCGTATCCCCGCCGCGGCTCCTCTGCCTCCTACTGTCACTGATCCTGTTGAAATGTTCTTCGAAAATGTGCGCGTCAATAACCCTAACCTCCGCGAAGCGCTCCAGGAAATCTCGCGGAAATCCAAGATCAAGGCGTTTGTGATCGACTTTTTCTGTAATTCTGCGTTTGATGTTTCCACGAGCTTGGATATTCCAACCTTCTTCTTCCTCAGCACCGGCGGGCTTGGCGCCTGTGTCTTCCTGTATTTTCCGACGATTGACAAAAATGTGCGCGGAAACATCGCGGATTTGAATGATTTCCTTGAAATTCCTGGATGTCCGCTGATTCATAGCTCAGATCTCCCCAAGGCGATGGTGTACCGTCAGAGCAATGTTTACAAACACTTTCTGAACACCGCCGTTAATATTCAGAAATCGAAGGGAATCCTCGTGAATTCGTTCGATGCTCTTGAGTACCGTGAGAAGGAAGCTTTATCCAACGGTTTGTGTGTTCCGAATGGCGCATCGCCGCCGGCTTACTTCATCGGACCTTTGACAAGAGATCCGGTTATGAAAAGCGGCGGCGGCCGGGACCACGAATGCATCAAGTGGCTGGATTCGCAGCCAAGTCGTAGCGTGATTTTCCTCTGCTTCGGAAGGAGAGGTTTGTTCTCCGCTCGGCAGCTGAAAGAAATAGCAATCGGATTGGAGAACAGCGGTTATCGTTTTTTATGGTCCGTTCGTCCTCCGCCAGAGAAGCGGCTGCCGGCTGCTGCGGCGGCAGAAGACTTCGATTTGGAGGAACTGCTGCCGGATCGATTTTTAGAGAGGACTAAAGAAATAGGGTTTATTATAAAGTCGTGGGCGCCACAGACGGTAGTGCTGAGTCACGGGTCGGTGGGCGGGTTCGTGACTCACTGCGGCCGGAGCTCAATATTAGAGGCGGTTTCCCTTGGGGTGCCGATGATTGGGTGGCCGCTGTACGCGGAGCAGAGAATGAACCGGGTTTTAGTGGTGGAGGAAATGAAGTTGGGGCTGCCGTTGGATGAGTTGGAGGACGGGTTGGTGACGGCGGCGGAGTTGGAGAAGCGAGTGCGTGAGCTGATGGACTCTCGTAAGGTGGGGAGGGAGATGAGGCGCCGAGCTTCGGAAATGAAGGTGGCTGCGCAGGAAGCCGTACGCCGGAACGGATCATCGCCGGCGGCCCTGGAGAAGTTCATTCAGGCATTGTTGGTGGATTGAAGGGTTACTACTGATCATTATTGCTTTCGCCTTGTAGTAATCATCCTTCATTTGTGAGTTGTGACCAAAATGAGGCGATATATACAGCATGTATCCCTAATATTTTTGTAAAATTGTTTTGTTTGGAATAAGTGTGCTATCTTTTTTCTTTACCAAAAAAAAATAGTAATTGTTTATTTCTATTTACTTTTTATGTAAATGCAGATTTTGTAAAGTAAGAAGTCCCCTCATTCCAACAAAAACAGTTCTGACTCTTCTTATTATTTATAAATAATTAATTTTCAATGGATATTATTACAATTCTATATAAAAAAAAATTATCAAGTATTGTCATTTAATTATTTTTAAAATAGATATTTTATTAATTATAATTTTTCATTATTAGTAGTTTAAAATAATAAATAAATTATATTGTTCAAAATAAATGCGAAATTTTAATTAAACAGTGGAAGTAATAATTTAAATTTATCAAATGTATGAGTGAAATATATAAAAAGTGAATATTTTAAAATTAAATGATTACATGAATTTAAATATAACTAGAGCACGAATATAACTATGATTATATAATTAGAAGAATATAAAGATGTTTTTTTTTTTCTTAAAATCTAATGAGACGAATATAAATATGATTATATTATAACTAGACGAATATAACGATGTTGTAATATATTCTTTTATTATATAAATAAATATAATTAAAAATGGGTAAAAGTTACACATTTAGTAATTAATGTATTAAATTAAATGAAACTGTAACGATTAGAAAGGGAGAGGGAGTACATAATTACTCATTAGTAGGCCAGTTCTATCTCCCGTTGGACTCCCAGTAGAGTACTCCCTCGGTCCCATTAAAAGTGGCCACTATTCCTTTTTGGGGTGTCCCATTAAAAGCGGCCACTTTCCCTTTTAAGTAAATTAGATTAACATAAACATGATTAAAAACCCCACAATAATGACAATTGTACTTTCTGCACAAAGTCCCTATATATGTTTAACCATTAATATCTCAAAATGGGTATAAATTAAATAAAAATTATATAAAATATATATTCTAAAACTATATGATTAGACGATTCCAACAAGATCACACTTGACTATTTTTGTCTTTATACATCGTTACGATAACATTAAGTCAAAGTTAAATAATAAATATGGTTAAAAGTCAAATGTAACCATTATAAATTAGATGGATGAATTAGTCAAATTTACTCACACCACTTTAACTACTAAATCCCACTACCTAAATTCTCGTGTCCAAAAGAAATGGGTCACTTATATTGGGACGGAGGGAGTATGATTTACTATTATTCGTGATGACCTAATTGATACTACGTACTTAGCTTGTTCATAAAGGACATATAGTCATATACTACTACTATATGAAAAGTAACTTCCATTCCTAGGCCTTGTTGTTTTCAAGGCACTATCCCACATGCTTGGATGTTTGGGAGTCAGCGAATCCGCTAGCTGATAGCAGATTCGGAGAGAGAAATGTGAAACAATATGCTCTTTTAATATGCTATACGATGGTCAATATGCTGTCTTCCAAACAGGCCCAATACTGTCACATTTCTTATACAGTAGTGTATCTAACTAACGATGTGATGTGCCTGAATTCCACAATTATTGGAAGTGATGTGCCTGAACTCCACGATATATTCACAGAACTGCCATACAACCTAGTATTATACTTATTTGGCTTGGGCATGCACCCTATTTGGATTTAAATTATGATCAGGTTTCGTTTTTACGACTCTGGCCTTAATTAGTTAGCAGCATACAATTTAGATTTTTAATGATCATGCATAAACACCCAAAAGAAAAAAAAACAAATCAGTCATTTTTCTATTTTATTACCAAATCAGTCCGCTACAAATGCTAATTATGTCCAAATTAGTCCATTCTTCACTAATTATGCTCTAATTGCCGACGTGGCAAGGGTTTAAATTTAAACCTGACACGTGGACATAATATTAATCCCTTTTCTTTTATCTTTTACCAATTCAGTCCTAAACTTTTGTTTTGATCCATTTAGTCCTTTACCCAAATCAGTCATTTTTATATTAATTGGCCTCCAACTTTTCAAATTATTTATTTCAGACCCCTAACCTTAAATTTTTTATTATTGCTAATCCATTTATCAAATAAATGTCCAACATACTTCCGTAAATAAAATTAAAGACCCAGCCTCATACATTGGGTTTGACTGTCTTGTTACCGGGTCTTCCAAGTTCCGGAATTTTACGGACTCTCTCTAACCACCCGAACATAACCGATGGTTCATTGGTTCTGGTTTCCTTCAGCAATAATTAGTACAATCATACGTTGTTTCCTACCTTAGAACGTAACAAGGTTTGAATAAATGATTTAATTTTAATTTTTGTGTAAATGATTTAATTTTACTTTTTGGAAGGCTATGGATGCAGGAATTTTACGGAAGACCATGTAACAAGGCAGTCAAACTCAATGTATGAGGTTTGGTGTTTAATTTTATTTACGGAAGTATGTTGGAATTTTATTTGATAAATGGATTTGTAATAATAAAAAAAATTAAGGTTATGGGCCTGAAATAAATAATTTGAAATGTTGGAGAACAATTAGTATAAAAATGGCTGATTTTGGTAGATGACTAAATGGAACAAAATAAAAGTTTAGGACTGAATTGGCAAAAGATAAAAGAAAGTGGATTAATAATATGTCCACGTTTTAGGTTTAAATTTAAACCCTTGCCACGTGGCAATTAGAGCATAATTAGTGAAAAATAGACTGATTTGGACATAATTAACATTTGTAGCGGACTGATTTGGTAATAAAATAGAAAAATAATTGATTTAAAATTTTTGAAAAAGAAAAATGACTTATTTGTCCTTTTTTCCAACAATAAATAGTAGTATAGGTTTTGCAAAGGTAGTATAGGTTTTCTTGTTCTATTACCTACCCCATCTGGTCTAAATTCTCATTGAATTATACCCATGCATAGGGTGAGCCAGCTGGCAGCCAAGGATCTTCCATCACCAAGCTGATGTCTTACAAAATCCCAAACTCCTCATGCCGACCATACAAATTAAGTACAACAAATGATACAATAATAACCCTATCCATGCACGTACATTCCACTCATCCCAACAGGCACACAGATCTACACGCCTACAGTACCCAATCCAATGAACTGCTTTAACAAACCCCAATATCAACTACAGCCCAAGCCCAATTAAAAGTGGACCACATTTCAATAAGTGGCCCAATATTAGGCCCATTACGGACATGAGATCAATAAGTCGCCCAAAACTAACTTTAACTCATCACTGTTCAACAACCGTTGCAAGAAAATAGGAAAAAAGGATAAATAGGTCCTTTTTCTTTTCAAAAAATTCAAATCAGTCCTTTTTCTATTTTATTATCAAAACAGTCCTCTACAAATGCTAATTATGTTCAAATCAGTCATTTTTTCACTAATTATATTCTAATTGCTGACGTGGCAAGGGTTTTAATTTAAACCTGACACGTGTGCATAATATTAGTCCTTTTTCTTTTATCTTTTGTCAATTCAGTCCTAAACTTTTATTTTGTTCTATTTAGTCCTCTACCCCAATCACTCATTTTTATATTAATTGGCCTCAAACCTTTCAAATTATTTCATTTTAGGCCCAGAACATTAAATTTTTTATTATTACTAATCCATTTATCAAATAAATGCACAACATACTTCCATAAATAAAATTAAACACCAAACCTCATATATTGGGTTCGACTGCTTTGTTATCGGGTCTTTCAAGTACCGGAATTTTACGGACTCTCTCTAATAACCACTCGACCGCAACCGATTGTTCATTGGTTTTGGTTTCCTTCAGTAACAATCAACAGAATCTTACTTTGCGTCCTACCTTAGGATGTAGCAATATTTGAGTAAATGATTTAACTTGAATTTTTGGAAGGTTATGGATACAGGAAGCCTTGGTTTTATTGAAAAATATTAATATTATTAAAAATATTTAAAAAAATAGCCTGAATTTTATTGTCCACAAAGTATGATTGTGCTGATTGTTGCTGAAGGAAACCAGAACCAATGAACCATCATTACGGTCGGGTGGTTAGAGAGAGTCCGTAAAATTCGGAACTTCGAAGACCCGATAACAAGGCGGTCAAACCCAATGTATGAGGTTTGGTATTTAATTTTATTTACGGAAGTATGTTGGGCATTTATTTGATAAATGTATTAGTAATAATAAAAAATTTAAGGTTCTGGGTCTAAAATGAAATAATTTGAAAGGTTTGAGGCCAATTAATATAAAAATGAGTGATTGGGGTAGAGGACTAAATAGAACAAAATAAAAGTTTAGGACTGAATTGGCAAAAGATAAAAGAAAAAGGACTAATATTATGCACACGTGTCAGGTTTAAATTAAAACCCTTGCCACGTCAGCAATTAGAATATAATTAGTGAAAAAATGACTAATTTGGACATAATTAGCATTTGTAGAGGACTGTTTTGATAATAAAATAAAAAAATGACTGATTTGAATTTTTTGAAAAAAAAGGACCTATTTATCCTTTTTTCCCAAGAAAATACTTTATAATTTTGACATAAATTGGGCCCAGCGCCAGCACCTAGGTGCAGCAGACCTCCACCCATACATACATACAGATAATGCTCCTATGCGACGTACATATTTGAAAGACTAGGAAATCCAACTAATTAAAGGTCGTCTTGTTGTATTATACTTCCTCTGTCTCAATCTTTTTTGTTACAAATCATTTTTTTGACACTATTTACTGTTTAACTTTGATTCAAATTTTTATCATAAATATAGTCAAGTGAGATCTTGTTAGATTCGTCTAATCTTATAGTTTTGGACAATCAATTTTTTATTACTTTTCGTTGTACACAATTTAAGTTATTAACCGTGTGTGCATCGACATGCGTGTCGGAAGGGTGTGTAACAATTACATTGAGACGGAGATAGTACCAAGCAACTTTATGAATAAATGGCTTCGCCCTCCCTTTTAACTAAAAAAATAAAAAGGAAGGCTTCCTGTTGCATGCATGTCAATCTCCCATGCACAGTACGTGTGCTAAGGAGTATGATGAAATACATTTATCTTCTTCATTCAAAAAAAAAAAAAAAAAAACAAAGAAATTAAAAGAAATTGAGCAGAGAAGTTCACGTGGGACAGAATTTGAAATGGAACCCGTGAACCCCCTCTAAGTACTGATTTTGATCCAGTAGTATATAGTCAGTCATAGTTGGAGAAACAAGACAAGGAATACGAATACGCATCTGCTAGCTAGCTTTTGGTATATATTTGGCCCTATTATTATTCACGTCCAGCGACACACCACACAGGTCCTACACACAATTATGCACTATTGGGAGTTGTTATGAAATGTCACACCAAACCCCATATATAATCCATTCATTCTTTCATTATATATATATATATATGCACTATATATTGTATTTGGATTTTTGCACTTAGGCATTCTTCCAACCTCCAACAATAATATACATATACATATAGATCGGAACCCGTGACATGAGCTGCTGAGCATATCTATGTACTCTATAATTTATAAGACTAATAAAAGATGGGAGCTTTTTTGTGGATGATAGAAGCCCTCAAATCCTCCTTTTCTCCTTGTATCAATGCTTGCATGGATCCCACATTTCGAATCTATAGACTATAATATATATACACATTGACGACCTAAATTAATTGTAGCACCAATAACTGCATGGTAAATTATATATTAACCTTTGCAATTGTTCTTTGCCAAACACAATGTAACAAAAACGGTAAATAATAGTAGTAGTAGTAATAAACATATTCATTACTTTTTTTTTTTTTTACCACGAGTGATTTTGAGGTCATTTCTTAGATCTGGAAACCCTTCTGATCAGAACAATCCACCATGCGATCCGATAAAGCACGAAGAAGGCCATCAGAATGTAGATGTTGATCCATCTCTGCCTCTCATGGAGCCCTCGCTTTTCCATTACGTCTCCTCCGCTCACCATACACGCTTTCCGCGTATCGTCATACCATATCAAGCACGTCGACACCAGGCACGAGTACTCGTTGATCAGCAATGCGTCCAGCGCGTATTTGTACATGGACAGATAGTGCAGCACCAACCAGAATTTTGGCAAACTGTCGCGCGATATGAAGTAACCGGAGAAAAGGAAGAATCCGGCGAGTAGGATGGTTACCAGCGACGTTCCTGCGATGAAATTGGGCGCGATCGATGAAAGGAACAGGACGAAGGAGTTTGCCATTAGGATTATTATCCAGATGGTGAGGACGAAGTAGGCGAACGCCTGCCACGTTCCGCAGAGTCCGACTAGGAAGTAGACAGAAATCGCGTAGACGATGGCGATTGCGAGCAGATACGGGAGGAAAACGAGCGTGTTCGCGATCAGGTACGATGAGAGCCGGTATACGCCGCTGGAAGTTTCTCGCAGCAGAATTGGGCGTTCGTTGAGGAAAATCGGTAGGGTTTCGGTTGTGGATGAAAGGAGGAACGTCAAGGTGAAGGCGAACAATCCTAATCTCTTCTCTATTCCCGCTCTGTCGAGTCCAATGTTGATGTACATTGTCCCCAAAACGAGGCCGACTCCGAGTGCCTGCAAGGTGTTTGTCAAAAGTAACTGCCTCGTTCGGTAGATGATCTTCCAGAATCTGCTGTACAGAGTGATTATCTCGTGTATTCTGGAGCTTCTGTAGCGGATTACGTCTTTTGAACTGGAATTGTTGGAAATATCCGGCAATGGAGGGGTTTGCGGCGGAGAATTTTCGGATTTCGCAGTCTGCAACTGACCGAGTATTTCCATGGCGTATTCGAGCGCATTGAGCTGCGGAGGCACTGTGAAACCATTGCAGAGCAGAAATTCCTCCAGAGACGATAGGGTACCATGGTGCACGACTGCGCCTTTCGCTAGAAGGAGGACTCGGTCAATGATGGAGAGGATCTTGAAGCTCGGCTGATGAATTGACAGGATAACCGTCCGGTGCCGCGAGTCGGTTATCGATCTGAGCGTCTGCATTACATTCAAAGCCGATCCACTATCCAGCCCTGACGTCGGTTCGTCAAGCAGGAGCACCGCGGGGTCGTGGAGGAGGCTCAGTCCTATCGAGACACGGCGGCACTCGCCGCCAGACAGGCCGTGGGCGACACGTGTGTCGGCCAAATGTGTCAGCCTGAGCTCATCAAGCAGAGAGGCAACAATGGTGGATACATCGGCGGTTTTAGGGTTGAGCAGACGCGCCGAAAAGGCAAACGTTTCGGCGACGGTGAGTAGCGGCAGGCACGCATCGTGCTGGGGGACATAGGCGGAAATCTTCCGGAAAAAGGAGGGGTTGACGGGAGAGGAATTGAGGGATAGAGCGCCACTGGTAGGGGCGGTCCGGGCGGCGAGAATGTCGAGCAGGGTGGATTTTCCGGCGCCGCTGGGGCCGACGACGGCGAGGATTTGGGAGGGATATGCAGTGAGGGATACTTCTTTGAGAATCTGAATTGGTGGAGTAGAATTGCAGGGCCTAAAGATAAATGACGTGGTGGATTTTGTGTAGGAGATTGATGAAGCTGTTAACTTGTAGGTTTTTTCCGGCGACGGCGGCGACGGTTGTTCCATGGTTGAGTATTGGAATTCAAGAGGTAATAAAGATGCGTTAGTCTTTATTGATTTTGCTTCAGTACGTACTATCTTGAATCTTGATGCATAAAAAGAAAAAATTGAAAGTGGCTTGGCAATAGGTATCAAGTGGTGGGTAAAACCTAAAGTGGCATGATTGCATGAAATTTGGATATATAAACGTCGGTATTGAATTTTTTTTTCAATTAATAATTAATGTTTTGGTTGTGGGAATGAGTGATGTGATCTGGGTGCATATTTTGTCAGGTAGGAATAAATTTAAATAATTTTAAAGGAGAGAAATTGTGCTTAGAGTTCATTCTGGCCCAATCATTCAAATTGGATTCATGGTAAAAAGCCTGAAGTGCATCATGTGAACATTGGGTTAGCAGTACTAGTGGGGAACCCAATGTTTTATTATTTTATAAAATAAATAATTTGACAGGCAATTTAATTAGCTTGTGACTGAAATGCACCAAAATATATTAGCTTGTGACTTGATTAAACGATTGGATGGGCATGTGAACAACTGAACATTGAAAGCATTTTGGACCTATTATTGTATCATCACAAATCCGAGTATTTTTTTCATGGAACAACCTATGCAGATTAAGTAAATGGTAGTGTACAAACGCTAATAATTGAAATTATAACCCAACAGGCAACACTATCAAATTAATTATGATGAGATAAATTATGATGAGATTAATTATGTACGTAAAGTTGTTTCGTCGTTTTACCATAGCATCCGAAATTTTCGTGTACTTTTTTTAATACTATCATTTATCGTTTTCTTTTAATATATTTAAATAATTATGATGAGATAAATTAGTTTCTTTTATTCTTGGAGTGGAGCTGTGAGATGTCAGACGATTGTAAATATATTTATGTGCTGGAATTTTTAAATTCAAGTAAGTTCATTCTATAGGGACTACATGCACAGTCACGGGGAGGCAAAGTTGCAGATATGTTTTTACTGTTATTTTGGCTTGTATACACAAACTTGTCTTCTAGGCAAGACATTATAATAATTAATAAAGTCTCTCCCTCCGTTACATTAGTAACGTCCGGTTATTGTTTGGCACAAAGATTAAGGTAGAGTTGATTAGTGAGTATATAATGGGGTCTACATAGTTGTTAGATGGAAAAATTATTTCTATTTATAGAAAAGAGATATTTGTGATGGGACATCTAAAAATAATAAATAAGACATTTCACTTGGGACATATGGAGTAATAAATATTAAAATAAATGGCAATATAATGAAGCACACAATGGGGATGTTTGGGAGTCAGCACATCCGCTAGCAGATAGCAGATTCGGAGAGATAAATGTGAGAGAATATGCTCTTCCAATATGCTACTTCCTCCGTCCCACGAAGTTTGCCACCTATTCCTTTTTTGGGTGTCCCACGGAGTTTGACACCTTTCCATTTTTAGATAAATTAAGTTAATAGTATAAGTTTGATTAGAATTTTAATTATTGTCAAATCCCATTAAAAGTAATCACTATTACTATTCTGCACAAATTCCAATACAGTTTTACTTTTCTACACAAAGTCCCTTGTATTTCTTTAATTCTTAATATTTCAAAATTGGTACAGATAAAAATTATATAAAATATATATTGTAAAACTACACGATTAGACGATTCTAACAAGATCATAATTGATTATTTTTCTCTAATTACATCATTACGATAACATTAAGTCAAAGTTAAATAATAACAGTATCAAAATTTATTTGAATCTTAAATACAAACACTCACACCACTTTAACTACTAAACCCCACTACCTAAATTACCGTGCCCAAAAGAAAGGTGTCAAACTTCGCTAGACGGAGTGAGTATATGCTAACAAATATACTTGCTTCCAAACATACTCCATATGTACAGTTTACTAGTTTTCAATTTAAATCACACTTTAGGACTTGTCATCGTCGATCAATTGGGTCTATTTTAAATGGGCTACGTATGTATGGGTCGAGCAGCATTTTCCCACCTTTATCAGTAAGTCCATTTTATAACTACAGATTCTATTGGGCTTCTACTTAAGCTAACAATATAGTTGGGCAATTGGCAGCTTTATAAGTACGTCTTACAAATTCAAACAATTTCTATACCACCCCCACCCCCCCCCCCCCCCCCCCCCCCAAAAAAAAAAAAAAAAAAAAAATCAAACAATTTGTAACAGACTTACATTACACTTAGTCCTTTCAAAGTTACAACTAGGAATATATGTTCACTTTTTTTATAATTTTGTCATATGGGATAAATAAATTATTTCCTCAACTTGTCATTGTTATTTGATAATATACTTTTCCACATCCTTTTACGAGATAAGGAGTATATTTTTTCCACACTATTCCATGGGTTTCATTTATTCTTATTCCTAAAACTCATAAACATTAAAAAATACTCCATCCGTCTCTCTTCTGCACAAAATCCAATATAATTGTTGAACGGTTTATATCTCAAAATTGGTATAAGTAAAAATTATATAGAATGTATATTAAAACTACACGATTAGACGATTCTAACAAAACCACACTTGACTATTTTTCTCTTCTTGTATCAATACAATAAAATTGAACCATTTAAATAATTAACAGTCTCAAAAGTCAAATGTGGTCATTTTTAATGGGACGGAGGGGAGTATGTATATTTTAAATAATAATTTTATTGAAGAGTCCTGCACAAATGTACAGTGCGAGTTGCACGTCAGCAAGGACTTCATCAAATCCATGAACAGTTGAAATACATTGTAACAGGAAATCGAATTATTGGACCACATGAATTAAAATACTACTCCGTCCCTTTGAAAAAAATAGTTACATTGGTAAAATTGACACTATTCACCTAACCATTTTGATTTGAAGTTTTAACATAGATATACAAGTTAAAATATAGTCAAGTGAGATCTTGTTAGATTCGTCTCATCTTATAGTTTTTAAATACCGAAGTTTTAGAATTTTTACTTCTACCGAATTTGAGTTATTAATGGTTTAAATTGTGCATTGGATTACGTGCTGGGTTAGTCAGTAGCTATTTTTAAAAAACGGAGGAAGTATAATTAATTTGTTCAAACCGAACCCCACTCCGTCAAGGAAGGGCCAAACATGGAACTTAGGGGACAGAATATTTTTTTTTTCCAATGGGACCATTGCTCCTTCCGTGTTTCCTCTCTCTTTTTGTCCATTTCATTATTTTTCCTCTTAATTAATAACCCCTTCCTCCAAATGAAACTAATAAATTAGATTGTCCATTTATATACTTTTCTAAATCCAAGAGCTAAGAGGACGATTCCATATATGTCGGTTCCAGTAGTATATACCAAGGTTGTTAAGATCGGGATCCTATATGGGATCGTTTTTCTCTTTGCAAGATCGGGATCGCAGGATCGAATCGGGATCCTAAGATCTTATGAAATTGCAATAATAGATAAACTCAGTTATGCATACTGACAAGTAAAAGCATTATTTTGTGTATTTATGAATCTTGCAAGTTAATTAATACAATACAATACAAAAACATCACAATCAAACATAAAATATTTCCACATACATACATATTATGTTTTTTTACACATCATACATAAGGAATACAAGCTCTTAAGTTTAAAATTAAAAGAAACAAGTTATTTTGATCCCAAATTATAAAATACTACAAAAATTTTATGCGTTTAAGAGGGTAAGATCGTAAGATCGTAGAAGCGTTTGAGGGAGTATGACTATAAGATCGTAACATTCTACTATCAGGATCGGGATCTTAAGAATTTTAAGATCCTACAAGGATCGGGATCGTTTTAGAGAGATGTGATCGTAAAATCGTAAGATCCTAATATCAGGATCGGGATCTTAACAACTATGGTATATACTGATGGAAGGTAACGCTGTTGTAGATGCTTTGGCAAAGCTTGGGGCGAATGATGAATATTTCTTTACGATTTGGGTCTTCCTTCCAGACTGAGAGAGTATGTCCCACAACGGACATTACGTGGTGTCCCCAAGCAAGTTGATGATGCTAATGTTGCTGCTTTCATCTTATTTTTCCTATCGTTTTTTTTCCTTTCTCATATTTTCTAGCCTTGATTGCTGTAATGCAAAAAAAAAAAAAGAAAAAAGAAGGTGATTTAAAAATACTTAAACTTTAATTTTGTTTGGTTCCTTCCTCCTTATCTTGTTTCTGTAGTTTTTTTTTTTTTTTATAGTTTTCTCCTTTGCCGACGTCATTTGCGTCCTTTCACAAAAAAAAAAAAAAAAAAAAAAAAAACTATAAGCCTATTCAAATGGAGATAACAATACTTTCATAGCCACTCTAATTATTGCCTTTGCTTCCCATCTCCCATCATAATTAATAAATTAATTAATCACCTAGTGTCTAGCATATCATATTGTTAAGACACAATACTAACATTTAATATATCCCTAAGTCTATATTAATCTGAACCGACAAAATTATTTCATAATAAATTAATCACTTCATCATGTGGTGACACATGGAGCGAGCGATTGATTTCTTTGCTCCTTTTCTTCTTTTCTGACAAGGAAAAAATTATTAATATAATCTTATGTTGGATAATGTGGACAAAAGAGTTAATTCTAAATTAATTAAATGAAATTTAGTGAGTGATTAGTCCGTGACTAGTTAGCTAAAAACATGTCTAATCTAAATTTGTTTAGGGGGTAATTGTTGAAAAAATCTAGGTATTGTACTGATCATGTGCCTCTGTCGGAATCTAAACTGGTAAGAAGATATATAAAGTTCATTAAATTATTGAATTTAATGTGGCTGGATCAATACCAACCATAGTTAAATCAGAATTACAAAAAGAATGAAAAAAGAATGGGAGCAGTGCGAATCTAATGTTTATTGGAAGAAAAAACAATGTCTGTGCACTGAATTCATCAGATTACACAAATTCATTTAATTGTCCAACATCTCTGCTTCTACTCATAATACTGTTTCCTGCTTCAATCGAAATTTATTGAAATTAAGAATTCGGGAAAAAAAATATTATAATTAAAATATCCTAGTATTTACTAAGCATGTTCCTATGAAAATAGGACGCACATAAAAAGATATTAGAATTTCCTCACAACATTATATTATATGAACATGCATGCATGTAAACATCAAATAAATTCAAACCTAACAACATTTGCTTTTGTGATAAACAAGATTGGAAATGATGATATATTCCCAAGGATTCACCCACATGCATGTCTTCTCTTTTGTGTTCAAGAGGTGATCAAACATTAAATTCCAATTAATACATATAACTATCTATGCATACGTACAACTATTATTTAAAAAAAAAAAAAAAAAAAAAAAAAGAGTACTAATTTGGTAAAAGTACACATCCTAGGGGACATTGTGGGCAAAAGCAAAGGGCATAGGGACAACTTCATTACATGCAAAAGATTAACAAGATTAAATAAAATTACATGTAGGAAGTTTCAATCATAAAACCCTCTCTCTAATTGGTCTTCAAACACAACACACTATAGATGAAGTATATATTGCTAATTAAGTCAAGCATTCAAATGAGTGTGTCTCAAACAAAATGTTTCATTCTTGACATTATGATGGACTTAGTGCCCAAATGAGAGTGCATTTGTTGTGTTGTTTTGGTGACAAAGTTGGAGGTTTAGTGTTGAAAGAAAGTAGGTTTGGAAAAAGGGTTAAAAATGTTCGTGTAAGAAAATATATATACACATGCAATGAAAGTAGTGGGACCAAATTGTGTTTTAAATAGTAGCAATAAATCAGTAACACTAAGCTCTAACAAAAAGCACTATTAAAAGAAAAATAAAAAAACAAAATTAATTTTAAACATCTAGGGTTGGGGACTTACCCTAGTGGTCAAGTTTCCCGCTCCTAATTAATATGTTGGGAGTTCGATCCCTACCCGGCCCCCTATCCCTCCCCTTTGTCCCCCTTTGTGTAGCTTGGACTCCCACACACCTTTGCCGACACATGAGTGTGAATGTTTATCAAAAAAAAAATTTAAACATCCGAACAAAAAGAAGGGCATAATTAAATAACAAAAATTTGCAGTGAAAAGCACTGATTATATAATTTTTAATCTCTTTTGAAGTTTTTTTTTTTACCGCCTTTACAGTCTTTTGACTTTGTTTCTTTAATCTTTATCCCTTTTGTTTCCACGTTGTTTGCTGCTTTATTTTCGCTAAAGCCCTTTCTTTTCATTTTCTTTCCTTTAATAAAATTCACTTTTTTAAAACGGGTTGAAAAGATTAACGAATCTAAGCCGTTGGATTTTTTTCAAGTCCACAGTCGGGCCTTGTGAGTCTCTGACCCGTGCCCGAATTAAATTTTTATGACACCTGGCAGCCCAGACCCCCATCTGAATTCAACGGTCAGTCTTTCACAAGATGAACGGACCAGATACATTTGGTTAGGACGTCCCTGGAGCGTTCACTAACCGACCAGCGTGCCCATCTGCCAAAACCCAAGCCCCAATAAATGCACCAGCTGACCCGACGTTATTATGTTTTTTTCCCACTTTCTGAATAATTATATAAATATTTGGTAAAATAATTTTTAAATTCACACTATATCATTTTCATGAAAGATTATTTTCTACACACGTCATAATGTACTTCCTCTGTTCTTTTTTAAGTGCACTCATTCTGTATTTTACGCAGTTAAATATATATTTTTAAATATAAATAACTGATCAAATTATACATAAGTAAAAATTATAAAAGAATAATACTTCCTCCATTTTTTTTGTTAGCTACGTTTGACAAATGGGTATTGTTCACTTATATACTTTGACTTAAAGTTTTATCATGGTTATACAAGCTAAAATATAGCCAAGTGTGATCTTGTTAGATTCGTCTCGTCTTGTAGATTTTAAATATCAAACTTTTAGAATTTTTACATGTACCGAATTTGAGTTATTAATAGTTTAAAATGTGCATTGGACTGCGTGCTGGGTGGGTCAGTAGCTATCTTTAAAAAACGGATGAAGTATTATAAAACTAATGAATCTAACAAGATCTCACTTGATTATGTTTTATCTTATATAACTATGCTAAAAAGATGAAAAAAATGCCAAATACATCCGTTTTCTTTTCAAAAAAGCCAAATCGATCCGCTGCCTATGCTAATTATATCCATTTTAGTCAAAAAATCACTAATCCTTCCTAGGACGCTGACGTGGTAATGATTTATTCTAAACCATACACGCTGGATCTGTTTTGAATTGTTGCCATTCCAACGTGTTTGCAAAATAAGTGTGCAACCCGACCCGACTCTAATTTCAATCACCTTCCATATCGCAGCACCCACATTCGAAGCCCTTCTTTTCAATCACCCCCAATTCGAAGCCCTTCTTTTCAATCACCTCCCATATCGCAGCACCCCCAATTCGAACCCTAATCCTGCGGCGCATATTCAAATTCCGGCAACAAAGAAACGATATTGGGGAAGTTTGGCTCAAAACTGAGGGCCGAAGAATGAAAAAGACAGTCACATGTCTTTTGTCTCATTGTGTTTAATTTTGAGTCGCCTTTAAGAATGAAAAGGACCAAAATAAATCAATGCCACGTCAGCGTCCTAGGAGGGATTAGTGATTTTTGGACTAAAATGTATATAATTAGCATAGGTAGCGGACTAAATCGGCAATAAAATTTAAAAAGGACCAATTTGGCTTTTTTGAAAAGAAAACGGATGTATTTGGCCTTTTTTCCCTAAAAAGATTGATGAAAGTTACTTAATGAATAGTAACTACTATGCTAATGAAACACTTAAAAAAGAACTGAGGTAGTAACAAATATCATAGCTACATAGAATATTATCTTTGCATAATCATAGATTAGATTTTTTTTTTTTTTTCGTGTATAATGATAGATTGTGAGTACATAATATGATCATATTGTATAGGCACAAAATAACGAAAACGAAAAAACAAAAAAAGGAGAAAAAGAAAACCCGAAAAGCAAAAAAAGTAGGAAAAGAAAAGAGAGCTGAAAGCTCAACTTCACAAATTCACCTTTTCTTTATAAGTAATTTTTCTTTAAAATTTTTCTTTTAGGGTCTTTTTTTAAAAACATGAAACCAAGTAAAATTGAGCTTCTTTTTGGAAGTTTCTTGTCGCCATCCTAATATATTCTTTTTCCAGGATTATATTTCTTTTTGGCATCTTCACCTGTTCACTTCTCTCGTCCCATCACTTTCCTACACAATTTTTTCTTTTTTTTCTTTCGTTATTTGTTTAATTTTTTTTGGTAGATGAATATGATATGGTAATGTACTCCCTCCGTCCCATTAAAAGTGGCCACTATTCTTTTTTGGGTTGTCTCATTAAAAGTGGTCATTTTCCCTTTTAAGTAAATTATATTAACATAAACATGATTAAAAACCCCACAATAATGACAATTGTACTTTCTGCACAAAGTCCCTATATATGTTTAACCATTAATATCTCAAAATGGGTATAAATAAAAATTATATAAAATATATATTCTAAAACTATACGATTAGACGATTCCAACAAGATCACACTTGACTATTTTTGTCTTTCTACATCATTACGATAACATTAAGTCAAAGTTAAATAATAAATATGGTTAAAAGTCAAATGTAACCATTAAAAATTAGATGGATGAATTAGTCAAATTTAATCACACCACTTTAACTACTAAATCCCACTACCTAAATTCCCGTGCCCAAAAGAAAGGGGCCACTTATATTGGGACGGAGGGAGTATATCGATGGTCAATATTTTCAGACCTGTTAAATTTTTATGTATAAAGTGATGCAGAGTCTTGTATTGACTTGACTTCATCTGCTTCTTCCTCTTCTTATGCCACATGGGATTCTTAAGTACTCACAATTTTTGCACTTTTGTTATGATTCTATGCTGCTTTGCTTTTTAAACACACCGTGGATATTTGGAAACGGATACGCTAGCGGATAGCAGATTCGAAGAGCAGATTGTTTCAGAGTTTTCTCTCCGAATCTACTATCCGCTAGCGGATTCGCTAGCTCCCAAACATACTCACACACACTATATTGAATTTGTTCTGAATTTATTTCTCTTCTCTGCAGACAGAGTATTGTTATCCAATATTCGTTTTTGAATACCTGAGATTGGGAAAAATCAGAAGAAAAAAATAGAAACGAATTCATATAGGAATGAAAATTTGAGTGGGTGGATTTCTGATTCTGATGATAATAAATTCATCCAGATTCGATTTGAATGACAACAGTAGTATTCTCATAGTAAGCCAGCAGAATATTTATTTAATTTAATGAATCTATAGGTCTCTAGCATTGAAGGGCAGTGAATTTTTTGTGTTTAAATTCAAAGATCATTGAAATCTGGTCCACATTTCTTCTAACTTATTATTATTATTATTATTATTTTGGTTGGATGCATATGCTCCTGTTTTTAAAAATTAAAACGGACCCATAATGTACGCAGTCCAATACACATTTTGAACCATTAATAACTCAAGTTCGCTACAAGTAAAAATTCTAAAAGTTCGATATTTAAAAACTACTCGACGAGACGAATCTAACAAGATTCCACTTGACTATGTAGGATCTTGACTATGTTTTATCTTGTATAACTATAATAAAACTTTAATTCAAAGTGTGTGTGTGAACAGTACCCAATCTCAAAACGTTTCGACATTTCAAAAACGGAGGGAGTACAAGATTTAAAAGAATTATGTTCAAAAAAAAAGATTTAAATGAATTAGTATAAGAATGAAGAATAGAAATAGGAGAACGTTATAATTAAGTAATAATTATGTTTGATTAATGGGATTGGTTACGGTGCAATCACCAAATCCCGCAGCACATCAAGGCACCAATCCCAACCGTTCGTTTAAAATCCAACGGTCCAAAATGAAAAATGGTAAAATTGTCCAAAAAAATTTTTAATGTCGTCGCTGAAAAATACACATAAGGTCATCGCTGAAAAACACTATGTATGTCGTTGAAATTAACACAATCCGTCGCTGAAATATACTACAGTGCATCGCTGAATAATACTATAGTGCGTCGCTGAAATATATTAAACCAAAGAATTAGGGTTTCAACTTTTACGTACGAAGTCGCTGAAATGCACCATATATCGTTGAAAAATACAATAGCTTGTCGCTGAAATATACTACGGAGTGTCGTTGAAATATACTATACTCCATCGCTGAAAAAACATGGAAGGCGCGCTGAAAACAATTATGTCGCTGAAAATAATTAATCAACACAATCGCTGAAAAGTACATATCTTATCGCTGAAATGTATTAAAATATATTTTGGAGTAATATGACATAATTACTTTTTTACCCTTCCAGTTCATCTCAAACGTTGATTTAAAAAGTTAATCAACGGTTGGAAAACGCCTAAGTACATCATGTCAAATCCCTTAGTTGGACCCTAACTTTGTTAAAGATGAAAATTTTGGGAGGAAAGATCTCTCTTTTATTATGAACTCGGAGAAAAGATTACAAGAAAAATAGAGGAAAGATTACAGGAATTGAAAGAAAAGCTGTAAAGGAATCGAAAAATACTGAAAGCAGTAAAATGCAGGAAAGCAATAAAGAAAGTAAAATAATATAAAAACGGCTCTCTGAGGAGAAATTGGATATGCCCTTGCGTATGATGCCGCTTGCACTTATACAGTGGTGATGCCTCCTTCAAATCTGGACGCTCCATGATTCGTCTTTTGATCTTTTTCCTTGATGGTGTGTCCTGTTTAGGATTTGTTTCCATGGACTGTGATTCATTTCCTTATCTGTCTTAGATCTTCTCTCCGTGTTTCCTTTCAGGACCGCTTGATTCTGATTTATTTCATCTAGATGAGGCCTCCTTGATTTGTTTCGTAAGATGAGGCCTCCTTCATTTGATGATGCCTCCTTGATATGTTTCCTTAGGCCTCCTTGATATGTTTCCTTACTCTAGATGAGGCCTCCTTGATATGTTTGAGGCCCCCTTGATTAGATGAGGCCTCCTTGATATGTTTGAGGCCTCATTGATATGTTTCCTTAGGCCTCTTTGATATGTTTCTTTATGTGTGAAACTCTAGGCATCTTCAGCAGATTGGGCCTTGAAATGTGCCAATATCTCTTGGGTCACGCGTCCTCTCCTCCATATATGTCTTATGGGCCACGCGTCCTCGCTTCCGGATATATCTTTACTGACTGAGCTGGGCAATTTTGACATGTGACTCCATTGGGCCTATATTTTTTTGTTGGGTTAACAGATGCCCCCTCGCGCATTTTGTCTGATTAGCATTTTAAGATAAATTTGCGCGCTTAATTTCGGGTTTGGAGGCCCAAGCCCACTATGTCTCATCGCGGAAAGTCGCCGCCGGGAGGCCGCCTACACAGAGCCAGGTCGCCGCCGCCGTCTCTCTGCTCCCGAGGTCGCCGTTGAAGACCCAAGGTGCGTCTTCTTCGTCGTGGCTGGAGGGCCGCCGCTGCATCCGGAGGTCGCCGCTGCTGGAGGCCGCCACCTTCGCCTGGAGGCCGCCGCCATTTACCCGAAGGCCGCCTTCACTGCCCGCCTTGGCCGCCATCTCCGGAGAAGCTTGGAAGCCGCCATCCCCCTAGAGCTCGAAGGCCGCCATCACGTGAGAGCTTGAAGACCGCCACCACTGGAGAGATTGGAGGCCGCCACCACCATCTCCTTATGCAGGAGGGCCGCCAGCACCATGGGAAGGGCCGCCATCTCCCGAGTACGAGGCCGCCACCCTTCTTCTCAGAGGCCGCCACCCTCGTCGCAGCACGAGGCCGCCATTGCTTGCTTGAAGGCCGCCATCTACCGAGAGTTTGGAGGAGGCTGCCACCATTGCCTTGTGCTCGGGATGCCATCCTTTTGTTTCCAAGAGGCCGCCACTCAGTCCCCTGGCCGCCATCCTTCGCGGCGCGAGGCTGCCCGAGGCCGCCACCTGCTTGCAACGAGGCTGCCACTGCCTTGCTCTTGGAGGAGGCCGCCACTCATTTGCCTTGGCCACCACTCAGAAGGCCGCCATCCCTTGCGCCCCGAGGCTGCCATCCCTTTCATCCGAGGGCCCGCCAGCTCTTATCGCCAAGCTCCAGGTCGCCGTCAGCCAGCTCCGGCCGCCACCTGAAGGCCGTGAGCGCCGTCCTCAGTCACCGACTACTCGGCCTCCAAGGCCACTGTCGACTGCGTTCCAGGGCCACTATCCAGGGTTTTTATCACCTAAGGTTACTGCATTGGCCACCACTCTTGGTTCGTATTCCTCTTTATCGTGTTTCAATTTCTCAAAACGAGTCCCTTGTATAGGTAGACGCTTCTCATTTTGTTCCTCAAAGAATTTTTCCTAGCGGGCCGCTTTCTCGGCCAACTGGGCAAGATCAGTCGCATCATGCACAATTAAATGTTCCTTTAGTTTTGGCAACATGTTAGCCACTGCTATATTGGCTATTTCCCTATCCGGGATTGTTATGGTGCACCGGCCTTTCAGCCGTTTTAATCTATTGATAAATGTACTCGCCGCCTCATCGGCATACTGTTTGGCATTAGTAAGGTCTGCAAGGCTTACCGGTAATAGTGGTGCTAGCTCGTCGCAAAGCTGCAAATTAAATATTAGTCCTACACCACAGAAGAAGATAAATAAATGTAATATATATAGTGAGTAGGGTCGTCTCCACAGGGAACTTGCTCAAAGAGTTTATTTTCAATCACTTGATTAATTATAAATTATATTTATATTTATAAAGATGGGGGGATTTGATTTCAACTAAACTAGTAAAAAGAAAATAACAATTAAACAAGAATAAAAATAATTGCAAGGTAACAAGTGAGCTCTTTAGGATAATTAAAACTCTAGTTTAGGCATGAATTATGTATTGGATATGAAATTGATCATTGACATGCATTTAACTTAATTGGCTAATTGACTAAATTGGTTAAAGTTGGTCTACAAGCGTTTCCCAACCAATTTTTCCATACTTATTCGATGATTTAGGTACGACCATAAACCATTCCCCTAATCAAGTGTGAATACTAGGTACGGCCATAGCATATCATGACTTGATAGCATTTAGCACAAGAAAAACCCAATTCGATTCAACACTAATCCTACGAGGTAGTGTTTAAAACCGATTTTAATCCCTCACTAGAGTATTCTTCCTCTAGTTTGCTACTTGATTGGAAAATTACACAATTACGGATGCACTTCCCAATCTAGCAATAAATAACTCAATCAACACGCGGCCGCTATATCAATCAAGCAATTCAAAACATAATTAATAGAGGAATTAAAAATACCCAATTCAATTAAGCATAAAAATATGTCAACAAAATAAGTCTCACAATTCCATATCCACACACAAATTCAAAGCCTAAACTAGATAAGAAAACTACTCACAATCCATCCAAAACATAACCAAATCCATACAATCCAACATGGTAATCAATTATAGAAATAGAACAAGAAAATCACCCACGAAGGATCGAATCCTTATTGCCCTTGGAATCCTCCAATTTTGTAAGTGCCAACAAAAATGGAGTCTCCTCTCTAGTGTGTCTCCAATGGTTGGAACCTCTTTTGGTGGAAAATGGCCAATGTGTCTTTTGTGGAATTATGGCTAATGTGTTGTGTGTGTGTTGTGTAATGGCTTGTGTTGTGTGCTTTGTGCTCTTTGGTCTCCTCCTATTTATAGCAAAACAAGACCAATTTTTAATTCTTCTTCCTCCCTTTTTTGCATGTTCATGGTAGTGGCCTCCTCAATTGCATCCAAAAACCTCCCTCAATTGCATCCAAAACCATCAACATCATAGCCTTTGATTATTCTTGTGTAATTGATTCCCAAGGATTTGATGCCCAAAGATTTGATGCCATAATAAAAATCTGAAAATTGATGCCCAAAGATTTAGATGCTTCAATTTAGCCCCAAGGATCTTTTTGCAAATTTTGATGCTTCACACATAGACCCCACAGCTGGGAATTGGACCTTAGGCGTGGGCACGCCCAACACTTCAAAATAGGCTGTCCAATGTTGGAAATTTGCCACCTTTCCTACAAAACCAATGTCCCAAAAATCAATTCAATCAAGGCCATTTTTATTAATTTTCTCAAACAATTTAAGTTGACATATGCATAAAAATATCATCAAATACAACATATATCAAGTGGCGTGTAGAACCTATCATGGAATGCCCGTTCGAGGTCGGCCCAATTTTGAATTGAGTTAGGCCGCAAAGAAGCAAACCATGCGAAGGCAGGTCCTGTGAGGGATGAGCAGAACAGTTTTAATTTCAGCCAATCATTGGCCGCTGCTTCCCCGCACTGAGTACTGAACCTTCCGACATGCTCCACAGTGGACTTGCCATCATCCCCTATAAAAGTGGTGAACTCGGGCATCTTGAAGCCCCTTGGGTAGGGATGCATGGTGTCTACCCAGTCAGGATATGGCTTCTGGTACGTAGGCCGCTCCATCGGCTTTAGCTGAATCCCGAAGTGTTGCTGCATCATATCAGCGAGCAACTCCGGTGAGATCACTGGTGTCTGCGTAGGAGGCATGGCGGCAGGTGTCGCGGGTGTTCCACATAGTTGTGGTGCCTGCCCTTCTATGGCAGCAGCTTGGGTAGGAATGGCGACTGGTGCCATGGGAGCCGCCACCACTCCACCTGGCTGTGGCGCCTGCCCCCCTAGGGTTGGTGGCATTCAGCCTGGGTTTAGAGGTGCCGCCACATAGGGTGTGGTTGGAATGTTTGGTACATGGGGTGCGGCCTGTCGTGGTCCCATGCTAGATCCGGCCGCCGTACTGCCCGGCGTAGCACTGGCCGCCATCAAGGGACTCGGTGGAGCATAGATCGGCACGAGAGGTGTCGCGTACCCAAAGTTCGGCATGCTGGGTGCCGCAAAGGCATAAGCAGTCTGATAGGAGTATGGGAACATACTGGTCACACCTCCGGGCTCCTGGAGTGGCGGCTGGCCAGGTGTTGTTCCCCAAATCCGATGTTGGCCTCCTGACGACCCCGGGTATGGGGTGATTGGCGGCACAGTAGTGCCGTTTGCTTGAACAACCCCATCTTGCCGAACACGCAAGGAACTGCAAATTCTATTTGTCTGGTCTGCCATGGCAGAGCGCAACACATCCACCAAGTGCTTTGTGAATAAGGGCATGAACTCGGCCATCGATTCTGTCATCGATAGCCGTACTTGCTCGGACAATGTAGGGGTTTGCATTATCCCTTGTTGCGGTTGAGAGGTGCTCGCCGTCTCACCGGCGTCCTCACCCGATGTTCGCTTGATCGTCTGGTCTTGTAGGGACATGTCTTCAAACTTCTGTGTTAGATCAACAATAACTCTTCCGGATCTAAGACGCATACACAACTCGAAGCGGATATGGTCTCAAGTCTCAACTCGTGTCCCACTGGGCGTGCCAATTTGTTAACGATGAAAATCTTGGGAGAAAAGATCTCTCTTTTATTATGAACTCGGGGAAAAGATTACAAGAAAAATAGAGGAAATATTACAGGAATTGAAAGAAAAGCTGTAAAGGAATCGAAAAATACTGAAAGCACTAAAATGCAGGAAAGCAATAAAGAAAGTAAAATAATATAAAAACGGCTCTCTGAGGAGAAATTGGAGATGCCCTTGCGTATGATGCCGCTTGCACTTATATAGTGGTGATGCCTCCTTCAAATCTGGACGCTCCATGATTCGTCTCTTGATCTTTTTCCTTGATGGTGTGTCCTGCTTAGGATTTGTTTCCATGGACTGTGATTTATTTCCTTATCTGTCTTAGATCTTCTCTCCGTGTTTCCTTCCAGGACCGCTTCATTCTGATTTATTTCCTCTAGATGAGGCCTCCTTGATTTGTTTCCTTACTCTATATGAGGCCTCCTTGATTTGATGAGGCCTCCTTGATATGTTTCCTCAGGCCTCATTGATATGTTTCCTTACTCTAGATGAGGCCTCCTTGATTAGATGATGCCTCCTTGATATGTTTCCTTAGACATCTTTGATATGTTTCTTTATGTGTGAAACTCTAGGCATCTTCAGCAGATTGGGCCTTGAAATGTGTCAATATCTCTTGGGTCCCGCGTCCTCTCCTCCAGATATGTCTTATGGGCCACGCGTCTTCGCTTCCGGATATATCTTTACTGACAGGGCTGGGCAATTTTGACATGTGACTCAATTGGGCCTATATTTTTTTGTTTGGTTAACAAACTTCTCCCTTGATTAATTAATTCCTCATTTATATAAAAATTAGTGAAATCAAGCAAAAATTCGGAAAGGCTGGAAGCCAAAACTTGGTCACAACAGTTTGGCTGAAATAAACGGATTACGAATCATTTTTCATGAAAATTCGGAAAAATATTTTTGTTTTATTTTGTATTTAAAAATAAACAGTCATTTTCGAGAATATTATTTTGTCAAAAACTTTTTGATGTGATATTTTCGTTGGAAGGGCCGAATGGGTGTGTTTGGCGTCACACCACGAAATAGTCATAATTTTAAAAGGCTGTTACTCTTCTTCTCATCAGTCACAGTGCATCAGAAAAGAAAAGGAAAATTCAGTCTGCATTCATTCTGAAAAATACTGCATAAATTCAATAAAAACAATTTCTTCTGCACATATTCTATCCCCTGTTAATAATTACTAATACTACAAAGCACATCTTATTTAACTATTCTTATTTAATTTATGCACACAAATTCAATACTCCCTCAATTTTTTTAAAATGTTGCGTTTTAATTTTTTTTTATATTCATTGTAGTACTTGTATTTCTATTTTTGTTATAGTTATAGAAGATAAAATATAGCCGAGTGAGATCTTGTTGGATTCGTCTCATCTTATAATTTTTAAATATCAAATTTTTAGAATTTTTATCTATACCAAATTTGAGTTATTAATCGTTGAAAATGTGCATTGGCATATGTGCAAATGAGAAGTGTAATATTTAAAAAAAAACGGAGGAAGTATATTTTTTAAATCGTTAATATCTCAAAATATATACAGTGAAAAATTATGTAAAATATGTATTCTAAAACTTCATAATCATACGATTCCAATAAGACCAAACTCGATTACTTTTCAAATATATACTTGCAAAAAAATTGAATCAATGCTAAATAATTAACAATGTCAAAAAATCAATTAAAACACATTAAGTGGGATGGGGAGTATAAATTCATGCATTATAAGTAATGCACTATCAATTAGTACTCACTCTTCTATTTGAAATATCATGATAATGTTGGATACCAAATTAAGCTAGAGTTATTATTTGTGAATATATAATGGAACTAGAGGTGTCAAGACGGGCTGGCGGGGCGACACGGGCCAAGCCACTCCAGCCCACCATTTCGCGGGCTTAGGCGGGCTGGGCCCACGGCGGGGCGGGCTAGAATAACCTAAGCCCAGACCAACCCACCGGCGTGTTGCGGGCCAGGCGGGCTAGCCCGCGGTTTTTTATTTAATTAATAAATTAAATTTTAATTATATAATAAATTGTATAATATTGTTATTTATCCAAAATTAAATACATTAACTAATTTTAAAATTAAATAATATTTTTAATAAAATCTAAAATGATTTAGTTTAATTTTGTATAGTATTCTTTTTGAAAAAAATTAGTTGAAAAAGTAATGTTAAGTAGCTCATGTCATATAAAGTGAGCTTTAAAATTATTCTAATTTAATTTAGTTAATAAAATTCAATTTATAATTTTTAAATTATAAATTGAATTATATTAACTAATATCAAATTAAAATATATGAATTCAAATAATATTCAACTAATCAATATTGTTACAAATACATATGTTATTTAGATTTTTATAACAAATTTAACAAAAAATTAAGTAAATTAAAATTTTGGCTTAGCCCGCGGGCTGGCCCGCACCCGCCGCGGGCCAGCCCAAGCGATGGCGGGTTCAGGCGGGCTAGCCCATTTAGGCCCGCTTTCAAACGGGCCTTTATTTTTTCAGCCCAACCCACCCTTTTGGGAGGCGGGGGCGGGCTGGCCCAACGGGCCAAGCCCATTTTGACAGCTCTAAATGGAACATTCAAGTATAATGGGGATGTTTGGAGTCAGCAGATCCGCTAGCAGATAGCAGATTCGGAGAGAGAACTGTGAGACAATATGCTATTCCAATATGCTATATGCTGGTCAATATGCTGTCATTCAAACAGCCCCAATAATTGTTTCTGGTAGATATTGACACCTATATATGCAAATGTGTGTGGAACCTCAAGCCACATAAATAAAAAATGGGGATAAGGGAGATGGATATGGAGTGGGTGAGAAACGAACCCTCAACTTATGATTGGAATGCATGAAACATTACCACTTGGGTTAAGTCACAATTCCCATTCAAATATAGTACTACTAATAAGTATGGAATAATTATTTGTTCCAAATTTAATAGACATTTTTTTTTCATATGTATTGCACTCGATTTTAAATAAATACTATCTTAAAAGGGTATAAACAAAAAAAATATAAATGCCAAACACAATGTTCTACTACTAACTCCATTTTTTTAAAATTGAAACGGACCCACTGTGCAAGCAGTCCAATGCACATTTTAAATAATTAATAATTCAATTTCGGTACTAGTAAAAATTCTAAAAATTTGATATTTAAAAACTACTCGACGAGACGAATCTAACAAGATCTCACATGACTATGCTTTAACAGGTTTAATTATGATAAAACTTTAAATAAAAATGAATATGTGAATAATATCCAATTTTCAAACGTTTCAATTTTAACAAAACAATTTTAACAAAACGGAGGAGTACTGATCGACTATAATAGTATATAACATTGTGTATGGAATTATCCTCTTTTTATCTGTTTTTTTTAGCGTTACTACCCGGTCACATTTTACGCTTTTTTTTTTCCCCTCTCTATCCATACACGGCCTTAATTCGTCCTCTATATTAGACCCCCGTCAGGTCTTTACTTTCTCCTGCGTTCTTTTTGAAAGATAGTTTTTACCTTTTAACATTTTCTACCTCTTTCCCTCTCTCCAATGGAAGCTCTCAGCATACTGAGATTCTGGCGGACTGCTGCCGCCGGAGCCGATACCTGCTCCGAAGTGGATGAGGCGCGGAATGCGGCGGCTTTCGCCACCGACGACGACGAGACCGATGAGGAAGACTCGTTTTTCGATTTAGAGTTGAAGTCTCCTGATCGCGGTGCGGTTAAAGGAGGCGAGAAGGTTTTGAGGAACGATGTGGAGTTTATCGAGTCTCCGAGAGATGTATTCCTGAGTAGGAATGAGTGTTCCGGTTCCAAGCCGATGTCGCCGGTGACTATCCTGCGGACGACGCCGAAATTGAAGGTGTTCATGTTAGGCTTCAAAAAATCGTCGAAATGCGAAAAGGCTGAATCGAACACCGAGGCAAAAGCGAGTCCATTGACACAATTCTCGAGGCCGTCGAAATGCGACGGCAGCAACCGTTTCTCTACGAAATGCAGAGTTGCGGAAATACCCGCCGGGCCTATTTTCGCGAGAGACAATAGCTTGAGGAGCAAAATGATGAGGGAAACTTTTGACTCTGAAGCCGCGGTTTCTTCAGAGAAACCGGTTCCGAAGTATCTGAAGCTGATCAAGCCTTTCTACGTCAAGGCTTCGAAGAAGACGAAGTTATCATATTCCTTGACACCGTCGTCTTCTCCGGTGACGGTTCCGGTAAACCTATCCCCTAGGAAATTCTCAGAAGGAAGCAGAGTGGGGAGCTTCAAGATCATGACAAGGAACCTAGGTAAAGTTCGTTCGGCAATGGCGGTAGATCCGCCGTCCATCCAGCGGAGAGACGATTCGCTACTGGAACAAAACGACGGAATCCAGGGCGCGATTCTTCACTGCAAAAAATCCTACAGTTCATCATCACAAGGTGCTCAAATAAATTCCTACCTAATTTCCTCCATTGATATTCATAATAAATTCAAATAGCTAACAAATCTTTCTTTAAAAATTAATCTCAGAACTATCGCAATTATTCCGATCTTCAAGCGACCCTTCACACGAGAATCTGCGAGGTACAGTGAGAAATTCATGTGAGGAGCAGAAGCGCTGCAGCATTTGAATTCGCTGCAGCAAAAACGTGACAGGTAATAGTTAAATCCCCGAATCGCTGACATCATGGTCGTGGCGCATTTCACTCTAGAGGCTAGAGCTAGGCTATGTACGGTAGGGATTTTAATTTTGATCTGCTACTTTGTAAAAAGTGATTAAAAGAAAAAAAGAAAAAGGAAACTGAAAATTAGCTTGTGGACAGGTCTGAATGCCCAGTGAGTAGACTGTAGAATCTTGTGCTTCCTCTGTAAAAAAAAAAAACAATTTAATGAACTGATGGTTTGAAGGTTTTGAACGTCTTAGTGAATGTATTCCGTATTCCTGTCTGCCAAAAAAAAAAAAAAGAAAAAAAATCAAATAACTAAAAAAGAAAAGAAAATTGGTAGAAACGATTAAATATCTTTCGTGGACCTAAATTTTCATTATTTGTATTATGGTGTACATTTGTGAGAAATGAGTTGAATTATTAGTATGGGTTGATTGTTCTGCTTCAAATCAAAGGCATGATCATTGCCCATTTCTGGATTTCAATCATATAGTGTGCTTCGTGGCATAAGGTGGATTTTGGTATATACATGGACCGTTCCGTACCACTAATGTCACTTTGGTGGCCCAATCAAATTAAGAGGTGTTTGTTTCCACGTTTTCAATCAGATTATCAACTTATTGCGTTTTAAAGACACAGATAATCAGGTTATGGTGTTTAGTTCGAATAAATTGATAATCAATTATTTACGACATGACACCAATTTACTGCAATTTTTTTGCAGCAAGAAAAAGGAGCGGTGTAGATATGATTGTTTACATCTCAAAGAATCATCAATATCTTACTATATGTTATGAAAAAATTACAGTGCCTAATCCCACAATTGGTATTTCTATTATTTGTCATGTTGTGTTATGGAAGGTTAAGATCTATGATCTATCTCGTGTAGGCAAATTGACCTATGAAATCCGCAACGATGGCTCGTAATTACGACCCGAATTATTACATCGATATCCGTAGATTTAGCACGCATAGGACAAAGTTGAGAATAAACCAAGGCATTTGGGAGAAAATTCATTTTTGGTCCCACAGAAAATTCTCTCACCCACTTTTGGTTTTAGGTTTTGAAATTTTCTACTTTTGGTCACGTTAAATTGATATTTTTTTCATTTTTTGGTCCCACCGTCAAATTCTGACAAAAAATGTGTAATTTGACTGTTAGTGGGGTAAAAAAAAAATTATAAAAAAAATTAAATCTTTTTGAAAATTGCTAAAGTACTCCTAGATTCATTTTTCAATACAACCACCCATATGCATTGCCCGCCCAATTAGAAACCCTCACCCATTTATAAATTTTGCATATGCATATGGTTGGTTGTATTGAAAAATAAAACTAGGAGTACTTTAGCAATTGTCAAAAAATCTGATTTTTTATAAATTGTTTTTTATCCCACTAACACTCAGACTACACATTTTTGGTCAAAATTTAACGGTAGTATCAAAAGTGCAAATATCAATCTAAGGGGACCAAGAGTGGAAAATTTCAAAATCTGAGACCAAAAGTGGGTGATAGAATTTTCTATGGGACCAAAAATGAATTTTCCTCATGCATTCGGGGCGTCTCATAGGTGTTAGTTTTATACCGTGATCTTCTTTGTTGGGTCCTAATAAGATAGCAACTTAAATTTCGAGTAAACTTTTATATACATACCTAATTTAGCTATACACATTTGTAATTATTTAAAAAGTGTCAATCCACTCTTTGGGGGCGTTGTCTTTGAAGGCGCTCATATAAAGACCCATTGTCCCAACCAAAAGTAGGGATGGCAATGGATCCGGGTCAGAACCGAGAAAGACCCGAGCTTGGGTCGGTTCTTGGGTCTTGCAAAATGGACCCAAAACCGACCCGTTGCCATCCTTAAGGATGACAAATTGGTTCGGGTCAGACCCAAACTGAACCGACCGAGCCCTGGGTCGGGTCTTGGGTCTTGGCGGAACCGACCCAAACCCGACTCATTACCATCCCTAACCAAAAGTAAAGCCTTCCGTTGGTGCCTTTCCTAGACGTGGGCAAGTAGAAATTTGCTTGCTAAGCAACCGAATCGTAGTGAATGTGAAAATAACTTACCCTAGTCAATAAAATATTTGATTATCCCAAGTGGTCTTATAACTTTAATATTTTAGTCAAGATAATTCGAAATATACTTAATATTCAATTCTAGGCCCATAAACTTTTAAATTATTAAGTTTTACCTCCCTAAAGTTTTTAACTTTTTATTTTTTGCAATTTAGTCCTTAAAACATATTTGTATTTTTAAGAATGGGGACTAAATTACAAAAATTAGAAACTTGTTGGGAATAAAAGTGAACAATATAAAAGTTTAGGGACTTAAATTAAAAATTAAATACACTTAGGACTCTTTTGGCTAAAATATGAAAATTATAGGATTATTTAAAATAATCAAATATTTTATAGACCAAATTGTATAACAGTAAAACTTATAAAATTATTTGAGTATTTATTCCTAGCGAATGTGACCGCTGGGCGAACAATATATGGATATGTTCAAAATGGGTTAATATTTTTGTTGACATTTCTATTTGGTTTTTATGTTATTTAAAAGTCCATTGACATTAAGCTATATTTGGGCTCTTTCAGACTTTAGTCATATTGGGCTTCTTCTGTCGCCCATCACTACAGCTTTCCGGCCCATGTAATTTTTTTATTATTTATTTATTTTATTTTTTCTTTTGTGAATAACCGGTATCTTCATGACACATTGGACTCAAGACTTATCCCTCAAGTATTTGTATGTGCAATTATGAGTGTCTCTCCCAAAATAGTTTTTTTTTTTTTGTATACACAAGGCTCGAATCAGATGCCTTGCTTAAGCGACTAGAGCCCCAATCCACTCAAACCAAATGCTGTTGGTGGCCCATGCACTTTGATAATTCCATATTTCCATTGACGTCTTCTTTTTCTGATAATGTTTTGACAGATAATCTATTAATTCCAAACTACTACTATTTCAACCAACAATCCTAAATGGATAATTATTTGTGGAGTTGATGACAATTTTGGTGATTTCTTTCGAACCTGAATTTTAAACTCAACTCAAATTATTGGGTTTTCGTGAAAGAATTTTAGTTAGGTATAACTTCGGGCAATGGAGAATTGTTCATTATTAGAGTATAATTTTGCTCTTATTGTAATTATACAAGAAACAGTATATTCAAATGAAATCTTCTTGTATTCTTTAGTATTTGATTGTACTACAAACGGGGGGAAGTATAATTAAGTGAAAAAAACCAACCAAATCTGAGGCTAAATTTATACTCCCTCCGTCCCACCCCAAGTGTCTTGTTACTGTTGGGCACGAGAATTAAGGTAGAGTTGGTTTGTAAGTATATGGTGGGGTCCACATAGTTGTTGGAGGGGAAAATTATTTCTATTTATAGAAAGAAGACATTTGTAATGGGACATCCAAAGATAGTAAGTAGGACATTTGGAATGGGACGGAGGGATTACTTTTTTTTTTGTTTGCTAAACAACCATACTAAATTTATAATTGAGTCTAAGTAAATATTTTCTACATTAATAATTAATTAATTATCATGTTTATGTTGAAAGTTGAAATGGTTTTCTTTTTTTCTTTTCTTAAATGCAGCCACAGTTGATCAAACAACTTTATTTGCTGGAAAACTTTATTGATAAAGTTATCATACTCCCTACAAATTTGTAAATTTCTAAATGAAAGTGTAGACGTAAGGAAATTTCCAAACGCTAGTTCTCCCTACATAACCAGAAGACAAGACTATGGTCCACCACTCACTTACTACCACGTCATGACACACTAATTGTACCTACGCACGTTCTTTCAACGTCGACGTGACGCCGTCACCTTTTCTATTACATCATATTTACCGTCCAAATAAACTTTTCCTGTCCCTACTTGTCCAAGAAGTTTCAACTTGTATATTTATATATCAATTATAAATGCCAAAACTAGTGGTACCATTTAATTTGTAAGTGATTCAACCCTCACTGAAGTGATGAATAAATATTTTTGTACTCTCTCCGTCCCACGAAATGTGACCAGTATTCCTTTTAGGGGTGTCTCACGAAATTTGGTCAATTTTCATTTTTAGATAAATTAAATTAAGATAAATATAATTAGAATCTTAATGGTTTCCAAATCCCATTAAAAATAATTATTTTTACTATTCTGCACAACTCCCATTACACTTTTAGTTTTCTACCCAAAATCCCTTACATTTATTTAATTCTTCATATTTTAAAATGGGCACAAATAAAAATCATATAAAATATATATTCTAAAACTAGACGCTAGACGATTCTAACAATATCATACTTGACTATTTTCTCTAATTAAATCATTACAATAGTATTAAGTCAAAGTTAAAAACTAAACAAAGTCAAAATTCATTAAACTTTTAAAAAACAAATACCCGCACCACTTTAACCACTAAACTCCACCACCTAAATTATCGTGTCCAAAAGAAAGTAGCCACATTTCGCGGGACGGAGGAAGTATATATTGAATGAGAGGCGGACCTATTTGGCGGCCCAGGCCCCCCATTTTTTTCACTTATATATATATATATATACTACATACCTATATTTATATTATAGATATATGTACCTATATGTATACTACATATTTTTATTTTCTATATTTGATTTAATAATCCAATATTAATTATTTTTACTTCTCTAATTCAAGTTAATGTTTATAAATTATTTTAAATTTTTCTATAATTTTTAGTAATCTATTTATAAAATTTTCTATATCAATTATTTGTGAAAACTGTCAACTAGCGAGTTGTTTAATTATTTCGATAACTATGTTCTATTTTAAAAATGTTGCCCTTCTAATGTCTTAAAATATAATTATAAATTTTTAATATCTCTATAACACATATATAACACTATCATAAAAAATTTAAAATACACAAAAAATAATTAATTTGATTTATTTTTAATTAAATCATGCACCCAAATTATTGTCTATATGACAAAATGAATCTAACATTTATGTAGTTATTTACAAATTTGTAAAAGAATTATATAAAAAAAATTTGCATAGAAGAGCCGATTTGCACTGAATTACTGTGTATGAAATATAAAAAAACACTAAAAAAATATGAAATATACTAAAAAAAATAATAATTTATTAAGTTTTGAAAATGTTACTCAAAAATTAAATCTCGTGAAAAAGCATAGTACTCATGAAAAGTACAGAACTAGGACCCCATACATAAATTCCTTGGTCCGCCTATGTGTTGAATATTTTATATAATACAGACACTATTAAAATACCTAACACACTTCATTAACACTTACTCATCGGATCAGTATGCCAGCACTTAGCTTGCTGAATGTCACTCATTCAACACCATATCCAAACCAAAATCGACACTATTACTATATTATCATAAAACACCTTAATTGCAAAGAACAAATCTCAAGATGCCCGACTATAAATGTTACGTCATACGTGTAATTTGTGTAGGGAGGAGATTGTGTGCAGGTATCTGCACATGCATACACTATTTATGTAATGTTAGAATTGTGTTGTGTGGGGATGGAATTGTGTGTTTTGTGTGATTGGGGGATGTTTTCTGTGGTGATGAAAGATATATTTTTTGTAAGGCAATTTTTTTTTTTTTAATGATTTCTATGTATGCACATTTTTAAAGGAATTATACTGTAAGCGAATTAATTTGCCCAACAAACATCAAACTTTCATTGTAGCACAAAAACAATGGCTATGATTCAAACCAATTTCATCTAATTGATTATTCTATTTACAACGTATCATGGTACAGTACTGTAAAAATATTACATATTTTAATCGAAATAAAACAAATTTTCTTTCTATTTTTATTTTATATAAATAATTAAATCAGACATGTGAGTTTTTTTAGTTAGAGAAAACCTTAAATATATAATTAAATGTAATTAATCTTAAAAATTGTAACATATGGTATCTGAAAAGAGATTGGTTAGTAACGTAATTATGAAAAACTAAAATTTTTACTGGGAATATAAAATTATTGCCTTCATGAATAAGTATTTTTTTTTATTTTAATTACGGTGTAAAACATTAAACATTACTTGAGCGTTAAGACATGCCTGCCATATATAAACCCTAACGGCGTCATATAACGGTAACTTTCCTTACCTCGAACGCATCAATTCAGATTTGGGTTTTTCTTTTCCCTCGATTTCCGTTCAGCATAAATCCCACTAGGTTCGGATTTTCCGAGTCTCAAGGTTCGGAAACTCCGAACCTCTATACTTTTTAAAAGCCTTTCCGCCTTTATTCTTCTCATTTTCGTATTGAGGCAAAAAAAAAAAAAAAAAAGGGTGACGAATTAAGATTCTATTGGCGGAGAAGAATTACTGTCCAGCGGCGTTTGGGTCGATCGGAGATTTGAATCCATGGCTGATCACACCGAAGAGCACGAGAAGCATGAACATGCCGCTGAGTCTATAGTGGATAAGATCACGGAGAAGTTTCACGGTAGCGATTCGTCGTCGTCGTCTTCTGATTCCGACGATGATAAGGACCACAAGTCGGCGGCAACCGCGATGAAAGCGAAGATCTACCGCCTGTTCGGCCGCGAGCAGCCGGTTCACAAGGTTTTGGGCGGCGGAAAACGTAAGGATTTTGTAATTTGAACTCATTTCTTAATTTAGCTTTTCCTTGCTTGCTTGAAATATGTCCTTGTAATGCTTTTCATTTGTTGATTCAGCCAATGTAGTGCTTGTTGGTTCTGTTTAAAATTGCATTTTGAGGTTTTGGGTTTGTCTTACTGGTATTAATACGTTAGATATAGTGCATATGCTAATCTGCCTTAGGTTTGCAGATGCATTGAGCCTTATACTGAGATTATGGCATTATTTTGCGAAAATTGTGTTTATTTTATTTTTCCTAGATCTATCTTGGTTCTTAAGACTTTCTCTGTGATTATGTTTGTAGAGGTGCTTTGTGTATCATCTGCAGATTATGCTCTGGATCTGTTTTGGGGTCCGTAAAAGCTCTTGTAAGGCATTTGAGCCTTAGCCCTCCTTAAAATATGGTGTTCATTGTTTAGAATGTCTTACATTTATTCCAGATATTGTTGGCGTGATATGTTTTCGAAGGTGCTTTGTTATTAGACCTTCGTGTATTTTTTCTTTTGGATGTATCATCTGCAGAATATGTTCTGGATCTTTACAATGGTCTGTTAATGCTTTTGTGAAGGCATTTGGATAATGTTTTGAGGTGATATATTTTTCCAATTCCGCACCTACCAGATGGATTTAAACTTCAGACTTCACATATTTGTTTATTGAATGACAAACATAGCTTAATTACTCTGTTAGTTATTCTAGTGTCTAAAATTAAACATGGAGTTGCATATTTTTCCTTCCAATTTAATTCTTGGTAGCTTCTGAAAATGTAGAGCTTTTAGATATTGTAATAATCAAAAGTTGCATGTAAACTCAGCATTCTTGTGTGACTGAATTCAAGTTTTACCTGCACATTTTTTTGAGACTCGCACCAGTTGATTGGCACAATACATGTGAACATGTTATGTATCTATCGTTCTCTTGAATGCAAATGTGGGAAGTGTTTACTCTATTTACAACATTGTGCTCTTGAATGTGATTAATTGTCTGCTTTTTATGAAGCTAGGATGTATCGCAATGGCGTATATGTTGTTGATGCATGGACTTGTCATTCCCAATCCTGTAATATGTAAAGTGCAATTGGTGAAGGTCATATCAGTCTCTATTAGCTGTATAGTTTAACTATTTATATATGTTGATTTTTCTGGCAGCTGCTGACATTTTCCTGTGGAGAGACAAGAAAGTTTCTGCTGGTGTTGTTGGTTTTGTCACAGCAATTTGGGTGTTATTCGAATTGATTGAGTATCACTTGCTGACTCTTGTTTGCCACATCCTGATTCTTGGCCTGGCAATCCTTTTCTTGTGGTCAAACGCATGCACCTTTATCCACAAGTATGCTTCTTGAAGATCTAGATGTCATCTTAATCTATATATTTTCTACCAGTCGTCATGTTTATGCTTTTTTGTAGATCTCCACCTCAGATCCCTAAAATTGTCATTCCGGAGAATCTTGTCCTCTCTGTAGTTTCGGCACTAAGGGTTGAAATCAATAGAGCTTTTGCAGTACTAAGAGAGATTGCTTCAGGGCGAGATCTAAAGAAATTCCTCGCAGTATGTCAATATTCTCGCTCTTGATTGCACCATTTCTTTTGCAAGTTTGTTGCTGCTTTATGATAAAATATTGCATTTTGGATTTTCAGGTGATTGCTGGGCTTTGGGTTCTTTCGATCCTGGGAAACAGTGTCCACTTCCTTACCCTGTTTTACATAGGTAAGCAACACTTGGTTCTTTCTCATAATAGTGAAAACAGTGATGTGCTTTTACCAACATATTAATATGGTTTCATCCGTATGTGAAGGTTTTGTGTTGCTGCATACTGTGCCTGTGCTCTATGAGAAGTATGAGGATAAGGTTGATGCTTTTGCTGAGAAGGCCGAGGCTGAGCTCAAGAAGCAATATGCTGTGTTCGATGCCAAGGTTTTGAGTAAAATTCCGAAAGGCCCGCTTAAAGATAAGAAGTGTGCCTAGACACAGGTTTGTTGCTTATTTATGGGTCAGCTGTGTGTTTTCTGCTTGTGGCTCTCGGTTATTTGATCACAGAACCCTTCAATGTTTATTGGATTGTCCTCTTGTCGGGGTTCGTAACACAAATGGTATCAAGGGACTGTTTCTGTGGCATTTTTGAGTTTGCTGGTGTTGCCAACGCAACGTACATTTTGCTTTGAAATGCATCAGTGTTTGGGTGAGCTTTATTTAACATCCAAAGAGTTGGGACATATCTTTAATCAAATATTTATGTTTCACTGGTTTTTCATAACTAGCGAGGGGCGAGGGAAAAGTTGTATTCGGCTTGAATTGCCGGTGGAATTGACCCATAACAATCAGTGAGTATTTAATATGCTCCCAATCAGTAACTATTCGGTCAAACATATTATATGCTTCCAATTTTGTTGCAACTAAACAACCCTTGTACAGTTGTACTTCCTTCCCGGCATATTGAATATAAAAATCCTATAAACACAATTTACATTATAAAAAAAATAAATATAATTAAAACACTGAAAGTGGAGCGGCCTAGATTAGTGTCCTAAAATCCATTGACTTATGGTGGTATCCTTCTTCATGTTGATGGAGCTCATTTGGGAACCCGGGGCCTGCGGGTTTTGGAGATGTTATTCGTGAGACTGGAGGCCGTTGGATTGAAGGTTTTGTGGGATCTATTGGAGTAACGACAAATTTAATTGCGGAACTTCATGGAATATAAAATGGCTTGCAGAGGCTTGTTGCTTTAGGTGTTGATGAAGTGTGCTGCTTTTCGGACTCATTGGAGGCGTTGAGAATGGTATGAACTAGGAGGGAAGAGGATCATTGGCTTAGCCCTATTGTTCTAACATTAATGATATCTTAGACCAACATCCATAATTATATTGGTGTCACATTCTTAGAGAAGGGAATGGTGTTGCTGATTGCTTGACTAAAAGAGGCCCATTCACTTGAATTTTTCACCACTTGGGCATATCAGCCGGATGAGGCTAGACATTTACACTCACTCTGTGGATTTGTCTGGAGCATGGTTTTTGCGTCATTAGCTTATTTCTTTTTGTTGCTTTCACCTTAAATCCTTTTATGTAGATTTTGTAGTTTTCTTCTTTGCTTACGTCTGAGGCGTCACTGATTATACAAAAAAAATAAAAAAAAAAAATTGGAGAAGTGCCCTAATCTCACCCAAAATAATAAATTAATTAATCTCACCCAAATGTGACATTTATCCTCATTCTAAAGCGAACACATTATTAGATTGAATCAAATAATCAATCACATACCAAGTAAACAACTAAACATGGCCTAAATATGTAAAAAAAGAGAAGAAAAAAGAAATACAATTTCTTTAAATAAGGCTAATCAAATCCATATACAAACCTTTTTCACCCAAATCATCTCTGGCACTCGAGTATCCAAATTCTATAAGGGCTTTTTCAAAAACCTTAAAAATGGATTAATATCTCTTGGGATATGCCCACAGCTTCAAAACAGACATATCTTCACTATCACTGTCATCACTGTCTGAAAAACAAGAATTTGAACATACCATACCATCCATAATGTAGTCAACAATCTGGTCAAAACCCAAAGCAACAATCAGTAGACATATTTTAGATTGCAACTTGTGACGATGCTATATCAGAATTTCGACTCTATGCCCCTTTTGGCCAACATATTAATTATTAAACCCTTCAAAGTTCAAGCTTAATGGTTTCAAATCTCAAGACTGGACAAAATGAAGTCTATTACTTGATCATAATTCATAAGGACACTACATCTGATAGCAAGATATGTAACTTTAATTAGTTATTTTTTTAAAAGATTTAATGAATTAATTTATTCAAATTCATTCAATCTTGCCAAATCCCAAGTGCATCCGAACACGGAACACCCCCAAAGGAAAGCAAAGTGAGCTGAGTGTCAACATTCAAATTAAACATGGAGAGTGTGATGAGTAGAGCTCACCTCTCGTGATGAGATTGGCTTGATTTGATGGAAGTGTTTATTGAAGCATTTGCTGCTGCTTAGCCAAACAATCAAACAGCAACCGCGACAATATCCCCTCTTGGAATTGAACTTTCCACAAGACTCTGCATTAAGTATGGAACCATTGTTTCAATGTGAGAGATAGATTGGATTAGTGCTTTATTTTAGTTATACATAGAATTAGTAAACCCACATACTATCACATAAATAAACACAATGAGCATTTTAATATGAATGGCATACGAGAGTTAGCTCACAAAGTGTGATCATGATATAGATGCAAGAAAGATGCCACTTCACTACTGCTGCTGTGCCTTTAATAAATAGATCATGTTTGAAGGAAGTTACTATCTGCATGTCGTCTATAGGCGAAGTATGTGGCAGTTCTCCCATTATTATATTTAATTCAATATCAAACACGTGTTTGTTGGTGTGCATTTGTGTGGTGTGTACATTACGAACAAAAGCTTCATATCTGTGTTTATTTGGTTTGATCACTTGTTGGCAACTTCCTGCAAACGGCATTTGGAGGAATATACTACAGTTGTAAGATACCTCTGAAAGCATTCTTGTATGCACATCTCCAGTCAATGTCCACACCAACTCCAGTGGCCCCGGGTAATATGACCGAATCATCATGTCTAATCCCTCCGTCAATGTTAAGTCTATTGTGCTTTGCAACAGTGTTAGAGTTGCCAAAGATACGACTATACACGGGTTTCCATAGATGGTTATCATAAGCTGCACTATTCCATAACCTGCACATTGTGCGAAAACCCACCTCAGAAACTGATAATCCTGTATGTATAGATTAACTAATTAGCAGTATTTACATGGCAGCAATTATTGATCAAAGTAAACGTCAAAAGAGAAACTACCGGCAGACTGCAGAAACAGAAACTAGAGACAGCACATCTAAGAAGCTAAATATGTGTGCAAGAACGTCTTGCGGCAGTTGATGCAAATCTGGAACCAAAACAAGAAAGACTTGCGAAAATCAATAAAAGAAAAAACTGAGAAGACAGTGATAGTTTATGCCCATATATAACATGCATACGTGAAGAGGTACATCCTTTCAAAGAACCTATGTAGCAAGTGTGAAATGATGATCATTCCATCAAATATCTATTTAGTAAGCTGAGGTACAGTGCTCTATAATCAACTCGAGAACCAAAAAAGAAAAAAAAAAAAATCATAGAAATGTAAGAATTAAATCTCTTATGCAGTCATAGCTTAAGCTCAAATACAAACACTACAATGACAGTCACTGAAACAACAAAAATCGACTGTATATTTCAAATTACACAGCATATAAATATGTTTGGATGTTAGCATATTGGGTAGCATATATAGCGGATTAGAAGAGTATATTCTCTCACAATTCTATCTCTGAATATGCTATCTGCTAGCGGATCCGCTGACTCCCAAACATAGCCATATTATTAAGCACACGCTTGTATGTTGCAGAGTTGGCATTGAATCACCAAAACAAAAAAATTACTACATACCAACTGGAAGATCACAATAAAGTTAATATACAGGCAATAACATGGAAAAGCAAAAAACCTCCTTCTTCCTCGTAATTTGCCTTGGATTTTCTCTTGCGCGCAACCATAGCATGTTTGTGCTCCTTCACCGCCATTGCTCGCTTTTGCTTCGGCAAAGCGAATTCCGCACTTTGCAAAAGGGAATTAGCGGCTGAAATTGCAAACTGCGTCTGATTCCTGTGGGGAGAAAATCAATGAATCAATTCAGAAAACAAATAAGATCATCAAAATTCTTAGGAAACATAAAAGTTTGGTTTGGTCTTACATGGGGAGAAGGCTAAAGGCGAAGATAGCGTCCTGAAAAACAAGCGATTGAAGATTTTTTGGGAATTTTGAGTACCCGTTCTTCATGATAAAGCTCAATTCTTTGCAGGCAAACACATAGTGGGAGGATTTTGCGAGCGATTCGTTGAGCCTCAGTGATTCGTATCGATCAACTAGGTTAACGATGACATCTCGATTTGGCGTACCCATTCAAAGAATTGAATTCCCTGAAGATCGAAGGGAATCGAGAGCATAGGTGTTTCACAGATTTTTGTTGAATCAGGGGAGAAATCTTTATATATGTTATATCTAGACCCCAAACTTGTAAATAATTACCCTTTCGCCTCCTCATTTCTGTATAATGTAATTTGGGCCATCAAAGAAAAATAAACACTACGTAACTTTATTTTTTTGCCCCTTTTATTTGCATAAAAATACAATTGTTTCCGCGGGAGCTGCTGTTGGGATTTGAGGGGAAATAGGCGCTACGGAATAGCCCTCCTTTTGGGGTTTGCACCTCCGAACCCCAATTTTAAATAGGAGGATATTGAAAGTTTCTTTTCATCCGGCTCAAATAGGTACACTGACTAAACCCCCCTTAGCTTATTAAGGTATAAGGAAGTGTCGAAGTTTGAACATTTGCCAAGATTTCGCGATCCGTTGCCGAACTTATTCCAATTCCAAGAGCTCTAGTTATTGCCCCCCTATCTAATAAACCTAAGTGTATTAGTAAATCTAGATCCGTTAGCCAAATAAAGAGAAGGAAGAGTAGGAGAAATGCGTCGATTCTCACATCAAGTTATAATACCATTCGAGGCGGTTTATCTCAAATCTTTTTGGTTCTTAAAAAGAAACAGTTCGAGCGTGTAATCTAATTTCTTTTTTCAATGGGAGTTCGTTTTCAGTAAACAATCCCGAACTGGAGCTGACTCGCTAGCTTTTGTTAAAGAAGTGTCAATCAAAATTTCTCTGAGTTACTCAAATCTGAAGATGTCCTCATAGGCGGAGCATCAAACAGTTGGTAAACCCATTTCTCTATATAAAGCTATCCTTGCCCGGCTGATAAATACCCACTTCCTATCCGGGGCTAGGAAGTAATCCCCACGTCCATCAAAGGTTGAAGCCCCGGAAAGAGAAAAAAGAAAACCATTAATTAAAGGATACTTATTCTATGAAACTATTGTTAAATGTTAATGTGGGGAATCAAGCGTATGCCGTAAGTGTAGATTTTTTGAAGTTTTAGAAATCACTCTCCTCTCTAATAGTATTACTGAAAAAATTGATATATATATATATATATATATATATATATTTTGGAGTAGCCATTGAAAGCCTGAAAAGATGTGGTGGGAGTTCATGACATACAAATTATATTCATTTGAGATGAAAGTAATAAGATGCTGATGTTTTTATTTCAGTTATTTATTTATTTATTTTTTGGTATGTAACAATATGTTGATGTTTATTTTCAGTATTAAGTAGTAGTGTGAATTGAATGAATAAGTCATCTGTTCAATTCAAATTCAGTAATCAACATTCAATATAACTAGAGCGGAGCTAAAATTTGGGTGTTGTGCTTGACTAGTTAAGCTTAAGGAACCAAACCTATTCATTAAGTTTAATAAGCCTCTAGTCATGTTGTTGGGCTTTGTTTTTTCGTGTTCGTGAAGGAGTTTTCAATGAGTTTGCAAACAGTTCCATTCGTTTAACAATTTTAGATCCTCTAGAGTTGTTAACGAGTCGAACTGGGCTAAAATTTGGGTATTTGTGTTTGGTTCGTTAAACTTAATAAATCAAGCACGAGCATATTGTTAGGGTTAACGAGCCTTTTTATACTGTTTGGCTCTATTGTTTTGTGTTTGCAAATGAGCTTGTCGAACCATACCCAGTTCATGTATGGCTCTGTTCGTTTAACAATTACAATGTACAACCTCTTATTGATTTGAGATACTTGTATCTCAAAATATATAAATAAAAATTGTTTAAAATATATATTTCAAAACTATGCCATTAAACGAATATAACAAGAACCAATTTCACTATCTTTTTAATGGAATTACTTTTTCCCCTCTATTTTTTTGCTAAACAACCTATACAGCTCAGAAAATGGGTGATGGGAGCCAATACCACACAAATTACAAAGAGTTCTTTCCCCTCGATTCTCAATCTGAGATTATATTTTATTTTACATCTAGGTTATGGAGTATTTAAGTTAGGGATAACTATCATGTAATTTTTATTATTAAAAATATATAGCATGCAAAACGCATTCATTTGAATAAAGATGACGAATGAATATGATTCTAAACTTTATCAAACTTTTCTAATTTTTTTTTTGTTAGTGATGAATCATCGGCAAAAAGAACTTTTAAATACTATTATTCCGTACTCGTATTTGTTTGTGTTTTCCTTTATTAAGGGGTTGAGGCTGTGTATCCAAAAATAAAGCCTATATTTAGATTACTTTTTACCTATATTTTTCATATATTTTATAAAAATCTACACTTTCTTTTTTTAGTAAATAGTGACACTCATGTGTCGACAAAGGTGTGTGGGAGACCAAACCACACAAATTACAAATGGGGGATTAAGGGGAGGGATAAAGGGCCGGGTGGGGATCGAACCCCCAACCTATGGTTGAAAAACAGGGACTTGACCACTAAGTAAGTCCCAACCCCTACACTTTCAATATATGGCATTTTGCCAGAGGATATATATTTATTAAAAAATATCCTATAACGCCTTACATTTTGATTAAAAGAATTACTATATCAAGAACATTTCATTCACATAATAATGAATTAAAACCATCACATTAAATATTTATTTTTATATTTTAATTACTCCTATATAAGTATATATTTTTTCTCTTCTAACACAGTGCTTTAAAAAAAAATTAAAAACATATTCGATCAAATCATTAGGGCAATGCCCAGTACACAAGGTCTGTCGTGTCAATCGTCAAACAAGAATTTTTCAAAGACGATATTGGGAGAACTAGTCATTTTTACTTTATTAAACAGTAAAGAGTTCATTGTTCTCACTTGTCATTCATATGATCGCTCCTGACATTTTAGGGGCCCCAGACATAATAAAATAATAGGTCCGCTTTGTTTATGAATAATTTGGTATCATTATGTCTTATTGAGCCCAAAACCAATCTCTCGATTATCTGATGATCATTGAAGGGTTTCCTCTCCCAAATCAGGATTTTGCATATTCAAATATTCGAATCCGCGACTTTTGCTTAAGATAATATGTCCGGATTGAATCTGAATCTAAATAAGTATAAAATTAGAATATTCTTTAAAAATAAAGTTTGTCGATATAAATGATTTTTTCTTAAGTTCTAATTTTTTGGTGAAGAAAAAACTAAATGATAAATTAATGGTTAGTTTTGCTCTATTAAAAGATGAAAACATAAATAATTAAGTAAAATATTAATATCACGGCAACAATATTATTAAATTTAAAAATAAAATTTGGACCCCTTTTAAACGGGCCTGGGCCTGGGCAATTGCACCTCCGGCCTCCCCTCAGGACGGGCCTGGTCTCATTCAAGAGGTTTAATTTGACTGCCAAGTGAAGAGTACGTAGTAGTAGTAACACCCTAACATTAAGGGTTGGACAACTCTCACATACTCCCTCCGTCTTTTTTTAACTTCTCTACTTCTTCACTGCACGCAATCCAATACAAGTTTTTAATCATTAATAACTAAAATTATATATAAGTAAAAATTGTAAAAAATTGATGTTATAAAACTACGCGATTAGACGAATCCAACAAGATATCAATTGACTATGTTTTATCTTACACAATTGTGCTAAAATGTTGAATCAAAGTTACTTAATGAATAGTGTCAACTATTCAAATGGTGAAGATATAAAAAAACGGAGGGAGTATCACAGTAGTAGGGGTGAAATTTCGAAGCCTTCCCCCACTCTGCGATATCACATCACACATCGCTGCTAATATCTTGTTAAATACAGTAAAAAAATTAATTACCGTTTCCGTGTCCACTCTCCCTGAACATTTTTTGCTCAAAGCTCAGCAATTCGTAGTTTCGGACAGACTAGGAGAGATATTTTAGACAAATAACCAACTGGCTAGTAGGAAGTGGCCAATAGAGTTTTATTCTACATGTGCTTGATTTGCCAGCACTTATACAAAATAATAATCTCTTTATATTCATCAATTTTTTGTTTTTTGCTCAAGCGTATCCATCATTTTTCAGTACTATGACATCACAGCAGCACCTCCTGTTGTTGCCAAAATCCAAGCCGGTAATGGCCGCTACTTTGAATTTTCACCACATATAAAACTGACCCCAAAACTGAGATATCCTTAATTGGGTGTTTAGAGTGTACCACACTTGCTTACCCATATTCCTAATTTGTTTCCATCATCAATTCCCTGTAAATGGAAGGCCACCTCAGCCTCACCAGTCACCCCTAACCCTAACCCCCCATTTTCCCTACCTAGTTGCATTCGCGTTTTGCAAGTTAGGTATTTGCTTTTATCCATCCACTTGTTTTTATTACTACTACTACTACAATTTTTTTTCGTTTCTTCGGCCATCCATTCGGATTTCCACTTATCACTCCCCTTTTTCTTCTTCATTTTGCTACCCATCATCCCCCACCCTCCACCCCCCCAATTTTTTTTTTTAAAGAAAAGAGAAAAATAAATGAATAAATATAATTAAGCCACTTGGAAATTAATACTACGAGGGAGGGTAACAACTGTAAATATATAGTACTCCCTCCGTCCCATTAAAAGTGATCACTTTTTTTTGGGCACGAGAATTTAGGTTGTGGTGTTTAGAAGTTAAAGTAGTGTGAGTAAATTTGACTAATTCATCCATCTAATTTATAATGGTTACATTTGATTTTTAACCATATTTATTATTTTACTTTGACTTAATGTTACCGTAATGATGTAGAAAGAAAAAAATAGTCAAGTGTAGTCTTATTGGAATCGTCTAATCGTATAGTTTTAGAATATATATTTTATATAATTTTTATTTATTCTCATTTTGAGATATTAATGGGTAAACATATATATGGACTTTGTGCAGGAAGTACAATTGTTATTATTGTGGAGTTTTTAATCATGCTTATGTTAATCTAATTTGCTTAAAAGGGAAAGTGGCCAAACTTATTGGGATACCCAAAAAAGGAATAGTGGCGACTGACGGAGTATATTTTTGGTGAGCTAAAGCTAAAGTAGGGAAGAGAAAAGGTTGTCTGTATTAGGCGGCAATGAGGAGCTTTCTTGACCATGAACCCTTAATCTGTGTTCCAGCTCTATTGCAGCTGTACAATCTTTTGTACGGTAAAATTCCCTTTTTATTAATGCTAGTAGTATATAGTAGTATTACTTATCTTTTTACTCCATTATCTAGTAGTATTTCTGCTTCTGTCCTTTTAGTTTACTGTAGAGTGAATCAATATATATATACACACATACTATATTGGCTTGATTCCAGGTTTACCCACTGGTCAAAAACTGAGGTTAGTGATTTCCAGTATTGTTATGCGAAATCATATTTTACTCAAATAAGAGTGGTATACATATGGGGCCTCTAAATGATTTAGCTCTTGTTTATAATTTCTACTGCCAAAAAATAGTACTACTACTAGTAAAGTTAAGTAAGTGTGATCATAGGCCATCTCACCGGTGAGTGGTGGGGACTGACTGACTACTGATGGAATTTGGAATTTAATTGGATGCCTGTTAATCCATCCGTATACCTCAGCCAGCTCGTGGGATTTTTGTACGATAAGTCTTTGCATCAGCTGACTTTTTCATGCTTCGCTGTTTCTTTGGGGATTTCTTCCTCTGTCTCTGTCCAAAATCTCTAAATGCACAATACATAAAAAGTCTTTGGTTTGATGTAAAAAAAGATGTCTTGATGGTGATCAAATTCATTTTTTCCACTGTACTATTGATTGGCATTTGTTAGGCCAAAATGTTTGGGAAAATATGATTTTGTTCCAGGAGCAAAAATTGTCGGGCACAAAAGTACATTAATTGATTAGACCAAAAGTTGGGGAAATTTGTGGAGGTCTAGGAAGGAATGCTGTCGTAGTGAATCGTCGACAGGTAGTAACACATTGCAGTACGGCCATTATAAGCTGGTCTACTTATTAGGTGTTTGGAAGAAATACGCCTCTGACAGGAGGACATTCAAGAACCTCTCTCTCTCTCTCTCTATATATATATATATATATAAATAACTACTAGGACAAACTATTTCAAACTGAACCTGATAGGTAGATGTTAGCTTAGCATACCTAACTTTTAGTTAGTTCCCACCAAGTCAGCATCAGCACGGCTTATATTATGCTTTTTTTTTTTTTTTAATTGGTGAAAGTGCGTCATTGCTATTAATGTACTTATTGTTTTTTTTTGTGGGGCGCCGTCTGATGTACTACGACTCATTTCCAAGAAAATTGCTCCCTCAATTGCTATAAATACGGCTTCCTTTCTCAGGCTTAAGTGCTCTCTTCTCTACTCACAGCTTTTCCATTAGCTAAAAAGAAATTGGTTGGGAAAAACCGTGATTGGAAGAGTGCTTCTATACAGCATTTTCCCCCTTTTTCTACATTGAAGCTTTGATAATTGAATAGGAGACGATAGATAGAGCTCAGGTATGCGTTTTTTCTTGTCATGTGCTTAAATGATTTTGTCCTAGTTATGGATGTCTTGACCATTTCTGGAAATGGTTTGAGTTTCATAGTAATAGGTTTCTGGTCGACATGCTTGCCTGAATTCATTTTTTTTTTTTTGTTTGAAATGCTCGTCTGTTTGTGATGATCTAGAAAATAATCTGTAGGCGACGTGACACTGATTATTTGCTATGGAGATGAAGAAACAGAACCATTTTTCGGTGGAGGAGGAATCCTCGGATGCGGTTCCATCATTGATCAAAGCCATAACTGCAAATGAGGTTGCTGGATTCGATAGTTCGAAAGAGCACCATGATTTGGAGAGTCAGATGAAATCTATGGGATTAAGCCCTCTGAGCACCTCAGTTTTTGTAAGTGATTGCTCCATTTCCTTTTCTGCTGCAGTTTTCTCTAGCTATTATGGCTGTTCTTGGTTGGTTTCTAACAAATGGTATATGTCTTGATCAGCCCTCTATCTGTGTCGGAGATGGAGATGATCTTTCCAGTACACAAAGGGAATATTCTGTTTCAATCAGCATGCCGCATTCGCCTTCCGAAAAAACTCATTTACACAACACAAACAGAGGATTCTTCAAGAATGGTGCGGCAGAATCAGCAAAGGATGGCTCCAATTCTGCTGCAAAGTTTTACTCTCAGCCAATGCCTAAAGGCTCTGTCACAATCGAAAATTCTTCGGACCTCCCGGTGAGGAACCCCAGGATGGATAAACTGAAGGACAAAAGATTCGACTCTTTCAAGACGTGGTCTGGAAGACTCGAAAGACAGCTATCAAATTTGCGCGGCAGACACAGTGAAGCAGGCGAGGATGATGATCCTGCGATCCAGCCGCATACAGATTTTGAAAGCCTGCGCGCGGACAGATACTTCGATGCTTTGGAGGGTCCTGAACTAGACACTCTACGGGTATGTATGCATCCAACATCTTGATCTAATGCAGCATTTATTCGAATAATTCAGCATATATATAAACTGATACAGCATTTTTCATATAGGCTTCGGAAGAAATAATTCTCCCACAAGACGAGAAATGGCCTTTCCTACTGCGCTTTCCCATATCGTCCTTCGGTATCTGTCTTGGCGTTAGCAGCCAAGCGATCCTGTGGAAAGCCCTGGCGACGTCCGAATCCACAGAATTCCTTCATGTCAACAAAGATATAAACATTGTCCTCTGGTTCATATCAATTGCTCTCATTGCGACCGTGGCTTTCACGTACCTTTTGAAAATAGTATTATTCTTTGAAGCTGTTCGTCGTGAGTATTACCACCCGATACGTGTTAACTTCTTCTTCGCGCCATTCATTGCCCTGTTGTTCTTAGCGCTGGGAGTTCCGCCATCCATTTGTGAGACTTTACCTGCATCTCTTTGGTATGTTCTCATGACCCCATTCCTCTGCCTGGAGCTTAAGATTTACGGGCAGTGGATGTCCGGTGGACACCGGAGACTATCTAAAGTGGCGAACCCCTCAAATCACCTCGCTGTTGTTGGAAATTTCGTGGGCGCTCTGCTTGGTGCATCCATGGGGTTAACAGAAGGACCTGTTTTCTTTTTCGCCGTTGGATTGGCTCATTACCTGGTGTTGTTCGTGACTCTCTACCAACGGCTTCCAACAAATGAGGCGCTCCCGAGAGAACTCCACCCGGTGTTCTTCCTCTTCGTTGCTGCGCCTAGTGTTGCATCGATGGCGTGGGCGAAAATTCAGGACTCGTTCGATTATGGATCGAGGATCGCCTTCTTCATTGCCCTGTTCCTCTATTTTTCGTTGGTTAGTTCGATCGAGAATCAGTTTGCAATGCAAATTTCATCATCACAAAATGAGTTTATATCGATGTTTCTAATAAGCGTTTGTGTTCGATTTTCTTTTTGTTGTTTTCAGGCTGTTCGTGTCAATTTCTTTCGAGGCTTTAGGTATGTGTTTGATCGAATAAGTTTGTGAAACACAACTGCATAAGCCTAAAAAAAAGCCATCGTATTTTGTCCTACTAAGATGTAAACGTTTTGTATCGGATTGTTTTTGTACAGATTTTCACTGGCGTGGTGGGCGTACACTTTCCCAATGACGGGTGCAGCCATAGCAACGATCAAATATGCGACAGTGGTACCGTGCCTAGTGACAAAATGCCTAACCGTTGCCCTCTCCGCGATAGCTGTGTTTACCGTGATGGCATTGCTTGTGGCGACGATAATCCACGCGTTTGTACTTAGCGACCTTTTCCCGAACGATGTAGCCATTGCAATAAGCGAGAGGAAACCCAAAACGGCCAAGAAATGGTTCATTAGGAGATCCGGCAGCTCGGAACGATACCTTAAATATACAAATTCGGATGCAAAGGACATTGAGGCTTCTGTCACTAAACAACGCCCTGACGAAACAAAAAATGTTGAACCTGTTAAAATTATAACACCGTGACAACATAACATCACATCTTATCAGGCGAGGGACTCGATGTTTTTAAGGGTCACTGTGAACTTGATTGGTGATTTGTGAATGGAGGCTGAGTCCTGCAATTGCGACGACGAAAACAACAACAAATTGCGACGACGAGAGGACCAAGACAACTAGAAAGACAGGCTTAAATCTTTGAATAATTAGTTTTTCAAATAACAAAGTTGTTTGATCGAGTACACGTTAATTGTTAGTGTTTTGTAAATCGCTTATGATACCGTATGTCGGAATAATTGATTATTTCAAACATTTGAGAATCTTTTCTTGCTTTTCAATATAATCCTATCAAATGATACAGAAAAATCAATCCGGTTACGGTACGACCCCTTCAAGAGATTGCATATGTAGACATTACAAAAAGCATGTCTCACATCACAAAACACATCACTCCTATCGACATTTTTAGCATCAAACAAAACATTTCTCCCATGACACAAAGCACACCATTTTATTCATCATACAACACAACTTCCACATCATGCACATGGTGATTGTATGTGCAGCCACATGCACACAATATATCCCTCTCCAGAAAAATATACTCCTATATAATTAAAGTGTGCATACAGTATTACTCCCTCCGTCCCATTTAACTTGTCTTGTTTGACTTCTGCACACAATCCAATGCACTTTTTCAATCGTTAATATCTCAAAATATGTACAATGAAAAATTGTGTAAAATATATATTCTAAAACTACACGATCTTACGATTTTAACAAGACCTAATTCGACTATATTTTCCGAATCTATACTTGCAATAAAATTGAGTCAAAGCTGAACAATGAACAGTGCCAAAAAGTCAAACAAGACATGTTTGGTGGGACGGAGGGAGTATAATGTAGTAACACACGATTTTCTCACATAGACCACAATCTTGTTATAAATATTTTTTGTTGAAATCAATATCAAATGCAGACATACCAAAAAAAAAAAAGTGAATAAATGAATGGGGCTGCCTGAGATGAGATACTTAGGTAGGGGTAGGGTCTCCACTCCATTTGTGTCACACGTCGTCGCATGACTCATGACTCATGAGCCATCTATAAACTATACTCCTACCCACTCAATTCCCAAAAGTTTATTTATTTAGAATAACACTAATGTACCAGAAGAAAACATAACTACAAATGTCTATTAGAAAAAAACATTAATATAAATATTACAAAAAGTGTTACATATTTAACCAAAATTTTTAGAAACAATTTTTTAGTTTAAATATTACACAATGTGCTATATATTACTAAAAGATCTTAGAAACAACTTGCATTTAAAAATTAAAATGGGTTTGGCGTAGATTAAATGGGTATATTTCAAGTTGCAAAATGCATGGTAAGGAATGAACAGAAATTGGTCCACCGATCACTACATTCTTTCAGGAAATCTGACTCACAATTGTTTTATAAAGCTGACGAAATTCATAATATCCTTTTGCTTTGGAGAATCTTGGAGAATGTTTGTGGTTATAATTCAAAGTTGTATCTGGAGACTAAAATGCCAAAATGAAATGGGCACCACTTTGGTTTGATTCTTTCGGTGTGTGTTTCGGACACGGCAGTGGGGACAAAACAAGGGTTTTTTGGTTTCTGACTATGTTTCTTGTACTTTCTAGTTTCTACTAAAACTCAAAGGTCAACACAACCATCTTCAATTAAGATATCGAAAAGTTTGTATGTGAAGACATTATTAAAAACTAAAAAAAAAAAAAAAATCACATCATATAGAAAATCTTTTCTATAGCATACTCTTTCATAATTCAAAAAAGAAATAAAAATTAAACTATGAAGAAGAGATTATCTAGGATATAAAAATCTAGCAAAAAAATTTAAGAATGAAAGTATAATTGATCCCTACATTTTAAGTTGTCACTCGTTTAATTAATTGATTTAGTGTGTGTAGTTTAAAGAAATTCAATTTTGTTTTGAGCATTTTTTGCAGGCAAGTTGTGTTATGTGCGGTAGCTTTCATAATTCAAAATAAATATATATACTCCCTCCGTTCCAATTTAGTTGTCTTTTTAGAAATCAAAAAGCATTTCAAAATAGTTGTCATTTTACGTATTTCAATAAAAATTTTCCAATACTACCCTTATCATTTTATAAATATTACTCCTAGAATATTGTGCAATCTTTCTTCACTTCAATTTTATTTTTTATAAAGTAAGGGCAAAAATGGAAAAAAGAGTGTAACCATTGTATTTTATTGGTAAGTGTGTTTTGGTCTAGAACGACATCTATATTTGAACGGAGGGAGTATATGTCTATATGTCGAAAGTGAGTTCATCGATGGATGGCAAATATCGCATGGGGTGCTCATTGCGCCCAATTAAGAGCATGTTTGGAATGACTTTTTTTCAAGTGCTTTTGGCTTTTACTTCTGCCAAAAGCACTTTTGAAGAAAAAAGAGTGTTTGTTTTGGCTTTTTAAAAAAAAACAAAAGCACCTCGAAAAGCTGCAAAAGTGCTTCTGGGAGAAGCAGGCCAGGGGTGCTTCTCCGAAAAGCAGAAGCCAAAAGTACCTAGTAATGTGTGCAGAGTCATAAATGCCCCTATTAATTTATTTTAATTACACTATAAATATATACTATTATATATAAATAGCATATTCTTTTTGGTAATTTACACATTTCAAAAGCACTTTTCACTTTTACATATCCAAACACACTTTTGAAAAAAAACTGCTTTTCAAACATTCCATCCAAACACAAAAGTTACATGCTTCTGCTTTTGGCTTTCACTTCTGTTTCTGCTTTTGGCTTCTGCTTTTTTTAAAAGTCAATCCAAACGGGCCCTAAGAGGTGTTTGGATCGGCTTCTATCAAGGTGCTTTTGGCTTTTGCTTCTGCCAAAAGCACTTTTGGTGAAAAAGAAACGTTTGGTTTGGCTTTTTAAAAAAAGCAGAAGCACCTCGAAAAGCTGCAAAAGTGCTTCTGGGAGAAGCAGCCCAGTGGGTGCTTCTCCGAAAAACAGAAGCCAAAAGCACTTCGTAAATTGTGCAAAGACTTAAATACAGGGGCGGACACACGTTTGATACACCGGGGGCACGGGACACCGCTTAAATTTGTGTTGTAAGGTAAAAAATATTTATGCGTAGTTTAGTGCACCCGCTTAAATTTTTGTAGGGACCTCAAAAGTTTGTGAAATCGAATAGGTGATGATTTTTTGATCAACGAATCTCTTATTTGTGCTAGCTATTGAGAAAGAAATTCTTCTCAATGTTATGAATGAAGCTGTTATTGGTCAATTTCAAAGTATGAAAGACCGTAGAGATTATTTGTAAGATGTATGTTTTGATTGTTATATTTAATATATTTAAATTTAAATATTATATTTAATATATTTAAATTTAAATTTAAATTATTATTTTTGTGACCCCGCTTAATTTTTTTTCTAGATCCGCCACTGCTTAAATACCATCATTACTTAATATAAATTATACTATAAATATATATTATTATCATATTAAGTAGCATGTCCTTTTTGGTAATTTAAACATTTAAAAAGCACTTTTTACTTTTACACATCCAAACACACTTTTGAAAAAAAAAACTGTTTTTCAAACATTCCATCCAAACACAAAAGTTGTCTGCTTCTGCTTTTGACTTTCACTTCCGCTTCTACTTTTGGCTTCTGCTTTTTTCAAAAGTCAATCCAAACGGACATAAGTTTAGGGTGCAAAATTTTAATACTCCGTATTCAACACCCGTCGAATCTGATGTTTTAGTCATTTTTTTTATTTTCTCGAGGTGTTCAAAATTTTTATAATTTGACTGTGATGTTTTTGCATGTAGACATAACGTATTTAGACATTTCTATGATACAATTTTATATTTATTGGTCACCTTTTAAAATATGGTAATTATTTTTTTTTCCCCTAAATTACCGAATAATTTTTCACAAATTTTTCAATCTAGTAAATGTAAATTAAATCTCCATATCACTTAAATAGTTAACACATGGGGATATATATAATTTTAAACAATGGAAAAATCTACCAAATCACAGGTACACAATTAAACACATTGGTATAATTTTGTGTCGTTGGTCAATGAATGCTCTGTTCTTTATTTCATTTTGAAAATTATATCATTTTTATTTCTTAATACCTAAGATCATTTATTTGTGCATAATGCAATTGGGCTCAATTTAACTAAACCCATCTTAATAAATTGGCTAGAATATTGTACACTAATTACTATAGATTAGATTAGGTTTGGTCCCCCATCTTATGTTTGGGCATAGGGGTGATCGAGTATTGAGTATCGAGTTTGAACAGTAACAAAATTTAAAATTTTAGTCCGAATTTAAATAAGTTAGATAGTATATAATTTGAATTAAAATCGACAGTTTTACTTATTATTCTGCAAATATAAGTTTGTCAATAAAGTTTAGTTAAATTATGTCTAATAGTTTTTTTTTATATTTTTAAATTTTATTAATTTAATCGAGTATCGAGTCGAGTTTTCCTGAATGTGCATTTTTATTTGTCACAAAAATCATAAACACAAATTGAGGGTAAGATGTTTGATGTTTCTTCCCATTTAATACCTTTATTTGTTCCAAATTGGCGGTTCGTATTTTTCATATTAATTATATATGTACTCTTTTTTCTTGGTAAAATTCACATGAAAACTTTGCACATCATTTATTTTTATTAATTAATTCTTGTTAAAAAATAAAAATATCAATTTTTTACAACACTTCTACTTCGTATCTATAACGACCTTTAAAATGATCTGTGGTGTGTAAGTTTGAACTTTGAACCCATGTTGTGGGGATCGGAGAAAGTGCTTGACGGCTTTGCAAAATTAGATATCCACAGCAAATACTTCCTCCGTTCTCATATCTTTTTGACATTTGGTTTTAGGACACTATTCACACATCCAATTTGATTTAAAGTTTTATCATAGTTATACAAGTTAAAATATAGTCAAGAGGGATCTTGTTAGATTCGTCTCGTCGTGTAGTTTTTAAATATCAAACTTTTAAAATTTTTACATATACCGAACTTGAGTTATTATTGATTTAAAATGTGCATTGGACTGCGTGCGCAGTGGGTTCGTAAGAAATATTTGAGAATGGAGGAAGTAGTTCTTTACTACTAGTATTTAATTTGGATTTTTTTGCTAGAGTGCATCACTTTTTGCAAATGCCGTGAAAGCTTAAGTTTAAAAAAAAAAAATAAATAAATAAAATTGTTTTCTCTTGTTCTTGTTTGCATGCTTCATCAGCTCATTAAATATATGTTGAAAAGCTTGGACAGAAATTATTTAATATAGAAAGTAAACGATCTCTTAAAGATAAATATAACGGGACAATGGGAGTCAATTTTCCGGAATAATTAGCTAGGATTTAGGACACACTAAATTAAATATCTTATTTGAACAGTTTGGACACAGGTTAATTATATAATGTAGAAATTAGGACATCTTTTAAAGACAACAATGTACCAAAACAAAAAGATAGTAATTTTAAAGACAAAATGTCAAATAACAATAATGTAGATCAAGGCAACTTTCCCATTGGACCTCAATGTTGTAGTAATATATTGGATTATTGCTATGATCTACAGTATATAATTTGAATTTAAATTGACAGTTTTACTTAGTATTATGCTGCAAATATAAGTTTTTTAGACTTGATAAAATTTAATTAAATTGTATCTAATAGTTTTTTATTTTTATTTTTATATTTTTAAAATTTAATCATTTAATCGAGTATCGAGTCGAATTTTCCTCACCCGGCTGGCACACAAATCATAAACACAAACTGAGGGTCAGATGTTTGATGTTTCTTCCCATTAATTAATACCTTTATTTAATTTGTTCCAAATTGGCGGTTCGTATTTTTCATATTAATTATATATGTACTCTTTTTTTCATGGTAAAATTCACATGAAAAACTTTGCACATCATTTATTTTTATTAATTAATTCTTGTTAAAAATAAAAATAAAAATTTTTGACAACACTTCTACTTCGTATCTATAACGACATTTAAAATGATTTGTGGTGTGTAAGTTTGAACTTTGAACCCGTGTTGTGGGGGATCGGAGAAAGTGTTTGACGGTTTTGCAAAATTAGGTATCGACAGCAAATACTTCCTCAATTTTTCTTTAATTGCTACAGACCCATCCAACACGCAGTCCACATTTTATACCATTAATAACTCAAGTTCAGTACAAATAAAAATTCTAAAAGTTAGATATTTAAAAACTACACGACGAGACGAATCTAACAATACCACGTTTGCCTATATTTTAACTTGTATAACTATGATAAAAATGAGAGACAATAACTAAAATAGGCCAGCAGAAGGAGTCATTTTTACTTTTAGGCCACTATATTTTGATTTAGGAAAATAGGCCATTAGAAGGATTTCGGGCCTGAATTTAGGCCATTGGGCTGTAATTTGGGCTGCGATGGCCTAAAATTGAAAATGACTCCTTCTGGTGGCCTATTTTAGTTTTTTTCAGTTTTTTTTATTATTTTATGTAATTAAAATAAATAATACTCATTTTGTGTCATTATTTATGTCCTTTTTTTTCTTGTTCCAATATTTTTATTTCATTTTCATTTTAAAAATAATTAAATATTAATCGTCAAACATACATATTACCTTACATTAATAAATAAATATATTAAACTTTCAAATTACCCTCTACCATTAATAATTCCAGTCCACCCCACAACCACATATCAGTAATCTTACATAAATAAATAAATTAAAATTGTAAACTCATTACAATCATATTATATAAATTTTTAAGTTAATTTTTTAACACTAATAATGTGACGAATGGAGTAATATAAGAAATAAAATAAATATTAATTCACATATATTATAAAATAAGTAAAACAAACACATATTCAATAAATTGTAAATTAAAAAATAAACATATTTTATTATAAGTATCCCAAAATTTTCGGACATGGTACTTTATGTAGGGATAATTAGTATTAAATATAATGATATATTAGGGTTAAATAATGTAGCTTAAGAATTTATATAATGTGGTTGTAATGAATTTAAAATTTAAATTTATTTATTTTTGTGTGATTTACTGATATATGGTTGTAGGTTGGATGAGAATTATTAATGGTAGTGGGTTTGAAAGTTTAATATATTTATTTATTAATGCGATATGATCGGTATATTTGGTAATTAATATTTAATTATTTTTAAAATGGAAACAAAAAAATGTTGGAATAAGAAAAAAAGAAAGTAGAACATAAATAACGACACAGAATGAGTATTATTTATTTTAATTAAATAAAATAAAAAATAATTCAAAAAAACTAAAATAGGCCACCAGAAGGAGTCATTTCCACTTTTAGGCCATCGCAGCCCGAATTCCAGCCCAATGGCCTAAATTCAGGCCCGAAATCCTTCTAATTGCTATTTTCCCTAAATCAAAATATCGTGGCCAAAAAATGGAAATGACTCCTTATGATGACCTATTTTAATTATTACAATCAAAAGAATCAAATGAATAGTGGCAACATTTGCAATGTTGCAAATTATTAAAAACGAAGGAAGTAGTTCTTTACTACTCTTAATTTGGATTTTTTTCGCTAGAGTGCATCACTTTTTGCAAATGCCGTGAAAGCTTAAGTTTTTTTTAAAATTAAAAAAATAAATAAAATTGTTTTCTCTTGTACTTGTTTGCATGCTTCATCAGCTCATTAAATATATGTTGAAAAGCTTGGACAGAAATTATTTAATATAGAAAGTAAACGATCTCTTAAAGATAAATATAACAGGACAATGAGAGTCAATTTTCCGGAATAATTAGCTAGGATTTAGGACATACTAAATTAAATATCTTATTTGAACAGTTTGGACACAGGTTAATTATATAATGTAGAAATTAGGACATCTATTAAAGACAACAATGTACCAAAACAAAAAGATAGTAATTGTAAAGACAAAATGTCAAATAACAATAATGTAGATCAAGGCAACTTTCCCATTGGACCTCAATGTTGTAGTAGTATACTAGAACTACCCGCCCGCGCGATGCGCCGAGCTCAGATTATAATAATGTATAGAAAAATGCATGTGATGATGTTGCCGACTGAAAATTATATTACTTTAATTATTAATATATTTAATGAAAAAATTATGTTGTTCTAATTGTGAGAACATGTATATATATAAATGAACTAACATAACAATAGTAAGAAAAATAATGCTCCCACCGTCCTGGTAATACCGTCCCAAAACTTTTGGGCACGGTATTTTAGGTATAATGGATTATTGTGTTAAAGTAGAGTAATTAGTTGATGTGATGTTTATTTGAATTGAGAAAAAAAATGTACTCCCTCCGTCCCGCGAAGATTGAAGCCTTTCTTTTGGGCACGGTAATTTAGGTAGTGGAGTTTAGTAGTTAAAGTGGTGTGGGTATTTGTGTTTAAGATTATAATGAATTTTGATACTGTTTATTGTTTAACTTTGACTTAATATTATCTTAGTGATGTAATTTGAGAAAAATATTCAAGTGTGGTCTTGTTAGTTACATCTAATCGTGTAGTTTTAGAATATATATTTTATACAATTTTTATTTGTATCAATTTTGTAATATTAAGAGTTAAAGAAATATAAGGGACTTTGTGTAGGAAAGTAATAATGCATTGGAATTTGTGCAGAATAGTAAAAGTAAGTATTTTTAATGGGATTTGACAATAATTAAGATTCTAATCAAACTTATATTAAGTTAATTTTTCTAAAAACGGAAAGGGTTCAAACTTCGTGGGACACCCCAAAAAGGAATAGGGTTCAAACTTCGTGGGACGGAGGGAGTAGTAATTAGTTGATGACTTGATGTGATGTTTTAGTTGGTGTTTAAAAAGTAAAATTTTTCTAAAAAGAGAAATGTGACAATTGTAGTGGGATGAACCAAAAGGAAGTGAGACAGATTTAGTGGGACGGAGGGAGTATTAAATAACAAAATAAAATTGTAAAAGTTGATATATATATATATATATGGTGAAAGAATAAAAATTTTATATATAGTACAATTTTCATTATTCAATATTTAATTTATAATTTTTATTATTAGTTGTGGCCCTAAATAGGTCAACCTACGGGCCGCTGCCCACGGGCTGACCCATTTAGGGTTCTATCGATTGAATATAAATTAATATTGTTTCAAAAATTAATTGTCTAGCACAACGTCAATAAACAATTAAATCATTATTTTTGGTTGCATATTATACAAATAGTTGTATATTTTAGTATTCCTATTTATTTATCTTACTGGTATCAATTTTTTATTTTTTTGTTTCTTATATATTAGAAATTAGGAATGCAAATAAATTTTAATGTTTTATTAAAAAATAATTTTAATGTTATAAATAGTAAATATATTAAAAGAAATATATAGTAAATTATCAATCAAGTTAAATATCACATATTTGCTAACAACTTTCCAAAAAAAAAAACTTTCCAAAAAAATATACACAAAGAAGAAGAAAAATGTAGAATGCTAATGAATAACTAAAAATATTATTTGGTAGAAGTATGTACCCTTAAAATATATTCTAAAAAATTTCAATATATAATATTAATGTACCGATCCATCTCCTATGCAATGAATATAAGTATAATAAATATTGGAAACACCCCTAATATACTAAAATACATTCTAATATATACTGTCAGTCTTGAAAGAATAAACTTTACATAGAAAATTAATTGAATGAAATACAATTTTTAATTAATATCATGTTGTTTCAATACAGTCAAAGAACAATAAGAATTACGAATGAGTGTGTTTGAATAATTTACTTCCGAAAAAAAAAAGTCATTCATCCTACAAAAATATATAATTGAATAATAAAATTAGGTCATACTATTTAATAAAATAAAATATAATAGTATTAAATTGAATATAATACAAATTGTTAACTAAAATATGTAAAAACAATTATTATATTAAATTAAATATAGAAATAATACAAAAAAAAAATAATCTTTCCAGTATAGGGTGATGGCTTAGCAATTATGGTATATCTTTTTATATTTGTGCAATCTATACAATAATAAATTAATAAATTAAAATATTTTCTAGGTGAAGTTAATATTTTACTTGATAGTATAATAGTATATATATTATTTGGAGTGTTAGTTGGTACAAACATTAAAAGGTTATTTTAAAAGATATTTTCAAATACACTTTATTGATTTAATATATGATTTTAATTATGAAATTAGTAATTGAGATGCAATTATTATATTAATGTTATTTTAGGACATACCAATATACTCATTTCCTGTTTTATGTGGATGTTATTTAAGTATGATTTTAATTACATAAATTGTATGTTGTCCTTCATTTATTAGACTGATGTTATTTTAGGATATCTCAATGGTATATTTCCTTTCCTTTTTTTTAGAGAAAGTTGTTTTAGTTAGGATTTTAATTCCATATACGTATTTTGGATTAATTTTATGTGTGAATAGTAATTGAACTGGATATCTTTGAATTTATTTATAGTAAAAAGAAGCTTTACATTTAAAAATGTTTTACACTCTATATTTTAAAAAGGATTTAGGAAACAACTGCATAAACCATGAAATGTAATTAGAATACTATAGTAAAATATTGAAAGTTATATTTTTTTTATATAGCTTCTAAATATTTGGAATATGTATTACGTTTCTATGCTTAATATTAAATTATTTAATTTCGTACAATAAGAACCAATAAAGTCAAAAAGTTTTCCCACAAAAAAAAGTCAAAAAGTTTTAAAATAAATTAAAAGTAAGTATAATATTATTTTTTGTAGTGTTTGTTGGGACAAACATTAAAAGTTTAAGTTGGTTGGAAGAAATTAATGTCAATGGAAATTTGACCAATTAATTCATATCAAATTTCGATTTATTGAAATTCACAAAATTAGTTTCCAAAAAAGTGTTATTCTAAATGAAATTCTAAATCATATCAGATCCCATGTCTGGTGGGTAATGCAATAAACAAAATGGGTATTGTACTGTGTTTGTTTCGGTAATGAAGAAAAAATTCTATTTTCCTTATAAAAAAAAAAAGAAGCATAAGTAAAAGTAAGCATAAATACAATTTAGTTGAAATAAGAGGACTGGTGTAAAAATCCCAATTCCAAGATTTTCTCCAAGAATCACCAATTCTCAGCCGCCCAAACAATATGCTTTCTTCCTCCTTACCATGGACACATCTATGCCAGATGATCCTGACGGTGATCCTTCAGATCTACCGACGATGGCTGAACAAGATCCGACTAGAGTTTCTTACCGAGATATTGCTAGGAAAAGGACGGGAACCGATCACTTCCATATCGGAGATGAGGCCGACGATCGTATTGGGGATCCCGACGATACGGTCCGAACAACCAATAAAGGAGTTCCAAAATTGATCCTGTCTAAGGCGTTCAAGGAAAGACTACTGCGGCAGTGGCAATATGCGGTCGTCCTTAAAGTCGTTGGTCGGATGGTTTTTTTCGTCTATTGAAGGACAAATTAGGCATAATTTGGCCAGCTTCTATTCCACTCCCGCTCATAGATTTAGAGAACGGCTATTTTGTTGTGAACTTCAAGAAAGAACAAGATGCCATCCACGCCGGTGGACCTTGGAACATCATGGGGAATTATCTTCATGTACACGCATGGGACGAACACTTTAATCCCAGGAACCATGTGATTACCTCTATTGTTACCTGGGTCAGATTGCCCAACATACCTCTTTTTCTTTACAATATAAGAGCTATCCATGGCGCTGGTTCCCTTATTGGTGAGGTCATCCTTATCGATTCCGAGACTGATAAATCTGCTAGAGGCAAGTTTGCGAGGCTTGCAATCAAAATCGATCTGTCCAAGCCCTTGCCGCCTCAGGTTGAAGTAGATGATACGGTTCTTCAGGTCGAATATGAAAACGTTAAGGTCATCTGTTTCAAGTGTGGTATGTGTGGCCATACCAAAGACAAGTGTCATTCCTTGGAGCATCAGCATGATTCAGAGACCCATTCTTTGTCTCCGCATCAAGATCAGACCTGCAAAGATCCAGATGGTTCAGGATTTGGACCCTGGATGATTGCTCAGCCCAGGAGACGGGGTCCCAGAGCCCCTGGAAAATCCAAGGTTCTTTCCACTACGGCTACTAAGAACAACAGGTTTGCCTCATTAGCTGACGACCATGTTGCTGTTGGTGCGGACTTGGATGTTGCTGTTTCTCCCCCTCCTCTTGTCCATCCTTCACTCCGACCTATCAGGATTTTCTCCTCACCACCCAAGTCGCGATCTTCTTCTGCTATCAACCAGATGTTGTCTCCCTCCCATCAACTTTCTCCCGCTCTTCAGAAGGATCTTGGCACCTCAGCTATTTCCCCTCCTTGGACACTGCAGCCTTCAGGAGCTAGAGCACGTAGTGCCAATTCCTCCCATCCCCTTTCTAACCATAAAGCCGTGGTAGTTGTGGATCCTTCTCTCCATAAGCGCAAGAGGCTGAAAAGTCCACTCATTGATGGAGAAGGAAGACCTCCGGATGGGGATAGTGATCAGGAGATGTTCTCTCCACTATCTTCCAGTCCTGGTTCTGCAGTTTGGAAGGGACGAGCTTCGAGCTTACCTATTTGATCTTTTTTTCTCCATGTTTTCATTCTAATATTACTGTTTTCCTCCCCTCCTTTTATAAATAAATTTATCAATTGCATTTTGGAATGTGCAGGGCGCCGGTTCAATGGATTTCAGAAGGGAGTTTGGGGACTTTACACTTTTTGAGAAATTGGACTGCATTGCACTCCTTGAACCTAGAATTAGTGGCAGGCGTGCGGATAATTTCATCGCTCATAGTAGATTCAACAATTCCTTCAGGGTTGAAACTGATGGCTTCTCAGGTGGCTTATGGTTGCTTTGGAAAGATCAAGTTCATGTGGAAATCATTGAGTACCATTCACAATTCATTGATACTAAGATCACAATGAATGACTCTTCTGTATTTGTTACTATAGTCTACGCAGCTCCCAATAGATACAGACGAACTTGGTTTTGGCCGGAGCTCGCACGTATCCATCTTTCCAGGAATGATCCGTGGATTATTGGTGGTGATTTCAACTGTATCGCTAAGCTGGAGGAAGCTCGAGGGGGAAATTTTAACTCTACTTCTATTTCTGAACTTCAGACTTGGTTTAGGATCTCCAGAATGAAGGAGCTTCGGTCTTTTGGGAATAAATTCACATGGTCTAGAGGCCTTATCCGCAGGAGATTAGACCATATATTAGGCAATGAATCTTGGTTTTCCCTTTACCCTCATTGTACAATTCAAGTTCGTCCAAGGGTCCAGTCTGACCACGCTCCTCTTCTCTTAAGGATTTCAGCCGCCATTAATCTCAGACAGCCTATTAACAAGAAAGCATTTCGTTTCGAAGCCTCCTGGCAAAACAATTCAGAGTTCAGAAGCATTGTGGAAACTAATTGGCAGTCTAACGGCTCTTTTACAGATAAGTTAGAAGCTCTCACTACTAAGATCAAAGTTTGGAGCATTAAACATTCTAATGAAAAAGGTCATAGGAAAGCCAGAATCAGGGCTCGATTAGCTGGGATTGAGAAACAATCTCACTGGGAGGACAACAATTTCTTACAAAGGCTCCATAAACAACTAACTACGGATCTTGGTAAGTTGCTAAAGGAAGAGGAAGCTCTTTGGATTCAACGTAGTGTCAGAGATTGGTCCTTAGCAGGTGACAGGAATACTAAGTTTTATCATAATTATATTCGAGCAAGAAGAGCCAAAAAATGCCTTTCAATTCTGGAAGATGCAAATGGTAATATCTTCCAAGGGGAGGATATTCTCACCATGGTATTAGGCTACTTTCAGAATCTTTTTCAGGAAGAAGCTGGAGCCCATACAGAACCTCGAACGACTCCAACTCTTATGCCTCAAATTTCCAATGAAGATAAAATGCTTCTGGATCAAGTCCCTACCTTTGAAGAAACTACCAGAGCTGTTTATGCAATGGCCCCTCTCAAAGCTCCAGGCCCGGATGGTTTTCATGCTCTTTTTTTCCAACAGAATTGGCCTATTATTGGAAAATCAGTTCACTCTTTCATCTTGGATTGTTTCAGTGACAACAGTCGTATCAAGGATGTTAATCAAACACAGATTGTTCTTATTCCTAAAGTTTCTAATCCCAAGACAGTCATGCAACTTCGTCCCATAAGTCTTTGTAATGTTTCTTACAAAATTCTCTCTAAAATTTTGGCTAACAGACTCACTAACATTATGCCGCAGATCATAGCTCAGGGACAAGCGAGCTTTGTCAAAGGGAGGATCATTCATGACAATATCATTACATGCCAAGAAGTCGCTCATTATATGGAGAAATCTAATGCTAAGCCTGGTTTCATGACAATCAAGCTAGATCTCGAAAAGGCCTATGATAAACTTAGTTGGCAATTTATCAACTCCACACTTTCTGAAGTAGGTTTCCCCCCACTTTTTACCAATCTTATCATGAGCTGTGTAGAAACTTCTATCCTACAGGTCTCTTGGAATGGCGTACTTTCTCCACCTTTCCATCCTTCCAGGGGCATTAGGCAAGGAGATCCAATTTCTCCTTACCTTTTCATTCTCTGTATGGAAAGATTGGGAAGAATAATTTCTAAAGCTGTGGATGACGGTCATTGGCAGGCTGTAAGTTGGCAAAGAAACCAAATTCGAATTCCTTATCTTTTCTTTGCGGATGATATACTCTTATTTTCCAAAGCTACCACTGACCAAGCTCTTATTGTTAAGTATATTCTAGATAAATTTTGCTCTGAATCAGGTCTCAAGATTAGCAGTCCTAAATCGAGAGTCATATTTGGCAAATCTGTTGGAAGAGCTACAAGATAAAATATCGAGTCTGTTCTTGGTATTAAAAGCTCCGGTTCAGTAGGGATATATCTTGGCATTCCCTTATCTTCCGGAAGGCGCTCTGCCAAGGATTTCGTATACCTAATTGATCGAGCCAACAACAAAGTTAACAGTTGGGCTAACAACCATCTTAGTCTTGCCGGGAGGATCACTTTAGCCAAGTCTGTGCTACAAGGTTTAAGTACCTATTCCATGCAATTAGCCAGACTCCCTAAATCAATAGCCCGAGAACTAGATGCTATTACCAGGAACTTCATATGGGGATCTACCAAGTCCATGAGAAAAGTCCATCTGCTAGCCTGGGACCGCGTTACAGTGAGTCGCTCGAAAGGAGGTCTGGGAATTCGTAGAACCGAAGATTTCAATGAAGCCTTGCTTATGAAATGCTACTGGGGCCTCCTTCATAGAAATACTATCTGGACCCGAATAATGAAAGCTAGATATGGGTGGAAGGCTCACAAGTTCAAGCACACATCTCAAACACTATCTTACAGTGCCAAAGATTTCCTAGCTATTTGGCCAAAATTCCATCCTAACATTGGATGGAGGGTTGGGAATGGTAAGTCTATTCTCTTTTGGTCAGATAGATGGCTTAACTCCAACCTTGTTTTGCAGGATTGGGCCACCCACGAATTATCAATACATGAATGCCAAAAAAACAGTAGCAGACTATGCACCGGAAGGCCACTGGGAACTTCGGGATCTTTTTGGAACATTACCACCAGACCTCATCTATTCTATTGAGGAGTCCAATCCACCTGGACTGAATGATATGGAAGACTTACCATTCTGGAGACATAGCCCAAATGGCAAATTCACAGTCCGAAGCGCAGCTGCTGAATTGGAGTCGCTCCGCAACCCTCCTGCTGAGGACAAAATCTGGAACACCATCTGGAGATGGCCTGCATCACAACGTGTCCGGACATTTCTTTGGCTGGCCATTCATGATCGAATCCTAACAGCCGCTGGAAAATTCAAGAGGGGACTTATCAATAGTCCTAGCTGCTGGAAGTGTGGGGCAGATGACACAATTCTACATGCCTTAAGAGATTGTAGCTCCTCATCCATGGTTTGGCTTAATATGAATTTTCACTTACCTGAGCTCTTCTGGACATCCAATTTTAAGGAGTGGATCCTTTCCATGAGTTATGCGCAGACAGAGGAAACTTTAGCTACAACTTTTGGTACATACTGTTGGTTGATTTGGAATAATAGATGTAAAGATTTTCATGGTTGCGAGGTTATAGCTTGGGAACATCTTCATTGGTATGTCAAGAGAACTTCTGTCGAATACCTTACGGGCAGGAACGACTTGAAGAAATTGGGAGCCCGGAACTGGTTCGTCCGCAAAGTTAGATAGAGCAAACCTCCACTTGGGTGGATTAAAGCGAATAGTGATGGCAATCCAACGTCAAATTCAAGCAAGGTTGGCGGACTCCTCAGAGACTCTAATGGGCAATGGTTGGGGGGCGTTCTAGCTCAAGGAGAAAGAATGTCTCCAGTTTTTTCTGAGGCCCGGGGTATCGCTCTCTGCTTGCAACTTGCCTGGGATCTTGGAATCACGCATCTTATTGTGGAGGCTGATAATAAAGAGATAATCGAGCTGCTTCAATCAGAGGACATTTCAAACGGTTCCCATGTTAGAGTCATTAACCTGATCTTGGAAATGAAGTCTTGGCCTTGGCATCTGAAGTTCAATCACATTCCGAGAGAGTGCAATAGGACTGCTGACCATTTGGTTAGAAGAAGTAGTTCTATCCTTGGGGTGGAACGTCTTGGTAGACCACCCGATTACATTTTGAATTCTCTTTTAGAAGACATCTCTGGATCATGTAATAGCCAACAGTTCTTTGAATAAATTTGGCTCCGGCCCTCCTTTTCCCCCGAAAAAAAAAAGTAAGCATAAATACATTCTAAATTATTAATAAAAAGATATTACAAAATTCAATTACTAATAACTTCATTTACATGACATGTTAAGAAAACTATAGAAATGATAATATTTCAAATTAAAATTGTAGTTTCCTCCTCCAATGGTTCTTGAATGAATCTCATGAGTTAATTCATTATCCATACTTCATCGCCTTTACAAATGGTTCGAGCAAATTTTCTATGTCTTTTATTGCTTGCTCCACCACTGCTTTATTAACATTGATTGCCATATAATTTTCTATACTCAAGAGACAAAGTGTTTTGCTTTGGCATTCATCATTCTTCTCATTCACCAAAAATACAATCTGAATGTAAGACACACACAAAACAAAAAATTTAGTAGTACTTAAGGTAGAAAAATAGATGTATAAAGAAAGGAATGATGACTCAAAAATAGAAAAAACATTGTCATTGGGGGACAAAAATACTAAATATATTCAATTTGAAATCAATGAAAACTAAGTTGGAATGCTTGATTCAATGAACATTTATGGATAAACCATTTCTTCTATTGGGATGCTTATTAACCTGCAACACAATCAAAATATGAAACAATACATGGGTTAAAACATCAAACTATTATTCATGCGTGGAGTTTTTTTTTAAAAAAAAGATAAAGATTCTTACATGGGGAGAAAGATAAAGAATATATTTCAACAAAAGAGAAAACTTTAACGTGGAACAAAAATTTTAGGTAAACATTAGAGTGAGTAATATTAAGATCTATGTAAAGAATAAACAAAAAATTGTTTAAATGTATAATCAAACATAAGAGGGTCCGGTTGTGGTGCGATCAAAGTATCCCACAGCACATCAAGACAGCGATCTGAAGCGTCCATTTAAAATCCAAGGGTTGTAAATGAAAAGGGGTATAATTGTCATATAATTCTATATTTAGTATGTTATCAATCTAATATTTGGTAAATCATATCAAATATTTGGCAAATCATATCAAATATTTTGTAATTGATATTTATGTTCAGCAATCCTTATTAAAAAGGGTAACAAATTTATTACGTATAGAATTCCAGCGATGTTACCAAAAATACTATGTAATGCTATCAAAAATATTTTCAGCGACCATACATTGAAGAATTCAGCGACACTACGTTAAAGAATTCAGAGACACCACCTTGTAGAATTCAGCGATGTTACAAAAACAATCCAGTGATGCTACACAAAAAAAAAATTTCAGTGACCCTACATAAAAGAATTCAGCGAGCATTCCAAGAGGAATTCAGCGACAGTAGAAAGAAGAATTCAGCGATGCTAACATATACAATTCAGCGATGTTACCAAAAATAATTCAGTGATGCTACCAAAAAATATTTCAGCGACCCTATAAAAAGGAATTCAGCGACAACAAAAGGAGGAATTCAACGATGCAATGAAGAAGAATTCAGCGATGCTACCATATACAATTCAGCGATGACACCAAAAATAATTTAGCAACGTTTTCATGAACAACTCAAGTATGCTACCATGAACAATTCAGCGACACAACGAAGAACAATTCAGCGACCGTTTGATGAACAATTCAGCGACGTTTTCATCAACAATTCAGCGACTCAAAATATGAATATTTGAGGTACGTTTTGATATTAACATATATGTATATTATGTAACAGCATAAATAAGCAAATCTGAAGGTAAGATAAGATCGATTGATTGTATTGAAATGCGTAGAAGAAGAGTAAAGTTGAATCGCATGAGCAATTGTTTGTTAACAATACTAAATGTAACAAATTTACTATTTTAACATTTAAGTTGATCTCAACCATCAATTTATAAATTAAATCAATGGTCATGATGTACCGCAGTACATCAAGTGAAAATCACTGATCGTACCCTAACGGAATTGTATAAAGAACAATGAATAATAAGAATAATATGAAATGTTATGAAGAGGAAAGCTTCAAGACAATAATAAAATTAGATAAATGAACTGAGTATTTATAAAGCCATAGGAGAGGGTTTGGTAAAGTGATGCAAATATAGAAATAAATTAATGTATTTAATTTCATAATATATTTTATATATTTTCCTAATTAATTTAGTGTGTGAGAGAGAATGTTGGAGAGGGGGTTTTGTGAGGGAAAATAGTATTTTGGCAGGAATGTGTGTGTGGGTAGAATAGTTTGTTTTATACTATAATATAGATATAGATATATATATATATATAGATATAGATATATTGGATTATTGCTATGATCCACAGTATATAATTATTGAAAATATTAAGCATTTAGATCCATGACTGCTGTATTCTTTATGTAACGAGTCGTTGAACTTCCTTTATTCTATTTCTCTTTTTAAAAAAAAAAAAAACAAAAAAACAAAAAAACCAAAAAAAATAGTACACTAAATGAGTACGTATTTTTTCACATATAATTGTTTGAAAAAAAATATTTCTTTATATGATAATTTAGGTCTATGTAGGTCTATAAACGAATTGAGCCTAATCAAGTTTAAAGTTTAACAAACATATAAAAAAAATTACTTAGGCTCACATTGGAAATATTTCCGGCTCAAGATTGCTTGAGCTCGAATACAATATCCTTTAAGCTCGCGATCTTAGCTCAAGAGTAGATGCTCGTCAAAGCTCACAAGCTAGCTCAAATTATTTTAAAATATTAATATTTTTTTTTTCAAATTTTCACTCAGAAGTTCACAATGGAATACCATAATTCACAATGGAATACCATAATTCACAATAATAACTTAATATTGAATATAATTTAAAAAATATATATACATATATCATAATGTATTCTTGATATGATATAATTATAATATTAGTATATTATAAAGACAAATGGCTCATTTAACAAATAGTATGCCTGAAAATTCCTTATTCAAATTTGGCTCGTTTATTCAAACGAGCTACTCAAGCCGAAATATTGACCTAAATACTCCCTCCATTTTTCTAAAATTGCATCACTATACTATTTTGCACTATTTACAATTTAACATTGATTAAAAATTTTATCATAACTATATAAGAAAAAAACATAATCAAGTGGGATCTTATTAGATTCGTCTAAACTTGTAGTTTTTTAATATCATTTTTTTAAAATTTTTACTTATACACAATTTAAATTGTTAATCGTTGAAAATATGCATCAGCATACGTGCCAATTTAAATAAATTTAGAAAAAATTATAAATTTGGTTTTCCGTCCTAGTCCTGCTACTATTTATAAATTTTATGTATTCAATCAGTATTAAAAATATAATAATTTGGTATATATCTAAACAATAATAATACTTCCTCTATATTCAAAGATTTTTTATACACCCACTTTTCACACAGTCCAATGTATATTTTAAATCATTAATAACTCAAGTTCGGTACAAGTAAAAATTCTAAATGTTCGATATTTAAAAACTACACGGCGAGACGAATCTAACAAAATCCCACTTAACTATATTTTAACTTATATAATTATGATAAAACTTTAAGTGAAAATATGTGAATGAATAGTAACATATTACCAAACGTAAGAAACATACGGGTAGTAATACTGTAATAATTTGGTTATTCATATTCATGTACTAAGTTGGGCCCGAGCAGATCATCAAGCAAAGTTTTTGGGCTAATTTTTAGTTGGATGAGGTTAGACTCTAATGAAATGTCCTGTTGTACGACAGTGAAATTTTATTCATGGGCCATTTGGTGGCCCATTAAGAAAACCTTTACGGATTTACCTAATGTAATTCGCAGAATTTATATGTACAGTACAGTATATTATACAGAGTATTTCTTTCGTTAGACATATCATATCATGCGACTGTGTCTACTTAGTTATCGCAAAATATTACCACAAAAAAAACAAAAAAAAAAAAAAAAAAAAAAAAAAAAAAAAAAAAAAGATTAGCGGGCAGGAGGCATGCGCAATAAGTTTTGCTTGCAGCTTTAATAAAGCTAAGCAATGGCTTTATTTTTTTTTTTTATTATAATAAATAAAATCATGATCAAGTCAATACATTAGCGTTTTTTAACAACAGACTAGAAAATAAATGATGGCAGCACATAACATACAAATTACAAATAGACAAAGTGGATGGATAAATGATCGGGTAGGGAATTCAACCCTCAATAATTTTCCAAGGAGTTGACTACTATGTCAAGTCTTCATCCTCAATAAACTAGCTATTGTATTTATTTTTCTCTTTTTTCTTTTTAAAAAACCGTTTAATTTGGTTCATTTTCCAAATTGAAGAGACTTGATTTTTTACTTGTTTTAAAAGAATATATTCAAAATAATGGAGCACTGTTGACTAAAAATAATTGTGATTCAAAATTCAAGCAGTATCTAACTATGTGAACTAAAATAATTGTGATTAAAAAAAAGTAACTGACAAACCTAAAAATAAATAATTTGGAATGTAATAATACTCTTTGCGATTAAAAATAGATATAGTAAAATACTTCGTATTAAATTTTATATTAACAGTAACATGCTCATTGTGACAAGTGACAACATAAGTAAAGGGGCCCAACAAAACAGCTGAAATCATTTACGGACATAAAATATCATAAATTAAAGACGTATTAATGAATTGTTGTATTTGTACTCTAAGCCAGTGGTACTATTAATTAACATAAGTACTCACTTTGTTTATGAATTTACTAAAAATATGTATTTCTTTATAAGCATATATTAATAACAATTTATCTTGGTATGTAGTTAAACACTTGATAGTATTGTATCTCCTTTTAGATTAATAAAAGTACTATAATTAGTACAATAGTTTCTAAAAATTGTATGTAGACATGAACCATACAGAATTATAAATTTATAACTCATTGAGGAGAAATTTTGATCCAAAATCGAAAATATGTGTTTAGTGGAGTACTTCGATTTTAAGCCGTGGTAGTTGATGACTATTTGGCCAACTCAATTTTAGTTCTAGCAATTCTTACACTTAGTTTGAATTGAAAAAAGATGAAAATAAATTCTAGTAAGCCTTAACCCAATAAACCATGAAAAAGTAGTAATTTTTTTTTTATAGAAATAAATGAATTTTGATGGTGAATTGACCAAATAAACTATTGAAAATTAATCATATTTGTACAATGCAATAATTTTTAATAATGCTAAACCTAATTTTTAATTAAAATTAATTTTGGGGGGTCTAGGTCCCATTAGACCACAATATGATATGCGCAATTATAAAATTGGAAGGTAAGAAACTTAAAAATTTGGTCAAGTCTCGTCCTGATGCTTTATTATAAATACAAAAAGACATATACACACATGAAAGCGGTGGATATGATGACATTGAACTAATAATAATGATAGAATACCGCAGCCTTATTAAAAGGATGAGAATTGAGATGGAGATGTTATTCTCAATTAGAAAAAACAATAACTAAAATACTTTCAAAATAAGGAACTAGCACACCCGCCCGTGCAATGCGCGGGAAGTAAAATTTATATTTTTTTAAGAAAAATGGCGTAAATATTTAAAAATTCAAATATTCTAATTCTAAATTTAATTTGGTCATGTCCATTTCCGACCACATATTATTAAGAAAAAAGGTGAGAAAAACGATGATAAAAAAAAGAGAGACCGTACCATAAAAATATAAAGTAAAATTTTCCGGAAGTGAATATGATGTTGTTGAATGCACCTGCAGAATGGTGTGTAGGAGCTTTTATGTGATGCGCGCGATGATTTTATGTGATGTTTGGATAATGAGTGATGGATTGCAACTATGTCATAATTAAGTAATGGCAACACAATAATACTCTCAAAATATCACAAAAATTATACTTTCCATTACGCCTGCACAAGCAGGCAGCATATTGTCCGCACGCTAACTATATTGAAATATCCCTACCAAAACGTTCATAAAATAAAAGACTGTATGATAATTATTCATCATAATTTATATGAGATAAACAAATTGTTTTTTTGGCGAAACAGATAAACAAATTGTTAGTAACACACTTTACATTATATAGAACGAATGTATTTCACCTTAAAAATTCAACATAAAATTTATGACATACAGACCAATATATTTTCCTAATTTTGTTCTTTAATTAATTTAGACCATAATTAACTTAGTTTTACATTACTTAAATAAAATTAACAATTCTTTATCGTCTATAAATAAATAAAACTAAATCTTATAATACTAAGGGGTGTATTCAATCTGGATTCTATAGATTTTTAAAGACTTTTAAAGTTGGGGTGTATTCAATTTAGATTTTAAAGAGTCTTTAAAAATTTCGAGGTATTCAATTCAGATTTTAAAAAGTCTTTAAAAATCTAGGTGTATTCAATACAGATTTTAAAAAATCTTTAAAAATTTTGAGGTATTCAACAGTACATGGATTTTAAATCTTTGTAGATTTTAATGGATTCTTTTAAAAATATAATTAAACGAAATATACCTAAACAATCTAAGATTTCTAAATACGGATAATAGGGGGTATCCACTCCCTATGGCCATGTTCGCCGATAACTCCCAAGAGCTCTTATCGATGGAGTCGTTTGGCACCTCGATGTCGACAAAATATAATAGATTAAAAAAATGGAGAAGAATAAAAGGATAAATGAGAAAATGTAGAGTCTACACAAAATCAATCAACTCTACGTGGAGTTTATGTATTTTTCAAATCCACCAACTTTTTAAAATCCGTAAAAGTCTAAATTGAATACACTCCCCTAAATCTTCAAAAACATTATTTTAAATGCCTAATTTATAGGAATAAAATCGGTACTGATACGGTCGGATAGTGTTGGATACTGATATTATCCATATATTTATTTCAAATTCGGAATCGAATACGGATGAGCCGGATACGAATACGGTTTCGAATATTTCGGGTTACGGATACGGTATGGATACATGACGAATATATAAAGGATACGGATTCAATCGCATACAGATTATTGATAATTTTTTATAATCTTTTTTGAAAATTTGATAATTTTAATTAAAATTACTTGATAATTTGGTATTTTTTATAATTATTGATAATTTTTAACTAATAAATAATAATATATTAATATATTCGGATATCCATATTTAAAATTCGGATAATATCCTATCAATTTTCGGATACGGTCAGATATTTTCGGATACGAATATGAATGCGAATATTAAAATACGGATTCCGATTCAGATACGAATATTGAAATATTTGGTCTGATAGTCGGATGCAGATTCGGATTCGAATATGATCGGATAGGGCATCAGATAGGTCGGATATTTACCGTACCGCTTTCACCCCTACTAATTTAAGAAAAGCGAACTAAATCTTTTAAAATGAAGGAATCTGACAAATCTATATCTTCTATAAATAAATAAAACAAATAAATCTATATCTTCTATAGTCTAATTTAATACTATAATAAATAGTGTAATACATTCGATTTATACGTAATAATTAATATTGTACCAATCAAAAGTGCACATAAAAGTTTATGGGAGGGAGTGTATAATTAATATTTTATAAATAAATAAAATCAATTAATCTTTATCCTCTATAAAGTTTCGAAAACACCATTTGCCTAATGAAAAAAGGAAAATTAAATCTTTTGAAATCAAGGTATAAGAAAAATCTAAATCTTGTATAAATAAATAAACTAATAGATCTATATATCATATATCCTAATTCCATACTATAATAAATTGTCAAAATATTATATAGATAGATTATTAAGGTCGACTTGATTAGTAATAATTATACTTTCTCATAGAAAAAAATACTCACGAAATACATATAATGTTGAATGAAAGATAATTAACTAAAACTATTAATTATAATATAAATAAAGTAAAATCATTTTGTACACAATAATCTATTAATCAAATGGTATAAATCATTTCGAATCAATTATTTTTTATTGTATATGTAATTTATTGTGATTGTGAAATAATTAAGTATTCTCTATATGTATTGACAGTAAAATATAGAAAAAGGCTAAAGATTAAAAATAAATCATACAAATATATATAATTGACAGAAACAATATACAGAATACATTAAAAAAAGAAGATATATTCAAAGAAAATATAATTTTTTTCTCTCACCACAACCAAACATTACATCAGAATTAATAACTATACGAGCAAAGTTTGTCACTATCTTTTGAAGGTTAGGCATAATATTTTCGAACCTAAGTTCCTCTAATCAAGCCACATAACGAATAGAATCATAGAAAAATACACCATAAATTGTATTAAAAAATTCTGAATTTGAACAACAATATATGTGATTGTAGAAAATGCGCTGCCATGTTAAGAGAATCTCAAAGCCATCTTCATCCCAGTTCACATTTTTCTTGTTCCCGAATGTAGATTATAAAAGCATTCGATCACACCCTTGCCAAGTTCTCTTTTTGGGAAGAAAATTGATTTATATGCCTTTAATCCACTCTACCATTCAATATTATAAATGGATATCCCTGCAATTATAAAGGCAAAAAAAAAATCAATATAAATAAAAGAGACAATATTTGAATTTTCCTTCTTCCTTGAACTTAGGGGTGGGAATAGGCCGGGCCGCCCGACAGGGGCCTACGGCCTGGCCTATTTAAGGTCTGGCCTGGCCCGACCTTTTTACGAAAGAGGCTAGGCTCAGATATTCTCAAAGGCCTTTTTAACTAAATAGGCCTAGGCCCGGCCTCATAAAAAAACCTATTTAGCCTATAAGGCCGTCCTGTTTAACTTTTTAATATAATTTTTTTATAATTTATTAATATATTTATTGTTAATATTTATTAATTATTTATTTAATATTTAAATAGGCTTAAATAGATTTTTAAAAGGCTTAAAGCATGGCCTATTTAAGTAAAAAGGGCCAGGCTTAGGCCTATAAACAAGGCCTATCAAAGGCTATAGGCCAGGCTCAGGCCTGCTAAAATTAAAAAGGCCTAGGCCCTTCAAGGCCAAGCCTGGCCTGGCCTATTTCCAGCCCTACTTGAACTGTCTAATGACTTTTTATATGAAGAGAATATTTGATAAACACACATGTACTGTACGAAAGATATATTTTTCCTTAAAAATTGGTGAAAGAAACTTGTTAAATGATGAAAATCACCTATAAAACATAAAGTATCATAAGAGGATATCAAAAAAAATGGGGAAAAAAAATCTAAAATACAAATAGAAAAAAGTATTCATAAAACATGCTACAATCATATACATACCGATTGACATGAGTCAATCACGTACACGCTACAAAAATCAAAAGATTAATAAACATTAGTTTAGAGAAAAATAACTAAAAATTATAAGCAATAAAAAAAATTGCAAAATATTAAAAGAAAATTGCAAAATATGAGATTTGGAATAGAGATGAATGAAAGGAATAAGGATGATCGGATGTATTTATAGTTGATTCAAATAGGTGTATTTAATGGAAATAATTTAAAAATTTAAGAGTATTATAGATTTAGGGAGTATATATGATATGATTGAGTTTGTTGAAATTAAATATTGAATTATATATATTATGGATTTAGGGAGTATATATATAATTGAGGTAGTTGAATTAGATTATATATATTAGATTCAGTGAATATATGATTGTTGAAATTGGAGAAAATAGTCGGATGAGATGTTGAAAAAGGGGGGTGGGGAAGTGGGGGGAAATTAGACTATATTACTTTTATATATATGTAGATATAGATATTTATTAATTATTTATTTAATATTTAAATAGGCTTAAATAAATTTTTAAAAGGCTTAAAGCATGGCCTATTTAAGTAAAAAGGCCAGGCTTAAGCCTATAAACAAGGCCTATCAAAGGCTATAGGCCAGGCTCAGGCCTTGCTAAAATTAAAAAGGCCTAGGCCCTTCAAGGCCAAGCCTGGCCTGGCCTATTTCCAGCCCTACTTGAACTGTCCAATGACTTTTTATATGAAGAGAATATTTGATAAACACACATGTACTGTACGAAAGATATATTTTTCCTTAAAAATTGGTGAAAGAAACTTGTTAAATGATGAAAATCACCTATAAAACATAAAGTATCATAAGAGGATATCAAAAAAATGGGAAAAAAAAATCTAAAATACAAATATAAAAAAAGTATTCATAAGACATGCTACAATCATATACATACCGATTCACATGAGTCAATCACGTACACGCTACAAAAACCAAAAGATTAATAAACATTAGTTTAGAGAAAAATAACTAAAAATTATAAGCAATAAAAAAAATTGTAAAATATTAAAAGAAAATTGCAAAATATGAGATTTGGAATAGAGATGAATGAAATGAATAACGATGATCGGATGTATTTATAGTTGATTCAAATAGGTGTATTTAATGGAAATAATTTAAAATTTTAAGAGTATTATAGATTTAGGGAGTATATATGATAAGATTGAGTTTGTTGAAATTAAATATTGAATTATATATATTATGGATTTAGGGAGTATATATAATTGAGGTAGTTGAATTAGATTATATATATATTAGATTTAGTGAATATATGATTGTTGAAATTGGAGAAAATAGTCGGATGAGATGTTGAAAAAGGGGTGTGGGGAAGTGGGGGGAAATGAGACTATATTACTTTTATATATATATAAATGATGAAAATCACCTATAAAACATAAAGTATCATAAGAGGATATCAAAAAAATGGGAAAAAAAAATCTAAAATACAAATAGAAAAAAGTATTCATAAAACATGCTACAATCATATACATACCGATTGACATGAGTCAATCACGTACACGCTACAAAAATCAAAAGATTAATAAACATTAGTTTAGAGAAAAATAACTAAAAATTATAAGCAATAAAAAAAATTGCAAAATATTAAAAGAAAATTGCAAAATATGAGATTTGGAATAGAGATGAATGAAAGGAATAAGGATGATCGGATGTATTTATAGTTGATTCAAATAGGTGTATTTAATGGAAATAATTTAAAAATTTAAGAGTATTATAGATTTAGGGAGTATATATGATATGATTGAGTTTGTTGAAATTAAATATTGAATTATATATATTATGGATTTAGGGAGTATATATAATTGAGGTAGTTGAATTTGATTATATATATATTAGATTTAGTGAATATATGATTGTTGAAATTGGAGAAAATAGTCGGATGAGATGTTGAAAAAGGGGTGTGGGGAAGTGGGGGGAAATGAGACTATATTACTTTTATATATATATAAATGATGAAAATCACCTATAAAACATAAAGTATCATAAGAGGATATCAAAAAAATGGGAAAAAAAAAATCTAAAATACAAATATAAAAAAAGTATTCATAAGACATGCTACAATCATATACATACCGATTCACATGAGTCAATCATGTACACGCTACAAAAACCAAAAGATTAATAAACATTAGTTTAGAGAAAAATAACTAAAAATTATAAGCAATAAAAAATTGTAAAATATTAAAAGAAAATTGCAAAATATGAGATTTGGAATAGAGATGAATGAAAGGAATAACGATGATCGGATGTATTTATAGTTGATTCAAATAGGTGTATTTAATGGAAATAATTTAAAATTTTAAGAGTGTTATAGATTTAGGGAGTATATATGATATGATTGAGTTTGTTGAAATTAAATATTGAATTATATATATTATGGATTTAGGGAGTATATATAATTGAGGTAGTTGAATTTGATTATATATATATTAGATTTAGTGAATATATGATTGTTGAAATTGGAGAAAATAGTCGGATGAGATGTTGAAAAAGGGGTGTGGGGAAGTGGGGGAAATTAGACTATATTACTTTTATATATATATAGATAACCCATATAGTATTTATTTATTCTCTGGTATATCATTGCAACGAAACGAATAATTTAATTTTAAGGCCCCCACTCCAAATCTAATCAATATCGCATTCTTTCCCTTTTTTTTCATTAATCAAAATCAACAATTTATCATTTTTGCTAGAAAATCAATTAAATAAGTGAACATTAGGGGGAAGGAACCGCAAAACAGGATGCACGGAAGACCACATGTGGATTATTTTTCCCTATCTTCTGCACACATCACATGCAATTCTTGGCAGAAAATATAAGATTTATATATATATATATATATATATAAATTGTTTTTTGGTACAAATATATATAAATAAATTGTTGGTTTTTTTTTCCTTTGGTACATAATAATTTTATATTACAATTGTGATTATTACACTCACCATTTTATAATCTTCAAGCCATTTGCAACAAGTATTAGTAACCATTAAACCTGCTTTAAAACACTAATCAAAAGCTAAAACTGCTTTTGGTTAAAATAATTCAAACATACTTACCTCCTCAAAATCATAATCCATGATTTGATTTGATTTGATTATCTACTCAGCTTGAGTTATACACTTAAATTATTTTGTCACCAACAATAATTAAAGCCAGAATGAAAATAATATCTCAAGAAGGAATGCCGGATCTATCATGTCCTCCGTGAAGGGAACAAGGTAGCTGATTGTTTGGCTAAGCATGGTGCGGGGAAGGAAGCTTTCTACACCACCTGATTTTGTTTTGGGGATTTAGCAGCGTATGCTTCCGCGCATGGTGAACTTCTTTAATTTTTTCATTTCTTCTTTTGTATTTTTTCCTCTGCCCCTCGGCTCATCAAAAAAAAAAAAAAAATAGTATCTCAAGAAGTATATATATTACGTCAATGATTATTATTATTAATCTACTCTTCAGATCAAGAAGAATTAAAAAAACACTCCATTTTGGGGAAAAAAGGAGACAAAAGAAGGAAAAAAGAAAAGGGAAAAGAAAAGGAAAGCAAGGAAAAACCACCCCAAAAACAGAGAATATCAAACAGTACACATATTAAATGTGATGTGGTAAATACACTACAAATTTCTATGGCTATTTTTTTTCCTTTTCCTTTTTTTTTTTGGGCCAGACAAGCCGCTGGAGCTGCTGTATTTCTTTTTTTTTTAAGACAAAGGACCAAAAAAAAATGGATGAACCATGCTTCAACTTTCATTAAGTCTTTTCTCCCTTCATCTTCTTGTTTATTTACCTAAAAGAAACACACAAAACAAATAAAACTATCATAAGCATAAACATACATATCCCCCCTCTAAATAAATAAGTACTAAAACATTGCCAATTAGCATCTCAAGATTTCAAACATACATTACTAGAAAAATTATACTAAGATTTAACTTATTTTAGACTCCAAGAAAACTCATATAGTATTAACGTAATCATTAAACTGATGTATTCTTCTATTACCAAGAAGTTAATGAAATTTAAACTTTGAATGAAGTTATGGAACAAACATTTGAGTTTAAATCATTGATGAGGAACATGAGTTTACAAATTTTGGTAAGCTCTTAATTGAGAAACAGTGAATCATTCATATAAGTGGGAAAAAAATCATAAAATTGAAAGAAACAAGAGTTAAAATGAAGAACTTACTTTGGGTTTTCTTGCAATGAAGCACAGCTTCATGAATAGAGCTCTCTGAGTCGCACGAGCGTCGCCAATTATCATCAGCCGAGAAGGCAACGCTTGTTCTCGGCGACGTTGCGGCCGAGAATTCCCATTTCCGGGCAGCCCCCATTCGGGTATTACTGTTACTACTACTACTGCTCCTCTCAAACTGCCGGCCTCTCCTCCTCCTATAAAGGAGAGGCCTCAACAAAAACTTCAAGTACTTATAAAAGAACATCTTTGACACTCTTTGGCATCGCCTCAATGATGCACACCGTGCCCGGCTCGACAAAAACGACGATTTATTGGTCGAGGTTGAGGCAGCATCACCTGATGTGTAATACTCATCGACATCATCATCATCATCATCATACTGATCCACTTTCGTCTCCATAACGAAAAGAGGCACCACGAAGCCATTTGAGATGAGCTCATCAGCGTGCACGAGGCCTAATGGTGATTCGGAGACAGGGAAGTCGAAGCCAAAGTCTGCCGAGACACGGATGAACCTCTTGGAGGGAGGCAGTCTCGGGTCCATCTCGATGAAACTGGAGGCCTCATCGTGATCGGATGCGATCAGCGTGTCCTCCTCGAAAGACGAGGAGGGATTCAAGTCGGCCAACCAACTGTAGGAAAAGCTCTCAATAGAAGGAGCCTGCAGGTTAGTAGTGTCCATTGGCCACAGATGTAATGTTAGAGGAAGAGGAATAAGAAAAAAGCTCAAGAATGTTGGTTGAGGGATGTTTTGATGAATACAAGGTGGGTTGCAAGAATTGTCCTAATTCCACAACACTACATATGTAGACATACATGTATTCTATCAAAGTACATGTTGTGTTTTTGCCTCTTCCCCCCTTCTCTCTCTCTCTCTCACACTGTCCTGACAATTATATTTGTGGTGGTGTGACTTCGGACAAGTGTAATTAATAATTGAAAGGGAAATGTGTAGGAGAAAGGGAATAGAATATTAGCCCCACAAAGAACACGGTTTTTTTTGTAGTATAAAAGTAGGATTAGTATAATATTGTATAAGATACAGAAAAGAAAGGAGTGAATTAAAAGAAGTGTAGAGTTTATCAAGAAACATGGCCAACTGCAATCCATACTCATCATGATGTATCAAACACATGAAATCAAACAAAAGGGGATCCCTTCATTTTTCCTAGTATTTTACTTGCGTGGACAGAATTGCACTTAGAGTTGGATTTTACACGAGATATTTCTCTTGTTGAGTTATCTTCTTCCCAAAAAGTCCCCATAAATGTCTAATCATATATTGAATTGCTTCAACACAATCCATACAAGTGATAATACAAAATGCCTTTGAATTATAAGAATATAGGCCCAAAAAAATTAATAAGCATGATGCGCTGGTTTGACTAAAGAGTAGTAACCACTAACCATGTCTTATTTTTTCAAGCAAACAAAATGTGCTCAACTGCTCATAAAATATTGAGAACAGGCATAAGTTTAATGTAATTTTTGTGCTTGATATTCTACTGAGAATCAACCTAAAAAAGTAGAAACAATCTAAAGCTGGCATGGAAATTGAATTTACACATGATATTAACTACTAAAAATCAATAACACAAACTCCAAATTGGCATTTCCAAAAAAAATAAATGAAAAATAAAGCCTCAACGGAATGGATAACTAAATCATATATCAAGGGGAACAGCTGCAGCAATAAGATTCTTTTTAAGTGAAGCCAAAGAATTTATAATCAATCACGCTACATAATATATATTGGCCAAAAAAGATAATATCAAATCAGTAAGTAAAATTTAGCAACCAAAAATGGAACAACTTGTAACAAACAAAAGAATGAGGTTTGTCCACAATATCCAATTCAGTATTCCCTTATTATATGCATGCTTCAGGACAATTAGAGCATCTCAAGTGTTCGCCTAAAGAAATCTAGATATTTTCTTCAAGGGATTCTCGCAATTTTCAAAATGCATAAAATTGGATGGAGCTTTTAGTTTTAGGCCAAATTGCTCTTCCGACTACTTCAATATGCTAAAATAATGAATAGGAGTAGTTTGCTCTAGCTATACGTTATGGAACACAGGGCTCGTCGGAAAGATACATAGAAAAATATATAAGATTATACACTATTTTTTTTCCGGATAATGAAGTGTGATTATCCTGAAATGACTTGAGACAAAAGTTTTTGTTAAAAAAGGGATTGATTATATGTTAAAAATCCAGAGAAGGAAATATCAGGGAGTTTTGATGGTAGGGAAATTTCAGGGCTTAACATCCACCCACTGCCTGAGTGGTGGTGATTCCTACTCTGTTATTGTCAATGCTTAAAAAAGAGTTGTCTTCATCCTTAGAAGTTTAGCTGCTATTATAACACTTCCAAACAACATAGACAAACAAAAATACCAGACAGAGGTCCCCTTGCCTGTCTGATAAAAAGTTAGACATCAATGTAGCATAAACCAGGGCCTGAATTGACCTGAAACCTGTTGGTCCCCTCCTGATGTCCCCCACCCCCTTATAAAACAAATAATAATTGGGGATTTTAATGCAAATTGAGTTCTGGAGACACCTTAAAATCCAAGTGGGATGTCCTGATTTGTACATGATTGTGATAATTACCTTGCAGATGTCACACTTCCTGCAAAAAAGACTCAGTTAGGGATTTTTAAAGCTAAAACAGTATATTGATTTCCAGCAGGCCTGATATATATTCCCACTGCCTAATTTGCTTACTGAATAAACCAATGAGCAAGAAATTCTGTTGGATGTGGTTTACTCTTTACTGGTTGGATTTTACATGGTCTAAACTCTAATGACAGAAACAGGACTTCAATAAGCAACATCAAACGAAGGGAGTATGGAAATTCCCCAAAAACAGTTTTCCAACACTACAAAATCAAAATTCGGATATGGCTACCGTACGATGATGAGAAACAAGACCACACACAACAAACAGACATACAAATGTGTCCGGTGAGTGATGCCAATGTAAAGAGATGAAGTATTGACTGTATTGTCAACAACCAACACGTTACTTTGCTCATACAAAAATGGCATCGATGGCCAAACCTACAGGAAAGTTGTTATGGCAGCATCCAAGAGCAGTGGACTGTACTATATTAAAAGAAGCAAACAATAAATCACGAATCAAATGGGCATCAATCAAACCAGTGGATTAGGTATTTCTGGTGTTGATAGCGTGGATGGACCAAATGCAGCAACTCAATTCGTTTATCTAGGGCTCCAGAATCCTCCCTTGATAATCTACATCAAGCATAAAAATTTCATCTGAAGATACGACGAAAAGAATTTAACCAAAAGAGCGTTCCAATTTCAGATGAAACTGCCAATTTCACGTAATATCTGGTGAGAATATCAGGGAGCGGAACTTGTCTTTGTTCTCGCATGTTTCCATTTTCCCAAATTGAGCCCTAATTTGAATTCACAGAATTGATCCAATTGTTGGGCCTCAAATATGGGCCTCAATTGTGGCTTTTTGAAACCCTCAAAATTGAAATGAAATGAATTTGATATGACCATAATCTGTTTCAAACCATTTGACAAAAATAATAGTAATTTTTTTTTTTACTGAACAGTTTATACAGGGTATAAAAGAGGTGGTGAGAGTTCATGCTACACAAATTATAAAGGAATAAAGGGAATGGATAGGTGGCCGGGTGAGAAATCTAACCCCCAACCTAAGGTTGGGGTCAGGGGACTTCATCACTATGTCAAATTCTTATTGTCGGGTGCAGTAATTTTGGGGTACAACAAGACGGTAGGACTCGACAACAAACCTCCAACATGGATTTGACAACAATTAACATTGCCTAATTTTTGTAAGTAAATAATACTCAATGATATTTATCACAAAACACAATTACTTACAATACTGTCATGATCAATAATTTTATTGGAGTAATTTATGTAGTAATTATCAAGGATTTATTATATTGTTGACAATGGTGTCCATGGAGGAAGACTCCCCGGTATGCAAAATGATTATGAACTCAATTATTGGATTCCTGACGTCAAATGTGTGTTTTTTGAAGTTTGGAAATGTGAAAGAACAATAGTCAAAACAAAATTTCCCAGCCATGAGTCATTTGGCATAGTCATACCACAGTCCACAATTAAAATTGTTTGGCAACCCTTCCTAAAATTTGTAAAATTCGGGAATTTCGATTGGCTCAAAATGTGCTACTATTTCGTATTCTCAACCTCTCATAGTTCCATTAACAACATAGATGACCATCCAACCGTAACTATTAGCATTTAGGAACACATATATGATAGTATCACACACGCATCTAATCTAATCTAATTTGAATAAACCCTAGTAAAGCCTAACAAAAGTGTGAAAATCAGAAAGTGGTACTAACACCCAAAGAATCTAAAACTAGTTTTCCGGCCCATCATCAAGCATAACCGGCGCGGACACGTGGCAGGACAACCGTCATCTTCCCCAGCCGCCCACAGCTATTCCGGCTTGTTTTTCAACGTCGAAGTCATTGCAGCTCACCCACCACCTGCCCACGTGTCCCGAAAATGTAAAATCACTTCCTTCCCTCCTCCTATCCCCCAAATCAAATCACTCTCAGTTCACATAAATATAATCACAACCACTCACAGATGAACAGACCCACCCTTTAATTTCATTTGTTCCAAATGCATCACAATTTCCCGGCACTACATTATGTCTTCATCATTGTTCGTATTGATATTGATCTTATGGTCCCTTTTGCTATCGCAAACTATCGCCGCGGGTCGGGTCGACCCGGGATCCAGATTGGTGGCTGGTGAGGACCGGGCATGGCTTTCCGACAACGGCACATTCGCCTTCGGGTTCTCATCCATAGATTCGAGAAATGATCGGTTTCAATTGGGGATATGGTTCGCTCAGCTTCCCGGCGATCGAACCCTCGTTTGGTCACCTAATATGTAAGCAATACAGTTATATAAGCCAAATTACCTAATCATATATTCACATTCATATGTATAATATTTGCCTTTGTCTCAATAATAATCTAATTATTAAATAGATATTCTACGGTCAGCAAAGGCGCCATCTTGGAGTTTTCCGCCTCCGGCAGCCTAGTTCTCGTCGGCGCCGGCAGCGGCAGCAGCATCATCTGGACATCGAACACGACCAACTCCGGCGCCGAGGCGGCCACCATGTCCGAAACTGGAAACTTCATCCTCTACGGCCCAGAACAGCGCGTCGTGTGGCAAAGCTTCTCCCATCCTTCGGACACGCTCCTTCCAGGACAAACTCTGTCCGCGTCTTTAGAACTAAGATCCTCCAAACCATCATCATCGTGGGACAACGAATCAGACAACGGATACTACACGCTCAAAATGCTGCAGCAGCCGACTTCCCTGAGCCTCGGGCTCACCTACAACTTACCCGACGAACCCTACGACGAGGCGGCGTCGAACCTCTCGTACTGGTCGGGGCCGGACATATCAAACGTAACAGGTGAAGTCGTGGCCGTTTTAGGCGAAGGCGGGAGCTTCGGGATCATGTACGGCTCGTCGGCCGAAGGTGCCGTGTATGTGTACAAGAACGTCAACGACAGGGGCGGCGGCCTGTCCGCGGCCCTGAACAGGACGAGCAGCCCCGCGGTTCTCCGGCGGTTGATCCTCGAAGCTAATGGCAATCTCCGGTTGTACCGATGGGACAATGATGTCAACGGATCGCGCCAGTGGGTAGCAGAGTGGGCGGCGGTGTCGAAACCGTGCGACATTGCAGGGATATGTGGGAATGGGATATGTAACCTGGACGGGACAAAGACGAACGCATCGTGCACGTGCTTGCCGGGGAGTTCGAAACAGGGGAATACCGGTCATTGTTCCGCGAATTCGTCGTTGATCGGGAGATGCGGCCCTCATCGCGAGAACCTGACATCTCGGTTCGCTATTTCTGCGGTCCAACAGGCGAGCTACTACTTCTCGGATTCATCGGTGATTGCAAATTATAGTGGCGCGACGGTGACAAAGTGCGGGGATGCATGCTTGTCCGACTGCGAGTGTGTGGCGTCAGTTTACGGGCTGGTTGATGAGAAGCCCTATTGTTGGGTGTTGCGGAGGCTGGAGTTTGGAGGGTATGAGGACACTGGATCGACCTTGTTTGTTAAGGTCGAAACCAATGGCTCGGAAGGAAAGGGAGGTGATTCATCCGCTGGCTTGGACAGCAGGACAGGAAAGGTGGTTGTGCTTCCTGTTGTCCTAAGCATGCTTGTCCTATTAAGCCTACTTTTCTGCTTGTTATACATTAATGTACGCCGAAAAAGAGCCTTGAAGAGAGCCCTTGAGAGCTCCTTGATCGTGTCCGGTGCACCTATAAAGTTTAGCTACCGTGACCTGCAGTTGAGGACTAGCAACTTCTCCGAGCTGCTAGGCATAGGTGATCCAATCGGATTTGATTAAATTGATTGCCTAGCATATGCACCTAGAGATTAGTCTTGCTGATACGGTGTATATATCTGTTATTTTTTGTGCAGGTGGATTTGGAAGCGTATACAAGGGAACCCTAAGTGAGGGAACGCTGATTGCTGTAAAAAAGCTCGACAGAGTTTTGCCCCATGGGGAGAAGGAGTTTGTCACGGAAGTGAACACAATCAGCTCGATGCATCACATGAACTTGGTTCGTCTTTGCGGCTACTGCTCCGAGGGCTCATATAGGTGTGCATCATTATCATCTTCATCGATTTGATTTGATCTGATCTCGTCTGATATTTTTGCTCATGAGAATGAATGGTAATCTGATGTAGGCTGCTAGTTTATGAGTTCATGAAGAACGGATCGCTGGATAAGTGGATATTCCCAATGGGGGGCCGGGAGGCGGACCAGCGGTTATTGGACTGGACAACACGGTATCATATAGCAATCGGGACAGCTCAAGGGATCGCGTATTTTCACGAGCAATGTCGCGACAGGATCATCCACTGCGACATCAAGCCGGAGAACATCCTCCTGGACGAGAACTTCTGTCCCAAGGTATCCGATTTTGGGCTGGCCAAGCTAATGGGGCGAGAAGCCTCCCGCGTCGTGACGATGGTGCGAGGCACCCGGGGGTACCTCGCCCCCGAATGGGTCAGCAACCGAGCCATCACGGTCAAGGCTGATGTCTACAGCTATGGAATGCTGTTACTGGAGATCATTGGGGGGAGGCGAAACCTGGACATGAGCTACGATGCAGAGGACTTCTTCTACCCGGGATGGGCTTACAAGGAAATGATGAGCGGATCGGCGGTGAAAGCGGCGGACAGGCGGCTGGAGGGGTCGGCGGTGGAGGAGGAGGAGGTGGAGAGGGGATTGAAAACGGCGTTGTGGTGCATACAGGATGAGATAGGGATGAGGCCGACGATGGGGGAAGTAGTGAAGATGCTGGAAGGATCGGTGGAGGTGAATACGCCGCCGATGCCGCAGACGGTGGTGGAGCTGGTGGAGGAAGGGCTGGAGCATGTGTACAGAGCTATGAAGAGGGAGTTTAATCAGTTCAGTTCCTTCACCAACACCACCATGCATCCCTCGTCCCGGGCCACCTGTAGTTATTCCACACTGTCTCCCAGATGAAATCAATTCATTTTTATTTTTTACTTCAATGATTCTTCCTTTTACCTTAAACTCTGTTATAAAATTCAATTTTGAGGGTACATTTTTTTTATTAAAAAAAAAATAGTGTAGTTATTCATGTATATCAGTTGGGTTGGAATCATTCCAAATTCACGACATATAAAAACATCATATATTGATAAAATTTGTCAACTCAATGGTGACACTATTTAGTCCGAATGTTCTGCTTAGAAAGTATTAGTAATATGTTAATCGAATAATGTCCAAATAAAACTATTCCTGCCTGCAAGAGTGATATCATAATTAATAATTTAAAATATGGACGTGATTAACAAAATATGACTGAAATGTTATGTTTATGAAGGACAAATTTGATTTTTATTCGCTCAAGTACTTAGTAGAAGTATTTATTAATTACTTCCTCCGTTTTTATATAGTTGTAAGATTTGCATAGTTGTTACTGTTCACTGAGTAACTTTAATTCAAATTTTTAACACAGTTATACAAGATAAAATATAGTCAATTGGGATCTTGTTAGATTCGTCTAATCGTGTAGTTTTAGAATATCAAATTTTTATAATTTTTGCTTTTACATAATTTGAGATATTAAGCATTAAAAATATGCATTGGATAACGTGATACGCAGGAATGTTACAATTTTTAAAAAACGGAGGGAGTATTAGTATTGAGTGTGTGACCTGGTTTTATGTGGGTACTTTGTTTTTTTGAGTTTATGGAGCAGGTTTCCGGAAAAATTAAAAATAAGTTGGGAAACTGATGAGGGTAGACCGAGGGGTTAATTTTAATGCAAGTATAGGAGGAGGACAATTGGGGTTTAGGAATTAAGAAGATTGTGCGCTACGCTACGCTGCGGCGGAGATGGAGAAGATGAAATACGCGGAGGAGCTTGTCAGAGAGTTCCTCGTATTCAGAGGATTCTCCCACACGCTCCAGGCCTTCGAGAAGGAGCTTGCTACTGATATCGGCAAGGGTTTTCAAGTCGACAAGATTTTAGACCTCATTTTCTCCGTCTACATCCCCAAATTCGAGGCCGATAAGCTCCTCGATTTGCTAGGTTTTTTCAGAAGCTGCTTCACATATTTCGATTCCAATCTGATTTCGGTTATATCGAAATTGGACCAGTCAATTCTGCGGTGTTACATTGTAAATGCGCTCAAGTGTGGAAGGAAGGACAAGGTGTTGGAATTTTTTGCGGGCTACGGCAATGATCTGCTGCGAAGAGACGATAGCTGGACTTCCTGGTTTGGTGAGTTTGATCGTTTTTGGTCGTATTTGCTATAGAATGTGATCCGTTTGGAATTGGATTTATGAATTTTGTTCGCCGCAGCACTTCCTTATTTGCAGAATCCACATTTGGATCCGCAGTTTCGCGTGTATTTTACGGATGAATGGTTCCGTGGTTTGCACCTTTCACTTAGGAATTTCTTGAGTGAGATGCTTAATGGTACCCATATCCTTCCTAGAAGTTTGATACGGTTGTTTACTTGTTTATTTATTGTTGCACGTAATGATACCATCCTTTTGTTTCTTATTTCACTTCCTTATTTGGACTGGTGAATCAGTGAATCTACTTATTTTCTCATGATTTTCTGTTATGAATTTTTAGTGGTTTTAACTCCTAGAACATGGTTAATTTGAATGTAGCACAGAATATGTTGATTTGCCCAAAAAAAAGAAAAAAAGAACATACCAGTATAAAGGAGTTATTTCACTATTGTGAGTGTTTCTTGTACTACTACTTTGGTTGATATCCGTGATGCAAAGATTTTGAGTTATTTCTTCAGTTCTAGTACTTCATTAGCGTTATGTGTGGTTCAGATCGAACATCCCTAAAAGTTTATTTTAGTAACTTTATAAAGGTGGTAATGGATGTATATGGGGCAGTGGTTTATTGTTGTGATTTGAGTTTCTGAATTCAATGATTTTAGATTTTAAAACTTTGAGTTTCAAATTTTTAGCTACTGAATTGTTGGAAAATTCAGCATATTGAACCCTGCATAACTGTCCTTGTAGACCTATGATGTAAATATGATGATTTTTAGTTTTGCTTTCTTGGGGAAGCTATAATTTAGACAAGCTAAATTAGACACAAATGAAGGATTCTGTTTCCAAAGTACCTGCTTACCACCTGATGGAAAACTTGACTTGTCTATACTTTCTTGCCACAATGGTGGGATTTGAATTTTTCCTTAGCTTATCCACGTACCCCTGCCTTATTAAAGATCAGTCAAGAAAGGGATACAGTGAACAATCTCAAGAAAGAGATTAAACAACTTCATCTGAAGCTCTCACATGTTCAAGCTTTGTTGGAGGAAAAAGAAGCTCTGTTGTGTCGATCAAGGAGGTGATCTTAGTTTTCATTTGTGGCACTAAACTCATGTGCGTATTAGCAAATAATTTAGGGCTTCATAGCAACTTAATCTAACCAGTAACTGTAGCTTTTATTTTCTATTTTAGCGGCGCAGGAGAAGCTGCATTTCCTTCCAGATCACCACTTGATACTGATGTAAACCTTGTGCCACAAAAGGAAGAAAGAGATTTGTTTCCAAACAGGGATGACACTCAATTGTTGGAATCTCATATTTCAAGTGCTGAGCATGGCGATCATGCTGATGAGAGCACAAGCAGTGGTGCCCGCCAATCTTTAGGGGGTGACTTTGTTGTTAGTAAGTTGCTGCTAGGATTTCTAGGCGTTAATTTAAGATCTTTATGTGATTATGTTCATAGGACATTGTGACCGTAGGCCAAAGATCTTTTATGCTGAGTGGTGTGACACCAAATCTGATTTTGTCCAGTAAACCATTTTGAATAACTGATATGGGCCAGGGTCTGGGTTATAGATGATGGACTTACAGCCTTCAACCTCCATACTGATGACATTTAAAATTAACATCACAGGGGGTAGGAATCATCTGCAAAGTGAAGAAGAATTTCCAGAGGTGAAGGCTGTGTTTCAGGTAAAGTTGTTTAGAAGTCATGAAGATGACATTAGCATATGTGCTGCTTTTCTACCTCTTTAAATGTTGTCTTTTAAAGTTCACTCGATACCCAATTTCTTTGATTGAAAATAATGTTTCATTTATTCTTCTTTTTCAGGATTCATTCTTGGGCCATACAAGCCCAATCAGTCGCAGTCGCTTTTCTGCATCAGGAGACAATATTGCTAGTGCTTCAATTGATGGTACAGTTAGGTAAGAATGCAGAACTTATCATACTCTTTGAATAAACCTCGTTGATCCAAAATTCCAAATACATAATGTAAGCTCAACATGCATCATGAAGAATCCAAAATAATTCTATTGGTGGGTTGATGATTTGTTATACATTATGGAAAGAGTTATTCCAAGACTGGTTTTTTGAAAAAATAATTAATGCCAGTGCAGAAACTATGGCCAACAGCTACCCTACATCATAACTATATTTTATGTTTGGATTAGCATTCATAACATATATGGCAGAGTAATAAGAACTATACAATAGTTTTTTGGGCTTACCTTTTCACATTCACTATGCTATGTCAAGGATATGGACGTATGATCCGACAACACCAACATCTCGAAACGCAACCATTTATTGCGGAGCTGAGATCATGTCTCTTGAGTGGGATTGCAAATCTGATCGATTGGTATGCGCTGAGTGTAATGACTTAAACTGATTACATTTGAAATTGATATTGTCTGTTGCTATGCTAATATGCTATGAATATTGTCCTGTCTTCCTGTTACAGCTGGCGGGTGTTTGATATTTTACTTTGTCTTTGATCAAGCTATTGATAGGAACTTCTGATGGAGGCATTAAAGCATGGAATGTGGATTCTAAGCGAGTTATGTGTGATCTCAACTCAACTCAAGCACCAAGGTTCTATTGCTGTTTGTCTGCTCACCAAGTTTTCTGTTAATCATTTCTAGCACAATGAACTCACCATTGATTTGATGAATCTGTCGTTTCAGCATTTTGGACCTGAAATGCAGCCCTGTGGAGCCTATTTTTGTCTCTGCAGCAACTTCGAGGAGGTACTTTATGTAGTTGCTAGGTTCTTTTTCCTCTTCACTCTGATGCATGCGATTGTTATTTTATCTTTCATGTTCTAAAGAAAAAAATGTTTAATTCCATACCATCAAATGCCATATATACTTTCACAACATTTATAAAACTATCAAGCTAAAACAGTGCTCCACAGTGTCATTGTGTTGTGATTGTATACAATGCTTGATGTTACGGAACATTGTCTAGTTGGAGCTAGATCCATGGAAATGCCCCAGCATCTGTAGCAATTTATACATTGGCAAGAATTGAAATTGAAATTAAAGGATAAAATCATAAAACGTGCCCTATTTAAACATAAATCCAGGGTAATATATAACGAAAATTCTAGATAGGTAAATTTAATCTAATACTAGGCAGTAAGTAGTTTTTCACATATTCATTTTTAAGATCTTTCCTCATCTGTAAAAGCGAACATGGTCGTTTGACTTTGCAGGCAAGGTACCAGCTATTTTGACAACTTGGGGTTTGCTTCATTAACAGTATGGAACATGAGGACCTGGAAAGCTATGGTATAATTACCTCTAAAAATCTGTATCTGAATGCTAACATCTTTTTTTCACATGAAGATCTATGAATCCTCACTTCTTTCAATTTCTCTGAAGTCAGTTCTCCCGCTTGGTGAAGATCCACCAGCAATAACCTCGTTGAGTTTCAATCACAATGGAAAGCTTTTAGCAGCTGCTGCAACTGATGGATTGATTCATATGTTTGGTATCCTTTTCATCATCTTTTTCATGATTGCAGGCTTGCAGCCCTCTCTTATTCACAAATTTTCATTGCAAGATTTATAAGAATTGTCACACACCTTAACCTGTGGTAGACATGTCTGCTGGCCAGCAAGTGACTGGATGGCCTGCTCATGATTGTGCAATTAGCTCAATTCATTTTGGTCCTGATGAAACCAGCATATTCAGCCTGGGAATTGATGGAAATGCATGTATCACTTAACAAATTTTTTTTTTCAAATTTTAGAATCGCACACATTCTAATGCTTGGCTTTTGCCATTTTTTTTCCTTTTCTTTTTTTCTTTTTTTTTTTAAAAAAAAATCCGGGAATTCGATTGCGCAGGTATTTGAGTGGAGTTTGCACAATCAAGGCAAGATTTTGTGGGCGAGAAATTGTAGCAGGTACAAACTAATTTTCCTTGATAATTTGTACACAAGTTGCTGACATCTGAAAGTTCATTTCTTTCCTGACATTTTCTTTTCCCGTTGTTTTTAATGATTCCTAAGTGCTTCATATTAATTAACTTATTGTCCTTGTTGCTGAAAACAGTTTGAACATTAGACCCATGTGCTGTAATTGAAATCAGCTTCTCAATTTTCTTTCAAGTACAAAGAAAATAAATCATGTCTCCCGAGTGAATAGGTGCATGCGTTTCAGAAGTCTGAATTTTCCCTAGCTAATGAGGTCGGAGCAAAATTATCTGTAGAAAATGATGTGTAGTCACAAGTGACGAGCCTATTTCACCATATATGCACTAGAATGTAAATGGTTTAGGTAAATAGATGTCGTGTGGTATGATTCATGAATTTTGATTTGGTAGTTATGTGATATGGTGTGTGTGTGTGTGTGTGTGTGTGTGTGTGTGTGTTGGTACTCAGGTTCTGCAATCCAGAAAATTCTTTGGGCTGGAGACCTGAGATGGGTTTAGATGCTGAGGGGAGGCAATTATTGGTGACATCCAGCACGGGGATAGCACCCATATACAAGGTAACAGACAATATTCTGTCTTGGAAGTGTTAGTTTTCCTCTAAGTCATCTTGGCATGATGTGTATGTGTAATAATAATAATAATAATAATAATAATAATAATAATAATAATAATAATAGGTCCGAGGTGAGATGAGTGGGATGAGAAGTCTGTCTCACAGTGGACCCATCACGACGGTGGACTGGCACCCAACATTACCCGTTTTCCTGACAGGTTCTTCCGATCACTCCGTCAGAGTCACATCAATATTGTGACGCGGACTGTTAACCTGCTGTGCAGCAGCTGTTCATCGTCGTCCCACACTAGGGTTTAGTAGCCTCATGCACTGCCTATCTTAAAGGTAGAATCTGTTTGTACCCTTACCAGTTACTTACCTACCGGGGGGGTGGCCTGAAGCAGTATACCTGTTGTGCCATATTTCTTTCGAGGTTTCCAACTGTTTTTATTTTTTTACTATATTGTTTTGGGGCGTGGGGGTTAGTGGTTACAAATTAAATCAAGTACCCGAGGTTTGACTGCATTTTTGATGTTTTCTTACTCGTGCCCCATCACAAAATTTTAAACGTGCTTTGTAATTTGAGATACATTTTACAAAAAAATAGTACAGTATAATGTAAATACTTAACAGGTAATGTTTCAGATTACTTATTAGCGCTATTAAGAAATGAATATTTCTGATTACTTGTTTGAGTTATTAATAATATTTAGTAATTAAATTAATTTTCCAAACAATAAAATATGGGGTACAATTTTTAAAATTTTAAGTAACTATTAGCAAATAGTAGTACATCTGATCCACGATTGTTATTAATTTTTTTATTATATTAAATTTTATTTACTTTAATGTTATTTATATTAAAAATAGATAAATTATAAATTATGAATAAACAATATTATTTATTTCATTTTAAAAAAATACACATGTAAATACTACCTCCGTTCCTTTTTATTTGCAACATGTTAAAAATTGCTACTGTTCATATGCATACTTTGACTTAAAGTTTTCTCATAGTTATTCATGTTAAAATATAGTCAAGTGAGATCTTGTTAGATTCGTCTCATCATGTAGTTTTTAAATATAAAACTTTTAGAATTTTTACTTATACCGAATTTGAGTTATTAATAATTTAAAATATGCATTGGATTGCGTGCAGTGTGTGTCCGTAGCAATTTTCAAGGAACGGAGGAAGTATATATTATAAAAAAAATACAAAAATATATGTGAAATAAATAATCAATTTAAACTATATTATATTAATAATTTTATTTTTAAAATTGATTCAAAATTATGAAGGAAAAATAACATTATAGACCCATGCCATTTTTTAGACAATTAAAGAACCAATTAAAAGTGTTAATCTTAAATTGATTAATTAAAATTTAAAAAGGTGATTAATAATATTTTTAATTAAATTCACATCAATTAATAATTAATTGTTAAATTATTAAATAAATATAGATCAACTAATTATGATCTGCTGGGATTGGAGGTCTCCATCCGTCCCCTTATTCAGTTTGTGATTTCGGTAGCAGAACTCACACCCCACCGACCAAGCATCAATTGTAATAATCACACTAATTATAATCAGGGACTATAGTATGGACGTATGGTACGATAATTAATTGTCAAATCAGGCAACGAAAACTCGAGATCGTACCACATAATCCCTTCTGTCAAAACAATAGAACAGTAGGTGGTGTGGTTTTGTGTTTCGGAATCATCCATCCTATTGTTACATCTACTGTTATATACATTGTACAACTTCCATTTTATGCAATCAGTATATAGATGATTTAAATATTGTTCTATATAATCAATCATCATCATCATCATCATCGATTACCATCCTTCGTCTGTTAGACCATCTCTTTTCCTGTGTAGCAGCAGCAGCAATAGCTTCTGCGTCCTCATCGAAATCAGCCAACTCATCATCCAAGTGTAGATGCTGGCTATTCCCATCGTTCTCTATAGGCTCGGTTTCCATTGATGATTCATTCAAATTGCCCACCACAGTTGTTGCCCTGTCTGCGTCACTTACTCCTGTCTCAATGCCTTCTGCAAATTCACCCCTGAAAAAGAACTTACATGAGATCATAATCTCCCAGATTCAATCAAATCTCCTCTTCTTAGCCAATGAAAACGTATTCATATAAGGAATACATATATATTAAACTCCATAGATGCCTTGATGGTTTCATCCCATAGCATTTTTTATCATGAAGATGAATAGCTGAATAAAGGATAACTGATTTCATTTCCCCGATTCCCACCAATTAATAGTAAAGCAATGCATGCATTTCCTTAAATAAATAAAGTATTAAAAAAAATCTTAACATCCATAGCAATTAAATGACTATGCGCCAGGACTCAAATGATAAGGAACAAAAAAAAAAAAAAAAAAAGGAATAGGGACAGGTGATTTTGGAGTTAAGACATCCACAATAAAAGCGTGGGGCATAAAAACTGGCAGAAATGAAATAAATACTCCGAAAATTTAATATGTCTTGACAAAAGCAAGCAAAGAGAAATGAAAATGCATAGAGAAGCTACTGTTTTTCATAAAACCATAGTATCTCGTTCTAGTGTGCATTATTATCCATCGCCGACTATGAGTTTAATCATCTGTCTGAAAATATCTGTATACTGTACTACTGTAGTGCATGCCCCCAGAAAATGAAAATCTATGTGTTTTTTTAGAACAAAGCACAATCCCAATCACTTGACAACCCTTCCAATTTAATTCACACACAATTAGTGAACAAGGGTTTTATGACCTCCGATTTCTCAGTTTACACCCACCCATGAAATTGGAAAGCTTCCATTCTGGTCTGAAATACATCTTCCAAAAATAAAATGACAGATGATATCTAGAAGAAAGGTGTTTGACTAAATAAAGACAAGTTTGGGATTTAAATACCTCTCCGAGAATTGGTTGTCATCCAGGCCAATAGAATTGATTTCAACAGAAGTCTTGTCAAAGGAATCAGTCATGAGCTCCTCCTCTTTAGCCTTTAATTGCTTTTTCTTTGTTTTCCTGAGATTGAAACCAGACAATCTCATAATTATAAGCAACAAATGAGAGAATGGTATGTAGAGAACTTGAAACTGGGAAAACTTTAGTTGTGTTGATTGTTGTCAACATTCACTCATTTTACATATTTATAAATATTTGCGTTGGATTGAAGAAGTTTATGGAAGAGAAATACATACACCACCAGCGAGCTAAGTAACTCATCATCAGAAAAGTCTTCTGGCAATTTTCTTGCAATTTTGTTGTTTTGGTCTTCCTCGTATCGACTTTCATCTCGTTTTTGTTTGGCCCTAAGAAGACAGAAAATAGATCAGCATCTTCAGATGAACTTATTAATTTGGAAATTTGCCAGAGTTTGAGCAAATTTTGTGAATTGAGGACGCATACACTACCAAATAAACAGGGAAAGTGATCGGCAATAATTATTAAAGGCACCCACTGATGGTCAAGTATAAATTTACCTATTAGCTCAAAATCAAAAAGGCACAGTAGGCTCCTTAGACTGGCAAGAAAAAAACTTAAACCAAACAAGAATTGTAAAATCGGCAGGTGAGGGCAAAAATGAGAAGAGCAGGCACAAAAATTCAATGAGGGAACATGCACCAGACACTTGCATTTTACGTCCAAAGGAAAATCATAATTTGAGTTACCTTTTTCTCCGAGATAACAATGTTTCATCATCTGAGGAAATATCAATCTCATCTCCCAAATGAGTGTTAGCATGAGAACTCTTCTTTTTTGGTATCACAAGACCAAGTTGTTTGAGTTTGCGAGAAACCCGGGCTGCAGATATTTGGCCAGTGCTATCAAGGGCATTAGCAATCAGGGAGCTACACTTCTTTTGATCTTTAAACCTAATTCAGATCATCATTTCTTTGAGAATTAAAAATAAACAAATAAGACAAGGACCATAGCTAGAAAGCACTTACTGTTCATACAATTCTTTAATCTTCTGTTCTTCATCCAAACTAAATGCATGTACCCTTTTCCTAGAGTTCCTAAGGAAGAGAGAGAGAGAGAGAGAGAGAGAGAGAGAGAAGGTTAATCAATCAAATCTCTGAGCGCAAACGCCTAGTCCCATGTATCATGTTTGACCAAACCGTGGGTGCTGCTACTCAAACATAAATTTGATAAATCTAGAACGAATTAGCCTGAAATATCTCCTGCAGAATTTATCCACAGGCACAGAATATGTTCAAATTGTACACTTACATCGGTTGTCTTACGGATTGACTTTCCCCCGCAGTAGTTAAACTGGGATCAGTGCTGCTCCTCGAATGTTCTATTTTCATGTCCTTGAGTACCTTTCCTTTCTCGGGCACTTTAAAACCAAGCTGCGTAAGTATGTTGGAAACTTGCACTTTTGAAATTCCTCTATCAGGATCAAGCTCTCCAGCAATAAGCCGACAACATTTTGGATTGTCCTTGTACCTAGCATAACACAGAAGTCGATTGATGGTTTGGTTTAACACAAGAAATTGTTATGACGATGAAAAATATCAACGAGCACAACAATAGTATTTCAAAAGAATTGGGCTTCAAATTGGCAATTGAGTCAATTAATTATATTGCATACCGTTTTGATAAAACTTACTTCTCATACAGATGTTTAAGCCTGTCTTTCATTTCGTTACTTAGAACAGGGTGGTTTCCTTTTCCTGGTGATCTGATGCGTTCTCCTCCAGAATGCTCCTCCCTAAATCAGAGAAGCAACAAAATGAGGACAAACAATGTTATAAGACAAAAACAGCTAAGAGTGATAGGGAAACCATGCCTATAAGAAACTTCACTCCCATCATTTCTGTTTTGAGCTGAAACACTGGTCTCATTTGCTTTCCCAGAACTTTGACTTGGCTGCTGAAAATTTTCTTCAAATGGACTGAACCCCCTGTATACCAATTTTATAAACTCGTCATCTAAACAGGTATTAATAAATTGGAATTATTACACTGGACCACAGTGGTATTTAGGTCACTTATAGCTGTTCTGATGCAGGAAATTTTTGTTACCTTCTAATCACATCAGAAATCCTTAAATCCTGCTCAGCCTCAATAGACACATACAACCCCCCCCCCCCCCCCCCCCCCCAAAAAAAAAAAAAAAAAAAAAAAAAAAAAAAACACAAAATATGATGAACATTGAAGTTTATGATATCTTACTCTTGAGTGTCCTCGCCAGATGCCACAAAATCATCATCACCTAGGGCATCTGCTAGGCTCCTGCGAACCCATGTCTGCTCTTTACAGAGACCATTTTCTCCATCTTTAGCGTCACTCATGCCACCACCAAATTCATTTTTGAGATTGTTAAGCTCCTTCAGCATAGACCCACAATTTACATAATGACATTCTCTCCGTGTCTTTGAATATAAGACCTCTACAAAAAGAAGGGGATAGCTCTTCATTTTCCGTAACATCCTCCGAACCAAACTTGTCAAAAAGGTGACAACATTCTCGTATTCTTTTCTTGGCCTTAATTTCTGCTCCTCCAGGATATCATAGAATATTGTAAGGTGTGATAACTGCAAAATTATTCAAGATATTACTTTGAGATCCTGTTCGTTAATATATAATATTTCCATATTAATAATATTACTCCTCAGTCCCATTTAACTCGTCTTGTTTCATTTCTGCATACAATCCAATGCATATTATCAATCGTTAATATCTCAAAAGATGTACAACAAAAAATTATGTAAAATATATTCTAAAACTACATGATTTCACGATTCTAACAAGACCCAACTCCACTAATTTTTTTCCAAATATAGACTTGCAATAACGTTGAGTCAAAGTTAAACAATGAACAGTGACAAAAAGTCAAACAAGACAAGTATATAGGGACGGAGGGAGTAATAATAAAAGATTCGCACAGCTGCATACCTGGTATAACATTGGTGACAGTTCCAAGTCTTCACAAATTCGTCGAAGCATTGTTATTATGTAATGATTTGTGCTGGCTGAATTACTCTTGTAAAACTTCAGCAACCAACACAGTTTCTGAATAATACTGCTGTTGGCTATAGCAAAAACTAAAGAAGATGAGTTAAAATCAACCTCCTTTCTCAAAGCTAGCTGCTCATCACCAGAAGAATTATCAGTTTCAAGATAACCATCATTATCAACGATGTTTCTTTCTTCCACCTCTGACTCGTTGTTTCCTACATTTGCAGGCTTCAATACAGGATCATCAATCTCAACAGAATTTCTGGTGCTTTTATCCCCCTCTATTTCAAGATCCTGATGGGTAGATGTTTCCTTTTCCAACATGTTGTCAGTACTTGTTTCTGTGAAGATAGAGTCGTCAACCTCTTTCTGAGGGATGGCACCATCCGCGGTTGGTTCACAAATTTTCCCCTTTGTTGGCATCACTTTTTTTGTCTTATTCTTCCTCGTCTTTTTGGAAACCTATAATTTAAGTAGAAACTTTGAAAAATGAATACAATGCCTCGTTAAATATTTGATTTTACCTAAATGTAAAAAAAAGTTGTTACCAAGGGAATGAAAGTATTTAATCAAGAACTACAACCCAATACCATCATCAGAAGGCTAACAAATGATGCGTGCACAATGGCAAAAATGTCCATGTCATCAGCAGAAAGGCATCGATGCTCACATTATTACAAATGTTGGCTTCTCAATTTAAGAATAAAATATGATAAAATAAAATTTATCCGATGAGCATGCAATGTTGGAGAAACAAAATATATATTCAAGGGCACATAAGTCACTGAAAGTGTGAACAGAAAACAAAACATACCCGCAATCTTCCACGAGTTTGAAGATTCTCCAGTAGCCTTAAAATCACATGCATGCTTTCCACCAAGTTTGCAAGATCACTTAAAAGCATCATAATTATGGCATTAGAATAGTAATACAAAATAACAGTGCCAATCTAGCAGTTTACATACATATAGAATCAACAATGTCTTTCAATAACAAATTAATAATTATCATAGGCATCAACCAAAAGCATACCCAGTAGTGGGAAGAACCTATGTTGTGTTGACATGGCACACATAATAATGATCAGAACATATAACTGCCTTTGAATTTGATTCAATTAACATGAGTAGAACTTCTATACAAGCAACAGTAGGGATAGCATGACTTATAAGCATTAGATTTCCCTGTTTTAAGGAAATAACTTCACACATGCAAAAGATTGATTTAATCAGGTACGTGTTGGGTCAATTATGAAGATCAGCATGACCAGAAACCAGTCAAGAGAAACCCCGACTAAAATAGTATTAGATCCAGTATTTAAATTTCTCAAATGAAATGTCTCAATTGCCAAGAAGGTTCACCAGTTGCAATTCCTGCTTGCACAGAAAAATAAATTCTGGCAGCAAGTTGAAGACAAATTGGATTTAAGAACCTAGACTTAGTTGTTATCAAATCATTTGGAATTTTTACTTCTCTGATAGAGCGATACTTCAAACTCAATAGGATGTCAATTCATAAAGATGAGGATTTTGCAGTATTGGTTTGCATCAAGGAAGAAATTTGAAGAAAAAGCATTGCAAGGTTTATGAGGCTGAAACCTTTTTGACTGCTTGTGAACATCAAATGATTTAATCTGGTTCAAGAGAAACTGAGTCATCCCTTCCTCTGTCTGATCATAGAATATCTTATACAGGAGGATTCGCACAGTCTGAGGGTCCTTGGAATCTTCTGAAGATTGCTTCAATACCAAATCCAGCATGCGTATCTTTGTAAAGAACAATTATATTCGTTAGAAAGGGTAAAGACAGTACATTCTACCCTATTAGATGATAGATCAAGTCAAAAACCGTACAGAAATAGGTAGAATAATATTATAAGGTTCTGAATACAAGAAACTGCCAAAGAATGAGTGGCAACTACTAATATGAAAATAATGAAGTAGAGAAAGAAAGTGGATGAATATTTACCATAATTTTAAGAAGGGATCCCGCAGCTGAAAGAAACTTATAGTCATTTGTTTGTTTCAATCCTTCAAATGCATATCGCCATTTTGCTATGAGCATCTGAAACATTGCCTCATTCAGTGTTGCAGCAACTGGACCACATATGCTACCTCTAAATAAAGTGTTGTCATCTTGGGAGGCTGCTAATGTTTCATTTTCTAAATCATTGCTGGGCTGCCGATGATTAAGGCAGAAAAAATCAGCTTTGGTAATAGCCAAAAAGTAAAAATCAGCTTGTGGTTTGGAGAGGGCATCAATCAAAAAGTGAAACGAATGCAACACTATCACACTTTTCTAATATCTCTACAAGCAGCATTGAATCTCTAAGGGAAAAAAAAGTAGATCAGCAACAATTTTGCAGAGGTTCTAGAAAATCAGTTTGCCAGAATTTATCACATAACTGGACATAATGCATCCCCCCTTGTTATGGAAAAAATCTCTGTTAACCATCATGATAATCCAGAACAAATCTAAATTTACAACTCAGGTGAGCTATTAAGAGTGCCAAACTCATGGCAACAAGACAATCAGCAATGTCAAAGGCATCTTAAAATAAGGAACTATTCCTGGGAAAGCCATGAGAGGACCAGAGCACAATACATCATCTCAAAGTGCATTTTAAATAGAAAAGGAAAGGAGAAACTTAAATAATTAACAAGTAGAAATGAAGGAAACTTAGTTCATTCCTTTGGTCCAATTATCAAAGTTTCAACCCATTAATTCTTAAAAGTGAAATCTATATTTCTGATGTGACTAAAAGGGCGGAGGTGGTCACTGTTAATATTTCATAGTTCATATGCAGAAAAGGTTTTATTTTCTGAAAGACAATAATACACTATGTCATAGTAATAGTACTGTAATACTATATTGTTCGAACTCGGGTACGGGTGTCCGACACGGGTACGGGGATAGGTGGCGGACTCTTACCATTTTGAAAAATAGGACACGGGTACGGGTGTCCGACACGGCATAAAAGGATCCGGAATTAGAACAATGATGCGGGGACACGTTTCATTTATATATATATATATATATACTCCCTCCGTTTTTATTTTAACTTCTCCATTTCTACACTGCACGCGGTACAATACACATTTTTAATCATTTATAATTCAAATTGTATATAATTAAAAATTATTAACATTAGACGAATCCAACATCTCACTTGACTATATTTTATGTTATATAAATGTGCTTAAAAAATAAATTAAAATTACTCAATGAATAGTATAAACTATGCAAAGGGTAACCTTATTTAAAAACAGAGGGAGTATATATATATATATATATATATATATATATGTATCTATTATACTATGTACCAATACCAAAAGTAAAAGTATCAGCCACACTTCTTAGTTAATTATTCATTCTTACAGCTTTTCATTTTTCAAGTTACAGCTTTTCCGAAATTCAATTGCCTTAAATAAATTTTTACTGTTCATCTTCCTTTTAATAAAAAGCTTTTACTTTCCTAATCAATTTTCCCTCTTCCCCAAAAACTTCCCCAAAACTCCATCTTCACGAAACAGCCAAACCTCTTCTGCTCTCCCTGTTACCCTATGTTCTTTAAGAATCGCAACCCACTGTCCCCCGCCTGATCCAACGCTCCATCGCCGGTTCGTCTTCATTGTTCTCCACCGCCGACTCCTCTTTCGGTGCGCATTACTCGGCCGGCCGTTTCCCATTCCTGGTAACTATGATCTCCGTCTTCTTCCGCCTTCATCTCCATTAGTACACAGTCAAAGCCTTTCTACAGTGGACGGGGAAAAAAAAAAAACTCAAAACTGACGAGTCTTCTCCGCCACCTGAAGCACCCGCCTCAAATCCCGTATCGGTATTCGTGTCATGCCCGGCAGACACCGGTACTCCACCCATTTATCCGATTCCGGGCATCATAGTTGTTATACGTGTATGTCACTAACTCTAAATAGAAACATTGAGTGCATTGTAGTCTTACAATGCATTTAATTGTGAAATAAGTATCTTCAATTCTTTATGATCTAAAAGGGGGGATTCAGAAACAGAGTGTCAAAAGAACATGTCTACATGTACAACCTGCAATAAGATACTGTCCCAAAACATAAACAGTTCATTAAAAAATCTGGGTTATGTATGCTGCTTGCTAGTAAAGTGCCCTAAAACAGTGTGCTAAATGCAAGTCATCCCACAATTGAATGTTAAGTACATTAGTTGTATCTCACCTTTGAGCCTAAGCACTTGTGATATTGAAATGAGGTGGCAAATTGAGCGACCTGAAAGAATGTAACAATATCATTGCTTTGAATTTCCTGATGTTCTTTCTCAATATCCTCAAGGATTGACTGCATCAAAACTGACAATGACATTACCCAATTAGAGTATGACCAAAGTATTGAATGTAAGACATTGTTGATAAGCTCTCCATTTCAATAAAAAGCATTACCATTGTATCCGCCCCGAAGAAACTGGCTTGTGAAATCATCGAGCAACTGCAGGGTTTGTGTTTTAGTTGATGGCAGTTTTCCATTGTCCCAGGCTTCTCTTTTTGAAGGACCGCGGTTATTTTTGTGAGCTTTTAGCAAAGCATCACCAGAAGTAGAAGGATTTCCTAATAAAAGCGCTTTAGAACCATCCTGTCAGATATTAGAATGAATTAGAATGACCACTTTATATAAAAACAAATTACTAGGAATTGCACATATAGCAATAATTACACGGGCATACATACCGTGGTAACACGGGTAAATATTCCTCGGAACTGTGAGTGACGAGAGAAATTATGAAATCTCTTAAGAGTTCTTTTTTCCCGTTCATCTTTCATGATAGATTGTAAACTAGCGACTGAATCTTCAGTAGCATCTTCCACCTACCAAAAAACAATAGAACGAGCTGCATTTCTGAGTTTGAAATCATGTTAAGCAAACAAGATTTTTAATTCATCAGCATTTGGAAATGGTGATCGGGAAAACAACAAACAAACCTTTGAGTCCCTTAAAGATGCCTTAGCAATCAACTCTGGTTCTTGCCCATTGAATATGTAAAAGAAAATTTCGAGTAAAAGCAAGTTATCTTGACGTAAATAGCCATGAGAACCACCAGTATGTTGCGACAATACTAAAATCAGGTCCATAACATTCTCCTTGAACAAAAGTTCCAGACACCTGTCTCGAAGGGACAGGAACTGAGTAGCCGACCCTCCAGCTTTCTGTTGAATTGATATATCTTGGATAGCTAGTATATTTCTAAATAAGGTGAGGACTAACTGGACCAATTTCCAGTCTTCTTCTGTGAAAGATTCACTGGTTGGAATGGAATAAGATAACCAGTCAGGTTCTTTTTAACCGTATTCAACAAAAGAGTAGAAGCTGGAACATGAATAAAGATTCATAGCATCTTAAATAAAGAAGAGCTAGATTTGATGTAGTTATATGCCTCTATCACTCGTCATAGAAAATTGAGATGGAATCTTCTAACGATTCTAGAAGAAACAGTGGTTGAAAGTCTAACAACAATCTTCCATAATCGTTCATATGAGTATCAGTGATCAGTCATTGCGCCAAAACATTACTTACTTCTCAAGATTTTCAAGTGGACTTTCCAAGAGTGACATTATCACTGGAACAATATCACTATAGCAAATCGCAGACTTTAAGCCCCATAAGTACTCAATCTGCTGTGGTATATCAAAAGACGTAGGCTCGATGGGCATAGTAAGAAACACCACCACCTTCACTGCAGGGAACAGGAAAAACAGATCGATTTAAGGTGATTGTGCCTATTAAGTTACATATGGGTGTTTCTAAAGCAATCTTACCTGCATTCAGCACTAAAGTGCGATCCTCTTGACAATACTCAATTATAGGTATCAAATCCTTCCCCAAAATGTTCCATTTACAAACTTGCTTGAACACGTCTCGCTTCTCCGGATCATCGCGCCTCAAAAACCGCAGTAAATCTTTCAAGTTGTCTACCAAGCATATTTTAAACAAACAGGCATTAAGTCCATCTGTATGAACAACAACAAATTATTTGACGCCATGAGAAACCAAACAAAACAAAATGCACCTGAGCAGTATTCTCCCCTGACGTAGCCGATTCGATTCCCATCGTCATCTTCGTCTAATAATCCGAGGCCAGCACAGATGCTGGATAATCCATCCATCTGCCCTGAATTGTTGATACAATAGGATCAGTGCTGCGGATAGACGGTGGACTTGAGGAGCCACTGGGAAATTGGAAGTAGGGAGATTCTACGATTAGGGCTTTTCCCTTGTTCTGAACGCCAATGGAATTTTCCCGCCTTTTTGGGGCGTGGCGCGGAAGCGTACTTGTTTTTTTATTTTTATTGTCATTAATTTTTTATTTAGTTAGTTACATAAACAAAAATTAATTATATTTTTTAAACATATTTACCATCGTGTTAGAAAAGACTATAAAAGATAACCATGTGAAATTCATTTTAGTTTTTTTTTTTAATCAAATTGATTTATTAAACTTTTTTGAAATTCAAGAAGTTATGAAAAAAATTTCTCCTAAAAATCAAGGAGTATATATATTATTTTAATTAAATATAATACTCCATCCGTCCCGCGAAGTTTGACACCTTTCTTTTGGACACGGTAATTTAGGTGGTAGGGTTTAGTAGTTAAAGTGGTGTGAGTATTTGTATTTAAGATTCTAATAAATTTTGATACTTTTTATTATTTAACTTTGACTTAATATTATCGTAATGATGTAATTAGAGAAAAATAATCAAGTGTAGTCTTGTTAGAATCGTCTAATCATTTAGTTTTAGAATATATATTTTATACAAATTTCTTCTGTACCAATTTTGAAATTAATAATTAAAGAAATACAATGGACTTTATGTACAAAAGTAAAATTGTATTGAAATTTGTGTAGAATAGTAAAATTAATTATTTTTAATGCGATTTGACAATAATTAAAATTTTAATCAAAATTATATTAATTTAATTTATCAAAAAATTGAAATATGTCAAACTTCGTGGGACACCCAAAAAATGAATATGTGTCAAACTTCGTGGAACGGAGGGAGTAATATTATACTTCATGTTGCATCATGTTAGATAAGTCTAACTACTAATATCTGATCTCCCCTGCTAGCCTATATCAAAAACCATTGTCTTAGGAAATTTGTATTGACTTTTGAAAAAAAGTATAAGCCAAAAGTAAGAGCAGAAGTGAAAAGTTAAAGGCAGAAACAGGTAATTTTTGTATTTGCATTGAATTTTGAAAAGCAACTTCTTTTTCAAAAGTGTGTTTTGATATGTAAAGATGAAAAGTGCTTTTGAAATGTTATACTCCATCTGTTCCCAATTATTTGAGACATTTACGTATTAGTTAATATTCATTAAGTAACTTTCATAAACATTTTTAACATAGTTATATAAGAAAAAACACAGTCAAGTGAGATCTTGTTAAATTCGTCTAACCACGTAGTTTTAGAATATCTTTTTTTTATTATTATTTTTACGTATATACAAAATGAGTTATCACTTGTTAAAAATGTTTATTGCATTGGATGAAATGTATAAATGATGCAATTATTTATGAACATTGGTAAGTAATTACCAAAAAATACGTGCTACTTACTCTCTAGACTTTGCACATATTATTAGTTGTTTTTAGCTTCTACTTTTGGGAAGAAGCACCCCTTGAGCTGTTTTTGCCATAAACACTTGTGTAGCTTTCTTTTCGATGTGCTTCTGTTTTTTCTAAAAAATTCATCCAAAACACAATTTTTCCATCAAAATCATTTTTTGATAAAAGTAAAAGTAAAGTGTACTTGTCTAAAAGCCCATTCAAACTATCAATGAGTATGCCAACTCTTAGACTCAAAATGTTGAACCAGACCTAATACAATGAGTGGGCCAACTGAGCCCATTGTCAACTATCAATGTTCAATAGATACCCTACTATCCAAGGAATCCCCGTGTTCTTATGGCCTGTCTCGTATGGCCTATCCTTACCGATTACCATGAATGAAAGAGTAAAGCGGAGGCAGGGGCGAAACGACCTTATAGCAAGGGAGGGCATTGGCCCCTCCATAAATGAGAAAGTTAAGCATATAGAGGTGTACAGTTGGGTGGAAAAAGTTAATTGCTTTACTCATTAAATATAATTATTGATAATAATAGAGATTCATAGATTCCACCCTAGTTTTGTTATAATTTTAAATGAACTAAGTCATTGCATGGACTAAGAGTGTATATATTTTATTTTTTTATTTTTACTTATAAAATTATCCTACTACTATAACATTTTATTAATGATAAATTTTTGTAGTACAAATTATTTTCATAAATAAATTTTTAGTTCTTCATTTATTTTCCAAATATTAAAATGCACTAGAAAAATTAGCCAAACTCAAGTCAACCCCATCAACCTGAATGATTCGATTCAAACCCTAACCAATTTATTTATTTTAATAGCTCCAACAGGAAATATTGATTCCGCCACTTAGTGGTCCTTGTTACGTTCAGGCCCCTCCTTATTTTAAAGTCTAGTTTCACGACTGAGCGGAGGATTGATGATTCAGCAGCTTGCCACTGTGGAAAATATGAAACCTTATCGCATGCTATCAGAGATACATTGTGGTGTTATTTCACAAGTATGGACAAGATTGATGCTTGCAATAACTGTAGTACAATTCAATGCATCATCTCCACGAGAGTACGTGGATCTTTGCTGTTGTGGAAATCGGGTTAGTTTCCACCAAAATTATACCCGAATAATAGAGCAATTAATTAAACAATAAAGAGAACACCAAGATTTAACGAGGTTCGGCACAAATTTGCCTACGTCCTCCGGGCCCCACCGAATTATTATTTCACTATGAGGGAGAAACAATATTACAAAAGGCTATAGGAAATAATCCTATACCGCAAAACCCTCTCGACAAGAGACTTACAAAAGCTACTCACTAAGAAGAGTCTACACTCTCTCACAAGGAAGCAGTGCCTTGAATTTGGCTTTCTGCTTTTGGCTCTCTTTTGGGTGTATGTTTTGCAAATGAGTGAGCATGTATTTATAGGCATGAGAAGCCTTTAATCTCAGCCGAAAGATGCACATGATTAGGCAATTGTCAACTATTCTCTACCTAATATTTTTAATGTAGCTTGACATTGTACAAAAGGTGGGACGACTACTATTGCAAAAGTGGGATGACCACTGTTCAAATCTCCACCTTGGTGCATCCCATTTTTCAATCACAGTATCTCCTTCAAGCTTCTCTAATCATGAAATTCAGAAGGACCTCCAAATGCGCTTTTCAGCGCCAACTTCAAACTCTTGAGACATTTATCAAGTTCAAACAATGTTCGAACTTAATACCTGTTACAGCCTTCGTCAACATGTCTGCAGGATTCTCGGTGGTCTTGATCTTTTGTACATTGACTCCACCTTCTTCAATTATTTCCCACACAAAATGGTACCGCACGTCCATATGCTTTGTTCTAGCATGATATACCTGGTTCTTTGCTAGATGAATGGCACTTTGACTGTCACAAAACACTGTTACATGTTTTTGACCAACTCCTAAGTCATCCAGCAATCCCTGTAACCAAATGGCTTCCTTAACAGCTTCTGTAATTACCATGTATTATGCCTCCGTTGTTGACAAAGCAACGGTTGACTGTAAGGTAGACTTCCAACTAACTGGTGCGTTTGCAAGAGTAAATACGTATCCAGTAGTTGATCGATGTTTATCCAGATCTCCTGCATAATCTGAGTCACAGTACCCAACTATATGTTGACCAGTAACATTAGTCTTCTCAAATATCAACCCAATATCTAAGGTTTTCAAGATATACCTTAGAATCCATTTCACAGCTTGCCAATGATCTTTACCGGGATCATGCATATACCTGCTCACAACTCCAACTGCATGTGAAATGTCTGGCCTTGTACACACCATTGCATACATCAAGCTACCCACCGCATTTGAATAAGGAACCTTTGACATGTATTCCCGTTCCTCTTTCGTCTTCGGGCATTGTGAAGCACTAAGTTTGGAATGAGGAGCAAACGGTGTACTTACAGGTTTGGTTTTGTTCGTCATGCCAAACCGCTGCAATACTTTCTTCAGATATTGCTTCTGAGTCAAACTCAGAGTGCCCCTCTTCCTATCTCTCGTTATTTCCATACCGAGAATTTTCTTTGCATCACCAAGATCTTTCATTTCGAACTCCTTGCTGAGTTGAGACTTCAACCTGTTTATCTCTCCTTTATGTTTCGAAGCAATTAACATGTCATCTACATATAGAAGAAGATAAATGAAAGATCCATCATGTAGCTTACGGAAATATACGCAATGATCGAAACTGCTCCTGGTGTACTTCTGGCCAATCATAAATTGATCAAATCGCTTATACCATTGCCTTGGAGATTGTTTCAATCCATACAGCGATTTGTTCAACCTGCAAACCCAATCTTCTTTTCCAGCAACTTCAAATCCTTCTGGTTGGGTCATGTAGATTTCCTCCTCCAAATCACCATGTAAGAATGTCGTCTTGACATCTATTTGAACTAGTTCCAAATCAAACTGCGCTACCAAGGCCAACAAAATACGAATGGATGAATGTTTTAAACAGGGGAAAATGCCTCATTGTAGTCAATTCCCTCCTTTTGAGCATAGCCTTTAGCTACCAATATTGCCTTGTAGCGAACGTCATTCTTTTCTGGAAATCCCTCTTTCTGAGCATAGACCCACTTGCAACCAATTGCCTTCTTTCCCTCTGGGAGTTTAGCTAGCTTCCACGTGTGATTTGCTTCAAGGGAATGCATTTCCTCGTCCATGGCTTTCTTCCACTTTTCTTTCTCCGGACTAATTTTTGCATCAAGAAAAGTTTGTGGTATACCTTCTTCAATAACAGGAAGTGCATAGGCCAACATGCTTTCGAATCGAGCAGGTCTCCGAGTTTCTCTTCTTGGCCTCCTAATTGCAATTGGTAAGTCTTATTGCTCCTGAGGTTCTTGGGTTAAAACCTCACTTTCTCTGGGCTCTACTTCGGTACTTGGACCATCGTCTTCTATTGGTTGACCATCTACCTCTCTGGTAGTAGATGTCTGAAACCCCACATGTTGAGGATAATGCTCCATCTGCTGAGGAGTACTATCCGTCTGCTGCTTGGTTACTTTATTCAATATTATTGATTCGTTGAACGTAACATCCCTGCTAAAGATCACATTTTTCATCTCCGGGCACCATATGCGATATCCTTTTACTCTAGAAGATATCCATACGAAAACAGCTTTTCTCGCCCTCGGATCCAGCTTTGATTCTTTCACGTGATAATATGCAGCGGAACCGAACACACGTAAAGAATCATAATCATTTGCAGGTTTGCCAAACCATGCCTCCAAAGGTGTCTTGCCTTTAAGTGCAGTTGATGGTAGTCGATTGATAAGATGACTCGCATATGTCACCGCTTCAGCCCAGAACTGCTTGCCCAAATTAGCATTGGACAACATACACCGAACTTTCTCCAACAAGGTTCGGTTCATCCGTTCAGCCACCCCATTCTGTTGTGGCGTGTCCCGCACATTGAAATGTCAGAAAATACCTTCCTTCTTACACAAAGTGAAAAAGGGTCATTTCGATATTCTGTGCCGTTATCAGATCGAAGCACTTTAATCTTCCTCCCGGTCTGGTTCTCCATCATTTTCTTCCAAGCCAGGAATTTCCCGAATGCTTCATTTTTTGTTCGTATGGGATACACCCATACTCTCCGGGAAAAGTCATCAACAAATGTTACAAAATAGTGGTTTCCTCCCAAAGAAGCCGTCTTGGTAGGTCCCCACACATCTGAGTGAATGTAATCCATAATGGCTTTAGTGTTATGGATTGCTGTTCCGAACTTCACCCGCGTTTGCTTTCCCAAAACACATTGCTCGCAAAATTCAAGTTTGCAAGTCTTTGCACCCTTTAATAATCCTCGCTCAGCCAGAGTCTGCAAGGATTTTTCCCCAGCATGCCCAAGCCTCATATGCCATAGCTTGGTCATCTCCTCTTCCTTGTCTGCTTCTGATACTGCTGCTGCAATGCCAACCATTGTATTGCCCTGGAAGTGGTATAAGTTATTTTTCCTTATACCTTTCATGACGACAAGTGCTCCTGAGATCACTTTCATAATCACATTCTGAATGCTGATGGAGTGGCCTTTAGCTTCCAAGAGTCCCACAGATATGAGATTCTTAGCAAATTTCGGTATGTACCGAACTTCCGTCAGCACCTTGGTTGTTCCATCGTGGTTCTTCAGATATACTGAGCCAACTCCAGCTATCTGGCAGTATCCGTTGTTGGCTAGGTAGACAACTCCACCGTCAACACTTTCAAAGTTGACAAACCACTCCTTCCTGGAACACATGTGGAATGAGCATCCTAAGTCTAGCAACCAGTCGTCAGTGCACGTCGTTACCGACGAGACACAAGCTAAAGAATACTCTGTCTCATCACTATCAGCAACACAAGCCTCTGCTACTGCTTTCCCCTTTTTCTTTTGCAGCTTAGGACAATCTTTCTTCCAATGTCCTTTCTCGTGACAAAAGATACATTCATCTTTTGACACTCTGCCTCTTTGATTGGGATCTGCCTCTTCTGTCTGGCTTGTACTTGTGGCTACGGCCTCGAACGGTATGGGCTTCACCAGTCGAACTCATGTGTTCTATAACTTATCCTTCTTTCTGATCTCGTTAGAATATAAGGCAGTGGTAACTTCTTTAAAGGAAATTGTTTCCTTTCCAGTCAACATACTAACAATTATATGCTCGTATTCATCGGGGAGCGAAGCTAACAGTATCAACGCCTTGTCAACGTCATCTATCTTCTCGTCGAGATTCAATAAATCGGTGACCAAAGAATCGAATCTTGTTATGTGTTCATTCATCGTGGTACCGGGCAAATACTGGAATCGATACAGCTTCGTCTTCATGTAGAGCTTGTTCTCCGTGCTCTTTTTCATGAATTTATCCTCCAGCTCTGTCCACAGTCTGTGCGCCATCGTCTCTCTCATAAGCGGATACTTCTGCTCCTTTGAGAGACATAGCCGAATTGTACCACACGCAAGGCGGTTGATCCTCGTCCAGTCTTTATCATCAACACCATCTGGTTTGGTTTATTCAAGTGCCCCATCCAGCTCCTGCTGGTACAAGATGTCCAACACCTCGCACTGCCACATACCAAAATTATTGGTACCGTCGAATTTTTCGACATCAAATTTGGCATTTGAAACCATTGTCCGTGATAACGATGCCACCAACGACTTCGAATCTGAAGTTGACGTTTCACTGGACCTATCCGCCATTTCTGCTTCAAAGTTTAATTAATAGCTCACAAACGGTAGCTCAACCGAGATGCGTTTCTGATGTGGAAGATTAGCTTAGCTGCGACCACAGAGCATACTATGCAACCTGGCTCTGATACCAATTGTTGTGGAAATCGGGTTAGTTTCCACCAAAATTATACCCGAATAATAGAGCAATTAATTAAACAATAAAGAGAACACCAAGATTTAACGAGGTTCGGCACAAATTTGCCTACGTCCTCCGGGCCCCACCGAATTATTATTTCACTATGAGGGAGAAACAATATTACAAAAGGCTATAGGAAATAATCCTATACCGCAAAACCCTCTCGACAAGAGACTTACAAAAGCTACTCACTAAGAAGAGCCTACACTCTCTCACAAGGAAGCAGTGCCTTGAATTTGGCTTTCTGCTTTTGGCTCTCTTTTGGGTGTATGTTTTGCAAATGAGTGAGCATGTATTTATAGGCATGAGAAGCCTTTAATCTCAGCCGAAAGCTGATATGATTAGGCAATTGTCAACTATTCTCTACCTAACATTTTTAATGTAGCTTGACATTGTACAAAAGGTGGGACGACTACTATTGCAAAAGTGGGATGACCACTGTTCATTTGCTATGAGGAATTGTCATGTAATTAAGAGATAGGCAACAATGTTTCGTTCGTGTAATTAAGAAATTTTGAAAACCAGGTGCCGTGATGAGCTGTACGATGATGTGTATGTGTTCCTGGAGCAGCATTGAAGAAAGGATATTACACCACTCTCGTTGTTATACACTAGCCTGCAATGATATTCGGCCGCTAGGGAATAGATAATAGACATCCCAATTAATCATGCGAGAGGTTATTGTGCCAAGTGTGCATCGAGAAACTAATAAGACAACGAATGTGATGGTGAAGAGATAAAAAAATTACTCTCTAGCCTTGCGAGGGGGAAAAAAACAATTTTTTTGTATGTATTTAAAATACATTTATTGGCCCAAAAATTAATCCTTAAACTGATCCCACCGATATGTTAAAGAATGTAGTAATGTTAAATAAAATTTTGTATACTCCGACCCAAAAAGTTTCCAACATTTGAAATGCGAAAAGAAAAAAAACTTTGAACATTTTAATTAGGTTTCTATCCACGGTTGGAAGTTGGATTAGTTACACAGTTAAGTCGTAAGTGTACAAAGAAAGTGGGGAGAGACATCGGATAAGCATGGAAGGCACGTGACTCACGTGCCAGCTGGATATGCCGTAATGCCGATACGATGGGGACCACCCTAAACGACCCGACCAAACATCGCAAGGGAAAATTCCTACTCTAACCCTCGCTGTGCCCACGCAGCCGTTAAAATCGAAGTTCACATAGGGGGGGTATAAAATGCAAATTTCCTCCTTTTCCCTTTTCTGTCGATACAATTGAGGGAGGCAGCTGCTTGGCTTGCTACAGCTCCAGTGCTGTCACTCCATTTCTATCGGCGATTTCTCCAACAATTTTTCTCGATTTATACTATTGCTGCTTCCTGTTCAATTGTGCTCGGTATTCCTCTATTTTCTGATAATCTGCACTGTTTCTGAATTCTGATTCTATCTCCGACTGGGATTTGTGGCAATGGCGCAAGTGGTGGCGACGCGGCTGATTCATGGCACATTTGCGGCTAATGTTGGCTCTGGATCTGCGCAGTGCCGATCCGAGAAGTTGAGGCTTAGTTCGGGCTTCGAGGCTATGGTTTGGGCTCGGACCGAGAAGAGGAGCGCCGGCGCAGCTGTGCAGGTTAGCACGCAGATCGTGGCGAGATCTTCCAGTGTTGAGTCACGAGTAGTACCAGTTTCTCCGGAAGACACGCCTAAGGTTGTGTTATTGGCCCCCTATGTTGTGTGTGTGTGTGTGTGTGTGTGTGTGTGATATTAGTATGCTTAGGCTGCGATTGTTAGCTTCCTGTTAATGTTGCCTGATGCGTATTTAGTTTTGTGCGCATTATAGCGTCTTGCTTGCTGGAGAACATTTTTTAGTATTTAAAAAATATTTTAAGAACTTCACTCATAATCACAGGATAAAGGAAAAGAGAGGGAAGAGATGACGAGTGGGGTTTCCATTTTCCCTTTTTCTAGTTATCTCAAAAGTTGAGCTGCATTATAGGATTGTGAAAGTAGTAAGCATAGGATTGTGAAAGTAGTAAGCACAAGTGCTGTGCTTGTGCATGAAAGGAACAGGGGCTGATTCCTTTGCTGGGAACTTGTTTCTATTTCTGATGGATCGCGTACCTTTGGCCTGAAAGTTATTTACCATGTAGCCTTGGATAGCATGCTGCCTATGATTTGGTCTACTTCGGTGTTAAATTGGGCCTCATTACAGGAGCATAAAACCAGTTGCCTTGGTGGCCAATTGTAACTTTCAATATCTTGGCGTATTGTATTGCAATCAGGCTGATTAAAGCGATGTTTCCATCTAACCCTGCTTGGTGCATAACTCATACATCTTCGCTCCTCTCTGATCATTTGAATGTCTCTTTCATTGAGTAAACAAGAAGAAAAAGTATCATTTCAATGTTTTAACTAATGGCATCTCTCTTGACCAGGTAGAAGAACTAAATCAATACTTACAGGGGATTCCGCAGCTTGCTGATACATCAACTGGGATGTGGTCAAAGCCAGTAGTCCGGCGGAAGACAAAAATTGTTTGTACAATTGGCCCCTCAACTAACACCAGAGAAATGATATGGAAGCTTGCTGAGGCTGGAATGAATGTTGCCCGTCTAAATATGTCTCATGGAGACCATGCATCACACCAGAAAGTCATTGATCTGGTAAAGGAATATAATGCTCAGGCAAAAGATAATGTCATTGCCATCATGCTAGACACGAAGGCAAGTATTTCCTCTTGGTTGCAAACAAATCAGCACATCTAATAGATGTTTCCTGTTGCTGCTTTTGTTTAAGTAGTCTCCATTAGTTGTCCTTCACTATACTGAAAAGTTTAAGTCATCATTCCATATTGTTTGAGTGAATGCCTCATCCACGGTTGGATATGTGTAAAAAATATGCCATGACACTTAAAAAAAGAAGATTCCATCTGAATCACAATATTTGTCTTTCTAAGGATTTTTAAAATGTTTCAAATTATGGTCATTTACACATTTTAAGACAATCATTATACTATTATCTATTTATTTTCCAATTTCAATGCAAAAATTGTATTATTACCTCTACATTTCTCAAATTTGGGGGCAATCATTGAACTATTACCATCAATTCATCCATTTTCTTAATGTGTGCATAACCTTAAAACCAAAATGTACTTTACAATCCAGGGCAGTATTATTTGTTTCCAGAAGGGGGTTGGTTTGATTATGCTGAATCTTTACTGTTCTGTTTCTGATACCTTTTAAAATTCTATTGACAGGGCCCTGAAGTTAGGAGTGGTGATTTGCCTCAACCTATAACATTGGCTACTGGTCAGGAATTTACTTTCACAATTCAAAGAGGAGTTAGCACAGCAGACTCTGTTAGTGTCAACTATGATGATTTTGTGAATGACGTGGAAGTGGGTGACATGCTTCTTGTTGATGGTACAATAACATTGAATTTCATTTCTTGTTGTGCCGATTGAAATCTTTTTACATGTTATCCTTGATATTGATAGTTCATGTTGAACAAGGTGACTCATCTTCTTATTTTGGCAAAAATAGTAGGGGTTTAAATTTTTACATCAGAATGGGAAAATTTGGGAGCTGCTTGATTGATTAATTACTGTGTGCATGTATTGCCTGAAAAGTTCTCAAGAGTCCGAAACCTTTTAATGACTGAGCTTATGCTTACTTGTTACTCCTTTACCGTCTATCATTTTTTGGTCAGGATTTAAAGTTGTTTTATTGGAAGCTGAGAATGTAAGGGGAAATGGTGATGTTTGCTTTTGATTTTTACCCCGCTAATTGCTATTGCTTGCCATATAGGTGGCATGATGTCATTCATGGTAAAATCAAAGACTGGGGATTCCGTGAAATGTGAAGTTGTTGATGGGGGAGAGCTTAAATCTCGACGCCATCTTAATGTTCGTGGAAAAAGTGCGACACTACCTTCTATCACCGGTGAGATCATTAGCGACATTTCTTACATCAATAATAAGTCATACTGCTAATACTTGGTTGCCATGTGACTTTATATCCGGTTCCTTTTTGTACATCGTCTGACAAACAAAACACTTTATTTGTGTTATTTATAATAGAGAAGGACTGGGATGATATCAAATTTGGAGTGGACAACAAAGTCGACTTCTATGCAGTTTCCTTCGTCAAGGATGCAGCTGTAGTCCATGAACTGAAAAATTATCTTAAAGGTAAGTTTTATATTGATTGCATCCAATCTTAACTTCCCCACCCCTCCTTCGCATACAATGTTGATTGAATGATTCAAACAAGTAAGTGCTCCATCTTTATCATCAAATGTCTTGTTTTCCTTTCCCATGCAGAGGCTGGTGCAGACATACATGTCATTGTAAAAATTGAAAGTGCAGATTCCATACCAAATCTGGATTCAATTATAACTGCGTCCGATGGGGTATGATCACAAATACTTGTTTGCTTACTTGAAAGATAATCATATGCCACTCGAATTTCTCAGTAAATCTCACACGAGTCTTTAGCAGTTTATCATCATCTCTGCATTGCCTACTATCAACTATGAGGGATTTTGGCAAGTTACAGCTGCATGGTCTTTATTTTCTAAGTTACTGTAAAATAGTCTTTGAAGTATACACTACATTCTAGACCTGATACATTCTTGTGCTATTGTGCTGATGGGACTGAACATCAGTGCACAATGGCTACGACTATTCTAACCTCAATTGCTCTTGCATCCTTAGTGATGTACTTGTATGCATTTTAATTTGATTTTTTGTGAATACCGAACATTATAATATTTGACTGAACCCTCTTTTATTAGGCCATGGTTGCCAGAGGGGATCTTGGTGCAGAGTTGCCAATTGAAGAAGTTCCTCTACTGCAGGTAAGTTCATAATATACTGTTAAGTAGGTAACTGTTTTCCCTTTATCTGGGATCTCCCATTATCAAGTTCATATATATCGTTACAACAATGTACTACATATGTAGGAAGAAATTATCAATTTATGCCGGAGCATGGGAAAGGCAGTTATAGTGGCAACTAATATGCTTGAAAGCATGATTGTCCATCCCACTCCTACCCGAGCAGAAGTATCGGATATTGCTATTGCCGTTAGAGAAGGGGCTGATGCAGTTATGCTTTCTGGAGAAACAGCCCACGGAAAGTAAGCAGCTAGTATGGTTTGATAAGAGGCTAATATTCCACATTTATTTATCCGCCTTGTATGTACTAATAAGGACCTTGATTATTGATCTAGTTCCCGTTCCTTGTTAGGTTCCCATTGAAAGCGGTTAAGGTCATGCACACAGTCTCTTTGCGGACTGAAGCTACAATGACTGGAGCAGGAATTCCTCCCAATCTGGGACAGGCCTTCAAGGTAGTCGAATATTCTAGACTCCCGTATTTAGGAGCACCTTTTTTCACGTACACAACATGCAATGAGCGCATGTACTGTTACTTTAAAACTTTCTCTTATTTGTTTCTGTTTTCTGCAGAATCACATGAGTGAAATGTTTGCCTTCCACGCGACAATGATCTCTAATACGCTTGGAACTTCAATTGTTGTCTTCACTAGGAGTGGCTTCATGGCTATCCTACTGAGCCATTACCGTCCATCTGGCACCATATATGCCTTCACAAATGAGTGAGTTGTGTAAATTAATGCTATTGACTACTTTTTCAAGAGGAAAGCCTGATCCACATGGAGTGAAAGCATAGAAATCCAATACTTAGGGAAAGGCTATTTGTTTTAAATAGTAATTGTAGAAAATGATTTTGCAGGCATTTGAAATTTTCTCAGCACTCAGTTATTCTAAGAATGCAACTCTCATGTATTGATATAGTATATAATTTTTGTCTCCAATTCTGTAACAGCAAGAGGATACAGCAGAGATTGGCATTGTACCAAGGTGTTCACCCCATACACATGGAGTTCTCTTCTGATTCTGAGGAAACATTTTCCAAGTCTTTGGCTTTCTTACAGGTAAACAATCATGTTTGTTTTCATGCTAAGTGTGTGTTGTTTAACAATGAGGTATTTTACCTCGGGGCAAAGCAATTGATGCAGGTGTTCTTCTCTACCAGCCTTTAAAGTTTAAACAGCTTATTCACATGTAAAATGAAATAGTAATAAGCATAAGTTGATCACCAAAAATTAAACCGTGTTTTTTTTTTCTTTTTCCTTTTTGGTTGGTCAATTCTGCAGAAGCAAGGAATGGTGAAAGAAGGCGATCAGGTTGCTCTTGTTCAAAGTGGGAGACAACCGATCTGGCGTTCCCAATCCACCCACAGCATTCAGGTCAGGAAAGTATAGAACGAAAAGACAAACCACCTACTTCTACATCAAATTGTTTCTTCGGTGTTCGGCTTTGGCCTTTTTCTTTTTGTCTTTTTTCTGGTTAATGTTTTAAATAACTTAAAACTACTCTCCAGTCTCCATCTTGTCTGTATCTGGCCATTTTCGTGTATCTTATGTTGAAGTTCTCAGTAGTGAAAAGTAACTTTTAAGGTGTTGCAAAGGCTTGCGCTTGAAACTACCCGTAGTAGTAGTTCCTTTGGTAAGAATGTCACCGCTGTAGAGAAAAATGCATGACAGTTGATAATGAACCACCATAAATTAACATACAGACATATATACCAGTTCTTTGCATCCATCTGGTCTAGATTACATATATTTACAGGAGGCCAACAAACCTAACACTAGAACCTATACACTATATTGACCCAATATGCACTTCAGCATGAATAAGGACCAGACCCATCGAAACTTAAAAGAGGGGAACATGATCAGTTCTTGACACATCACACATCCATCAATTATCAATCATGCGAGGCTTCTCAGACTCATCTCCCATACCACAGTACCTGCAACAAACATGACATGCACGATTCCACACTACCTTTAACAAACATGATACGGACTGGAACAGACAACACCACATTAAATACCTTATTTCGGATTCTTGGAGTCTTGCTCACACCAACTCACGCGGGAATATATACAAATGGATTTTATCAAGCTCCCATAGACCAACAAATCCTGCTCACACCCACTTATGTGACATATGAATCGATTTATCAAGCTCCGATGGATCACTGGCTTCTTCAGAAATGTTACTTGCACCAGCAGTGTCCCTAAGCATAGCCATCAGTTTGCCTCCGTGAACTCTGCCTTCTGGAAGAGAGAGACGATCCAATTCACTCGAGAAGTTTTCCCGTGCCATAACCCGGGAGTGAAGCGAATTGCTGTGCATAACCTGTAGAACCAAATGATGTACCATAGTCGATACTGGTGCCGGTGTAAGAAGTGCTTGTTCCCGCTGCAAATGTGGTAGAGCTTTCACGGATTGCCATTTCCTGCACTTTTGTGGTGTGGGCAGCGCAGAGCCCCGATTTCCCCCTGGCGAACTTATCACATGGAGTAGCAACAGGATTGCCGAATTCCAACCCTAGCTGCCCCCAAGAGCATCTCCTTCCACCACCATGTGACTTACAGAAATCAGTGCTTCCCTGTGCGCTCCTTGGGCATCCATCGAACTTGCACCTCTTCCCTCCACCGTGACGGACACAGTAATCAGTCCGTCCTCTTGCACTTTTGGTGCATTCGGGCATAGCACATCTCTTACCCCCACCATGACTGACACAGAATAAAGTTCCGCCATGCACACTCTTGGGGCATCCTTCAGCTGTGCATCTTTTTCCACCACCATGGCCTTTGCAAAAAGGGGTGCTCCCTTCGGCGCCTTTTGTGCATCCCAAGTACGTACACCTTTTGCCACCTCCATGAGCTTTACAATACATTGTGCTCCCTTGAGCGCCTTTTGTACACTCGGGGAATTGGCAGCGACGACCTCCTCCATGGGAGATGCAGAGGCTAGAGATGCCCTCAGCACTTCTGGTGCAATTCTCAACCTTGCACCTCTTGCCGCCTCCATGACGGATGCACAGGCCAGATTTGCCTCTGGATGCGCGAGTGCAACCCTCATGACTGCACCTCCTACCACCACCATGAGTTATGCAATAGTCGGTACGGCCTTCGGCACTTTTGGTACAGCCTAGATATTGACAACGGCCCTTGCAGAAAACAGTTTTGCCTTCAGCTCCCCTCTGACAGCCAGGTTTTTGACACCTTCTGCCGCCTCCATGAGCAATACAGAGACCAGAAGAACCTCTTGCACCCCTGGTGCATCCTTCAATCTGGCAAGGCTTCACACTGATTTTATGTTTTGGTTTATTTTTTACTGCACCGGAAGAAGCACCACCATCCAAATTTGATGCGACTGCGCTTGACAAATTGTTTGGAACAGCTCGAATAGAATTCCCACAGAGATGATGCTTGTCAAAGGGGGCAGGGAGCTCCTGACTCTTCAAGGGTGGAATACGAGGTCCAACTTTCCACCGAGACGATGTTGATCCTTCATCCACTAGTTGAAGGGCAGGGGCTAATACAGGCAACTCAGAGAAACTCTGGCAACGGATGAACTCTTGGGGGGTGATAGTGGTCACAACAGATTCAGTCAGTCCCGTGGATAAACTTAACTCAAGATCCACAGCAGGCCTCCTTTCCACAGCTTCATTTGATGTCCCAGTTGAAACCTTATTAGGAACGTCCGTTCTGTTACCTCCTAGGATAGCGTTAATACTTAGACCAAGATCCATGGAAGAGTAATCTGCTACTCCCTTTGAGCACATTCCAGTACAGGAACTTGATGAAGTCCCCAAACCAAGAACCAAAGACGACCCATCTTTCAAGTGAATAGCATGATCAACAGTGTTGTATTTTATCTTGGTTCCCATGGCAACACAAGAGCTTGACAGAACAGGTGAATCAGGATCTAGAGCATAGACAATGCTATCAACAACTTTCCCGCAATCTTTGGGGGCATATACCAAATTAGATGTATGGTGCTGGTTCCAATCCATGCAATGAAATTGACGATTGATCCAAACAGAAAAGCCGCAAATATAAACAGGAAATAATAGAAAGAATATACAGCCGACTTCTCAGACCTACCAGGAAAAGGAATAGATAGGTTCAAACTCTAGCAACTACTAATCAACCCAAAGCATTCTAAGCAACCACCGCTAACAAAACCTGCTGTGTCCTGTCGATCCATATAAGAGCTATAAAGGCAAGTTGAGAGCTTCACTAGCAGTGATGAAGATTGGACTGGCAAACGATTACATCCAATGCAAGAAGAAACTCACAACAGCAATCCTGTTTAACCAATAGAAATCCAATATCAGCTGATAGTTCTCCAGATATATATTGGAAAATTTCAAGTTGAAACACTCACACACACACACACACACACACACAAAAAAAAAAAAAAAAAAGAAAAGAAAAAAGTGTGCCACGAGCTTTTTAGATAAAATTGAAAGAATTCTACATTAATGAAATCTAACTTCGGGTGCATTAAATCTAGATGCCGCCCAACCGCACCACCGCCTCAAGTCACGTATTCTAAAGTCGATACATAGAAAAACACCAAAACAACAAAGTTTCTCGGATACTGCATGAAGGTTCCCCATAGTTTAATATTACTACGGTCCTTCAAAAATGTATAGCCACGTAAGAAAGAAGTAGGTGGGGGTGGGGGCAGACGCTACGACAACTACTCAACCGCCAAAATTACTTGTTAGCAATAACTCTAGATGTCTCTAGGAATAGAAAATTAATTATATAACCCGAAAAAAGTGTATTAAATTCACACGGCGAACCCCCCACATCAATTGAAACCGTAATATTAATACATGCATAACCACTGACCAAGGTGTAGATGGGGTGCGTCGGATGCTACCTCAGCAACTCAATGGCTAATTACATGTTAGCAAGAATCTAGATATATCAAGGTATACAAAATAAACATCGAAACATATCTATGCACTCAAGAAACACTGCCACCCCCAACCCTCAACTGGAACCATAAATGCTTTCATCAAAATCCATAGACTACGTGGAACCAATACAGCAATCAAAAAACAGATTGCACTGTGCCAAATGCATGTTTATACAACAGGAAAATTTTCCACATCTTCCGGGAACCCCCCAGATTTCCCTCGGTTAGAATCTTTCAGACAATATCACTGAACACAAATCATGTTGCTCAATTAAGAATTGGATGCATCAAGGTACACAGTCACAATTTCTAGGCAAGATTACAACTCTATAGTGAACAAAGTATAAACACGTACTTAAAGGAATCTGGATATACACTGTGACTGAACTATTTCCCACCGCCAAAAAACAGAATAAAACAAAATTCTCATTTCCAATCAGAGATGGAACAGGAAATAATAATCACCCTTTTTTTTTGCCCCCTATCATTAAGCTGCCGCTTCTGAAAACTAAAAGAAGTCCCGTTTAACTGAAAGACAATTATACCGCTTTACAAATGAATAAACTGAAGATAATTGTTCAACAGAACACCCATCCTTCCTCAATTGCCACCAATATTCACAAGTGAATAACTATCGCCAATGTAAAAAACTTCAAATTCACAGAGGCGCACTAAACAGAAACCTTCAGTTAATCCCTCAACACCTTGCATATACTATACCGCCGCCCACCCAAAAAAATGCAGAGAAATTATCCATTATCCATTAATTAAGAACATAAACTAATACAAGCAACACAAGCATCGTTTTTTTGGGAACAACAACGGATGGATAAATAAAAAAGCTCCCAACTTTAGGCAAAATTTCTTCCAAAAACTAATACGGAGTAGCATTTTCACAGGAGCAACAGCTCTCAGACCACAAAGTATTGAGTTATGCTGGATTAAGAAGTAAATCACCTGGAAAAATGAAGTGAGGACGGAGTCGAATTGAATGCGCCGCCGTGAGGGTTTGGTAAGTGCCGGCAAAATCGAGGGCGATTGAGAGAGACAAAAAAGGACTGGTGATGAAAATGAGAAGAAAAGAACGAGTGAGAATTCGTTTAATAGCGGTATTGGAGGCGCATGTTAAGACATCGGCGCACGTTTTGAGGGGCGTGGGAAGCACCGCTACGCGCCTCGCGTGGGCACACACGCCTGTGCAGATTGCAGTTTGCCTTACACCTCGAAATCACCACACGGTAATGTGATCAAAACAGGTGGACGGGATTTATCACGCCTTAAATAATTTTTTAAAGTTTTTTTTTTTTTTTGCTTTGAATAAATTTATTTTTAGTTAAGTTCACCTAGTTTTTATGCTATATATAATACTCCCTTCGTTTTTTAAAAATTGCAACGGACCCACAGTGCACGCAGTTCAATGCATATTTTAAGTCAATAATAACTCAAGTTCGGTACAAGTAAAAATTCTAAAAGTTAAATATTTAAAAACTACTCGACGAGAGGAATATAACAAGATCCCACATAACTATGTTTTAACTTATATAACTATGATAAAACTTTAAGTTAAAGTGAATGTGTGAACAGTACCAACTTTATCAATATTGCAATTATACAAAAACGGAGTAAGTGAAAAATAAACGAAGAGGTTACAACATATATCTATATAATAAATCCTGAATACTTTTTGGCTTGTGCAGACTGTATTGTCCTTATTCAATATAACTAAGTCTTTTTAATCTTTAGGGTTTTATCAGTAATTATACCACCATTTTTTAATCAATGGCTACAATTAATCCACATCAGCGCTGATTAATCATACATGATACACGTCAGCGCTGATTAATTGTATTTGCCATATCATCAACTTTTAATATTATATTTAGATCATAAATCTATAATCTATAATATATTATAAACAAATCTTTAAAAAATCTTTCTATATATTTTCAAAAGATATAAATTTTAAACAAATTATAATATATTTAATGGTTAATGAATATTTAATTAAACCTGTATATTATAAATTTTTAATAATATATATATCAAATATTATATTAATTGTATTAAAATTTGAGCCTAAAATATCTTTTTGCTAGCACAACATATACAGGCTAGAGAAAGACTAAAGTATTAATAAGTATTTATCTAAATCAATGTAATAAAAAATACATATCCATAAAAAATACATAATGTAATTTCACTTATTGCTCAAAATAGATCGATATTATTATAAAAAAAAAATAAAGTAGTATAATGTAAATACATAATATAGTAGTATATTCAAATAAAAAATATATAATAATATAATTCTATTAATCTTTAAGTATTAAGCAATTCATATCCATAAGATAACATAATACAAAAAAAAGCATAATATTATATAGAGGTGATAACTAAAAAGCATAAAACATGTTTATTTTTACTTTATAATTTATTTGAATATGTATTTGTTTTACTTATTTTATAATATATTTGAATTAATATTTTTTTTATTTCTCATATTACTCGCTCCGTCCTATTAACAGTGTTAAAAAAAAGGTAACTTAAAAATTTATATAGATTGTAATGAGTTACTCCCTCCGTATTGTTTTTCTTGCCCCATTTTCTATTTTAGGTATAGTAAAAAAACAAGCCCCGTTTCCTTTTTGGGTAAAGTTTTAAACATTTTAATTATCATTATTTTTTTTTGGGTAAGTATTTTAATTATCATTATTTTTTTTTTGCGGAACAGCCTATACAGGCTAGAGAAGTGGTGGGGGCCCATGCCACACAATTACAAAGGGGAAAAGGGGAGGGATAGGGGCCGGGTGGGAATCGAACCCTCAACCTAAAGGTTGAGAGCCAGGGGCTTAACCACTTGGGCTAAGTCCCAATCCCAATTATCATTATTGATAGTATCTATGTAATTAAAAAAAATAATAAAGTATGTTACATATTCCAATGCAAATAATACGGAAGACTTCCCTATTCTCTCTCTTACATGGGGTTGGAAAGAGAAAGTGGAAGGAAATTGCTTAATTGTAGGGTTATTGGTACTTAATAAAAGTTGTCTAAAATCCCGTGCCACACAGTAAATGGGGCAAGAAAAACAATACGGAGGGAGTACAATTTTAATTTATTTTTTTTGAGGAGCCATTGGAGGCCTGGAACGGATGGTGAGAGCCTAAACCACACAATTACAAAGGGGAGGGATAGGGGGCCGGGTGGGGATTCGAACCTCCAACCTATAGGTCGGGAGTTGGGGTACTTGCCACTGGAGTAAGTCCCCAACCCCACAATTTTAATTTATTTATTTATTTATGATTTACTGATATGTGGCTGTAGGGTGGACTGAAATTATTAATGGTAGTGGGTAATTTGAAAGTTTAATGTATATTTATTTATTAATTTGAGATGATGGGTAGGTTTGACGATTAATATTTAAGTATTTTTTAAAATAAAAATGAAATAAAAATATTGAAACAAGAAAAAAAGAAAGTATGACATAAATAAAGACACAGAATGAATATTATTTATTTTAATTACATAAAATAGAAAAATAATTGAAAAAAACTAAAATAGGCCACCAGAAGGAGTCATTTCCACTTTGAGGCCATCGCGACCCGAATTCCAGCTCAATGGCCTAAATTCAGGCCTAAAATTCTTCTAATGACCTATTTCCCTAAATCAAAATATCGTGGGCCAAAAGTGGAAATTACTCCTTTTGGTGGCCTATTTTAGTTATTACATCTATTATGTATTCAAACAAAAAATAATTTAGTTTTTTTTTTTTTTCTGAACAGTCTATACATGCTCGGAAAGGGTGGTGGGAGCTCATACCATACAAATTACAAAGACATAAAGGAGAGGGATAAGGGTCGGATGGGGAATCGAACCCTCAACCTATAGGTTGGGTGTCGGGGACTTGACCATTAAGATAATCCCCATCCAAAAAAAAAATTTAGTTAATCTCTCAAAATGTATATTAAAAAAAAGTATTCTGCCATAGAAAATTTTATTCAAATTTTAATCGTAATTTCTGGTAAATAATATTAATAAACAATGTAATATAAAGAAAAAATAATTATTCAAATAATTATTTTAGAGAATATATATATTTAATAATTAAATTTAAAAAACTTAACCAATCTATGTAATAATTCTGAATAATTTTTAGTCTGTACAAGCTCTATTGTCCTTATTATTATTGTTATTTTTTTTAGTCTACCGGGTATCATCAAACCACATTCGGCTCAAGACTAATCCCTCAAGGATCTGGTGGGCATTGAAGGGTTGCCTCTCTCAAAGTAGAATTTTGCATACACAAATGCTCGAACCCGATACCTTTGTTAAGCTGTCAGAGCCTCATACCACTCAGGCCAACTGCATTTGGTTGTCCTTTTATTGATTTTAATCCTTCTTATTTTAAAGGGTTAACCAATCATTATATGCTCATTTTTAGATCGACTTTTAAAAAAACACTTAGGCGCTGAGTAATCATCAAGATACACCTTAGCTCTGGTTAATTCTATACACATCATCTCTAATTAATTATCTTACCGTATTATTCTCAATTGCTTTTTCATGGTGTACATTGTTTATAATTTTTGTTGTTCATCTAAACTCAGCTCCATTGCAGCTTCATTCGGAATAAAAATCAAATTCTTTTTATGTCGTCTGTTCTTCCATAGTTGGATCATTATCCTATTCCAACGACCAGTGTTGCTTGATGCTCACCTACCCCATAAGGTATAGTAACCCTAAATCTCTTTTATAGTTCTACATATTTGTTTGTAAAGCAACTTTTAATAGATCAGTCACCTGTGATCTTTATTTGCAAGATCCCAGGTGAATAAGCGTGCAAATATAAGTAGTGTTGTCGGATGAATTACGAAATATTGATATATGACTTCTATTGTGTCATTTGTTCGATCGAGGAATTCAACATGATTCTTTCACATATAGTACATTGTTCAAATATTTGAGAAAAACTATCCATCATTGGCAGCTGAAGTGCTTGAATTTATAATTCTAGAAGATAGAAAACCCAACTGAATTAGATAATTGACATGCTATTAGCTTGATAAATAATATAAGGTTTCTATTTTAACAATGAAATTCTAAACTCGATTGTTAAACTCTAAACTCTATCCTCCTTAACTTTTTAACTTTCGAATTTTAAACTTTAAACATTACTCAAAACTATCAAAATTTAAAACTATCATTTATTATAAATTCCGAATTCTAAACTCTAAACTTTTACGTATTTATTTTGTTCATCCAATTAAAAAACTATTAGTGCTGTTCATAATAAAAAGAAAACAACATGCCCGTACGCAACGCGCGGGTCAAAAAAACTAGTTAATTATTAATACTCGTGTATTTTTATGGATGAGAGTTGAAACACACGAATTATAGAGTGAAATTAAAATCCTAATTTTTTCCCCTTTTTTGTTATTTTTTTCGTAAAACATAGATTATATAAATAATTTTTCTATTATGGCAAATGAAGCACAAGTGTCGACTCCAAAGGGCACAACGAAGAAATACATGAAGATGCGGCGGTTAGGATGTGTCGCTATCTTCTTTACAATAGATTAAATATAAAATGGTCCAAAATATATACTTTAATTTGCTTCGATCCTAATTAAATATTTAAATAAAATAGGTTGAAAGTACCTCGGCCGAATTATTTATAACGTTAACCGTGATTAAATTATATACAACCATATCATTCAACTAGTATAAAGTATCAATAATATGATGTACTAACAAAATGCAGCTGGCCTGAGTAATATGAGCTCTGACAGTTTAAGTAAATATTTTGTGTTCGAATATATATGTATGAAGTGGGTATTGAGAGGTGGTTTAAGTAAATATTTTGTGTTCCAATATATATGTATGAAGTGGGTATTGAGAGGTGGCATCTCCCAAAACATAATTCTATAACTACAAAGTCCACACATTTATGGTATATTCTCTAAAGAGATTTTGATAGCTTTTGATTTTATATTTATTAGCCCAGAAAATATTTGAGCCCATATATATGTGGCCAATCCGTATCGGCCCATTATTGTTCCTAATTGGTGGCCAGTCCATGCTACAAACTAGGAATTATCGAGCGTAAAATAATAAGACTGATAATGGCTAGTGGTTCCCGAATGCTGAACCAGTCGATGGCGGTTGGAGATGGGAAGATTGTGGTGATTGGAATGTCGGGCTTAAAGCAGGAGTTGAAGACTGCCTATAAATACTGAAGATGGCCTCCATTGCGGACACTTCAAATCCTTCTAAAAAAGCCGTCTTTAAATTTTTTTACTTTCTGCAATCCTTTTTTGTTTATTTATGGCTTTATGCAGTTCCTTTATTTACCACTTTCTTCCATTCTGCAGTTTTTGTTCTTTCATTTATCGCTTCCCGTTCTTGTTTTTTGTAAGATTTCAGTCCATTTAATACAGAAGTTCCTTTTCAGTTCATTCGTTTCTATTTCATCAGCATCAACTATAGTCCTCAAATAGAGATTAATCCCAAACAATTTCACGGTACAACAATATTAAAATTGTAGTTCCATTATGTACACTAACTTTTGAAACTGGTTGTACCAAACAATTAAATAAAACTAACAGCTACAGCTCCATACAGCTTCAGGCCGCAGCTACAACTCAATGTGTAGAACAGACCATTAATTAGTTGATTTACTACATTCTCACCGCATTATATTAAGTATTATATTAAAATTTATCAAGATATATTACCCAACTTGCATCATTTCTTTAGCATAACATTACATTTCCACTTCGATCATTTGATTACAATTGACAGGTTTTAAGGCAACGGCAACGGTGACTTCAAAATCTCATCTTGATTCCAATTATTTCAATAATTTTGCAGTTCTTTCAATATACTTACACGTAAGCTATAATAAATTTATTGGCTCTACTCTAGATCATTTTGAGTTTTTGACATCCACTTTTAATTATTGGCTAAAAATAAAAGAAAAAAGAGAAGAAAATCCTGGAACCAATTATTATATGTACTCCTATATAAAATTATACCAGTAGTAATATTTAAGGACTAAACAAATTAAAGTGAAGTAATATTTAACGACTAAACAAATTGAATGTCTCGAAAAAATTAAAGTGAAGTATTGAATCTATCTTTATAGCAAGAGGGGAACAAAAAAGTAAAAAGTCTGATCTTATTATTATTTTTTTATTTTTTATCAACAAAGAATTATTCATAATTGGCAGGAAAATATTATGACTTTTTAGGACTAAGATATCTAAAAATAGTTAGGCAAAACGAAAAGAGAGCAAGTGCGCATTTTTCTTTTATACTGATAAAAAGAAATATGAAAAAGGGAGTGAGAGTATATTACATGTAATATTCCTCTCCAAAATTCTCTTCTATCTAATCTAATAGTACTATATCTAATACTACCTCCGTCTCAGTGTTTTTGTTACAGATGATTTTTTGACACTATTCACTATTTAACCTTGATTCGAATTTTTATCATAGCTATGTAAAAAAAAACATAGTCAACTGAGATCTTGTTAGATTCGTCTAATATTGTAATTTTATACAATCAACTTTTTATAATTTTTCGTTGTACACAATTTAAGTTATTAACCGTTAAAAATGTGTATCGGCATACGTGCTGGGTGGGTCCGTAACAAAAATAATGAGACGGAGGAAGTATTGAAGTAAGAATCAATATGTTCCAACCTTCTTACATTCGTTTCTCCACTTTTTACATTTATGGCAAGTTTATGCGGCAAAATGCAAATTGGCATTTGCTGGCTCATCAGTCATCACACAAAAATCTGATAGTGCTAAGATTCTCACGCGGACCAAAATTAATCTGTTCTAATCACCAATCACGTGGGATTTAAATTCAATATAATGAATAATATATAATTTCTACAACAGACGGTTCTACTAAAATTAAAAATGAAATAAGGCTTAAAAGAACTGCAATAGAGTCCCTAACTGGAGATGAGGACTTAGTTAAAGTGGTTAAATCCCTTGACTTCTAACAGAATGTTGGAGGTTTGATCCCACCGGCAGTGTGACATGAGCTCCCACCATCCCTTTCCCAGGGCTTCAATGGCTCATAAAAAAAATAAATAATAATAATAATAATAAAAAGTCCCAAACTACTAACCAACTATGGGATCAAAGTACTGTTTGGGATGACCTAAAATCCTAGACTAAGCAGTTACCAGTAGGACTTGGGAGGAGTATGTCATGATTTCACCTATTTTATTAATTTCAATATAATCCTATATAAACATGCATAAGGAATTACGCGTATACTACCTCCGTTCTTATATAAATGAGACATTTGCATAGTAGTAACTATTTATTGAGTAACTTTGATTAATTTTTTTAACATAGTTATATAAGAAAAAATATAGTCATGTGAGATCTTATTAGATTCGTCTATCACGTAGTTTTATAATATCAAATTTTTATAATTTTTATTTATATACAATTTGAGTTATAAACATTTAAAAATGTGTTTTGGACTACGTGAAACGCAGGTATGGAGCATTTATATGAGAATAGAGGAATTACTTATCATTGAAATGTACAATTAGATAACCAATACTGAATATTTATATTTATAACCTTCAAAATATATAATGAGATTATAGTATGATACAACCTAGTATATAATAAAAATAAACATGTATTCTATTTCAAATATAATTACCAACACACACACAGATACACTGACACACGAACATTATTTATTAAGGTTTATGAAGAAATTGTTCAATACTTTATGTTTGGGTTAATCAAGACTTGGTAAAGAACTGGAAATATTGGACGGTAAATTTTCATAACAAAATTCCCAATGGCCTAAAACTAAAAGGCTCTATACACATGTATAAACTTTTTTTTTTTAAAAAAAAATAAATAAAAAAATTCAAAGAATAAAAGTGATAACACGTACAAACAGGACAAATAAGTGAATTCAAAACAAAAGAAATGATCCAAAGAGCTACTCCTTATTTTCACACTATTAATACTCCCTCGTTCTTTTTTAACTTCTCCACTTCTATACTATACGCAGTCCAATGCATATTTTTAATCATTAATAACTTAAATTATACATTAGGAAAAATTAAAAAAAAATTGATATTATAAAACTACATGATTAGAAGAATCTAACAACATCTCAATTGACTATGTTTTATCTTATAGTAATAGAACTATACTAGAAAATTGAATCAAAGTTAATCAATGAATAGTATCGATTATGCAAAGGGAAAGGTTATTAAAAAAGGAGGGAGTATGTTTGTTCCATCTTAAAACTTACAAACAAGGCAATTACATACATTTCCTAGTACAATAAAACTGATATCAAATGATCTAGATGACCTTATGAATCAATTATCAAAGCAACAATATATTTTCTTTTAGGTGCTATAAAAGATGATCTATTCAAGTTCGGAAATCCAGAGCTATTAGTTAAAATCAAGCATCATTTTCAGTTATCTTGAAACAAAGCTCTCGAGACAGAACATGTAGATTTTCCAGGATCATTTTGTGACTCACCTGTTTTCGAGCAAGCACGATTATTTCCTGTCATTGGTGTTTCACAAACCACACTGTAACCAGATGTTTGCCTATCCTTCCTCTTTGACTTTTTTGGGAGAGATTCATGCTTACCTTTCATCATTTTTGGTTGCTTTGGGGCCCAAACTCTTAGTAGATCACGTGCCTTGCCAATGAAAGGTGCAGATATTCTTGCCCTTTCTCTCCTCTCCCGGGCTTCATTTAGGGTATGGGCATGTTCATCTTCTCCAATCTTTTGTAGGCTGTCACAAAGATTGGCAAGAGGCTGAGAAGATCCCCCTTCAGTTGAGAATGAATTGTTGATGCTGCTGGCATCAGCCCTCTCAGTTTTATCACACTTTTCTTTCCATGATTGATTGCTATCCTCACTGTGGAACAGGATACTTGGAGTTTCATCCTCATCGCCAAATGGAAGCAAATCCATTTTCGTGTAAATCTTTTCAACAATATCTCCAAGTTTGTCTGAATACCTGTATGAGATCGGGTTAGAATGCAGAAACTACTTATTTCTTCCAACTCATGAAAGAAGTTGTCACAGATGACAGCACTTATGTATCCATGCTAGAAATACTTTGTCAAGTAAAAATGGGATGGCATCATAAAATTAATGATTTATTTGCTCATCAAAACAATTGATCCATATCTACAGAGGGTGAAAAGATATGAACGCACATAATTTGATGGTATTTTACCTTGCTTTTATTGTTCGTTCGACATAGTCATAAAGGCTGACATGACCATTAATTCCCCCTGCTACAAGGTACTGAATGATCTCCAATAGAGAACATATCTGCTTCAGCATCTTCTGTTTTCTAGATCCTCCCATCACTACTGAAACATCTGCTTGCATAAGCTCCATGCGAAGTAAAATCTGCAACTCATATCTAATATTACAAGTTAAGGAAATAACTAAAAATCACTAATTTCTGACAAAGGAAATTAAACTGGGAAAAGGATACTCTCTAACTATTTGTTCTGATGATAAACATGGATCATAATCCTGGTGTATCTTCTTCATGTCCTTTGGTGCTCTTAGTAGAATTCCTACTATTTTGTCACCTATAGCCTCAGTAGAACCATCTGAATACCCCCCTTTTTGTTGGTTGTTGAAATTACTTTCATTGTTGCACAACCAATAAATTGAAGATTTGACAACTCGTTCAGCCAGATTTTGTAAATCCATTCCAGACTCCAGACCTTGTTGTATCCTCTGGGAGAGAGTGCTGAAAAAGGTTTCCGACGTCTCTGGTTTTGAAACAGGCATTGATCCTTTAGCTGGAGATGGTAGAGATGATGTTACATCACAAGCAGTTATTTCCTCAAACTTGGATCCAGGCAGTGTTATTAAGCAAGATGGACTACCATTGCTAATTTGCTTCATCCAGCATTTAAGAAATTTTAGCCTCTTTGATTTATCCAAATATCGGACGATGTAAAGCTCGAACAAATCAATATTAAATCCATCAAATGCAGCCTTGCAGAAGGAATTCCATGTCATCTCCTGATACAGACGCCTTTGGCTCCTTCTCATTTTTCTGTCGCCATGTGGTTCATAGTTCCCTGAGGTTGAGGTGTCAGTTTGCGAACCAAAACACCTGTTTGGGTCATTCATGCTCCTGTCACATGTATTACTTGTCTTATCATCATTGATCTCGGGCAATTTAGATCCGTATTTACCTCCTACTGAAACACAAACAGCATCCAGGATTTCAATAGTAGCAAGATGAGTTGTTAAAGGCTTCAGAAAGCCCATGCATTCATCTCCATTGTTACCCAAGAAAGAGACCAAGGCACAGCAACCTTTTATATGAAGAAAGCTCAAAAACATCTGCCATATGGGCATTCGATCTTCAGGACTCACACCACCCATTTCTCTATGCACCAATTCCAGAACACTATCTGCAAAAAATTTCCCACCGCTCTTCTTTTTGCTTTCTTTCAATTCCTGAAAGTATTCACGTACTAAAACAGTCTCCCTCAAGCCTCCAATATCTACACATTGTTCAGTTCTATGAACAGACTTAACAAGAAGCTTAATATTTCCCTTGCCCAAATGAGCCCAAAATGAATCTTGAACATCTGAACTCTGTGAATCTGTAGATACCAATGGAGTCAAAATTTCGTAGGTCTTGATACTCCTACTACGCAAACCCTGCAGGCTCAAGAACTCAAGGTTGCAGCACTTGCATTCTAAGGGCTTTGCATTCACATCTAATATCTCAAGGCTCAATCCTCCCCTAAGCTGTTTCTTCTCCAAATTACTAAACTGCCCTAAGTCAAAAGAAATTCCTATTTTTGGATAGATTAAACCTAAAGGCAATAATGCTGAGCCCAAAATAACCAAATCACTAGAACAAAAACCCCAACCCAATTCTCTCATTCCATCCTTCAGATCTACTGATACTACATCCCTACCTTCATCTTTCATCTCATCAACACCTTCAATATTCAATTCATCAATCTTAACATCAATCCAACAAACATGTATACCCTTGGCTACAAATACATCTCTCACACCGCAAAAGACCTCAACAAACCCCCGATGCTCCAAATAATCAACCAACGAATTAACAGATTGACCAATAGGTGAAAGCAAAACAACCAAATTCGAAGAAATTTTAGCAAAATCGCCTTCATCCTCACCTGAAGGGTCATCGTTCTCTTTTTCCCACGCATAGTCATGGATTAACTGAAGCAACGAGCGAGCCGTGTAACCAGCACGTGGGCAGCATGGTGAATTAGTCCACTCGGAAACGCTGGAAAGGGAATTCAAGCTATTGGACAGCGAATCTAAGGTTTCCGAAGGAAGATTGAAAGAAATTGAAGAGGACGGAAGCTGTCGAGGTAGAACAGCGGCGGATCGGATCGGAGACAGAGATGAGAAAAAGAATTTGAACGCCGATAGGGCAGCGGATAGCGGAGGGAATCGAAGCAAACGTGATGCGACGGCGTTGACCGCCCGGAGGTAGGGACTAGGGTTTCGGAGAGCAAGAAAGGGGGAGAGATCCACGAGGAGAACTATCCGCTGCGTTTTGGAGAAGTCCGTCGGCATTGGATGCAAGCTTCCACCGCGGCGTGGCTAGTACGCGCCTGGTGCTTTCGAAAACTGACTCGCTCCGGTGATATGGTGAAAGGGAAGATGACAACCGCTAACATTCGCCGAGGGGAATCGCATTGGTGTTTGTGAGCGGGAAAATGGAAAAGGAAACAAAATTGGGCGGGCCTAAATTTTAAGTGCAGTATTTAAAAGGTACTGGGGCAAGCACGTGCTAGAAAGCGAGATCACGTGGGCAACGGTGAAACAGCTCACCCAAACGACGTCGTACTGAACCCTATCTTCTTCATCTTCTCCAGTTTTCTGCTAAACTCTGTAATTTTTATTTTTTTTGAAAATCGAAGAAGATAAAACAAAAAAATGCGCACCATTTCCACCTCCAGATTTTCAATTCTTTCGCATCCACCAATTTCCATTTCAAGATTATTTCCTAATAAAAGGCATTGCGTGTTCGGGAAATCCAGATACTGTCCTCAATTGATCGCCACATTTGTCAATTCACGAAAACCCCAATTGAATGTGAAGTCCTCCCCGGAAGAATCGGGTGTTTCGGCAGCTGAGGACGAGTGGTTGCAGAAATTACCCGATAAGAAGAAGCCGTTGTATGCGCACAGTTTGCCCTGCGTGGAAGCGTGGCTTAGAAGTCTAGGGTTTCACCAGAGTAGAGAGGATAGGGCCATTTGGTTTGTGGAGAAACCCGATTGGCATGCCCAGCTTTCACTCGATGTCACTGATTTATACATCAGGTTTGTGCAATTTCGTGAATCTTGGGTGTTGTTGCTAGTCTATTATGTGGTTGAATTTTGGTGGTGTTCATATTCTGTATAACGGAACAGAGGGAGTATAAGTTACTCTATTGAAGTCTCACGAATAAACGCACGGATGAAGAGTAACAGAGGAAATTTTGGAAAAAAAAAATGTGATCTTTGCTTTCTGTACAAAAATCTTGGATACATCTTCTTGACATGCCCAAATCTCTTGTAGAATTACTGAAGAGTTATAAACTGTATTGTCTACAAATCCCTTTTGTTGGTTTTGCTTTCTCTGCTTTTGCATCATGTTATAGCAGATAGTATATTGTATGCAATTTGATTGGTTTTGTGTTAAACTACAGATATCTCAAGAATGGACCGGGTAATCTAGAGAAAGATGTGGAGAGAAGATTTAGCTATGCATTGAGCAGAGAAGACATCGAAAATGCTATACTTGGAGGACCATGAAGCTTAGTTTGAGTATGGCCGGTCTCGGCCAATCACTTTCCGGCAACCGTAGTTTTATGCAGGACTCTCATTACCAAATTGGCTGATCTATTCTGGCATTTAAATGATCGCCTGGTAAATGTATTTAGTGTGATAATGCTGTGAATGAAGAATGCATGTAGAATCAATTCTTTGGCATTTATATGAGCCTTGGTTAAATTAAATCCTCTCAAATTTTTTCAGTTAGTAGTATGAAATTGAGTGTGATTTGATAATTTGAGTTTTTTTTTTTTTTTTTACTAAATGTATTGAGCTTTACCCGACCTTTAGGAGATGGAGTTCAAGAATCAAGTGAACTTCCTTCCTAAATAATCCTTTTCTGTATCTTAGATGACAATCCTGAATGCATCCATTCATTTCTGATTTGCCAAATTTAATGAACCACACCATTCGAAACAGAGCACTGCGTTGGAAATTTATGTCAGTTTTCTGTTCATGATATTGGTATTGGTAAGTGAGCTAACTGATAGCTAAAACAAACACAAGGAAATTGATCCCTGAAGAGGGTTTGCAGCCATTTGTGTTTACTTGAGTAAACTCGTTACAGAAATCATTACATTATTACATATGTTATAGGCTGCAAATGGATTTGCATCTTTTATTGTTGCAGGTTGCAACCATAGCATCAAGCTATGGGTATGTTCTTTTTCTCCTTTTTATTTATATTTTTATTGTTAAGATTACTTCTTAGATGTCTCCACTATTATAGATTTATAATCCGGTTTTTGATCTCTAGTATTTGACGATATATGCATACTAAGTTAACATGCGAATCTACACTATTCAAAGGCAATCTAGGTAGTTAGGCAATCAATCGGACATACTCCTTTCGTTTTTTAATAAGCGTAACGTTTCTCATTTGTATGTATGCTAATGCACTTTTTTTTTTTTTTTTTGCGATACAGCCAATTAAGGCTAGGAAAGAGAACAAAGAAAAATGCAACGAGATGAGACGCATCCAATAAGATTTTACTTGACTATATTTTTTTTTGTATTACTAAAACAAAAATAGAAGTCAAAGTGCTACAATGAACAGTAAAAAAAAAATCAAAACGTTACACTTATAAAAAAACAGAGGGAGTAATATATCTCTTCAGTTATAAATTACTAGTAGTAGTACCAAATATCAATGATTTGGGTTGTTCTGCTCTTATTCTTTTTTGTATACCGAAACTTTGTTTTGGAGTAGTTTGGAAGATAGCAACAGATTCAGGAGCAGATAAATAATACTTCCTCCGTTTGTGAATAATAGCCCCATAAGTATTTTTGTCATTATTCACCCACACACTTTGATTTAAAGTTTTATCTTAGTTATATAAGTAAAAATATAGCCAAATGAGATCTTGTTAGATTCGTCTCGTCGTGTAGTTTTTAAATATCGAACTTTTAGAATTTTTACTTGTATCAAACTTGAGTTATTAATAATTTAAAATGTGCATTGGACTGCGTGTACAGTGGGTCCGTAGCAAATAAAAGAAAACAAATGAAGTATTAATAAATGCTTATTCTTTCATTAGAAAAAAAAATAATTACTTCTTCCGTCTCACTATTTTTGTTACGGACCCACCAATACACATTTTTTAACGGTTAATAACTTAAACTGTGTACAACGAAAAATTATAAAAAATCAATTGTCTAAAATTACAAAATTAGATGAATCTAACAAGATCTCACTTGACTATGTTTTTTCCTACACAGCTGTGATAAAAATTCGAATCAAAGTTAAATAGTGAATAGTACTAAAAAACTATTCGTAACAAAAACATCGAGACGGAGATAGTAATAAATAAATAAATAAAATGGGTTTTCTCTCTAAGGAAGGATAATGTGGGCTTTTTATGAGTTAATAAATAAATTAATTAAATGGGTTTTCTCTCTGGAGTAGGAGTGATTAACGAGTAGAGCTACTCGAACTCGACTTGGGACTCGGCTTGGAAAAAAACTCGACTCGTACTCGAAAAGTTCGAGTCGAGTAGGGCACTCGAATATCGAGCTCGAGCTCGAGCCTATGTATATGATATTCGAACTCGAGTCGAGTCGAGTATCGAGTACTTGACTCATTTTCTTTTTTTTTTTTTTCCTTTTATTTTGAATTTTAAAAGGAAAAATGCAAAAAAGAAAAGAAAATACTCAATAACTCGAGTATTCGACTTGAACTCGAGCTCGAGAATGAAAAAAGAATAAGGAAATTAATCGAGCTTGAGTAACTCCACTACTCAACTCGATTGAAAAAATATATATATACTCGAGCTACTTGAACTCGAGTTGAGTCGAGCTCGAGCTCAAACTTGACTACTCGACTCGAGCTGGAGTAGCTAAATTTCTCCATCAAGTCAAGCATAAGCTCAACTCGATATCAGCCTGCAGAATATTACTAAATTAATTAGGCCCTAGAATATAATTAGGCCCATAATACCCTAAAGCAGGCCGGCCAACATAGTGTCGTCCTCCTCGCAGCTTTTTTCAAATTGAAAACTTGGCAGAAATATCAACAGTCGCCCAAGAAGTTATTTCATACGATTGTACAGATTTCGGGATTTCTGTCATCAGTCATCTGATTGAGCGCTGATTCCTGAAATCCGTTTACCGTTTACTTCAGCCTTACGAAGCAAAACTTCTGTGTCGTTGAATTTTATTTTCGGAAATCGAAGACTCTGGCCATAGAGAATTGATTGGCGTTGATCTCTTAAATTTATTTGTATTTTGTTTGGTTTTGATTGGTCGTTGATTCGGATCTGCCGAATTGGAGTAATCGATTGAGGCGAATTGGAAGAGAAGTTTGGGTGAATTAAGATTAAAGGCAAATGCAGAGCAAGGGATCGAGTGCGCGACTCACGGGAACGGTTGTTCGGTCCCGAATTTCGACTCTGATGCTTTCCATGTTCGCTACTTTTGCGTCTCTATACGTTGCCGGACGGTTAGTCTTAGCTGGGTATTTTGTAGTTTTCCTTGCTTTTGTGTTAGTTTTCATTTTCTCGAAATTCCTTTGTTTTTGTTAGGAGTTTGTGAACTTATAATCGCCTTTGTCTTGATACTTATCAATAGATTGCTTCTGTTAAGTTGTAGAACCATGCTACCGAATCCCAGTTAGATTTGTTAATTTTTCGTGCTGGATTGAATTAATCAATCATCAATTGTTTTCTAATTCATCTGAAATCGGTTACTAGATTTTGTAAAAATGGTAAAAAGAGCGATTGCATCTTGGGCCTTGGGGGAGTAGAAATTAATTTAATAGTTTGGTTAAGTATGTAATAGTTAAAATGCTCCAAACGAGTTGCAGTGCTTCAGCGATCTTGGTCCGGGAGCATTAGAATTGGAGAGCAACGTGTTTAAAAGAGGGGGGAAATCACAAGTATTTGATGATTTGAATTTGGAAAAATAATCATTTTAAGTTTGATGATTTGAATTTGAGATTGCAGATTGTGGCAGGATGCAGAGAACAGGGTCTACTTAGCAAAAGAGCTTGACAGAATAACTGGCCAGGTATACATTTCTTTCTTCAACTGTTTCCCTGGTTACAGTAACAAACAATACCAATCCTGATCCCATGATGGCCTAGTATATTGGTAACGATTTCTGTTTTTCATGTTTTGATCATCTGCATGCCATTTGAGTTTGGTAAATTAAGAATTTTCCCATTGTTTTCTATAAATGTTTGAGGTGAGTTGTGACCATATTGAATGGAGTAGTAAATTTAACTTTATATTGGCACATGTGCTGTTTATGTAAATAATAGGAGTATGTTTCACATTTATGGCATTTCAGTTTTCCTCTTCCTTTTTTTTTCCCTGCTTTTTTGGGATTCTTATCTTCAAATTGGCAAGTAAGCTACATATGTAAGTAACTAAATAAATATGCTAATAGAATAATGTTTGAAAGTGCATCCCTGTTCTATTCTTCACATTTTTCTTGGGACTTCTTATATCATCTTTGGTCATGAAGAATATATTTACACGTTATTGTTAATGTAGTTTTGTGAACTACGTGGCTTCTAGCTGAATGGAAAGAATTTAGGAAAATAGTTATGTTCAAACTTATGACCCTGACATAATTGTTTCATATTACAATATATGCGAATCCCTTACTAAGTTTATCAAACCTGTGTTTCTTGTTCCTTAAAGACATTTGGAGATGCCATATATCATATATGGCTAGCTTCTATAACTTTGGTGTGTTTATCACTTTCTGCAGATCTAGTGTTAGTTCAAAACCATGTCATAATTAATGCCTTTGTTGTATCACGTGAGTTTGACTTGTGTGAAGTCATGAATGATAATTGAAATCGTTTTTATTTTTTAACGCACAGGGTAAATCTGTAATGACAGTTGATGAGTCATGGAAAATCATAGATTGCAGGTGAGATGACTTTTCTCGCTTTTCTCTTGCCATCATCATATTTTGTTACTTAATTCTTAGTTTCTTACCTGTGCAATATATTTATTTAATCCCATGCATATTAGGGAACGGCAAAAGAGATTATCAGAATTGGAGATGGAACTTGCAGCTGCCCGACAGGAGGGATTTCAATCAAAGCTTTTAACTGAGAACAATAAAAGTCCTAAGAAACGCCCGCTTGTAGTGATGGGAATACTCACAGGGTTTGATCGTAAGGGCAATAGGGATGCGATACGGAAAGCATGGATGGGCACTGGTACATTATTATTTTCTCATTCCAAAGACACTAGATTTTTCTATTTGAATGACACATTATAGCCTTTTATTTTGTTGATTTGTTTTTGGTACGTTTTGCACAGACAGTCTTCATGTGTTTCTTTGGTAGTTTGCCATCAATTTGTCAATGAAGTTGATTTGTCTTTGCAACTGGTTTTAATCTAACTGTATTTTTTTTGTAGGTAAAGCTTTGAGCAGGGTGGAGGAACAGAAGGGCATTGTCATTCGTTTTGTGATAGGCAGAAGGTATGATTGCCCCCTCCTGCCTTCTCTCAAAATTTACTTGATGCAGATCAGATTTGTGATGTTTATAAATATTATGTTAACTTGCAGTTCTAACCGTGGAGATAGCTCGGATAGGAGCATTGATAGTGAAAACAAGCAAACTCAAGATTTTTTAATTCTTGTAAGTCGGTTGCCTTCACCCTTTCATTTGGATATTCTGCTTTATGCATGATGAACAGAGAATTTAATGTATTATCTCTTCATAACGAAGATTGGCGTAATTATCTTTCTCCTTCTATTTACATATTCTGAATTTTCTTATTCTGCTTCTGAAAACTATATTAGCATCCCATGCCTATAAATAGAATATCTCAAGAAGGTGTGTCAGTTTTCAAGTTGTGTGCAAGTTGCCATTTCCTTTGTTTTTCATGCAATAAGACCAGGCCAGGACTTTCTCTTCACAAATATTCCTGCAAATTTCTTTTCCTGTCAGGAAGACCATATTGAAGCCCCTGAAAATCTACCAACCAAGACAAAATCATTTTTTGCTCAGGCTGCTGAATTTTGGGATTCTGATTACTTTGCAAAAGTCAACGATGATGTCTATATAAATATTGGTAGGTGCAATGAGTGTGGTTTTCCCAACAGTAGTTCTTTTTATCATTGGCTAATGTCCTAATTTACTAGTTTTTTTGCTTTGTAGTAACTTGAACATTGCTCTAAAATCATTTGAGTTTTGCAAATCTTGGATCTGATCTAATGTCTCATCTGCAGATGCTTTGGGCAATATACTTACTGCTAATTTGGACAAGCCCCGTGCATACATTGGGTGTATGAAATCAGGAGAAGTTTTCTCTGAACAGTGAGTCTGATTAAATTTTAACACTTCATAGAGTTGGCATCTTGGTACTGCCTATCCTCAATTACTACTAAGAGGTTTGTCCTTGCTTGTATCTTGGCAGGGGGCAGAAATGGTATGAACCTGATTGGTGGAAATTTGGTGATGGGAAAAGGTAAGCACGTCACTTCCTCTAATAGAACTTCTTTATTTTCATTTGCATCGTGCAGCCTCTTTGATAAAAGATGTTTCTTCAAACAGTTATTTCCGCCATGCTTCAGGCGAGATATTCGTGATATCCCAGGCCTTGGCAAAGTTCATATCAATAAACAAGTAAGTTCTACTTTGTCCAACCCTTTAGCAAACCAGAGTCCAATATTATGTGGACATATTCAGGTTTCAAGTTTCACTATTACTAAAACACAACCTTCTTCTATGTTTGATAAAATGGGATGAAACATGAAGTTTCAAGTTGAATGGTTGAGTGTTGACGGATTAAGAAAATGGTGTTTAGGATTATTTCAAAAATATTAAATATTAAGTTCTAAATGACTACCTAAAAGTCTATCAAACAGGCATTTGAAATCTGAATATGTAGCTCTCTATTTTTGTGTTGGCAGATCCAGCCTTCGTGTATATGCCCATGATGATGTCAGTGTGGGTTCCTGGTTTATTGGCACAGATGTCAACCATGTCGATGAGAGGAAATTTTGTTGCTCATCTTGGTCTTCAGGTTCCTCCCCTGTCCCGGTCATGCTTTGTTGCTTTTACATAGTAGTATCAACCTCAAATGAATTATGGTGTTCTTTTTTCTTTTTTTCTTTTTTTCTTTTTTTTTTTTCATTCCAGGAGCTTTATGCTCAGGGGTATGATCTTCTAGTCCAACAATCCAGAAGCGAGAACATTGTAAAGAACCTGAGATTCTTGACACCATTGCTAACAAATCAGCTGCACATACAGAAAAGTTCATTTCTGGAATCATTCTTTTTCCCCTCCCCCGGGATTGATATATTATGAATTTTTGTATAATACACATGTAGGATTATGCGATACAGAGGAATATTAGGAATTTGAATGAGGTTAGTTTTCACTTTTCGCAGATCTTTTTCTACACTAGTGAAGAAAATGCCAACCCTTTTGTGTGTTTGATCAATTCTTCCTCGAATTGTCTCATTGATGGCATCACATTTTTATCAGTACAGATGCAGAGGTGCTGCATTGGAAGGCCGCAGCTAGTTGGGACTTTCTTTGGTAAAATTAAAAACACTAACAATTACAAATCCAACAGAACCTCTTTTTTCTTTTTTTCTTTTTTTTTTTTTTAAAAAAAATTCTTTTAAAAGACACGGTCTTGGTACCAAATATGAAGGTTAGACAATAAATTGGTTTTAAACAATTTTAAAATATGGTATGTAAACTTATTATTTGGTTGTAGATGAAAAATAAAGCACCGTATATCCGATTGTTAAATTTGATGTTATGATTCGCTATAATTTTACATGGCCATGTTGAACAATACCACGGCCGTGGATGATGTCCATAGACGATCTAGGCTGCATGGGATAGATGGCCATGGTTTTTAGGAATACCGAGTGTTGTGGTTAGAACACATTCCCGTGCATGATAAAAATAGACTTTCTGGAAATTGGTCATTGGTCATTGTGGAGGAGCTAGAGGAAGATTAGTCAATACAAGGGCTGAAGGGCATGCCAATATTTTTCATGGCCATGCTGATGATTGGTCATGTCGTAAAAATCAACCATGACCATGATGAGAATCTTTATATGGCCATAGAAATTTGAGCTTATATATATGGAGAGCCACCTAGGTCATATGTTTTGAAGATCTTGTATGACTCTGTGTTTATGTGGATAGATGAACTTTTGCTCACGAGGTTGGTGTCATGACAAGAGTAATGGCTGGACGGTGAGAACCTCAACTTGAGAGAAATGATTTTGAGATTGGAAGTAATGACGAAAAACAACAAAATGGAGTGAATTTAAACAACGAACAAACAAGGAAACAACAATGCGTCGTGCTTATTTTTCTTAACCTATAAGTATTTGTGAAAAATGCTCTACAAACAAAACTATACAAATAAAAATGATCTTTAATAGCGTTCGGAACTACATTCAATTAAATTTTTTTTTAAAAGTATTTATAAAAAAAACACTTTCTATAATATGGGTCCATTTATGATATACTAGTAATACTACTACTCTCTCTATATTCAAAAATTTTAACATTTCTTATTTTTACGCATTCTAATACATATTTTTAAAAAGTGATTAATAACTCAAATTATAAAACTTTAATATTATAAAACAATCGTAATTAGACGAATCTAACAAGATTTCACTTGACTATATTTTATTCTATGTAACTGTGTGAAAAAATTGAATCAAAATTATTCGAATAATGTTTACTATACAAATATTAATATTATACAATATAAATTATATAAATACGGAGGAAGTATTTTTTTATTATTATTATTTTTTTTCTAATATTAGTATTCGCTGTTGATCTGGGATCAAATGGGCCGCCGTATATGAGAAGGAGAATTGCGTAACCGCCATTTGATTGGAATTTGGGATGGAGTACGATTACAGGAAACGGACGGGTGGCCACGGCCAATCGTACGGTAGGGCTTCCTCCTCTGACGCTCATGCACCCTCGCTCTATCCTCAGATCGGCGGCGCCGGCACCGGCACCGCGGCTACACATGCTCGTAACCACCCGCCCTTTCACCATGCTCCGCCTCCGCCTTCCAACCGTACGTATGCCTTTTCATTAACTTCGCCGACTTAATTAACTCAGGTTGATTATTAGTATTTTATGGAGGGAATTGTTTGGCCTTTGATTTGCAGCTGGATTGGGAATTAGGGTTGCTATAAAGCCAGAATATCGGATCACTCCGCCTGTATGTCTTTTATCTAGTTATTTTATTGGATTTCATTTATTGGATGCGAGGTAAGATTTGTGGATTTCGATTGTTTGCCTCAGCTTGAAATTTCATTTGCTTCTGTAGCCTACTCTGTTGCCGCAACTAGGAGAGATTCCGAGAAGTAATTTCCACTTTGATTTCGAGTTCGAGAGGAATGTTTTGACAGAAGCTGTGAAGGAAAATCCCAACTGGAACAGGCTTGGAATCCAAAATGTTCTTCCAAAGGCAACCGAGCCAGCGTCTTCTTATGTACGTTATTATAGTTTGTGAAGTTAGCTGAAAGCCTGAAACAACACCCTTTTTTGAGCAAGGTTTCATTATGAATAAATGATTGATTGGGCTGGTGGTTTGGTTCATCAACTAATTTGTAGATGTGCTGCTTCTGAGTCTTTTCTCTGCTTTTTTATTCTCAATGTTTTGTTGATTTTGGAGTGTTACGAGGAATTTGAATGAGGAATCGCAAGTGTTTCCATAGTTCATTTGTGATGCAAAAGAACAGAAATCAAATGTGTGAAATGATCACCATAATGAGTAAAGTTTTGTATGTGGGAATAATTCGAATTCATAACTGAAGTAGTTTCAAATTTGATTTCAATTTCCTTGTGAATCAAATGCATGTCTAGTTCTTTTTACTAAATGAACACTTGTGTGTTTTTTTTTTTTTTTTTTTGTGGATATATGATAATGGCAAATTTTGGCTTCTGGGTGCAGGGTCCCGTGGCTGATCCAGTAGTGAGTAAATATATAGCAGCCGGTCTCAATAGAGAGGCTGTGCCACTGGCAGTTGCAAATTTCGGAGATAATCCAGTTAAGGTATTGCACCTCAGGCTCTCTTTTCCACTGGCATTAAACATTTGCATAAACAAATGTCCAAAGGCATGTGAATCTTGTAACACACTATGGATGAGAGGCTTACACCTAAAACCAAAGGGTAATTGGTGAAGTTGCTCCAACCATATAAACCAATGGGAGGACCATGTCACATCCGATGTGGGATCTTAACAATCTGTGTCATATCCTGTTATCATGTGTTATGTACTGTGGTTTTTGGATGGCATTGGGTAATTCTTTGATACCAATGTGACAATGCAGTATTAATACCAAAGAATCTGAAAAAGGACCTGTTTGCCCATAACTTGTTTGCACCATCTACGTGCTGTTGGGCATGTCGTTATTGCCATATACGGAGATTAAATTATCATTGCGATGGCAATGGGTCGGTAGGGTCTGGGTCCAGTTTTATAAGAACCAAGACCCGATCCAAGCCTTGCTCGGTTCTCGGTTCTGACCCGGATACATTGCCTTCCCTAGCACTTGAGCATAAGTTTTATACTTATATTACATGTGGAAAGTAATCCTTCAAAAATCATTCTTTATATTCTCCAGGTTAAGGAGTTTGCGAACGGATATGCTCTTTTGCGAGAAATGGGATTCTCGTCAAACAATGTTGCAGAAGCATTACTCATGTATGACAATGATACTGACAAGGCACTGGCTCATTTTCTCAACAGTCCATCGTGAAACAGTATGTTTATATTATGTGGTGCTATTGCAGTTTATTTATTCAATGCAACCACGGATTATTTGATTTACTCTGCTTTCGTTGTAAATAGCAGTATGTGCAAAGATACAGTGTGATTGCATGAGATTTGATGTGCTTTGTTTCCATTTTTTACGGCACTCTTTGATCTTTTTGTATTTTACATTGCCCATGTATGGCATCAAATTTGCTTTTTCTTGTATTATCCTGTATATCCATTATAGTAAACTGTTTTGTTGGTATACATATGAAGAGTGAAGTCATCCGAGAATCATGTATTCATAAAGATAAGAGTATGTTATTTCTGGAGATAGGAGAATTCATTCATAGTCTGGTAGTATACCATGTCTATTAATTCTCAAAACCAACTGTACAGGTGAAAATTTTGGACACATTCTACATTCGAGTGCAGTATTCTAGTATAGGATGGTGCAAGGCACACAACATAATCAATTGTTTAAGTATGATCTGGTTTCCATACCTATCCAGATCATGGACTCGTACATTACTATCGCTGTCTACCCTCTACAAATTAAAAAGATGATCACCTGCACCAAAAATAGCAGCATTAAACTGCCTCGCATTAAGATCACCACCATCGAGAGCAGAACCAAACCGGTCCAGCCACTGGACAGGGCTAGGAATTTCACACTCCTCCACCCACTCTGAAGTCATGTCTATGTCGTCCAGCTGCACAGGATCCATTTCTGAAGAATTTGATTTCAAAGATCTCTCTAATTTGAGATTGTAGTTGATGTAAAGCAGGTCACTCAACGCCTCCTTATCAATCTTGTTTCGTTTCTCTGAATGAATTTGTTGGAACGCGCTCCACTGTTTCTCACTAGTAAAACTGCTGCAGACTTGGCTGAGTATTCGGATTGCCACCCGTTGCAATGTCGGTGCAGCATCGCCAAATTGCTCCCACCAAATGCCTACATTACAACACACTACCTTTCAGCATATTGCAAATGGCATACTTTTGTTCAGTAGTTTAACCTTCTAGATAAATGATCACTCAATATGCGAGGACATGCGATGCAAAAACTTACCAGGGGAGACGGTTTCAATGGCCTCTTTAGCAAGGTTACAGCCGAACATCCCACTGCCCCTGGTAAACAGAAGAATTTGATTTGTTATGTCACGTCTTAGCTCTGGTGTTGGGAGAAGCTTCTCTAGAACCTGGAAGAACTCTTCCTTAATTGATCCAAGGAATTTGATCTCTGGGTTGTATTGAATGCTTGGGTTCAAGAAAGCCGCTGCAGAATGCAAAGGGGAATGCAGACTGTTCAGCCAGTTCTTATCCACTATGTCCAGAAGCGTCTTGCACTTGATCTCATCCATGATGTAATATGTGCGGATCGACTCCTTTGCCCGTTTCATCTGCTCATAAATGAATCCCACTGCAGGCCTCCCTCCCGACACTTCCCTCATCACCTTGAGGAATGGCTCGGATACAGCGACACATTCTTCCGCACACCTCCAGAACTCATTGTCATCGATAATGCTAGCACAGGTTGCCGTCTGAGGCTTGTTGGCAAAAGCTGGATTTGTCGACATTTCAGGACTGTTGAACATATGCTTCAACCTGGATTTCTGTCTCAGCATGGACTGGAACGAAAGGAAATTCGAGACAGGCTTGGTAACCCCGCTCCTGATGATGCCCTGCCCAGAAGTAAACTTCTTCATTGTATCCAGCACAGAAGAATTGTTGTATATAAACTTGGAAACAGCCTGAGCCTGCAGGATGCACCTGTAGATCCAATCTACCTTGCAGAACTCCTCCAGTATCACATTCATGCACCGTGAAGCACAAGGGTTCACAAAGATGGACCCATAATTCTGCTGGATATGGTGTGCCAATCCCGGGCAGTTCAGTGTGTTGTCCAAGATGATCTGCACGACGTTCTCAGGGCCAAACTCCTGAACCATCGAATCAAACAGGTCGGACAAGTACTTCGTATTCTTGCAATAGGAAGACACATCCACGGATTTGTGGAAAAACGTTCTTGATGGAGATGAAACCAGGAAATTAATCATTGCACGCGATTTATTATCCGACCAAGTCTCTGCAATGATCGTGCAGCCCGTTATCACCCACTCTCTCTCAGCTTCCTTCGCCTGCTGACACACTTCGGTTTTAATCCTCTCCAACCACGTCGTCTTCAGAGACTCCGCAGAAGGCCCTGCAAATCCAGGGCCACACTTCCTCACCGCATCCACCATCTCCTGGTAGGATGAAGAACGCGCCACACTGAAGTCCAACCTATTCTCAAAGAAGAACAGCGCCACACTACGCTCCCCGTTCTCTTGGTCACTCCTCGGTGAAGAGGTCGATGATGTGATCGACGAGAACACTTTCCCAGCCACAGGCATTACATCAATATGCACTGGCGCCTTCCCTGAATAAGAGCTCACAGCCATAGGACACCTGACCTCGGTAACCCTTTGTCTCTTGACAGTTGATGTCTCCTTACCGTCTTCTTTTGAAGCCATGATTTCCCTAACCCTTTCTGTAACATCATCCCTCACTTTGGTGCAGGGATTCACACCTTTACTTGGAAGTCTGGACAGGTGGTGCTTCAATCTGCTTATACCTCCATTGAGGATTCTGTCGCAGAATTTGCACCTCACTTTGTTGCCTTCTAATCTGTCTGCATATTCCCAACATACATCTTTCTCTCTAACCATTGGATGAAGAAACTACAACTGGATTCTTTATTTCCTACTGGTTCTAAGTAATGAAACTCGTGAATCCACTGCATATTCAAGAGAGGAAATACAACGAAATCACAGAGAGTTTTCTAATTTGTGCTAAGAATTAATAATCCAACAGCCAACACAATAATGCACTATTGATAAACAAATTTCAATTTGATGCAAAATTAAGCAATCCAATTATCCAAATCAAGCAAAACAATTCAATAAACTCTACAGCTCGAACTTCAAAACAGAACAAATCTGAAATTATGAATTTCAAAGATAATAAATGCTTCTCACTCGGAAACTTTCATCGCTCCGATAATCTTCAACAAATTCGTCTTCTCGAAACGCACAGAATGAAATTAACGGAATTCGCAAACCAATCGCGGTTTTTCGCCGCGCAACCCATGGCTTTACCATGGTGTGAGTGTGCGCAGCTAAATTTTCTCAAATTTACAACAGATAACAAACCAATTTCAGCTGAATTGAGGAAAATTAGATGGGGGAAAGGAGAGACTGGAGAAAAAGGAGGAAGATGAAAGAAGAAAACCTTTATACTCGGGGAGATGGTCCGAAGCTCTTCGGAGTTTGGATCAGTGGAGCGAAGGAAGACTCGTCTGACTTCTCGCGAGATTTTGGGTCTAGATATATTGCAATTTGCTGTCCCACGGAATTATATGTAATACTTATCGTCCCACGCTATATTTTTGAGCTAAACCATCATTTTGCACTTCAATTTTTCAAGGCAATTGTACAATCATCCTGACTTCAATCTTTCAATTTTATTTTATTTTATTTTTTTAAAAAAAATTTTTTCAACTTTACTAGCACACAATTGATTGCATATTGTTTAATGTCCACCCGATTATTAGTTTTGGGTCCAATAAGGCCTAATTATACCCTGGTATTCATCTAAAAAAAATTGATTCCATATTGGCCAACCCAAAAAAATTGATTGCATATATTTATATTGGTGTACAAACTTTATAGGTGAACGGATAATGAAAAATCATTTAATTTTGTTTTCAATCTATTTCTATTAGTATTGATAACCTTATTTGATTTATCACGTTGGATTTATTGGATAATTATTAAACTTTTATGAGGGCTTAATCTCATGACTGATAAGTTGAAAAGTTGTTGAACAAACTAATTACTTGATTAGTTTTAATTTCAACTTCATCTTGAAATGAATCTTATATCCTTCTTGCAAATGTGTATATATGATATATCACCTAATTGGTATGTCAGCTATGAGGATAGTTAAGTTAAATTTGATTAATTATGTGAATTTAATTAAATAAATAATTTATTTGACAGAACAAATGTATGATATTCTTTTGAATATAACAAACAATGAGGAAAGAAATATAAAACCATTGTAATGCAATTTGAAAATAGAAACTAGAAAAAAAGGGAGTAGTATTTGCTGTTTTCGGCTCCTCCAAAAAAAAAAAGAGTGAATTTTGGAAAAAAACAAAGGAAAAAGGAAATTAGAAAAGCTTTGGTTATAAACTATATAAAGGTGTAGAATTCGATTTGATATCTTGCGTCTCTTGTCAATTCTTCAAATATTAGTATCATTTTATAATATCGCTGCCTGTTTTGTACCAATAAATATATATAAAATACAGGGGGCCCAGTCACAATCCATCTCTTTATAGGGATGTAATCGTTTCAGATTTTTATGGATTTTAAAAAGTCGGTTGATTTAGAAAGTCTATGGACTTCACGTAGAGTTGGTTGATTTTGTGCAGACTCTATGTAGAGTTTGACTGACTTGACAAAATCCGTAGAAATTTGGAGAGATTTTGCATAGTTATAATTTTTAAAAGAATCCATTAAAGTCTATGAAGAATTAAAATCCATAGACTGTTGAATACCACAAAATTTTTAAAGACTTTTTAAAATCTGTATTGAATACACCTAGATTTTTAAAGACTTTTTAAAATATGTATTGAATACCTCTAGATTTTTAAGGACTTTTTAAAATCTAAATTGAATACACACAAACTTTCAAACTCCTAAAAAATCTCATAGACTCTCTATCCAATACACCCCTATTAGTATCACCTTTGAAGGAAATATTTTGAGATAATTTAAGTACAAAATATTACTATTTAACCATTGAGTTTAAATGCTAATTTGTCCTAAATTCCTATTCAACATAGATAGAAGGATTGGGATTAATCAAGTTGATCGACGATCTAATTTTACAATTGAAGCCAACCGGTGAACATAGAGCTACAATCACACAAAATCATAAAGTAAATCTCGTATCACATTATATTGCAAATTTAAAACTTATTTTAGAAAATTACTTCTTTTTCAAACGATATGTGGCCCTCTCCAAAAATCAAACAAGTGGTAGATTTAGTGAAAACAATGAGTAATTTTCTTTTTCACTTATTACTACCGATCGAAACAAGAGTAAATACAAATATTTAAAAATAAAATAAAACAATTTTAATAATAAATTTCGTTTGTTTTGAATTTATTACTTAAGAACTTAAACTCAATCACTAACATTTTTGACTTGATACTTTATATTCAGACGTGATTCAATTTAATCAAATGCTCATCAACCAATAAATTAATTTTCAATCCTTCCTTTAATTTGATTTAATTTAAACCATACTTGAAAGATTTTCAATAAGATAAATAAAGTCAATCAATCAATGTCAATATTTTGTATTCATTTTTTTTTTTTTTTTTTTTGTTTTCCCTTCAAGTTTTTACCAGAATATACCATAATCTGCCAGCTAATTGCTGTATTCCATCATCTTCCATGTGACACTAATTAAATTATTTTTATCAAATGTATAATATTAGAACTTGGATTCAAAGTCAATGACAAACAGCTCATGTTATAGCTAGGCAAGATGAATGTCAACAGTTAGATATCCTATAAACAAATAATCAATTGCTATATACTTCCTCCAGGAATCTCACTATTTTTGTTACGGACTCACCCAGCACGTATGCTGATATAAGATTCTAACGAATCTAACAAAATCTCACATGACTATGTTTTTTTCTTACATATCTATGATAAAATTCGAATCAAAGTTAAACATTTAATAGTGCAAAAAAACCATCAAATATACTGAGACGGAGGTAGTATATTTATCTTGAGTGTGACAATTGACACCATTTTCTTTGAATTTCAATCTTACATTTTCTCTCGTCCACAATTTTGTATGCATTCTTTCCTTTCCATTATCGAAATTCTATAAAATACAACGAATTAATATATTAATAAAGAATTGAAATTCAAAAAATATGAAAATTCAAAGAACTAAAAAAACAAAAGTCCAATTACATTATTGTCTCTTACCCTCAAAGTTCGTCTGAAAATCTCAAAGGCTGCGTTTTGAACGTTAATTTAAAATGAAATCATAATTTGTAGATTAAAATATAGTAAAAATATGCATTTTTTTAAAAAAAAAAAAATTATGAAACTTTTTATTTAAGACTAACTGCCCAACAAAAAAATAATATTCATCTACTCGATATACTCCCCATTTTGTTCCTTTCTTCAATCCTCTATTTTTCCCGTATAAATCAAAGCCACCAATGTTATAGTAGTATTATATAGTAGTAATTATTATTCAAAAAAAGAATTGCTATTTATATTTCAATATATAAGTATTATATTTCGCAAAAAAATACTTCATCCGTATTCAAATAATTCTAACATTTCATATTTTTACGTATCCAATACACATTTTTAAATAGTAATATTTCAAATTTTATAAAATAAAAAATTATAAAAAATTAATATCATAAAACTATGTTATTAGAAGAATCTAATAAAATTTCATTTGATTATATTTTATCTTATGTAACTGCATTAAAAAGTCGAATCAAAATTACTTAATAAATAGTATTTACTATACAAATGTTAATATCTTTCAAATACGGAAGGAGTATATAGGTATATACATTTTTCCATCAAATACCATTATTCCTGTTTTAGTACGTACATCTTATCTTATCTCTTACAGAATACTCCCTCCGTCCCATTAAAAGTGACCACTATTCCTTTTTGGGGTGTCACAATAAGGTTGTCCACTTTCCCTTTTAAGCAAATTAGATTAACATAAGCATGATTAAAAACCCCACAATAATGACAATTGTACTTTCTGTACAAAGTCCCTATATATTCTAAAATTATACGATTAGACGATTAAAAAAGACCACACTTGACTATTTTTTTCTTTCTACATCATTACAATAACATTAAGTCAAAGTTAAATAATAAATATGGTTAAAAGTCAAATGTAACTATTATAAATTAGATGGATGTATTAGTCAAATTTACCCACACTACTTTAACTACTAAACACCATAACCTAAATTCTTGTGCCCAAAAGAAAGTGATCACTTTTAATGGGACGGAGGGAGTACTATAGTACATAGTAGGAGTAGTATTGTTTTTTTTTTTTATAAAACTACATTTATCTAAGAGTAGTTTCTTTTCCTTTGGCTGCTAACTCATGTCCAATTCTTATAAGGCCACGGATATATACACACTAATAATGTTAGGGGCACTCAATGCCATTTAAAATCTCCTTAATGCCCTTACTAATATAATCATGTAAGGGGCACCAAAGTTCTTTTTAGAGGCACATTTCGCGTTTTATTCCTTTAGCATATTGAAACTTTACTTCTGTATATTAAAATTGCGACTTGCAGAAATTGGCCACTATTGGTCGATGGGCAGTGGTTTCGTCGACCACCTATGGCCGTTCAGAATAAGTAAGGATCCGCCATGAGTGGTCGTTATGTACAATTATCTACTATCTTTTAATACTGAACGGTCATCAACGTCCGCTCGCCATTAAGACTGGTCGGCCATCAGTGGCCGATCCTCACAAGGAGTGAACGGCTGGGCATGGCCGTTCACTATGGTTCTTTTTTTCCCTTTTTTTTTGTAGGCAGATATTAATTCTAGTAATATAATGAAATTTGTTGTCTTTTTATCTAGTGTTCTGGTTCCCACAGAGGTTGGGTACATGAAGGTCATTATTATGCATATATCATGCCAACTCTTTCTGATCAGTAGTATGCACCACGTTTGGTTTCTTATTTGCCTTTCTCAGTGTAGGAATTTGAGTGCCCCAAACACACATGCACTCCCTGAAAGAAACTTATTTTAATATAGTTGCATTTTGGAAGTTGAGATGCTAGTGTTTATATTTATATTACTTTATCAGCTCTATGAGCAGTTCTCATTCTCATCTACTTTGCTTACTTAAGGACATAAACGAACTATGTAGAAGGAAAAAAGAAAAAAGAAAAAAGAAAAAAAAAAACAAACACCTCTACCGGCCATCAATGGCCGGCCTTCAAAGTTCACAAAGGGCCAATGGTGGCCGTTCGGCCATCTATGCAAACGGCCACGTATGGCCGTTCGCTTCCATACGGCTATGGAAGGCCATGGCCGTTTGCTACTGCTGCTGCACAAAAAAGAAAGAAAAAAAATAGACATGGCCATTCCCCACCCAAGCGTCCATCACGGTTGCTGCCGCCGTGCGTGCGTCCTAAAGCCGGACATCTTTCACCGTGGTTGTGGCTTGGGAGCTCTTCTCTCAATCTCGGTGGTCGTGGCTCCTCTAACCCATTGGTGTGTGTTATGTGGTGTATCGTGTGTTTTGAATTTGGGTATTAGGGTTTTATTATTTGAGTGCCCTTTAGTATTTTTTCCATTTGATACAAGGGTAAAATGGGTAAAAATATAGGGAGTGCCCCTATCTTCTTTCTTTTTTTTTATTCTACATGTGATGTGCCCCTAAATTTGTGTTTTTGTGGAAAATTATCGTGTGTACATAACCGGACCCTTCTTATAATCAGTCCAAGAACCAAATGCCCCGAAAGGCCCAGAGAGATAACTCCGGGAGTCCAGATCCCGGAACCGTCAAAGTAATAAATCCGCCATACTCTCCTCCCTCTTTAACGTGGCTTCACAGTCAAACTGCTGAGGCCATCACTTCCCTCCCACATTCCCAATTCATTTATTCATTTTTTCTCCACTTCTGAGCTGAATTCCATTTTCCACAAACACAATTCGGATCTCTGTAGTATCGATCCCTCAGCTGCTGCTGTGATCTTTACGCCTCAGCACGTGGAGTTTCCCCTCTTCCCGGGCGAGCTATCAATCCCACCACCAATATATTTATATATATATATATATATATATATATATATTTCGCTGCCAGAAATCGACTCTAACTACTCTGTCAATCATTTATTGCTTTGTGACTTTGTTCCCCACCCCACCCCCACTCCCACCTCAATCATAGCCCTTTCCCGCAAGCAAGAATCTCCGCTCAATTCACCAACCGGCAGGTTTTTGGAGTTTTGCTTTTGTGCGATATAATACTGCATTGGGATTGTTTGTGTTAACTGTAACTGTAAGTGTAACTGCCATTTTATGTAGGGGTCGGGAGCTTGTTGATCGCGGAATTGGAGCCTGGAGGTGAGTGATTGTTTTGTTGATTAATTTTCAGCTGCGTTTTGGATTTGATGTTGTAGAATGTAGAATTGTGAAATTTGGGGGAACTATGAAACCCTAATTACTTTCTATATTGCGTTACATAAGGAATATGAACTGGGTACATCGGAACTAGTGAAGATTTTGAGAGAAAGACCTGTCCTTTTTTTTGGCTTTATTTAATTAAAGTTAGCTATTGAATTTGATCGATTACCTAACCTAGAGATAGAATAATCAATTAATGGGCTCAACTTTGTGATGGTTAGTAGTAATTGAAAACTGTTTAGTTTTCTTCTAATTTTGTATTCTTTTGATTCATAGGGGAGGTGAAGAGAATGCATTGCTTGAGAGCTTAAGGTTTGACAAGAAATAAGAAGAGGAGAAATGGGCATGAGGTTAATCTTGATAGCAGTTCTGATGTGTGTAGCAACAGCTGAGCCTGTTGAGGATAAACAGGCTTTGCTAGATTTTGCCAGGAAGGTTCGGGCAAGGAACCTGAATTGGGATGTAGGAACCTCTGCTTGCACTCAATGGACAGGGGTGACTTGCAATCATGATAATTCTAGAGTTATAGCTGTTCGACTGCCTGGTATTGGGCTCAGAGGAAGAATTCCTAATAATACACTTAGTCAATTGTCTGCGCTGCAGCTCTTGAGTTTGAGATCCAATGGTTTAACGGGTCCCTTTCCTTACGATCTTTTGAAGCTCGAGAATTTGATGGGACTTTATCTTCAGTTCAATCGTTTTCTGGGTCCCCTGCCGGTGGACTTTGCAGTTTGGAGAAATCTTTCGGTCGTGAACCTGTCGAACAACGGTTTTAATGGAAGTATCCCGTTGTCGATATCTAATTTGACTCAGCTGACATATCTGAATCTTGCAAATAACTCCCTCTCAGGCGATGTTCCTGATCTCAACATCCCAGGTGTGCAAGTGTTGGATCTGTCCAACAATAATCTCACCGGGAGTGTGCCTCAGTCTCTTAGAAGGTTTCCCACTTCAGCCTTTTTGGGCAACAATGTTTCATTCCAAGATTCACTGCCTCCAGTTCCTCCTCCTCAGACGGCGGGACTAAAGAAGCACTCCAAGTTCAGCGAGTCTGCCATTCTCGGAATAGTTATTGGTAGTTCCGCTGTGGCTTTTGTGTCGATTGCCTTGTTGTTGATTGTTGCCAACAGAAAGAAGAAAGACAATGACTCAGCTCCTTCCACATCGCAGAAAAAGGAAAAGACTGCGAAAAGGAGGGCTTCTGATCATCAGAATGGAAATGGCAGGTTAACATTTTTTGATGGATGTAATCTCGCATTTGACCTGGAAGACTTGTTGAGGGCTTCTGCTGAGGTGCTTGGGAAAGGGACATTTGGAACGACATACAAGGCAGCACTGGAGGACTCGACCACGGTTGCAGTGAAGAGATTGAGGGAAGTCATAGTTGGGAGAAAGGACTTCGAGCAGCAGATGGAGGTTGTTGGAAATATCAGGCATGAAAATGTTGCTCCATTGAGAGCTCATTACTATTCCAAGGATGAAAAACTCATGGTTTATGATTATTACAATCACGGAAGCATGTCTGCGTTGCTTCATGGTATGTCAAAACTTTAATGTCAATTAGTATTTTGTATGTTTATTTGATATCTGAGGCATTTGCGCATTCCTGCAGCAAAAAGAGGTGAAAACCGGATTCCACTGGACTGGGAAACGCGGTTAAAGATCGCCATTGGTGCAGCAAGGGGTATCGCTCATATCCACACTCAAGTTGGCAAAAAACTTGTCCATGGAAACATAAAAGCTTCAAATATCTTCATCAATTCCCAACTGTCTGCCTGTGTATCCGATCTCGGCCTAGCCACATTGATGAGCCCTATAACGCCGCCACCTGTGTTGCGCACACCAGGGTACCGAGCCCCAGAAGTCACAGACACCAGGAAGGCATCTCAGGCATCGGATGTGTACAGCTTTGGAGTTGTCATACTTGAGCTCCTAACTGGGAGGTCCCCTGTCCAGGCTTCAGGAAGCGAAGAAACCATCCATCTCGTCAGATGGGTACAATCCGTGGTCCGTGAGGAATGGACAGGTGAAGTGTTTGATGTGGAACTGTTGAGATACACAAACATAGAGGAAGAGATGGTATCAATGCTGCAGATAGGATTGAGCTGCGTGGCGAGGATGCCCGAGCAGAGGCCGAAAATGGGACAAGTGGTGAAACTGCTAGAAGACATTAGAATCACAACTAATACAGGCAATAGTCCATCTGCAGGAACCAAATCTCCTGGTTCAACTCCAACTCCTACTACAACTACACATGTAGGAGAGGTTGGTTCATCTTCTGTTCCTAACTAGATTCTTGAAAATCTTGCTCGTTTAAATTTAGGTCAAGAAATTCAATTCCTGATTGTATTGTGTTGGTTCTCTGGTCATCATTGTTATTTAAGTCTGTATTCTGGGCCATATATATAGGATGTTGTTATGTTTATTTTTGTTATATGGGGTTGGTTGGTTATATGAACTGCATGTTAATTTCTTACTTTATTTGGTATAGTTAAGTGAATAGTATTATAGATAGATTTTGTTATCTGTCAATCAAGATTGTGTTGTTAAGAATTTCTTTTGGACTAAGTATGGAGTGTTTAGTGGGGCTAGTTTATTTTTTAGTGAAAATTTGTTTGATGATGATTGATTCCTAAGATCTATCCCCCCTATACCTAAATGTTAGGGGGAAAGGGCTTTGAAACTTTGAATACGCGTGAAATGTTGACAATGTATTATGTATAATAAGGTAAAAATGATTCCCTGGTTTGGTATTTTGGTCCCCGCTTTACCTAATTGAACATTTAGTGATGGATTAGTTGTTGAGTCAAGCCTTTATCTCTTTTGAATTATATTGGCATCCACAACCACAAATACTGCATTACTTTTCTTTCCCTTTTTCGTCCATTTTCTCTTTTAAAATAGGTTTATATATTATGTGTGATTAATGAGTACAGCTATTTAAACTCAATTCGTGCTTGAAAAATACGAAATGAGTATTCAAATAGTCGAGTTGAGTTAAAGTACTAAAGTAAAATACTCATTGAGTAACGACTTCTAAATCAAATAGTATTATTTCATAATGAAGAAATATCTATAAACGGATCGAGTTGAGGTTGATTATACCATTATTACTAGTACAATAAGGAAAATTAGGCTTTTACGAGTTCAAACACGATTTTAACCTATTGGACTAATATTCATCGGCCCAATTGCTGATTTGAAGAATATTGGGCCAGCAGTGCACGACACCGTTAAGGACAGACATGATTTTAATACTACTTACTTCATAATCGTGCTGGTGGTTTCGAGGGCTTACCGTTAGATTCCTTAACGAACCGGAAGTAGAATTTACTACTAATATTTTTATAATTTATGAATTCAATTAATTATTCAAACGTAACCTTTTGCTAGTTAATAATATTAATACCACTACCAAGGCAAGTACTACTAACTACTGGTCTACTGCCTACGTGAAGAAAACAAATAAAATGATCCATATGGGCCTACTACCGTTTGGAAGCCCAATAACTCGTAAAGCCGAGCGCCTATTACACGTGGACAGCTCCACCTCACAACGTGTCGCCTCCAAGCCCCTCGTGTCAACCAAAACCTGCACTCCATCCAACACGTGACGCACCTCACGTGACACCTCCCCCCGGCCATGCACAAGCCGCATAAACCCCCCACCGCCTCTCTATATAGTTGTATACAACCCCCCCCTCCTCCTCTCCACCCTCCCTCCCTTCCTAATTTCCACATTACCATCTCTCCACCGTCCGATTTGGAATTCATCATCAATCATCAATGGCTCAGCAACAGATGCAGCAACGGCCTTCCTACACCTACGACCAGCCCCACACCGGCCACTACCAGCAGCAGAAGCCCCAGCTGTCCACCCAGGTCGCCAAGACCACCACCGCCGTCACCCTCGGCGGCTCCCTCATGGTCCTCTCCGGCCTCACCCTCGCCGCCACCGTCATCGGCCTCGTCCTCGTCACCCCGCTGCTCGTCATATTCAGCCCCGTCCTCGTCCCCGCCGCCCTTACGGTTCTGGGGATCCTGGCCGGGTTCGTGACGTCCGGCGGATTGGGGGCGACGGCGTCATTCGTATTCTACTGGATGTACAAGTACGCGACGGGGAAGCACCCGATCGGGGCGGAGCAGCTGGACAGGGCGCGGGAGAAGATCGCCCACGCGGCGTACGACGTGAAGGAGAAGGCGGAGCAGCAGATGGGGCAGCAGCAGCAGCAGTACGGCGGAAAAGGAGGCCGAGAGGGGACTTATGACAAGTAATAAATTTAAAAATCTGGAAAAAATATTTGAGTACCTGTCGTCGTTTTCCTCCTGCCGTAATTTGGGGCGTTTTAATAAATGGAATCATCATCGGTGGATCGGTTTATGGGTTGTTTGATTTTACGTGTGTGTGTGTGTGTTTGTACTTGTGTTTTTGGATGTGAGTATCTATCTATCTTTAGTAGTATATTATGTATGGTGAATACTTTGTGATGTCCCCCTCCCCCAATCTTTGTTATAATAATATTTATAATATATGGGAATTTTATTTTCTTCTGTTTCGATTCACATATTGATTGAAATTAATCGTAATTAGATGGATGAATGGGATTATTGTTAACGATTTTAGTTACTAGTGACAATGGTGGTCCGACAAGACATTGAAACCACTAACTCACGCACTCTCCAGGTAAAGTAAGAGTCTGTTTGGAATAGGTTTTTTCCAATTGTTTTTGTTTTTTTATTTAGAAAAAGCAAAAACATTTTTGAAGAAAAAAGAGTTTGTTTTTAATTTTTAGAAAAAAACAAAAGCACCAAGTGTTTCTCTCAGAAGCAATCCAAGGGACGGGTTCTTCAAAAAGTAGAAGCCAAAAATATTTAGTAATGTGTGCAGCGTTATAAATACTTTTATTAATTTATTTAAATTACACTTACTCTGTATATCCTTTTTGGTAATTTATATATTTTAGAAGTATTTTTTTATTTTTACACATCCAAAATATTCTTTTGTTGCTTATCAAACATTTCATCCAAACAATATTATATGCTTCTATTTTTTGCTTTCATTTTTATTTTTGTTTTTAGCTTTTTTTTTTATTTTTTATTTTTAAGTCAATCCAAACCGGTCAGGAGCAAAATTTCGCATACATGAAGAATGTGCATTGGCATGAGAATACATGAAGAATGTGCATTGGCATGATCATGGATTGGGCGTAATTTTTTTACTCAAATAGGCTGAATTAATATGTTGGGATGGGGATAATATATAGGAATTCGATTCCAGTACGAGATTCTTGGCATCATATTTTAGTGTAGGTCCAAAAGCCTAGCTACTATGTCTCATTATAATTATAATCGCTATATACTCACCTGACACGTATGACGATACACATTTTAACGGTTAATAACTTAAATTGTGTATAATAAAAGATTATAAAAATTTAATATTTTAAGACTACAAGATTAAACGAATCTAACAAGATCTCACTTGACTATATTTTTTCTTACATAACTATGATAAAAATACGAATCAAACTTAAATAGATAGAAGTATAACGTAATAATTTAAATGAGACGGAGGAAGTATAATTTAGGGGTTTGTAAATAGATAGAAGTCTTTGTTCTATCCTTGTTTCACTGTCCATTTGATGTCGTGATCACAATATACATATATGTTTAAATTTGTATGAAATATCCACTTGGTAAAAACTCATGGGGGATATCGAATGTGAGACAACTTTAGCGTTCAATGAATAATCTAATTTCTACTTACAGTTATGAAGTATTAATACTAAAATTAGGAGAGTTAATATACATATTTTTTAACCTTATTTGGGAATTTAATAATAAAATGGAATTCAATGGAACTGAACTATCTAACCATTCCAAGTAATACAGTACTGGAAATGAACATTTTTTAACCATTCAATTGGCTATATATGAATGGATAATAATCAATGGGTCATTATTGTCGGATTGGGACACTACTGATATTCATAACCCATCATTTATCCACGTCTTTTAAAGGAAATCATAAATCCCCAGAAGATGAAATTAAAGCACTAGTGTTCACAGGTACATTAATAATTTTTTTTTTTAATAAAAGAAAATAACATTTGTGTATTTCTCCTATATTGTTACGTTTTGCCTATAGTGGAAAATGTCAAAATTCTGGAAGGGGTTCATTTTGAGAAATTAAAATTTGTTTTTATTTGTTCGAAGCAGGCAAATTTGTATTTGATGAAAATGCATGCATGAAAATTTGATTTAATTTATCTCCACTCAGTGGCGGATCTAGGAAATTTGCTTCGGTAGGTCAATTTTTTTATAATTAATATAATTAATGTTAATATAATATAAAAGTATTAAAAACATTAAATTCAAAGTTATATGGAATATGATATATTAAGTACTTACATCAAAATAAATATAACTATTCAGACGAATTCTCATATTTTAATATTGTTGTACATTACTGACATTCGTAAACAAATCGCATTCTGTCGTGAGCAAACAATCATCCAATAACTTATCTCCCATGCTATTCCACAATTTATTTTTGACAGTAATCGTTGCTGAAAAAGCTCGTTCTACTATTGTTGTTGCCGCGAGAAGAATTAATACCAACTTCAGAAGCAGATGTACCTTCGAAGAAAATTTTTAATGAGCTTGATACGTATAATACAATATAATATAGTGTGCTTGCAAAATACAGTATAATATCAAATACACCTTAGAAGTATATAAGTGTACGTGTTGGGCATTAAAACTAAGGGGATTGTATTCGATTCAAACTTTTATAGAGTTTAAAAAGTTGGTGGATTTAGAAAGTACATGGAATCCATGTAGAGTTAGTTGATTTTGTATAAACTTCATGTTGAGTTAGTTGATTTTGTATAAACTCCATGTAGAGTTTGGCTAACTTGTATAGAATCCGTATAAATCTTTGATTGTTTGGTGAGATTTTGTATAGGATATTTTTTAAGAGAATCCATTTTTAAAATCTATGAAAAATTAAAATTCATAGATGGTTGAATACCTCAAAATTTTTAAAGATTTTTTAAAATCTATATTTAATGCCTCTAGATTTGTAAAGACTTTTTAAAATTTCTGTTGAAAAACTCTATATTTTTTAAAAAAAATTAAAATATAAATTGAATATATCCAAACTTTAAAAGTCCAAAAAAAGTCTAAATTCTTTAAAATTGAGTTACTAATATAAAAAAAAAAAAAAAAAATGGTCATCTATGGTGGGTCAATTGACCCACCTTGACCAATGGTGGATCCGCCAATGTCTCCACTCTCAAAATATATGGCACATGTACGTAACCTATTTTAATGTCTCGAATTTCAAGACTATATAAAAAAAGAATTAGCTGCCCGATTTTTTAAAATAATGATTAAAAGTATCATTTGTTAAATACTATAATTAATTGTTTAAATTTGTTAAATTTACTGAAAAATATTTAAAGTGCTAAAAATTGTTGAAAAAATTTACTATTTCTTCATAAAAAAAAGGTTGAGGACTTAGCTTAAGTGGTTAAGTCCCTTAACCTTGACCGTTGGAAGTGGATTCTCATCAATCTTCTATCCCTCTTCTATGTAATTGTGTGGTATGAACTCCCACGGTAGCTCCTCAAAAAAAAAAAAAAAAATTATGGGAGGCAATATGTCCAAATTTGTTTTCTTTAAAGGGCAATTTGTCCCGAACGACCAAAGTTGAAAACAATTTGTCAAAAAAATGGGAGGCAACTTGTCCAGAAATAATAAATTTAAATGAAATAGAATTTAGATATTAATATCCCTTATTTTTTTTAAATTTAAATTCTTTATAGTACTATCTTTTAAGATTTAAAAATATTTATGAGCGGACAGGATAACTTTAGATCAATTCTCCATCAATTTTTAATTCATTTTCAAATTCCAATACGATTATTTTTCGAATAAACAAAAGCAAAAAAACATATTAGCTGTCTAATTGCTCATCAATCCGTGTTCTATAAATTTCGTTTCCTCTCGCTTAATTTTACTCCCCTGCAATTTCTGTTTTCCTTGTCAATTTGCGAAGTAATCAATTTTCACCCAGAATTACGCAGGCAGGAGGATCCAAGTCTTCTCTCAGGTGCAGTTGGGATAAATTCTATTCCGATTCTGATTGTTTGGTTTACTTTTATTTTTATTTGTTTTGGTTTGGTTTGATTTTGGTTAATGTTGTGAGAAGTGAATAGATCTGGATTGTTTTTTCTGCTGGATCGCAGGAATCGCTTATGGCTTCGAAGCGGATCTTGAAGGAGCTCAAGGATCTTCAGAAGGATCCTCCTACCTCTTGCAGTGCTGGTATATTATCAACATTTTGTGAAAAATTTGATTTTACGTTGAGTTTGAATTGTGTTTGTACCTTCTTGTGAAGCAAATTCTAGAGTATATTTCACGTTTTTGGTGCAATTAGCGTGCCATATTTATTGTTCTTGGAATCCATCTAGAGCCTGCATTTTCCATATGTATTTTTCAATTTGGTGTTGGATGTTTTTATATTTCCCCTGCTTTGTTGCTAGATTTTATGTACTACCAGTTATCCACCTTTTATCGTCAGAAAGTGTTGATCGGGAATCAGGATGTTTGTACGTTCGCCCGGTTTTGTGATCGCTTTTAGTTTCATATTTGTGTTCCTTTTCTATTTCCTGGTTATTGGATTTCGTTGGTTTTATTTGAACTTTGTGAATTTTGAATCTTGTGGTGCTAATCGTTATTGAATCGTGTTAGTTCAAGGATTCTATCCCGAAAATATCCATTTTCTTATATACGCGTTCCAATTTCTGTGTCTTTCAGGTCCTGTTGCTGAGGACATGTTTCATTGGCAAGCCACTATTATGGGTCCTCCAGATAGTCCGTATTCTGGTGGAGTTTTTCTAGTTACCATTCATTTTCCTCCGGACTACCCGTTCAAGCCACCAAAGGTATCTCACATACTTGTCAATCTGTATTGCATTTTAAAATATCAATGATTCTTCCTCGTGGTTTGTTGTGTAACTTGTGTGTGTCATTACTCTTATATCTGCACTTCATTTCTTATGCATTTATCTTTATGCATTTTAAAGGTAGCTTTCAGGACAAAAGTTTTCCACCCCAATATTAATAGCAATGGAAGCATATGCCTTGACATATTGAAGGAGCAGTGGAGCCCTGCTCTAACTATCTCCAAGGTTTGATCATCTTATTATCTATAATCCTAATGATCTATTTGCAGCTTTTTAGCAAAATTTCATTTAATAGTATTTTAAATTCGAAATGCTGAAAGAATTCTGTTGTGCTTTTTTTAGGTGCTGCTTTCCATATGCTCATTGTTGACAGACCCAAACCCTGATGATCCTTTGGTGCCCGAAATTGCCCATATGTATAAAACTGACCGAGCTAAGTACGAGAGTACTGCAAGGAGCTGGACTCAGAAGTATGCCATGGGCTAACCATGTTCGGTATGGATGACATGGATTATCCTTACCTTGCAATACTAGCCATATGAAATACTCTAATCTATCTTTGTTGTCCTAAATTGGACTGATTAGATCTCCAAAATGGAAAGACATGTTTCTTTCAGAACATTTGTATGTGTAGTTTATCTTTGAACTATTTCCTACAATTTTCTTGATGCTTTTGTTCTGCTTATTGCATCCTAAATGTTCCTTTGCTTGTAAAATTTATTGATGCTTTGTGGCTTACAATGATAACATGATTTCATTGCTAGTTGAGTAGGAAAGTTAAAAAAGAAATTGCAGCTGGTTGGTGAGCTGAGCCTCTGAAAATGAATTTCAATAGCCTCATTAAATAGAATTTGCCCTTGCTGATTACCACATGTTGACATTTATCAGTTGCTGGTCTTTGCAATTATGCCTAATGCCTGGTGAAGACCTAACTTATTTTGAACTTGAAATTATCTATCCTGGTCTAATCCATTACATTCTAATCTACGCAATGCTCACCGCTGGTTGGGTTTTAGATGTCATACAGCATCCCAACCTGCACTGTTCTTTCTGATGGCATTTGGAATGTGGACACTGCTGCTCGACTGTTCTTCTGTAGAAATCTGTACAGATGATCTATTGTGAATCTTGCAAGCACACCAGTCTTGTGGTTTGCTTTGAGAATAGTCCTCCCTATTATGAACACACTTTCTTTTTGTGCTGCGGATTGAATTTTTTGTTTTTCATTGTTGTGTCTGGGATCTCATGCAGTTCTGCCACCACCGAGGATATATATTGATCTGCTTTCATATCCTGAATGTCCTTGTAGCCAAGCTCAACCAAACATCTGTATATCCCCTCGTTTCCCAGTTTTCTTACTTGATACCTTTCCCCTGGATGAACTTTTTCTACTGGAACAGTGTGAGTTGTTACGATCACCATAATTTCCTTTACTGCATTGGTGTGCTGAATATAATGGCGAATTATTGGTGGAATGCCGTATTCCTGTTCAGTGAAGAAAAAGCATATACCTGGTGTGCGGTAGACACTGTCTCTAGATAACATTTCGTCTAGTTCTTCTATGCTCATACTTCTTTCTGCTTCGTATGCTGTTTTCTTACTTGTACCATATCTCCATGATATCATAGTGGTTAGGAATATGACTGATATTGTGAAGGGTACCCATCCTCCTTGTGGTATTTTCTTCAGGCACGATGTCATGATTGTGCTCTCGATTAACATGTAGGGCAAGAAAAATCCTAGGACAAGTAGCAAGTTTGTGTTCCATATGACAAGCATCACTATAGCTATCAAGAATGTGGTTATTATCATGACCCATATGACGACAACACCTGTAGTTATCATGAAACAAAAGAACATTATAATCATGTATAGGTAGAGCTGACTAGAGAAACTAAGTAGTGAAATCATTAGTAGTAGACTAGTAGTAGTAGTTAAGAGTCTTACCATAAGCATTTGCAAGTTCCACACCACCTCTGAAACCAACAACAAGACCAACGGTGAGTACCATAAGAATGAAATTGATTTCTGGCGAGTATACTTGCCCTTTGTGCTTAGAAGACGTATGGATTATGCTAACCCGAGGAAAGCAACCAAGAGCCATCGATTGTTTTACAATAGAGAAGCTTGCAGAAATCATCGACTGGCTGGCTACAACTGCAGCTAGTGTAGAAATAACAAACATTGGCCAGTATACAGCTTCTGGGAGAGAACTGTAATAAGCATCACTTATATTTTCAGGGTTCCTGACTAGGTAAGCTGTCTCGCCGGCATACATTAGCACTAAAGCAGGATACACCACAAAGGAGAAACCCCACTGCAGAAAACCATCATTCTTTTGGGTTCTATATATAGGAATACTTGGGTACAGCAAAAGAAAATTCCACTTAAGGATTGAGTTCAGATTACATAGGATAGGAAGAATCTGACCTGGATTGCCCTTTTGTTAAAGTGTCCCAAATCAGCAAACATGGCTTCAGCCCCTATAGTACACAAAGCAACAACCATGGTTAGTTTTTCAGGTCTCTTGAAAGGGTTGATTTGCCTTTAGGAACCAGGAATATAGGCACCTGTTATTGCTAAGAAAACAGCTCCAAGTAGATCCCAGGCAGTCTTGCCATTCCTCATAATGAACGTTACAATGTAATGTGGGGATATGGCTTTGAGAATAGAGGGATAGTACTTGATGATATTGTATACAGAAACCGACACATTAGTGGCAAGCCACAACAACATTATTGGAGAGAACCAGAAGCTAACTTTACTAGTTCCACACTGTTGAAAGGCGAAAAGGGCTACCAAAAGCACCACTGATATCCAAACCACATGATCTGAAACAATCACAACAACACAGATTTCGTCAGCGAACATGGGAAGCTATATATGCCAGAGGAAAACGATACATGCTAAATAAGTAGCAGCTTGATGATTCTAATTAAGCCTTGACTGAAGCTGGAGAGACTATCGATCTTGTATATATATATATATATATATTATGTGACATGTTAAAATCATATTGCCGCATATAGTTTTCAAGTTGATGTTATCATGGTAGATTAGTCTTTTCCTCAAGTTTGTGTATTTTGTTTTAAGTTGAGAAAACGCGATAAACTTGAGCTTGATTTTGATTTAGTCTCATCCTTCTACTATGCATACCTTGTGTTATTTTGGAGGAACGGGACTGGATTCCTTGGATTGCTGAAACAACTGGAACAATTGAAATGTTAAGATTACGTTGAACATGACAGGTAAAGATCACGAGCCATTGGTATCAGAATTACCGCAAGTTGCAGGTGTGAGTGCTCCATCACCGATGACCATGCAAGTCCCTAAAAAGACGAGAATGGTGAGAGAAGTCTGAGCTTTAGTGCTTCTCTCAATGAACTTCTTGATCTTAATCCCCAAAGGACTCCCTTCACTTTGATATACCATAATATCCGACTCTGATTCCAATTTTGTGTTCTGAACTGTGAACTTACTCCTAAACTTTATGTGTCGACAGATATATGAATACAGAGCAAAAGTTCCCCCCTCTCCATGATCATTCGCGTGCAGCACAATGAACACATATTTGATCAACACTAGAAACGTCAGACTCCATATTATGAGGCATAGTGTTCCTATCAGATCTTCTTCCGTGAGGTTCTGCAGGCGCGTGGAAGAGAAGACATTGACCGGAGAAGTCGCCAAGTCTCCATAGACTACTCCCAGAGATTGGTAAGCTAACATAAAGGTCTTTAGTGTTCTCTTTCCCTGTAGGCATGATCAGTAGTAATATCTTAAATTCCAACATCGATCATTGTCTTACATGTTACTATTTGCCAAAATGGTCGAAAATGTGGTACCTTGTCTGCATATTGAAGACTGTGGTGGAATCCCCTTGTGGGACTATTGGATCTTTCGGTTGCATCGGAACCTTCACTACAGTTGTCCAAACCATCATCAACATTACCGCCACCATCTTCCACATCACCACCTCCTATTGTGTTGCTGATGCCATTTGCTTCATCGCGATCCATTTTCGATTGTTGTTGTGTAGTTGGATTGCACTCGTGCCTGTTAGTCTTATATAAAAGAGAACCCGGTATCCTGTCATTTTCAGTTTGTGATGTGGGAACTCAAAATGAAAGGATTTTTAATGAATGAAAGGATTACCCACACCATATATTTCTTGTTGCACATTTACATTTGTTTAGCTAGTCCACTAGTCATTTCCATTTCCTTCCATATACATTAATTAGTATACACCTGTCTGTTTTAGCTGTTGGGATGAAGATTGAAATCTTTTTTACTTCATAAATTTATATTTTCAGATGCTAGCTAGTTTCATCAACCATGGAAGCTGCTGGGGGGCCCCTGGAGGAATTCTTAGCCACATATGTCGTGTAATTCCAGCGGGGATCGGAGGATAATCATATGATATGAGGTAAGACCAACCACTTCCTTGGATCCTGGCATTTGGATTCGATCCATCTATACATGGATTCTTTCTATGATCTTATTTCATTGATTGGTTCACGATTGTCGGTCTGGAGTCTGGGGAGTCTGGACAACAGAAAGCACTTGGGTCCCCAGAATAGTTCTGTAATAATGTCTGCCATTCGTATAGCTTGTCTGGTCTGGAGAGGTGCTATCTTCTTGTTCTTCCCCTCTATATAGCAAGCTTGTTTTTTTCAGTAGATGTTATAGTATGTGCTGAAACCTTGGGAAATTACACACCGTGTGCTCCATATATGTTGGACTCTCGACACAAAGAAGCAGTCTGGATCTTGTGTAGACAGTGGGTGGGGCTGCATGTGCAGACTGATGGGCTACTAATAAAAAGTGATGGGTTTGACGGCCATCTTTACAAAAGTGATGAGATACTAATAAAAAGTGATAACCATCATGTATTTGGCACACATCACTTTATTGGCTTGGGCATCATGGGCTGCATATACAGAAACTGCACCGGAGCCAATTCCACAAAAAGTATTAGTAGTACTGATGTAGTCTTATCTTAGCCATTAATTAATTAATTTAGTGCATCCCCTTCCTAATTCATAGGTTTCCTTATTTGTAGGAATTTCATTCTTGGGTGGGCGGTGATGGGTAATTTATGTTAAAATATGCAGCTAGATTTAGAAGTAGAAGCCACCTCATTCGGACAGTCGGACCCCTACTGTTTAATGGTGTGTGTGTGTCTAAAACCTAAATGAAGCATTCGGCCCCCGCCCCCAATATACCCATTACCGCCCTGGATTCCAAGATTTACCACTATATATACGGAATTCTTACATTTGTGGATATCAGATTTGTTAGGGTGCGGACTCTTGATGTAGATTAATTTAAGAGTTAAAATAATAAATTTGCACAAAAATAAATGAAAGGAAATGAGATAGGTTTTTTTTTTTTTTTTGTATCCCAATTCGGAGTAGATTTCTAATAAAAGCAAGTAATATATATGTCAGCGACAATTCATGTATAATTCAGCGACGGAAAATATATTATTCAGCGACTTAATAATATGTAGAAACTATTGCTGAAAGAAGAAATGTACGTTGCTGAAAGAAAAAATACACATCGCTGAAAAACGAAGTCGCCATCTGAAATGACGATCACAGCTAAATAATATTTTATCACACTAACATACTAATCGCCATTTGAAATGGCGACTAATGAAAAAAATTATGTGAACAGTGGGAATCGCCATCCCATATGATGATTTAAATATACTTCCTCTGTTTTTAAATTTTTGCTACGGACCCACACAACACGTAGTCCAATGCATGTTTTAAACCATTAATAACTCAAATTTGATATAAGTAAACATTATAAAAGTTTGATATTTAAAAACTACAAGATGAGACGAATCTAACAAGATCCCACTTGGCTATATTTATAACTATGATAAAACTTTAAATCAAATGCATTATGTGAATAGTAGCAATTTGCTCAATGAAGCAAATTATAGAAAACAGATGAAGTATATATTTTTAAAACTTAGCTAGTAGCCATCTTAGATGGCGACTAAAAAAACAAAACAAATAAGTTAGTCCATATAATGAAAAGAAATTGATACTGTCGTTGTCGCTGAAAAACATCTAACGACATCGCTGAGAAGAATACCAATATGTCGCTGAATATAACATAACTGGGTTGCTTATAGAACCATAGGATTTCGTTGAAAAATATTTAGAAAAAATCGCTGAACACATATAGAACGGATATTAATTGTTAAAAATAAGAAATACAAATCGCTGAAAATATCTAAAAAGAACACTAGTAATTTGAAAAGAGCACTTTACATCGCTGAAAAGAATATTGATATATCGCTGAAAAGAGTAGGAACCGGTCGCTGAAAAGAATGGGAACTTTTTGCTGAAAAACATGAGAAAGCCTCGCTGAAAGGAATTGATGTTTGTCGCTGAAATGAAGAATTCTTGTCGCTGAGCCCATTTAGATTTGCCACTGAATTGTTGACTATAATTTGTGTCGTAATTATGTTTTTATTTTAGTTAATTTTTAAGTTATAACATATTTATGATAGAATTCCGTTTAAGATATGAAGTACTTTTGTTAATTTGGTAACTAATGAAACCGTTACAAATTTTTTTGAACAAATTTACCTTTTTATATTTACAACTATTGAATTAAAATGAACGGTTGTGATTCATGACTTGATGTGCTGTGGCACCTATGATCGGGCCATAACTGGGCCCTTGTGGATATTAGTCTTGCATTTTTAGAATTATTATGCTACTTTCAGGTTTTTAAAATATTTTCTCATCACACAACCAGAATTGGTGATGTATATTTTATTGTTGAGAAATCAGAGAGGATTTTATTAGTATGAGTCCGAATAATACAACTGAAAGAGGAACAAGCAGATTGAGTACAAGCCCAACTGCCCAAGCCAGAAATGGTGATATATTAGAATTGTATGATCATTCAAGCCATACACATCCTGCAATATTTTGATTAAAAAAATAATAATGAGAAATGGTAAAAGAAATACTTCATGTTTAACTTTACCACATACATCATCCGTACACTAAGAATTCTTAATAAATTACTTAAAAGATTTAAATAATTCATATGAATAAATGAAATGTATACTTAATTCTTTGCCATTCAAATAGTAGACTTTTTAATTGAATTCTTAACCTAGAATCTAATATTCTTTTTTTGTTACATAGGTCCAAAATTTTTTGATCCCAATTTTTTTTGTTACAGAGGTCCAAATTTTTTTGATCAGTTGGTGCTTATTAACAATTAACATCATTACATCACTATCTTCATTAAATAGTCATTTATGTTAGTGCTACAACTAAACAAAAACTTAAGAAGAGCTCAGTCGGATTAAGAAATGTATTTGTAAAAAAATAATAAACAAACAAAAAGTAGACGAAGAAAAAGACATAAAACAAGTTTTTTAAAAAAACCATGAAGTAAGTAAAAATGTAAATGAATATAGTAGTGGAATTGAGATAAAGAAAATACATCTGTTTATTAAGAAAAGTTGGATGTTACGACTCTGATAGATCAATTATGCATTAAAAAAACTGTTTAATAAAAAAACAAAATCCTTGAAAAAAACCAACACTAAAAACACTGAGCACGTCCATTCATGACTCAATCCTCCTCAAAATTAATTACTACTTCCTCCATTTCTTTCTAAATGTAACGTTTCTCATCTCCTCTGCACGTATGTCAATGCACATTTTAAACTATTAATAACTCAAATTCATTACAAGTAAAAATTCTAAAAAATTGATATTTAAAAACTACGAGATGAGACGAATCTAACAAGATCTCACTTGGTTATATTTTTTCTTGTATAACTATAACAAAAGTAAAGTGCTACAATGAACAATAAAAAAAAGTCAAAACGTTACGCTTATTTTGAAACGGATGGAGTATTATTTAATCTATATACTCTTGCTACTGCTAAATAATAATAATAATTATGACGATGATGGTGATGATCACGCGTCGATATCTGACATTATATTGTTGAAAATTCCTTAATTTTAACTTATAGATGTACAAATTTGTAGGTTTTGAAGGGGAAAAAACGAAAACTTATATGTTTAAAAACATTAATTATATAATTAAGAGATAAGAATGGAGGTGTAGAATTCTAGGAATTAGAGTACAAAGAATGGGTGATACCGCTGTTTTCGTCGTCTATTTCATCTCAGTTCATCTTCTTCGCTTGAGTATGCTTTTCCATAACCACGAAAAATATGCATTTCAAAAGTATATATATATATATGATATGACTCCAGTTGGGATGTGTCTGGTTCATAAATGCTAGTATTATTAACAAGAAACTAGACAGCTCAAATTAGTTGTAACCAATTGTTGAATGTAGTTCATTGTCAACCACTGAACAATGTTGAGTACAAGTGGCCCAATTATCGGGGCCTTGGGCCTTACCGGATTCCAAAACATAATATTGGGCCTACACAATGGGCCAGTTTCGTAAAGCCCATTAAGAATACCCAAATGCATTCCCCACATATGTAGTATCATGTATGTTCAATTATTTACAGAAAGGATTATACTCCCTCCGTTTCAAAATAAATGTAACGTGTTGATTTTTTTTATTATTTATTGTAGCATTTTAACTTCTATTTTTATTATAGTTAATATAAGAAAAAATATAGCCAACTAAGATCTTGTTGGATTCGTCTCATCTTGTAGTTTTTAAGGATTATCAAATTTTTACAATTTTTACTTGTACCGAATTTCAGTTATTAATAGTTTAAAATGTGCATTGGTAATGCGTGCAGAGCAGAAACGTTACACTTAAAAAGAAAGGGAGGTAGTAATAAGGAAGGCAATTTTATTTCTCCCGCTTATTTTTCGTATCCCACTGAACCCACAATTATTTGGAATTGAGAGTCCACAGAAAACACAAGAATTTTAATAATATCTATATCTATATATATATAAAAACAATATAGTCTAAATTCCCACCACTTCCCCACCCCCTTTTTTCAACACCTCCTCCAACTTTTTTTCTCCAATTTCAACAACCATATATTTACTAAATCTCTAATATATATATATATATATATAATTCAACTACCCCAATCATATATACTCTCTAAATCTATATATCTATATCTATATATCTAACAATATAGTCCAATTTCTCCTACTTTCCCACCCCCTTTTTTCAACACCCCATCCAACTTTTCTCCCACAATTTCAACAATCTCACTCATATATATATTATATTTATATCTATACTATCCTAACAAATTCTTAATAAAATATTATAATATATTAAATTAATTTATATTCGTATTCGATACTCTCCGAGCATATCCGTACCGTTTCATCCCTACATATAATATAATATAATATGATAATTATTAATATATTCATGATTAGATTTGTTTTAGTCGTCATTCCATATTTATGTAAAAAATGTTCTAAGATTACTAACATTATTTTTTGGGAAACTGAAGCCAGATAACAAATTGAAAAGAAAAAATAAAGGAAAAAAACAACAAGAGGTGTCCAAAAAGCAGAAATGAAAAAATGAGCTAAGATTTAGGCTCTTGTGAACCACACGTTGGAAGAATCCGGCGCTAACACCCCGTGCGTGAAGTCTGAGAGAATGCCCAAGTAGTATAAAATTCTTCTAGAGATGCTCCACATTTTGCTAACAATCCATGACCATTTTACCATCGCAAAGTACATGATGAACTGATATCGATCAAAGACGTCTCTCTGATTTTTAATTTGATGCTAGAGCGGAGCCAGGGGTGGGAGGCAGGCCATTGGTCAATGAGTCCAATAGCATTATTAGAATGTAATATATAATAATTAATTAACATATAAAAATATAAAATGGAGTTAAAATTAAAATATGAAAATACTAAATAATGTCATTTACAAATTAAGTAAGATTATAAATTTATTTAGAAATATAAATTAAAAGATGTAAAATCAAATATATTACAGAATTAGTATCAAGCAAATTTTACTGTAAATTTATAAATTAGTAATGTAAAATCATATTGATTATGAGCTAAATCAATCAAACAATAATATTAGAAAATAACTTAATTGACAAAGTGGTAGGCTACCACTTTGTCACATTTTTTTCTCAATAATGTGGTCAAAAAAATTGACATGAACCAAATTTTATGTAATAAAATATTTAAATTTTTAAATATTATGTTATTTTAAAATATACATATAAAAATTTTACTTCCCGCGCAATGCGCGGGCAGGTATGCTAGTATATATATACACTAATATCTTTCCCTGCAGAGGGAATGTGGGATTATAATTAAGCTAAAGTCGCATGTTTCCATGGGCTTTTTCACTTTTGCCTGTTTCTTATTACAAACAAATGACACGACTATTGTTGGCTGTCTGTGTGTCTGCCTGTCTACACATTATATCTTCGATTTCGACTCGCTCAATCAGCACTGTATAACCAATAGTATACATCAAGCACGCTTTTTTTAAAAAAAAAAAAAAATTATTTCAATTCGTAAATCAATTTGTTACACTTGGAATGTAAGTCCTGCAGGTTTATGTTGACTGGAATTTTTTTTTTTTTTTTTAAAAAAAAAGTGCAATGTACTTTTGAAAAAATATCAGCAAATTGTAACAAATAACCCACTCTTTCGATCCCAACTTTCCCTGTTTCTCTAAATTCTTTTTTTATTTGAAAAAAAAAAAACTTTCCCTGTTTCCCCGCCCTTATTTTTATTTTCATTACTCCATTATTAGTATTGCCTTTTTTTTTTTTTTTGGGTTCTTGTCATACGGCAGACAATAAAGCTAAGCCACCCAAACCTTTAATTTACGGCTGCCATTCTCAGCTTATCATAAAAAAGAAGAATCCCACCGTCCCTATCATCATATTCCTGATTGCATCACATCCTCCTGATATGATTTGAGATTTTTATTGAATGTTTGGGTCTTAATATCTTCAATTTGAACGTTGGGTTTCATATACATATATGGCATAAAAAAGTACAAGCAGTTAAATAAAGTGAAGAAATTAAATGGATAAGAATAAGATCGATAACAAACTAAATTTTTTTTTTTGGTAAACATTGACACTCATGTGTTGGCAAAGGTGTGTGACAGTCCAAACCACACAAATTACAAAGAGGGATAAAGGGGAGGGATAGAGGGCCGGATAGGGATCGAACTCCCAACCTATGACTGGGAGAAGGGGACTTGACCGCTAGGGTAAGTACCCAACCTCCGATCGATAACAAACTAATTAAACTCGGCCTTTAAATACTTTTATTTATATAAGTAAGTACTTGTATTCTTTTACAAAATTAGGGATAAGTACTATAGTAATAATAATAATAACTATGAAAATTTATTAAAATAATAATTAAAATATTTCTATCAAATAATAAATTTTTTTCCTTATTAATAATAGAGTGGAGTACTAAATAACGTATGTTAGCTTCGCCAAAAAGAAATAACGTATGTTAGAAATAAAGTAGTTTACATATAAAAATATAATTTGTTAAAAGAAATTTATTTTAAATTTGAAAGAGTGGCTGGAAAAGGTTATGAGGCCGGTGGTGGACGAGGTTACGTACTTGCGTTTTGTCGGTCGGGTGATAATAATTGACAAAAAAAAAAAAAAAAAAGGTAAGGCCTGCCTGCTGACACGACAGCCACGTGGCACAGCAGTCATAGATATGACTGGATTATAATTATATACGTGCATTTGAGGCACTTATTCTACAGGAATTATAATATGTAAATGAGGCTGACAACAGGCTCTTCCGTTCGACCAAAATTCGGTTCAAGTTCGACTCGAAATGATTCGATTCGAGCTCGAGTTCGGCTCGTGACACTCATGATCTCAAGCCGAGTCAATTATTATTCGGTTCGAAAGTTCGATAATAGGCTCGATTTATTTTAATACATATATTTATTTATAAGTAATATAGAAATTATATGAAATAGTAGTATTAAAAATATAAGTATTTTTTTTGCTGCACAGCCCGCAGGGGGTTAGGAAAGAAAATAAGAAGTACAAAAAGAAGCACAGGAACATAAACAAGGAAACAAACGGCAATGCAATCTATTGCCTAGGAAACCACGTTCCCACCATATCAGCAGCTAAAAGGGCCTTGACTGAGTCCGGGGGAAGGCCCAAGTAGTATAGAAAAGCTCACTCTCCACCCCAAGCTTAGCAAGGCCGTCGGCAACCGCATTTCCTTCCCTCAAGATATGCTCAAACCGGCATGAGTGAAACGAACGTCGAACATCATGAATATGACAAATAATAGACGACAGCCAATGTCTTGCATCATGAGGAGAGGTCAGCAGACGCAACGCATGGGTTGAGTCACACTTACACAGCACCTCCAGAAAGCCCTTCTGCTTAGCCAAAAGCATGCCCTCCAATATACCTATGAGCTCAGCATGAAGCACCGAGACGGAGCCCAAAAATCCAGATACGCCACCAAGCCAAGTGCCTTGAGCATCTCGGATCACAGCCCCGAAACCAGCCCGACTCCTATGCGCAAGGTACGATCCATCCGAATGAACAAACACACCTTGCCAACCCCCCATATTCCAACGCACCAATCGAGGGTGAAGGTGGTCTCGTCGAGGAGCAGGCAACCCTGACTCCATAGCATATAAGTATTATTATTGTTTATATCTTTTAATTTTTAAATTATAAATATATTATTAATTAAATATATATTTTAAAATTATTTAAAGATTAAATAAAACATATGCAATATGTTAAATATATTTCTTTTTATAAATTATGTGATAATGAAAATGATACTATTTGAGCTCGGCTCGATTCGGTCAAAGCTTGGTCAACGCTCGGCTCGAAGCAGCTCGGTTAACGCTCGGCTCGGTCAAAGTTCGACTCGAATTATTATGAGCTCAAACCAAGTTTACCACTATTCGGGCTCGGCTCGGCTCGTTTACACCCCTATCCATACACAATAATGTTTTATGTGTACATATTAAAAAAAAAAAAAAGGATACTAATTTCTTCAACAAATTAAAAAATTTTGATGTGAAATGAGCTAAGTATGAACTGGTGAAGGATATGATAGGCATGGTGCAATTATATATAATTTCTGTGAAAAAAAAAATTAATACTCCCGTCCCGTAAAAAGTGTCCCAAAACTTTTGGGCACAATATTTTATGTATGAATAGTTAATATTTAATGTGATGATAAATTAATATTGAAGTGGGGGTAAATTAAAAATTTATATTATATAATTGTAATGAATTTGAATTTTTTTAATTAATTTATTTATGTGCAATGTGATAATTGTGTATTTAAAATTTTAATAAATTTATTCATTGATTTGTATTTAATTATTTCTTAAAAAAATATGACAATTAAAGTGGGACAGACTTAATAAAAAAAATGAAACAGAATGAGTCGGACAGAAGGAATACAAATTTACTTGCGGATCCGATCACGGTAAGAAAACTCAAACAGTTGATATAAAAAGTAGAAGCAGAAAATTAATGTGCGCCTCGTCAGCCTCTCCTCCCTTGGATTAGCTACATTCACTTGCTGTTTATCTACCGTTTAATATTGTGACGCTCCAATTGGAATATAAGTCAAATTAAACTTTGAAATTCGAAAATTAATTTTCTTTTTTAAGAATTTACTGTATTTTTTAATAAAACCCAGACCAATTGGTTTTGGAGTAATGATTAGATAATGATTTTGCAGTGGGTGTACTGCACTGCTACAGCTGCACTGTTGTGCAACTTAAATTTTAGGTACTGGCTATAGTACCATATGCAATGTAAAGAATTTTTATATTGTTTCAAAATAAATAATGCCCTTTTATACCCTGGAACTCAAATTTATTAATTTAATTTCATACCCACTTTCTTTGAGTGCATCACATCATTTTTATGGTAATTATATATCTGCATGGTCTTAAATATCTGTCAAAAAATTGTACTTATTATCTTGGACATCTAAAATTTCGTTTTACATACATTATTTTTATATATAAGATTTTCATTGAATATGTGAGCTTATGATATTTAATTATGTTCTATAAATTTCAAAAATTCTATAAATTTACATGTTCAAAACTGATACTAAAATTTAATACCTTGTATTATACACGTAGGATTAATACCAATAATGTTTTTAGTATTTATTACTCCCTTATTAATACTCCGATCCGTTCTTAGCTTGTGAAAATAGCTACAAGAACATGCATGAACGTATAGTAGCTACGACCGGGTGTGGCTTGTGTGATGTCAACAGCACATACTGACAAAAATAGAATGATGGATACGCATAGAAAAATGATGTCAGAGCGATGAAAAATGATAACTGTGTGAAATTATGTATGCGCATAAAAAAATGATGAATATTATAAAATAAGCAATATCATTTTTCATGGAGCTAACATCATTTTTCATAGTATTGACATCATTTAGCATGTACAGACAAATTAATTGCCAGTACAGGAATCGGACTGGCTACGACATGTGGGACCCGAACTAAAATGCTTAAATACGGTTATAGTTATACCCAATGATTAATACTCCGTCCGATTCGATTATATATATATATATATATATATATATATATATAACACTCATAATTTAATGTATTTAAATAATTATTATTTACTTTTTTAAGTCATGCAAATATTACTCTATTATCTCTATTTTTGTTTTCCCAAATCAACATAACTATTGATATTTCTTTTTTTCTTTTTTTTTTTCTTTTTAATTATTAACTTTGAGGACATCTCCAACCCACATTACATTTTGTCATTTATATATGCATTTATATATGCAGGGTGAGAGTACAGAAAGCACTCTCATTTGGGTGGTAAAGAAGTGAGGATAGGTTGGTTGTAGTCAGTAGTCAAATTACAGTAACACAAAGTATTTATAGATATTCAAGCACGTGTTTTTAGTTAATATATAGCGATTAAATCTACCAACAACCTCACTTAATTATTTTCACTTAATTATAGGTATTCTCGATATTTTTTCGGTACGGTATGTGGTATATTTGATATTTTTTTCCAACCCTAATAAGGTGTTGGTGACTTATACTAGTGGTAAGTCCCCCAACTCCCGACCTATTGGTTGGGGGTTCGAATCCCCACCCGGCCTTTATATCCCATCTCCTTTGTTCCTTTGTAATTTGTATGACATTGGCTCTCACCACCCATTTTCAAGTCTTTAGTGGCTCCTAAAAACAATTATTTTCATAAAATAAATATTATAATTCATAAATAGTTGGGAGAATATCTTGCGTTAATTCAAGGATACATGTGGAAAATTCTCTAGCTATGGGACCCTGCGTGCATCTTATTGGTAGCGAATTCAATATATATGAAAAAGAATTCATTTTTCCTAAATCAGTTTTTTGCATATATAAGGCTCGAACTCGATATTTTGCTTAAACGACTAAAGCTCCAATCTACTCAAGTGAACTGCTGTTGGTTAAAAAGAATTCGATTTTTGTGCAATAATTGAAAATATAATCATTAATTTTAATTTTCAACCTAAATACATAATGTTTAATTTTTGTCCAAATTATATACTTTACTTTTAGGTAATATAAGAGGTATCCTTTGCCCGAAATTTATCAACCTAAATTATTACAATATACAAGTCATCGTAATCAAGTTTAAAATGTATGCAAATTGATTTCATAATTATCTAGTAATTAATTAAGTACAACATAAAATTCAATGTGTTTTTTTTTAAAAAAAAAGCACGTAAACTAAAGGATTAAAAAATTATATGTAATTATTGTAATTTGCATGACAATGATGTCAATTAGGAAAATAAAGCAAATAACTAAAAATTTAAACTAGCTAGCTAGATAGCAGGTTATTATACCTAATAGCTTTTTTTTTTTGCGCACACTACCTAATAGCTAATTGATGCAAACAGTAATTTTTTAAAAAATAAAAAAATAATAAAAAAGATGGGACATGAAGTATAAAAGTAAATGCGGTGAAATTATATAATGGCCCGTCCATAAATAGTAGGTACTTACCAAAAAAGAAAATAAAAAACATATTGATATATATAGTAGTAATAGAAAATAAATGACATGAATAATTTTGATGTATTTATGGAGTATATATGGCTAGTTATGGACTTATGGTTTAAATTGACGCGTCCAATAAAATTGAAGGCATAATTGACATTGAAAGAATCAATGGATGAATAATAGTAGTAGTAGTAGTAATTCTTAAAGGTTTTTATTACATCGAAGAGATTAATAAAAGTTAATTAATATGCAAATGAAATTGAAACGTTATTTAGCTTAGAATTCACATATACTGTCTATAAATGTAGTATTGACTATAGACAGGTTGTGACATAAATATGTTTCTAGGGGAGTGATTTATGTACTGCGCCTGTATCTACTGGCAGTCTGGCAGTGATGGCCGGACATTTAAAAGTGATGACAGTGTGTGTAAAGTGATGTGTGTATGAAAAAATGATAAATGGGGGTTATAAATAAAAAGATACAAAACAATCTATAATTTATACACCACTTTACGAGCTCTAGAAATCATTTATTCATGCTAGTACCTGCTGGCATAAAAATTGCCATCACCGCAGCACCCAAACTTAATTGTGTTTCTAGTACAAGTGTACAACTACAATACTTCCTCCGTTCCTTTTTAGTTGTCTCTTTCAGTTCAATTTCAATAACCAAGGTTCACATTAATTAACCCATAAATTTACATTTTTATCCTTCAACTAAACTCATTCTTAATAAATGTCAACAAATAGCATTTATGTAAAGTGAATGGCAATATAGTAAAAATATAGCATAACTACCTAAAAATGACAACCATTTTGGAACACTTTTTACTCTCTAAAAAGACAACTAAAAAGAAACGAGAGAGTATATTAAGTATATATAATGGGGACACTTGACTTAATAATATCTCACGCCTCAGCCGCGTCACAATTCGTTCACAAATTAAACTATACCATTCGTATTCCTATTAGTTTATTTATTTTAAATGCCAATTTCTCCGACAAAATCCACCACATGCACGATAATATGATATTAGGGCCCCTCTTCATTACTTTTCCAGGTTTTTTATTTAATTTTTGGGATGTTTTTATTATTATTTAGATTTCATAAAAATATTTATTATATAGTTTTCTCTCTATCTTTTTTTGATTAATATATTTCTTATTTAATATTTTTCCCCACTTTTTGAACTACCATGCCCAAATCAAATTTAAGTAGAGCTTATCAAAATCATGACTTGCTTGAATATTTTTAAAAAGTAAATTAACTCCAAAAAAACAAAATAAAATAAAATAATGAAAAAAAAATGAAAGCCCGGCAGCCACCGGCCTACCTCAGCTCCCTCCGGTCATTCCCATTAGGAGATGAGATGAGATTCTTATGATAGTTCACACTTGACACACTAAACTAATTACTAATTACTACTACTAACTTGAAAATGAGCATTTGGATTAGCTAGGTCTTAGTTAATACTCCATCCGTGCCACTTATATTGTCCCATTTTGACTTTTGACACTGTTCATTGATCAACTTTGACTTAATATTATCACAATTATATAAACGAAAAATATAGCCAAGTTCGGTCTTGATGGATTCGTCTAATCGTGTAGTTTTAAAATATGTATTTTTTTTATAATTTTTATTTTTCTACATTTTAAGATATTAACTGTTAGACAAATACATTGGACTGCGTGTCCAAAAGTTTTGGGACATTTCAAATGGGACAGAAGGAGTACTTCCTCCGTTTTATTTAAATGTTATATTTCTCATTTGCACGTATGTCAATGCACATTTTCAACAATTAATAACTCAAATTGGTACAAGTAAAAATTCTAAAAATTTGATATTTAAAAACTACAAGTTGAGACGAATCCAACAAGATCTCACTTGGCTATATTTTATATATTCTATAACTATAACAAAAAATGTAAATCAAAATGATACAGTGAATAGTAAAAAAATCAAAACGTAACCATAAAAAAAAAAAAATGGAGAAAGTATTTAGGAATGATAAAATTTTGGAATGGTCAACGGGCTTCCAAATCTTGATCAGAGCTGAGAACACAGTTCATACCACTTTGAGAGTTGAGAGTTCGTTGAGACATAATCATTTGACTGGATTTCTCGTGTGAACTGCGCGTGATGCCAATTGCCACCCCCCCTCCCTCAATCATCACAGGAGTATATCATTTTTAGTATTTTCTTTTTTATTTATTTATTTTCTTTTAATTTGGGTTCCCCACACACACAAAAACAATGGAAGACGAGTACCACGAGGGAGTACCATTCATAATACTAGTAGCTTGCTGGGTTCTTTCTTTAATTTCTGCTGGAGTGAAATACAAGTGATATGATATCATGTTGCCAATTCATTAATATATTATACTATTCGTCACTAGTTAATTAATTAATTAATTAATTAATTACAATATCCTGTTAATTAACCACTACTACTAAGCACGTGAAACTCAAACTTGTAAGAGAAGACGATACTGCTGCTGGGAAAGATTAACTAACTCGGATCAATACGCCAAAGTTTGTGTTGAATCGAGAGTTTGGTTGAGAGTGTGTGCTGCTGTATAGTATAGGATAGGAGAGTAGCACTATTTTAATTTTTAAAATTAAATACCGTTGGTTGGAATATTGAATTTAGCGGATTTGTAATACTACTACTACTAGTCTACTAGTAGTACTAGAAACACACACACACTTTTCATATTCCTGTTGGACATTTAGATTCCCACTTAATTATCGGAAGGTGGAAAAGCTTTTAACGGAATAACTCACCCCCTCATCAAATTAAGGCATACATATCCGTGTAATAAATGCACACACCCACCATCTTGTCATGGACAACATACTACATAGCTAGTACTAGCCTTCTACTAGTACAAGCCAACTAGTGTAGATTGTCTACCCCAAAATTCACTTTCAATATTACTATATGCTACTCCATATCTGATAGATTTTTGGGTATGTTTGGTATGGTGTATTGGGATGTATTACAGTATTAGGGTGTATAGTATTAACATTATGTACTAAAATAATACTATCCTATGTTTGGTGAGTATTAAGACATGTATAAGTATTATTTTAATGATGGGTTTGATGTATTATTTAATACCTTGTGGAAGGGTGGGTTTATGGTGTATTATTTTTTATTTATGTTTGTTTTTCTTTTTTCGTTATGCATCTCATAACTATTAAATATTATGATATTATAATAATATTATTTTATATATAATTTATTAATATATTAATTTTTTTAATTTAATTACTTAAATAATATTTTTAATAAATTATTTATTATTATATTAATTATTTTTATTTAATAATTTTTAAAATAATTTATTTTAAGTATATATATTATTTATTAATAAATTAGAAAAAAAATATTTTTATTTAATTTTTTAAAATATAATACATGATGATGTAATACAACATAGACACAAAATACTGTGTATAACATTAATTTAATACAATACATCATAATAGAATACACCCGCATTAAATAATACAATACACCATAATACAGTACAGTGTTCCAAATTAAACGTGCAGTTTGTTCCTAGCTATATTCTTTATCAAAAATTAATAATACTTACTCTGTTTTCTACAAATCGCTACGGACCCACAATGTGCGCAGTGCAATGCACATTTTAAATCATTAATAACTCAAGTTCGGTACAAGTAAAAATTCTAAAAGTTCGATATTTAAAAACTACTCGACGAGACGAATCTAACAAGATCCCACTTGACTATATTTTAACTTGTATAACTATGATAAAAATGTTGCAACTTCCAACTTCCAAAATATATGTATGGATTCCAAAATATATGTATTACAAAACGGAGTTGAAAGAGGAGTTGACATTTTTGTATAGAAAAGCAAATCCATACATATATTTTGATTCCCTAAATAATTATAACAAAATCAATACAATAAAATTGAAATTAACGAAAACAAAACTAAAAACCGTGCCGTTTATTATTATTTTCACATATGAATCAATGTTAAAGAGGAGTTGAAATTTTATGGGTTCACACTTAATTAGAATGATTACAGAATACAGACACAAATTCTATCATGGACTCTTTTATCATAATTATTTCATTTTTACATTCATCTCTAAAAGAGTTTTGTATTCTTACCATCTGTCACCCGCTCCTTTTATTAATTTACTAAAATGTTATGATTATATACCATACTGAAGTGGATACTTATTTGAAACAAATCATTGCTCCCAAATTGAAGTTTTTTGGTTTATAAAACTTAAAATAAACAAGATACATTACAAAATTTAAATTCTTCATTAAACTAGGTAGCATATTCACTTGAATAAACCATAGCTTTTCATATAGTATAATTTTTCCCAAATTACAGCTTCGATTTTAATTAAATTAAAATTACACGAGACACATGCTGATAGATATATAGCCATTCTACACAAAATTTGGCTATGCAACGTAACGTAAGAGTATTTCGATTTAATTAATTTCCTTACATACATGGTAGATCTCACTAAATTTAATGTCACACGGCCAACAAGGCATCTGCACTAACAAAATCACCCAAGTCCTGAAAATAATCGTCGACTTCAAGTGGACCAAACAAATCCTTAACATCCCCAAAACTATTGTCCAGAGGAGGATAGTCGTCGATGCACATGCCCAAATCGGCACAGCCGTTGTTGAAAACACTCGCCTCATTGTTGAATAGCGGCTCGGGCTGGACCTCAAAGTTGAAGAAATTTTCTAGAAATGGAACGTCCATTGGAAAAAATTCGTTAGAGTAATCCGGTGATGTGCTTGTTTCCCCCTGACATTCGCCGGTAGTTTCAAACGTCGCCGGGCTCGGTTGCTCCGGCGGCTTTTCAGAATAGTCCTCAACCTGGACCGGGTCTGATAGGGCCAGTTCGATGTCGTCGGTTGAGTGGTTACTTCTGAACCGGAGAACGGAAGTTGGAGAAGAACGGCCGTGGGTATCATCGCCAGAATCGTAGCCGGAAACCGACTCCGTCGTGGGAGCGAGGGTGGAAAAGTTGGTGAGCGCGTCGGGCCCACGCAGCTTTATCGCCGCGTTGTCGTAGACCATCGCCGCCTCCTCTGCAGTGTCGTACGTCCCGAGCCAGAGGCGGACTCTCCTGGACGGGTCGCGTATCTCCGCGGCCCACTTCCCCCACGGCCGCTGCCGTACTCCCCGGAACTTCCGGACGCCGCCCGCCGCAGGCGCCGCCCTCTTCCCCTTCACCGGCTTCGTCTTCGGCCGGTGATGATTACTCTCTACAGTTCCGTTCCTGCCATTGCTACAGTTACCACTACCGACAGCTGTCTCCATTCTGATTTCCGTTATGTAACGCTTGACACGCGGCCGCCGGAAAAATTCCTCTTCGTCACTGGAGGAATCCGTCGCGTCGGGATCGGTAACGGAAAAACGAACTGTTTTCGGCGAGTTGAAGTCCGTAAGGGCGTGTTTGGCCGCTCGGGTAAACTTATTAGTGATATTTCTGTGCTCGGTGTATTTCACCGACCATGGAAAGGCACTATGATCCGCCATTCCTTTCTTTGATCAAATTTGAAAACAAAAATCCAATCTTTACCATACAAAATCAAAAGGAGGAGGTGGTTCCTTTATCTACGAACCGTATAAAGACGAAGGAACAAATGAAAAGGAACAACAACTGTCTCAAAAGATGGGAAGCAATTCAAAGAAAAAAAAAAAAAAAAGAGCAACTCACAAAAGGCACAAGAAATTGGAGCGTTTGGAGGAGGTTTCGAACTGCTCCGAAATCCCAGTCTTATAGGAACAGACTGATATACGAAAATGGTATTTTTATTCAAATTTTATATTAAGGGACAAATTGCCTTTATGGTATGTATAATGATGGTAATAAAATATTTTACTTCCGAAATTAAATTTGAGACAAAGGGAGCATTAAAGATTCCGGGCGGCCACTGGGTAAGTCATCTGGCAAACGGGTTAGTAGAACACGTGGCAAATGAATTGGGCCCCACGATAAATAGGTCCAATGAGTGGGCGTGAAAGAGTGCTGAGTCAGCGCCCGACGCATGTGGGATGCGCTTTACTTTATATCCTCGAAGTCCGTGTGGCCAGTCACGTGAGGCCCAGCAATTGCCAGGCCCAGTAAAAGAAAAGATTTACCTACATCTTTGACCCGTTAAAGAAAGTGCCGTAATGGTAATTATTTGTTACTCTACTCAACTGGATCTTTTTAAGTTTGGAAGTTCTATTACAGCTAGGAGTAACGTGGCGGGCAACCTAGGATGTGCCGCCATATATACAATTTTTGGCTTCGTACGGTTCTCTGGGTTTTACCTTGTGTGTTTTTTTTAGTATTTTTCACTTTTCGAGGGAAAAAGCCGTCAACGGTATTTAGGACACGCGTACTTATCACGGTCGGTTGAGTTTTTCCAATAGTGCAATTTGTGGGTTACACGCGCCGCAGAAGATGGCTGAGACACGTTAGATATTTGTACGTTTAACCGCACACATCGGCACATGGAGATTGCATAGACGGTAGATATTTCATTACCACCACCTTTTTTTTTTTTTTTTTTTTTTTTTGGAACAATACAAGCCACACGAAAGGGAAAAAAAAGAAATAAAAGGAACGATACAAGCCACCTTATTACATGACCACCTTATTTGTTTTTTTTCTTATCTGAGTATCCACAGGTCATATTGGGTCTAAAACTCTGCATACATAAATGCTCGATCCCGAGACATTTGCTTAAGCTGCCACCACTCAGGCCAACTGCTTTTAGTTGACCACCTTATTTGTTAATCCCTCTTAACAATAAGATGTTTTTATCAGAGATTAAAATTAATTTACAGCACTAATGCACTATAATAGTACTCTATTTTTTTTTTTTTGGTGAACAATAGTACTCTATATTTATTATAAGTACTCCGGTGATTATACTTTTATTACTTGAAAACATCTTCCAAATTTTTTTAGCTAAGAAAATTAATTTTTTTTTTGTTTAAAAAAGAAGAAGCAGCAGCAACAAGAAAATGGATCGCTCCTCCAAAAACTGGAGCACCTCAAAATTATTATATACATACACTAATACAAGTGTAAATAACTACTGATTTTTGCTCTTGATTAGATGTGTATACTATTAAAACCAAACTGATTACGTTCTAACATAAGTATAGGATTAACTAACTATTAATGGTGATTTATTTCATGTATAGATCAGCTACTAATTGCAATAGAGTTGAGGAATAAGTCAATGAGCTCTATGCCCAAGATGTGTATACAGTTTTTAATTTGTAGTCATATATTTAGCAAATTGTTCTAAAATGTTAATTTCCCCTCAATACCCAATTGGCATCATACCCAAGTCCTTGGTTTTAGTGTACAAATTTACATAATATTTGCCAGCTAAATATATAGTAGTACTACCATACATAATTTTATATGTATGTACTATATAGTAGTAATTAATACTCCTACATACACACGTCTCTGCACTTCATTTGAAAATTTTATAATGTGTCTGTATCTTCATCATGCACGATTAAAATGGAAAGTGATGTGACTAAAATTACCTTACCCTTATATGTTTAATCAATAGTTGGATGCTGAAATATTGCTTAACCTTGTGTATATATATATCGGAGAGGTGTTAATTAATATGTTTACTAAAAATAAGATGAGACCAATAAACAGATTCATATAATAGGTAATGATGCATGCATATATACGTGAAAACGATTTAGGCAGGTATTCAGAATATATATCACTTCATTAAGTTTAAGTTAAAAAAGTTTTACTATTATTCTTAATACATCTAATGAATTTAATATTACTTATTATTAACTGAAAATGCATATTATGTATTAATTAAAACCTTAGCTTACGTAAATTCACACCTAGAATACTTAATAGTGAATAGAACAATACTATGTTATAAATTACTTTAGGTGTTGGAGCGTGGTTAAATTTTCGAATTACCACCATCAGATATACACACGGGGACAAATGTTAAAGGGGGAAAAAAAGAAAAAAAAAAAAAAGAGAGAGAGAGATAAATAGATAATACTACATTATTACATGTATTGATATGGTCACGGCCATTTCTTGAAATCACACCCAAATTAAAATTGAATATGATAAGATTGTGATGACAATAATAATGGGTTTTAGGCCCGTGACATCATAATAACATTTAAGTGAAGATTTCAAAAAAACATCTTTAATCCCTATGCTTCTGAAATTAAAATCCCAAACATATTAATATACTATTTATTAGTATTATTGTGTAAAAACATGTACAAATAATACTAAAACGGGATATTATCTAGCCTTCAATGGCTGTAATGCGAAAAAAAATACTAAAACGGGATAGATCTGTCGTGAAAAGAAGGGCCAATAATGGTAGCTAGCTCCACAAAAATTTATACTACCAAGATTAGTAGTAGTATTTTAGTAATTAGTAAATAATTAATTTATTGGTACTGAATGGGTTAATGGAAGGGCGTTCGTTACCAAGACGACTAAAATAGTACTACTAAGTTGAGCTCGCATTTTGATGGAGGACAGAATGAATTCCAATGAGTGATTTAGAAACACGCCTTTTCCCAAAATTACATGTTAATAATTACTCTACTTAGCATTGGAGAAATTAAAATGTACGTACGTGTCACCATGCGTGGAGTTTAAGTAAGGGATGCTGGTCGATCTTCATCAACTTCCATTGTGCTTTTTTTGAAAAAAAAAAAAAAAAAAAACACTGTAATTTTCAGTATCTAAACACAAACTGTTATTACTACTGTTACTGATTATTTTTAAAGTACAAACAGTGAATTAAGGAAAGAAAAAGAAGAAAAGAATATAGATATCCCCAAGGGAAAACATTTAGTGATAAAAAGCCTATAGGGAAGCGGGTGAGTGTGTGTAAGAATGGGACCACCTGACACGTCACTTTTTCCGTGCCACCGTTTCACTCCGGGTGGCGAATTTCCGCCACGTGTCCGCACTCACGTGGCGGCGTTATTTTCTGGTCCATTCTTCTTACAAATCAGGGAAACATTAATTTTCCCTCAAAAATCATTTTTCTTTTGAAAAAAAAAAGAAGAAAAACTATATATTCCCCCCAGCTAGTATATTAGTAAAGTATAATTTTTGTTTAAATAAGAAATGAGTATTTAATTAAAAAAATATCAGTATAGGTAACTACTTTTTTGGCAAGCTAATTAAATTAATTAAGAAGATGAATGATGAGTGCAATTAAGTGCAACTAATCTTGGAAAGCCATAAAACGAGGGGAAACACAGAGTTGTGTTTTGGGTTGTGGCCTGTGGTGGTCTGCCAGTTATATTTCAGGCGGCATACTTTTGGTCGTGAATATGGGCGTATTTTCGGTGGTGGTTTTGGTAATTGATAGCCTGTCTGCTACGTACCTTGTTTTCTGGTTTAAGTTGAAATATTTTAAAATTAATTAAGATATAAGAGTACTATTTATGTCAGGATAGAGTAGGGAAATTCCAATTCAATTAGACATCAGGGTCGGAACGGTTCGGTTAACCTGAATTTTTTAGGTATTTATATTTGTATTTGAACCGGACAAATACTTCATTTCAGTATTTGTATTTGTAACCGGAATCCTCGGTTAACCGGGGTTCGGTTTCGATTAGATTTAGCGGTTAAACGATTCGGTTCGAATATTTAAAAATCTACGAAACTCAAAGATTTAAAAAATGAAAACTTGATTATACATTTTAAGAGGGTCGGACGAGGTTATTACACTCAGAAAAAAAAATATATATACTCCTATATAACTATGGAATCAAATGTTTCTTTTCAATGTAATAAAAATATGTTAGTATATGTAACAAATCGTAGTGTAGATGTATATTTTAATCATAGGGTATTCTGAAAGACAAAAATCAATATAGGCTTATTAATTATGGTGATATATTTTGATAATTAGCTCTTTAGTTTTTTATATTTGTTTTATTATATACTTAAATAATTAAATAAATAATGATATATATTATCTATATAAACCATCAAATGTCTATAATATTTACAATATATATAACTTTTTAAAATATAATAAATATATTCGGTTCGGTTCGGTTAACCGGGGAAAAAAATTAAAGTATTTGTATTTATATTTGAACCGGACGAATACTGAAATATGATATTTGTATTTGCTCCGGGGTCATCGGTTAACTGGAAATTCGGTTCGATTTCGATTCGATTCAGCGGTTCAACGAATCGGTTTGAATATTTTGCCCACCCCTATTACACATGACATTGGCCTGTCTATGTAGAATGATGGGAGGTACTCAGTAGTGATGATGTTGATATTAATTGTTCCGTTTACTTATTGACCTCGTGCCATTATTTATTGACATAGGACCATCACTTATTGACTTATCATATTTATAGACACAAACATTCTGTTACATCAATAAAAAAAATTTGTAGACACAAACATCACTTATTCCGTTATACTATCATTTATGATTGACCATGTACCATCATTCTGCATATACAAATGACATCATACAAGCTAGTCCGTGGGAAATTCTAAGAATGGTCTAATATAGGAGTAATCAATAATTAGTAGTATGTCTAAAACTGTGTCTTACATTAATATGTACACTAAAACACACTGATTATGTTTGGGAGCAAGCATATTTGGTAGCATATAGCATATTGGAAGAGCATATCCTCTCACAGTTCTCTCTCCGAATCTGCTATCTGCTAGTGGATCTGCTGACTTTCAAACATCCCCACTCTGCACTTAATCAATTGATTTAATCTTCAATATATTAAATATTAGTAGTACCTTGAATATTACTTATACTCCCTCCGTTTCTAAATAGTTGATTCTTTCAGCTCAATTTCAATAACCTAGATTTGCATTAATTAACTTATTAATTTATATTTTTACCCTTCAACTAAATTCATTCTTAATAAATGTCAACAAATAACATTTGTGTAGAGTGAAGGGCAATATAATAAAAAAAATAACATAACTACCTATACCTTGCTAAAAATAAAAACTATTGTGGAATACTTTTTAATTGACAACTAAAAAGGAAATGAACGAAGGTAGTATTTTATTGCTAGTAGTATTTCATAAAATGCATTAAGTAGTTTGTTGCCGAGACTTTAATGAGTGGAGTAGTATCTCAACATGCCAACATTAAATGTTGTACTAGTATTTCAAATCATTACTGAATTATTTAGACTGATCAGTAGTGATCACCGGGCGGCGGTACCATCAGCCGTCACATCGCCGCTTTCCCTCGGCGGCGGCGGCGGCTCTCAGCCACCACACCATCCTCCCTTCGCATAGTCACACGTAGACGTGTACTAATTCTCCCCGTATATTATTTTATTAAAATTTAAATTCGAATAACAAGTGTTGTTTCTTAATTATTAGAATTAATTTCCCATTCATGAATCTATAACACACTTTCAAGAAAATATTTACTATTGATGATCATATACTACTATAATCTAACAATGTTAAATTCATTATGATGTTATATAAAAATATGTATTGAACATTAGACCAGATATTATGGGTCCCTGTCCTCCCACTCGTGCCCACGACTCTTGTTTAAAATAAATTAAAATTCATATGTTATTTCATATTTTATCTTATTTTTTTGAGTTAAACTCCACTTTTATAAAATTAATAAAAAGAAAAGGATAACAAGAAAAACGACAAGTGAAAAAATGAAGGTTGTATATTAACGATAACGTATATAAACTAATGTTTTACTACTATATTAATTATAGGTGTAGACCTGTAGTCCTGTAGTAGTAGTAGTAGTAAGCTAAGGTTTTATAATTTCTTAATTCCTACTACTATAATTTCATTTTCATTTAACAATAATAATGCATCCATCCGTTTCTTTTTAGTTGTCCTTTTAGAAACAAAAAAAATGTTTTAAAATAATTGTCATTTTACATATTTATCCTATACTTTTTCAATGTTACTCCTATATTATTCTAAAATATATTCTTAAAATATTGTGCATTATTTCTCTATTCAAATTCTATTTTTTATTCCCAAAAAAAATACATAGAAGTAAAAATAGAATAATACAGAATAATTATTATAATCCTTGATAATTATATTTTTTTTTCTAAAACGACTACTAATAAGTAACGGAGTAATTACTAAGAATGCTATAATTTGATTCCCAAGAACGCAATTAATTCGTTTAGGACTCCAAGGCAACAGTAGTACAGACTACTGACCTTCACTCTTATTTATATATTTTTATAAATAAAAGAATCATAAAATTTAGGTACTACAGTCTACAACTATTTTTAGTTTGAATTTCTGCCGAGGCAGTGAGGCCTGGTTGAAGCACAGAGACAGAGTTATAGTACCTTACTATATGGACAGATGGTCGTCTGTATGTAATCTGTAAGAAACTGAAGATGAGAAAAAGAATAAGATGGTTTCAAAATCGTCTCGAATCGAAAACACGATTTGTCAAATTAATGCTGCAGACATTTTTTGACTTTGACTGCAAATATTTTATCCTACTATTATTTTGCCTTGCCTTGCCTTGTCCTATTTATATATCTATTTATTTATTTTTAATTTTTACTGTATTTAATCCAAATGCATGAAGGTTCGGAGTGTTTTTTTTTCTAAAAAAAAAATAAAAATAAAAATAAAATAAAAATTGGGGGAGTGTTTTCTCCACTTGTTGTGAGTCTGTAGAGTATAAAATTCTTTAACCACAAACACATCAAGTCATCATCAAGTACTTCTTCATACCTTAGATATTGAAATGGTTAGAAATATAGTGAATTAATTAATTAAGGGTAAATACAGCGTTTGAATTTTTATAATGTGATTTAATTATTTTGTGGTATAGTAAAAATGAGAAATTAATTTTTTAGTTAGTAATGTATATATAATGTACGTGATGGTAAAAATGGAAAAAAAAAATTGACAAAAGAAATAATTAAAAACTCAAGATGCTAAAATCATATTTCGTCACCTTAATTAACTAATCGTCGCCTTCATTTTGTTGGCGAATTTCTTAATTCTTATAGCATTATTAACTCTAAAATGTAGTAATTAATTCTTATATATATTATCATATCATATATGTTTATGTTTATATATAATACCCAATAAATAGAAACACGTTCATGGCATAATACCCAATAAATCCTCCAAGTTTGATCAGTGCATCAACAAATGTGCACGCACAAACACATCAATTATGTATGTAAAATTTACGTGGATTTGACGGATGGTTTTCGATCGTACCAATGGGAGGATCGGAGAAAATGTAAAAATAAAAAAAAATAAAAAAATAAAGGGAAAAAGCTAGAAAAATCTAGTGAATGATGTATGTAAGCACCAAAGCCAGCAGCATCAGAAGATATGCTATTCCTTGATCAATGTTCGTTCCTGCATGCAAATGAATAACAGAACAAAAATTATTATTATTATTATGGCAAAATGGCCAAACCCTAAATTTAAAAAAAAAATTAAAAAAAATCATCAAATTGAAGCATGCATGGATTACAATCCCGAATATGCACGTACCGTCGCTGGTGGGGGACGGCGCAGGGGCATCAATGGTGGCGGCGGTGGCTGACGACACCAACAGCATCACGAAAATGGCCACCATTGATTTGATAATCATCATCTTCTCCATATTTTTCAGACGTAAATGATATCGTGTACGTACGTTTCTCCCTCTGCGGCCGCGATGGGCAGGTGGCCGGAGCTGCCGCAGAGAGAATTAATCAAAATTCTCAAGAAAATATTTATTCAAATTTCTTATGATGTGATTGGAGGTGAGGGGTCAATTTAGGGTGTATATATATATATATATATATATATATTTGGGCGTGTGCATGAATGGATGGTGTGGAGAAGTTAAAGGACATGAACAATAAGTTATTTTTTGGTTGAGAATTAATTTAATTGGTTGTAATGTTAATATCATTGGGTTTAGCTACATTTAAGGGAGGCCAATAATAATTTTGTCTTTGTTATATATCCTGTAATTGTGGAAATGAATTGTGATTTATTATATAGATTGAACTGGCCCAATATTAAAGCCCATGTATGTATTTTATTCCTTTTATTTTTTAAAATTTTTAATTCTTCTTTTGCAATATAGATACTATAGATATAAATGTGGTGGTGCCAACATCTAATCTAAATTGAGGAAATAGGTGTAATAATTTGGTGATAGGTTCTTACGGGTGTGGTTTTAGTGCATACATCTGCACGTGCAGAATTTATGTATGTGATGGGAAAAAAGGGATAAATAGGTCCTTTTTCTTTTCAAAAAATTCAAATCAGTCCTTTTTCTATTTTATTACCAAAACAGTCCTCTACAAATGCTAATTATGTCCAAATCAGTCATTTTTTCACTAATTATATTCTAATTGCTGACGTGGCAAGGGTTTTAATTTAAACCTGACACGTGTGCATAATATTAGTCCGTTTTCTTTTATCTTTTGCCAATTCAGTCCTAAACTTTTATTTTGTTCTATTTAGTCCTCTACCCCAATCACTCATTTTTATATTAATTGGCCTCAAACCTTTCAAATTATTTCATTTTAGGCCCAGAACCTTAAATTTTTTATTATTACTAATGCATTTATCAAATAAATGCCCAACATACTTCCGTAAATAAAATTAAACATACTTCCGTAAGTATGTTGTGCATTTATTTGATAAATGGATTAGTAATAATAAAAAATTTAAGGTTCTGGGCCTAAAATGAAATAATTTGAAAGGTTTGAGGCCAATTAATATAAAAATGAGTGATTGGGGTAGAGGACTAAATAGAACAAAATAAAAGTTTAGGACTGAATTGACAAAAAATAAAAGAAAAAGGACTAATATTATGCACACGTGTCAGGTTTAAATTAAAACCCTTGCCACGTCAGCAATTAGAATATAATTAGTGAAAAAATGACTGATTTGAACATAATTAGCATTTGTAGAGGACTGTTTTGGTAATAAAATAGAAAAATGACTGATTTGAATTTTTTGAAAAGAAAAAGGACATATTTATCATTTTTTCCATGTGATGGGAGACATGTTTTATGTGATCGAAAAATATTTTGTGCGTGTGTGATGGGAGAGATTTCTTATGTAATGGATGAATATGTGATGTAAGAGATGTTCTGTGTAATGACAGAAATATCATATATGATGCATGTATATGCATCTCATTCAAGAGATTGCACCGTAACCCGATTGGGTTCTTACAGATAGATTGAGCAAATGGTCTACACTCAATCCCAAAAGTTAATGACGTTTTCCAATTAAGTCTTGTCCGTTGAAGGTTGAAACTTGAAAGCAATGCACCATTAGCATTTCAGCAGAGACAGGGAAATGGGCATGACATACATGGGATGAGATTTGAGAATCAGCATTTGTTCCAACATTCTTCTGCACAATGTACATAAAACACACACAATTCAGACAAAAAAATAAAACCTGCGAATATCCCTTGTAATGAGTTGCTGTGAGTCTCAATTTCTTTTTTTTAGAATTACCTTCTAGTTATCGCCTCCAAAGAACAAGTGACAACAACGGAGGAATTTGATTCCGGCCACTGGACGAAGAATACAGCAGAAAACAACATTACAGGCGCGCCCATGTTTAAGCATATATCACTAAAAATGGGAATAAGAAAAGTCATATAAGATTATAAGAATAGTCGCAGAATATAGAATTAGAATTCACGATAGGATGATGAACAACTTTTATTAGATAGTTGACAGAAAGGATTCACCAAGGGAAGCATGTACTAAGATAAACAATTCAGTGTAAGGATGCATTTAATGGTAAATTACTCTCAATCATCCATTCTTCCTTTTTGTTTAATTTGGGTTCGTTCTTCATGCGAAAACTTCTACTAAGTACTTCGTAAAGATTACAGTAAACATACAATCCAGCCAGGAAATGAAATACCTGGGAACAGAATTTGAAGAACAACTAAACCAAATGGCAGAATCCATTAATTCTATGAAACAAGTTGTTTGCATAATAGATTGCAAAAGAATTCTCCAACCACTGTCTTGACGTAGAAAAGCATATTTGAAAAAGATTCGAAGCAAGACTTGCCCCGAGTGATCTATGGCAAACAGGACATTCAAATGTTGAACGAAGAATTGTATATGATTCCAGGACATCTCCATACATAACATACTTTTTATAGTCATGTCACTACTAACCATCAGGCAGATTTTTTCACATGGCTGACTGTTACGACACAGCCTCTTGATGTTATATTAACGTATCTAAAAGTGGTCACATGGAAATGTATCTCTAATCGAACACCCAAAACTTCTCTTTCAACTGTTTTCAGCCATGGCCTATTTGCTTTTTGCCTAAAGAGAAAGTTACATCCCAAAATAAACATATGGGTAATAATACATTAGAAGGCCAGGTTAGATTTATTATTGCTTTCCACTATTGATTTAGAATGCTTCACAAGAAAATAATTATTGTTAGTGCAATATAAAGCAAGTAAACTACATGCACTGTAAGCGCATACTGCGACATGTAAGTTCTTATTCGCGGAATCAGAGAAAGGTTAAAATGCAAATTAATTATTACCCAAATTGCTTCCAATGGACAGTAGAAGCCGTTGGTGTGGCTGCTTCCACTTGAAAGAGCACCAAGATGGCAAATCACCACCACTATGCCTTTCTGTTTTAGTTCCGGTCATGTTAACAACACTAAAAAGCATATTGGAACATATGCAATAAATAAAATTCAAGAGAGTATATCTCATTTGCGCCACCAATTCCCTCCCTCGAATTTTTATGTTCTTTAATTCGACCACACATTTTGAGCTCTTTGCAGTATATATATCCCTGGACAAATGCTAAATATTTCATGAACAAAATTCATCATCTTTCGTAAGCAAAACTTTCAGTATCATCTAAAATGATGGAAGAGAAACTTCGGTTGGCTGTAGGCGTTCTAGGTACAGCATTTTTCCCTTTCAATTCGACTCTGATTCTTCTTGTGGCATACCTAAACACTTTGAAAGCCTTGAATATTAACAAGTCTTTTCATGCTTCTATTACAGGGAATGCAGCCTCTATGCTGCTTTATGCTGCACCAATGTAAAAACTGGAAACTCATTCTTGTTTTATTTTTTTCTTTTATTTGTTTCATCAATTATTTATGTATCTAAAACATTTATCATCTCGAACTTTTGTAAACAAAACATATAACCAGTGACCACCAACTCATAACATAGAATGAACCATACTCAATACAATCACTGTTCTGACCCTGCCTCACACATACATCAAATACTTTCAGATTAACTTTCTCAAGGGTGATAAGAAAGAGAAGCACCGAAGGGTTCTCATGTGTGCCGTATATCATTGCCCTATTGAACTGCTCACTTTACAGTTGGTATGGATTGCCGGTTGTAAGTTACAAGTGGGAAAACTTCCCAGTTTTCACCATCAATGGGTTGGGGATTCTCTTGGAGATCACCTTCATCGCAATCTATTTCCACTTTGCCTCAGCTAATGGAAAGGTAAGTTAGCATTACAGATACTTTATGATAAATATATAAGCAAGTGATTAACTGTTAACAAGGAATAGCTAGAGCACCACTCCTGAAAATTTTTGGGGAACCTAGGATGAATTTAAATTATATGGCCTCAATTGTGTAAATATAACTTGGTCCTTGATCCCTAAAATACTTTATGTGGGGAAGTGAATTTACTAATGGTTCTCTTTTATGAGATTACAGAAGAAGGTGATCATGTTGACAATACCTGTTGTCCTAGTGTCCTGCCTCGTCGTAATATTATCAACATTTGCATTTCATCATCACCAACAGCGAAAGGTATTTGTTGGGAGTGTTGGACTGGTTGCATCTGTAACAATGTATGGTTCTCCACTAGTGGCAGTGGTGAGTTCTTCACCTCTAAAAAATAGTTTCTACTTACATGCTATTTGTAAAGAAAAATTTAGACACAGAATAATATGTGAAATTTTCGAATTTTGCCTAGATAGAACAGGGTCGATAACTTACTTATTGGTACTTTTTTGGTCTTTTTTTTCTGAAAATTCCAGAGACAAGTGATTCAAACCAAGAGCGTTGAGTTTATGCCGTTCTACCTATCCTTCTTCTCATTTCTAGCAAGTTCCCTTTGGATGGCATATGGACTTCTTAGTCACGATCTTTTTCTAGCGGTAAGCATGCCTAAAATGGTCCTTGCATAATATATATGTGCCATTCGATATGATATAGGATTCATTAACGGTTAAAATGATGTGCTTACAGTCTCCAAACCTGGTCGGTTGCCCTCTTGGGATCATCCAGCTAATGCTGTATTGCAAGTACCGGAAAGGGAAAACTACTGAACAAACTCAAAAATGGGATATGGAAAGCAATTTTGAGAAACCAATTCAAACTCTGAAATCCAACAAAGAAGGTGAAGAAAAACCAGTTCAATATCTGAAGGTGAACGAAGAAAAAGATGTTGAGAAAGCAAAGCAACAGCCTGTCAGCACTGATGCAAACGAAGTGAAAAACTAAAGACTGTACTCTTGAGGTACAATTATACTAATTTATATCCAATCTTATCCTATAATCAAGACAGGCTCTCTTTCACAACAGAGGAAGTAATAAACAATCAGCCAAACCCATTTTTTCCATACAAAAAAGTTGGTTTTAACTCGAGTAAATACCAAGCAGTTCATTATAGTGCTGCCATCTTAAAGTTATGACTTATAACTAGCTAGAATAATGTCAAACATTTCATTTTCACTTAAAAGTTCCTGACAGAGTCGTCTGCTTTTTACCCAGGGAATCTTCGTCAGACAGCAAGAGGAATAAATTGAAGACATCACACAGAAGAATCAACTACAACCACAGTAATAATATATATAAATGGCTAGCACTGTACAATAGAAATTACCTAATCTCGAATGAAGCTTTACCACTTTTATCATTTTATGTAATACATGGATTATCTTCAACATCTAGCATCACCAGATACAGGCACCAATCAAAAGAAACATCAAAATTGAAGTCCCAAATCCCAATTTCCTGCATTAAATTGGAAAGAAAATTGTCAAGATCATTATTTAGATGATCTGATTTTCTTATTTCTGAGCGGGAATCAGGATTGATTGACGACCCTAACCATGTCCAAACCTTCAAAGGTCACATTTATTCAGCAACGACCTGTAATCATAGTGTTCAGTGAAGAAGGTTTGAACGAGCATTAATGCGGCATTACGTCGAACAGGTGGCTTGCATTTTGAATTCACCAAAACCCAATTAAAACCCAAAACCTATGGGTTTGGGAGCGCAAACGGCCAACCATGAAAATCGGTTTTGAGATGACTAAATTAAATCAAAATGTTAGTACTATCATATTGGGCACAAATATTGATGAAAAAGAAATGGACAGAACAGATTTTAGTGCAAACCCTATACGTGTCATGACGAGGGTTACTGTTGAACCAATTATTCATGCACGAAGCCACGTAACCCATCCCCAATTCGCCACTCGCTGCTTCCTTTTTTTTACTAATTCTGGATTTAGATCTTCATCACAACCTCGCACGACGAGAAACCGGACTGGATTTTTATTTCTGAAATTCTCCGAAAGGAAAAAAATGGTGAAATTGGCATCGGCCCGAGAATCGCGAGTGTACGGTCCAGTAGGGGCCCGGGCCCGATCAGAGTACATGAACGCAGGGCTGTACGTCTTCGCGACGATCTTGCTGATGGGCGGCTTCGTGGCTCAGCTCTCAAGCGAGCCGAAATCGGGACTCGTACTGCTTCTAATCGGATTCCTTATAATAGTGATTGTTAACGCTCATGATCTGGTCGCTCATCTCGCCGGGATTGATTATAGGCTGCCATTGTTGGAGTACGATATGCAATTGGCGCTCGTCGAGTTCGCCGTGCCTCTTGTTTACATTGCCGGCACGATTCTCTTCTTCCTGGGAACGCTTTTCCTTTTCATCCAGGTTAGGGTTTTTGCAATTCCAATTACCTAATTGAGAAATTAGGGTTTCATAATCCACGAATTTCCCCCAAATGTACGTATGTTGTGACCAGGCAGAAAGAGGGTACAATCACTTCAAATTGGAGAGGGTAGCATTAAGCATGTTCATCGCGGGGCCTGTTCTATGGCTGCTGGGATCCATCCACAACTCATGTCAAATCTACGAGAGGTCCGACGGCCATGTCCAAATCCTACAGGAGACAGTCCTGATCCCATTCCTGATGGCCAGCTTGTTACTCCTCGTGGGGTCGATTTTCAACAGCCGGGAGCAGATGGGGTACCATCATCACGGCCTGGAACTGCTTGTGAGTTGTTTGTAAAAATGCCAATTGCTAATCTCTGTCAATTTTCTAGCTAAACTGATGAGAATTCAAATGGATCAATGCAGGGGGAGACGTGGATATGGCTGGGAATATTCGGGAGCTTCGTGCTGTTCGTAGGCGGGCTGGCGAACGTGGTGAAGGTGTTCAAGATGCAGCAGGGCAATGGGCTGCGGCTGGAGAAGCTGCGGGGCGGGGCGCAGGAGCGGCTGGCGAGTATACGGGACGGAGGAGGGCAGAGGCAGCTGCTGATCGGAGAAGAACAGAGGCGGCGGAGGGCGATGGCGGGGGAAGTGGAGGAGGGGCAGGGGAACGAGGTTGCGACGCCATACAAGAATGTCTTGGTTGGGCAAAGCACGAGTATGTAGCTACATTGGTTGTAGTTAAAATCCCTACATCTTGATTTTGGCTAACCATCGGGTGAGATTTATATATGTGTAATAGAACATACTAGTAAACATGTCCTCATTTTATTCTACAAAAGGGGCCATCTTCCTCATTTGTTTCTTGATTGAATCTTATGGCAAGTGTCGAGGTGTTGCACCAACGAAGTAGTAAAAAAATTCCAACTTTGGGACAATTTCTTGAATTTCTGTTGTTTCACTCACACATTAAAAATAGGACATAATAATGGCAGGAATCAAATAGCTTCATGAAGATTGAAAACGCACCAAAAGAGCTGGGAAGAAAAATGCCATGGAAGGCTATTAACCATATAGTATAAGATTATAAGCGTGCACAGAATAAAGAATTAGAATTAATGGTAGGATGAAGAATTTTTATTAGATACTGTAATTGACATAAAGGATCAACCAAGTCCAAGGGAAGTATGTGCTAAGATAAACAGTTCTGTGGAGGGATACATTTGATGATAAATTATACTAGATCAACCATTCTTCTATACTAGTAGTCTAGTAGTATTATTTTTTAGTTTTAGTAGCAGAATTGATTGAGATTTTTGAAGGATTGAAAACACACTAATTCTCCCTACCCACATTCGAGAGGAAATTTCAGACGTTTTGGCAGTGGTTTTTAACATGTTCAACATATGACAACAATTTGGTAGTTGAAGCTTTGATTAAATGTAGAGCTTCATGGGGACGTTAAAAGGACAGCAATATACGTATAAAGTTATGATTAGTTTGGAATCAGCTAACAGGAAAGAAAGGTACCAAATGAATATGATGAGTTGTCATGTCACTTTTGTGTTGTCACATGAGAGAAGGTAATCAATACTGATCTTCAAATTTTATTACTTCTACATAGTTTTATTAATATAGATGAACAACAGAATGACAGATCAGCTTCTCGTTGTTGTTGGCTTCTTCTTCTTTTGTTTTTTTTCAGCGGAGTATACACTCACTTGCGTGCAATGGACTCGTTAAATATCAAGTACTTCCTCCGTATTGAAATGTTTACTACATACTCATTTTTCACACAAACCAATGCACATTTTTAACCATTAATAACTTAAGTTCGGTACAAGTAAAATTCTAAAAGTTCAATATTTAAAAACTACACGACGAAATGAATTTAACAAAATTTCACTTGACTTATTTTAACTTGTATAACTATGATAAAATTTTAAGTGAAAGTCAAATAGTATTACCTATTTAAATGTAAACAATATACAAATACGGAGGTAGTAGTAGTATGTTGCTTAATAAAAACAATCCTGCCATGACCAAGGTTGAACTTTATCACACAGTGTGCCATGTCCCATGTATCTATAGGATACATTCTTGTAAAATAAAAACATGAAGAAACAAGTCTCCAATCTATTGAAAGTTGGTCCACATAATTAAGTAGATCCACATAATTTAGTAGTTCGGTTTTGACGTCCACGTCACAGTGGAGGTAAATGGTGAAAAATTCAACCCACAATATGCATCTGAATTCTAACAAGGTATAAAAAAATGAACAGCGGGGATGATTCAGAAAACAAAAGAAGAAAATAATTCAAGACTCTTTGCCCGCTTAATGTATTGTATGCAGTTTAAGTCATGAAGACCAGACTCAAAAATGAATTCCCATATTAGTCAGAACAAAATGAGAAACAATTTGCTTTTCCCCACATGCCAATGGTAGCATCGAAATGGAATATAACCCAGTAATTGTCGGGCCTGTCATTCTGTGCAGTTCAAAAAATAGCAACGACAAGATTGCCTCTCGGGCTATATTTGAACACCTGGTTGCAGCATACTTTGTAGTGATGATACCTTTGTCCACTGAATATTTAGCTACTTCCTAAGAGAACCATTCTTCATCTCCCATTTGGGAATTGGATTAGTCTCTGCAACACTTGGAGCACAAGCAGCTTTGGCTCCATCAGTAGCTGCGTTGTCTAAACTACATCTCCGTGTAGCTTTCAATAAATCTTCGTCAGCAGTTGTTTGAGTAGGAACCACATGAGCATCATTGTTTTCTGTTATCACCTGGAGAAGTTCCACTGGTATAGCTGCAGGATCCAGCTCCAGGCACCCCTTGGGAGCATTCTGAGCTTCTTGGCCAGTGAGAAGGTGACATGGGACCCGATGGGAAAATCGTAGCATTTCTTCCCTCGGTATTCTCCTTTTCACCTCTGGGTCCATATTTGGACGATACACTGTCTTGAAACCAGCAACCTTTTCTAGAGGTGCAGCGCTTATACCTTCTTCTTCACTGTATTCATCAAGCACTGTTACCATGTCATAGTTGTGTATAACCTCATTTGGGGTATCCTCATTCCAATCGGATGACCAATTCTTGTAGAGTGCCCAGACATCACCCTTTTGGGGTAATATTATAATGCTGCCACGCGGACTCTTCGACCAATTAACTTTCTGAGAGAACGCATTAATGGATTTACATGTTTCGTATCTGCCCACTCGAAATTCTCCACAAGTTTTATAGAAGCCTGAGGCCACCCAGTCCATGGTGCTGAATTCAGTGTTGGTTCTCGAGTTAAGCCAGCTGATCCTCAACTTAAACGGCATCCTGGAAATCACCTTACTAATCAGAGCATAGAAACGTGGCATGCCATCATCATCATCATAAGCAGCCCAAACCTCATTATCCCCAAAAGAACTTTCAGATCTGTCATAGTCAAAATCATAAAAATCAGGATCTGGAACTGTCATTGTTTCAACTGCATTATCCACGGAACAGCTTAGCTCATCCGTGCCAGGTTGATCAGCCAAATTTCTAGCAGATGACTCGTTGTTCCCCTTTTGATAGTGTCCATTATAATTAGCATTGCTTCCATATCCTGGTTTCTTTTTCCCTCTACTCATATCTTCTTTGTTCAAAACTTTTGTTGTCTTCTGTGCCCCCAGAATGTTCAACTTGCTTAAAATCTCATTTCGGGCCCTTTCAATTAGCAGTTTACGTACTTCAACTGGGTTCAATTCTCGGGTACTGTTAGAAGAACCATAAATGTTTGACCCTGGTACACTCCCACTTGCAGCTCTAAATCCACTGTTTCCTTGAGCTACATTGTTGTTTATTCCTTGGCGACTACCATCATGATCTAATTTACTCTTCTTCGTAGATCCTCCCAACCCTGCAGAGGAATGTGATTGAGCAGCTTGATCCGGTCCAGTTTTTTGAGAAACTGGAGCATCCCTAGTGGGTGTGTGAACATTTGAACTCTGCTGTCTCTGCTGAGGAACCTGATTTGATGATTTATAAAATTGGAAAGGTGGAGCTGTCTTACAAGCCAAGAAGGCTACATGACAAGTTGGACAAAGGAGTGTAGTATTCATATATTTTATAGGATACTCATAATGCATCTTGCATTGGTGACAAATGGTCCAAAAAGTATCACTTCTTAAATGGGATGGAGGAGTTGCTGCAGAGGGTACATTTGCATCACCCTTTTGGGCGTTCTGAAATGATGCCACCCCACTGGTAAAGTTGAATATTCCACTTCCCCTGGATGGTGCTGATGGAGCGTGAGCATGCATCCGACCATTGTGTTTGAATCCCCCAGATCTCCTCCTCTGGTCATATGCCAACCTCCTCTCCGGATCTGATAAGAAGTTCCAGGCCTCTGAAACAAGCTTAAATGCACCATCAGCACCTACACACTTATTTTTATCAGGATGCAGCAAAAGAGCCAATTTCCGATATTTTTTTCGTAATGTTTCATCATCATCAGATGGATTTGCACCAAGCAGTCCATACCAGTCAGTTTCCCCACGTATCTTGTTCTCTGCAGCAAGATAGATATCAAGTGTTGTCAACATTTCAGATATGCCATCCAACCCTGCATATAGAGATTTTGCCTTCAGAACAATTCTTTTGGCACCAGCAAAATCCTTTTTCTCTAACCTACCCTCAGCAATCTCTTTTGCCCTCAGGGCTTCATCCTTATTGCACTCCATGCTTTCCAAATGGTTAGCTCAATTGATTATTGACAGCGCACTCTCAGTGCACCTTGGCAACTTCCTGAATACACCTGTAACCAGTTAAACATAACCACAACTATACAGTCAGAGGTAGTGTTCCAAGAACCTCCGCCCAAAGAACAAATTTTCATCAAACCTCAATTCATGGAAAAGCTATGATGAACGAGTTCATCATCATAGAAAGTTCACAATCACACATAATAGATATCCAGATGGAGTGTACCCTACGACATTGCCCAAACACTATAAACCCTAAAGCACAGCTTCTTCAAATACTCAAGGTTCAAGTGTCGGATGATTTAAAGTTTTAAACAGCTACCACGTAATCAAGGGCGGGAGAGAAACAGCAAAGACATACTGCTGATTGCATCAAATCAGCGACTTTCAATATGACAAAACCTCAACCATATCAGAAACCTAATTCCAACAGCACTAACCAAGAAAAATCAAACCGAAAGGTCAAAAATGGCGAAAACACGAATCAGGGATCAAACCAAATTTAGCGTTAAATAGATCGACGTAATACACTTCCGATCATCCAGTTACATTAAAAACTTCCGCTGCCACTCCACATTCAAACACTGTTCAGAAAGTTTCTTCAACATCAAATTCAAAGCAGTTCTACATAGAATTCAATAATTAAATCAGAGGAAATTTACCCTTTAATTTTGGAATTGAAATTTGTCAGGATTTCCCCCGCCCCTTTTTTAATTTCTCCCGCAATTTGAGATGGGGACCTGCTGAAGTTTCCAGTCAGACTCCTAAAGCGATGAACAAATCCGACATGCCCAAAACAATTATCCAAAATTGAGAATTTGCAGAGTGATTAGGGATCCAATTTTACTTTATGATATTGGTTGTGTGAGACTAGTAACCCTAACCACGGTAGAGTTAACTATGGTTAATCGGTGGTTTGAGATTAACTAGAGTAACTTCTCAATTAGTCAAGTAAGAGGCTGTTTGTTTTGCTTTTTTTTTTTCTTCTTTTTAACTTTTGCTTCTAAAAAAAAGTCTTTTTTTTTCTGGCCGTTTGTTTTGCCTTTTTTAAAAAGTTAAAGCAAAAGCAAAAGTTGAAATTCTCTTCTTCTTTTTAAGTAAGTAGGGGATTATTTTAAAAAAAAATAAAAGTCATTAAATACAAAAATATCCCTACATAATAAGGAAATAAAATAAATGATAAATATTCTTATAAGATTTATGTCCCTTTTAGTAATTTCAATATATAAAAAGTCCTACGCGCAATTAATCCAAATATGTTTCCGTTGAAAAACAACTTTAATAATATCCATCAAAACAATTATTTTAGCTGCTTTTACTTTTGCCTTATCTCTCCTTCTCATTTTTCTAATGACTTCTTTTTTTTTCAAAAGGCAAAACAAACAGGCCCTAAGTACATTTTCTTATCAGTCTAAGGGTGAGTTTGGAATAGCTTTTTTGAGGTGCTTCTGGCATTTGTTTTTATCAAAAGCATTTTGATGAAAAAAAAAAATATTTGTTTTGGCTTTGTTCTTTTTTTAAAAAAAATATTTCGAAAAGCTGCAAAAGTGCTTTTGGGATAAGCAGCCCAGGGTGCTTCTCCGAAAAACAGAAGCCAAAAGCACCGAGTAATGTGTACAGAGTCATAAATGTCTATATTAATTTATTTAAATTACACTATAAATATATACTATCCTACATAAGTAGTATATCTTTTTTGGTAAATTACATTATAAATATATAATAAATATTTAGCAATAGTTAATAAATACTAGTAAATACAGTCGCTATGGAATCATTAGGTTTAGTTACCAAATTTTTAAGCAGCTAAAAATAATTTTATAGTATTTTTTTAACCATATAAATTTATCTGAACTAGTTATAACATTCTAATATACTTACTAGATAACAAGTTTTATTTATAGATTTATATATATATATATATATATGACTTTAGTGTTTTTTAAAAATATATATATTCAAAAAATGATTTTTTTTTTTATTTTAAGCAAAATGAAACATAATTAAAATGTGGAACAATCTCCCAACTCAAGGGATAGGGGGGAAGATATGCAAGGATTTGTGTTGAAATTAGCATTGATTCTCCATTAGTTGGCAAGGTAGACGTTGAAGGCAGGATCGTCCCGGTGGCGTATGAGGGGCTTCACAAGCTATGTATGCGGTGCGCGAGGTATGGGCATCTGCAAGACAAGTGCCCCATCGCGGCGGCGACAGCAACATCTAATCAACCATCTGCCGCCGGCGTTGTGAATTCTCCAGTTTCGGATAAAGATGGAGGACAGCAGGGTAGAAAAGGTAAGGAGACGTGTCCAGCTCAGGGAGTGCATGGTGAGTCCCCGGTGGCAGGTTCTGATGAATCACACCGTGACTCTTGCAATCTGGAGAAAGTAGGTTTTGAGGATAGTAACGTGGGAGAGTGGATGATTGTCCAACGAAGACGGCCTCGCAAGAATGATGAGAAGTTCATGACAAGAATAATGGAAAATGGCCTACTGCTCTGGGCCACAATATAGCCCAATATGGTGGAGTAAAGTCCAGTACGAATTCCCTTACTGGGCCTTCGGGGTCGGTATATAAACCACCATCCAACATATCACTTCACTTCCAGGCTGGCCCATCTAATGGGGTCAGGCCCGGTCCAAACAGCAAGCACAGGGCCAAAAAAGGGGGAGGATCGATCCTCGGCTCCCTTGCACAGATTTCGGAAAACCTTCCAAACATCGCTCCCTTCCTGATACGAACCAGCATTCTACACATGTATCGGATCAGGATAAAAAAAAAAAAAAAAGTTCAATGGAGGATTCGGAGAATTCTTATACTGATGGAGTTGCAATTGGCATAGAATCAGAGGCAGAGAATCTGATTCAAGGGGAGACAGCTGCTAATTCGCAATATCATGACATTACAGAGCAACCCACTGAATGATGAGTCCAAGGTTCCTATAATATTATTTTCAATCTTATTTATGATTGTGTTCTACGATTTTTCAATCTTTTATTGGAATACGAGAGGAATCATAAACTCTCAGTCTAGAAGAATTCTATCTGATTATGTGCGTAGTCATAGACCGTCTCTAATAGTGCTTCTGGAGCCGCAAGGTTTTTTCAATCGTATAAGGAATTTTGTTTACAGCATCGGGTACTTACCAATACATATCCAGGAAGCCGTGGGTAGGCCAGGAGGAATATGGATTTTGGGATGTTCGAGCTTGAATGTTGCCTTTCAGGTTTTTGAGGTAAACGATAGATTTGTTACGTTTACTCTAAGTGCGGGGTCTATTCATTGAAAATGCACGGCTTCTTATGCATACCCTTCCTACCATCAGCGCAAAAACAACTGGGATTATCTTAAACAACTAGCCACCACAATTGCGGATCCATGGTTTTTGGTGGGAGATTTCAATGAAATTCTTGTATCATCTAAGGTGATGAGAGGTGCATTTATACAAGCCAGAGCGGATGAATTTAAGGCTTGCCTTACGGACTGGGGTCTATTTCATATTCACTCTGAGGGATCGATCTTTACTTGGTTCCGTCAGGCACTCCAATCACAGTTTATCAAGAAGAGACTCGACCGTGGGCTTGCAAACTTAGCTTGGATTGACCTATTTCCAAATAGTCATATCAGAGTATTACCAAGGGTCGGCTCTGATCATGCCCATTGCTTGTTAATTGTGGTTTGCATGTTTATATTCCAGCTACTCGGCCTTTTAGATGGGAGTTGATTTGGTCTCATCATCCTTCTCATCGCCAAATCGTAAAGATGTTTGGTCGGATAGAGTTGGTCCTATTTCTTCACGCCTAGACCGAATGCGTGGTTTGTCAATACAATACTGCCAATCTGATGTCAGGAAACTTCGAAATAAGAAGAAAAAAAAAAGTTGCTAAGGAGGTTGGCAGGGTTGAACCGAGTACTTATGACGGTTGATTCAGCTCGGCTTATCTTGTTGGAACGTAAACTCCAGATTGAATATCAAGATGTATTGGCTCAAGAGGAAGAATTCTGGTTTCAGCGTGCTAGGGATAAATGGATACGGATGGGAGATCGCAACACTAAATATTTTCATGCCCAAGCTAAGTTCCACCATCACAGAAACAAAATTCATGGATTATTATTTGATGATGGAGGTTGGTGTCCAAACCAAGATATGCTGAAAACTAAGGTCAGGGATTTTTATATCAATCTATTTACAGCCGAAAGAATGGTAGCCCCTGTTGATCAATTGCCTCCCCTGCGGCCTACTTCTCACACGGATGGTGGGGTATCTATGGATATGGTGTCTACAGATGAGGTCACGGAAGTGCTTCATCAATTTAAGGATTTTTCTGCTCCCGGCCCGGATAGATTTCCTACGATTTTTTATAAAAAATATTGGGATATGATTGGAGATGATGTTACTCAATCTGTTCGGCATGCTTTTCAGACCGGTTACCTGGAGCCATCACTCACAAAGGCGTTCATCTGTCTAATACCAAAGACAACAGTGCCTGGTAATATTCACCAATTCCGGCTAATTACCCTTTGCAATATCGCCTATAAATTCGTCAGCAAAGTAATTGTTAATCGCCTTCGGCCTTGTTATCTAAATATATTTCTCCGCTCCAATCGGCATTTCTACCCGGGAGATGCACTGTAGACAATGCTATATTGTTATAAGAACTGATTTATACACTGCCGCGACCTCATAATAGGATCAGGGCTATAGTTGCAAAAATCGACTCAGAAAAAAACCTATGATAACGTCAGCTGGTCGTTTCTCGTTGAATGTTTATCACAAATGAGAGTTCCGAACTCCCTACAACGTATCATCATGAAATGTGTATCGTCACCGATTTATTCAGTCCTTTGGAATGGTGAGCCATTGGAGGAATTCACGCCAAGCCGGGGACTTAGACAGGGGGGTCCCCTATCCCTGTATCTTTTTAACTTTGTCATGGAAAGATTGCCGGTCGCCATACAAAAGGAAGTTGATATTGGGAATTGGCAGCCTATTCATCTATCTGAAGGTAGTTGTGGTATCTCCCATTTATTATTTGCAGATGACCTAATTCTTTGCACCCTGGGAGGTGAGTCCACGATAAATTCTTTAGCTAAGACTCTCAAGACGTTCGCTACCTGCTCTGGTCTCAAAATAAATACTCAGAAATCAATGGCATTTGCTTCAACTAGTGTCTCAGATGTAGAAAAAAGTTGCTTTACTCAGGTAACGACTATCCCTTTTTCTGATATGATTGGAAAATATCTCGGATTTCCGATGCATCATGGACGGGTCCGGGCAGCGGCTTATGATAGCATTTTGGAAAAGATGGACCAAAATATTTCCTGCTGGGCTATGAGGTTGCTCAACAAACCAGGGAGACTCACGTTGGCCATAAGTAGGGGTGTCAATTTGGACACAAACCCGAAAAAACGAACCCGACCGACACGAAAAATTTCAGGTTTTAGGTTTAGTCATTTTGGGTTTTTTCCAAATCAGGTCGACCCGAAACCCGACCTGAAATATTATTCAACCTGACACGAACACGACCCGAAACTTTAAATTTAGTCAATTTTGCCTATAACCCGAAAAAACGAACCTGAACGACACGAAAAATTTTAGGTATGGGTTTAGTCATTTTGGATTTTTTCCCAAATCAGGTCGACCCGAAACCCGACCTGAAATATTATACAATCTGATCAACCCGACACGAACACGACCCGAAACCTGAAATTGACACCCCTAGCCATAAGTGTTCTCTATTAGTCTCTTCTATTCCGACTTATTCAATGCCATTAGGCTGGCTCCCTGAATCAGTCTGTAACAAAATTGATCAACGGATACGCTCACTTGTGTGGAAAGATCGCAATGGCAGAGGGATTAATCTCGTTCACTGGGACCGTATCACCATGCCGAGGGCTTTTGGAGGACTCGGACTACGTAAAGCACGCTTCTCTAATATTGCTTTGCTTGGGAAATTGTCAAACGACTTACTGATTAATCATGAAAAACTTTGGGTCCGTGAACTCAAGAATAACTATTGCCCCGCTGGATTGATGATACATACACTGCCAACAAGGGGCTCATTTACATGGAGGAGTATATATAAGGCTTTTTTGAGGTTGCAGCATGGATATTCATATAGAGTAGGCAATGGATCCAGTTCACTTTGGTTCTCACCATGGTTTCAGGGTACTTCTCTTGGCCCACAGGTTCCTTTTGTTAAGGTCAGTGATTTGGACCTCCAGATTACAGATATTATTGAAGTCAACAGCTGGAACCTCTCTCGCCTATACTATAGTGCCGGAGGAGATTCGTTTGGAAATTAATGATGCCCCACCTCCCTGCTTACATCACACATGTGTAGATGGGTGGCAGTGGTCTCTTACAATTGATGGAAGGTACACGACGAAATCTGGTTATAAATCTCTTTTGCAAACAACGAATCTGTCAAAAGGATGGTTATGGTTGTGGAATGCTTCATTCCCTGAGAAAGTCTGCCTATTACTATGGTATATATCACATGCTGCTCTGCCGTGTAATTCTCTTAGATACCACAGACAGCTGGCTCAATCGCCCATTTGCTCTATATGTGGTGTTGAGGAAGAGGACTGGTGTCACACCCTGTTCATCTGTCACTGGGCGTTCGTTACTTGGCATTCAATTGGAATAGATATTCCTGTAGACCTGAGGACTTTGGATAGAGATAATATTCGCTTTTGGTTGAAAGTAATGTTTTCACACTATGGGACCATATTTATTGCGGCATTATGGGTTATTTGGATGGATAGAAACTTGAGAGTGTTCCAAGGGAAATACACCAAACTTCAAACGCTTAAGAGAATGGTATTTCACTTAAAAATTGATGTTGATAGGGCTACGCCTGTGTGAAGTCAAGATTACCTACACCCTCGTCTTGTTCGTTGGAATATGGGGAAGTGGCAGGGAGTATTCGTGCATTCGGACAGCTCTGTTATTGATAATGGAGGGAGGGCTGGCTTCGGGGCAATCCTGTGCGACAACACTGGCAGATGGTTAGGAGGTGTCTCGGGCTATTTGGGTTGTGTTACAGTACTACAGGCTGAGCTTATGGGCGTATTTCATGGGCTTCAATTGGCCAAGGATAAGGGCTGCCATGAGGTTGTGTGCCGATGTGACTCAAGCCACGCTGTGCGTCTGCTTGGTCATCCGCCTACTCCCAGTCATTGACTAGCAACTATATTGGCCAAGATAGAAGACCTTCGAAGATCATTTTCTTATTGCCATTTCGAGCATATTTTGAGAGAAGGGAACGCAGTTGCAAACGTACTTGCAAGGATAGGTGTAGAGAGTGAACTTTTCTATACTACCTGGGCCTTTCCCCCCGATCAAATACAACCTTCATTGTCTGCAGACGCTGCAGGCACTTGGTTTCCTAGACAATAGGGCTTCTCGCTCTATCTTCAGTTTTGATTTTCCTTGTGTTTTATTCTATTTTACTTTGTAACTTTCTTCTTCTTCCCTAGCCTAGTCAGGCTGCACAGCAAAAAAAAAAAAAAAAACACTCAAGGGATAGGGATTTGAGCGTGGACGGCCTATTTCTTTTTCTAATTCTCCTTATAAAATATGGTTATTTGATTTTAAAAAATATATATAATTAAAAATAAAACTTTTCTAAACAAAACTTAATAATTTGAATTCTTAATTACTTTTAACTTTGTACCAACTTTTATTGTTTGGTCTGTTCAAATAATTAACTTAACATTTACTTTTTGGGTGTAATCAAATACTATAGGTGAATTAGATTTTTCCAAATCAGTTTTTTATACCCATAATAATGATGTGTAGATTATACATTTGACATTTCCCAAACACATTTTTTTATATTCCTAACAAATGTAAACTAAAAAAAAAAATGTGTTTCTTTGCATCAAATTATATTAAATTAGTCTAAAAAGAAAATTGTAAACTTAAAAATCAAAATTTTACTAAAGTGATAAACCCCTGTTTGGATAAGTGTTTCTTTGCATCAAATTATATTAAATTAGTCTAATAAAAATTAACGTAAAAAATACATATTATATCTAATGAGTTAAAAAATCTGTTCTCATTTTTAATTAACATAAAAATAATTTTATAATTATTTTAATAATAGTATTTTATTTAAAAATATAAAAATACTAAATTATATAATATCAAATTAATACTATAAATAATTTTAAATAATTACAATTAACAAATATTATCGCAAACACATTTACACCAATATGACATAGTATTAAAAATTAAAAAAGGGAAAATAAAAATAAAAATAAAAACCGACATAAGCCCAATCCATTGTCCGAACAAACTTCTCAATACTCAACTTAGGATATTTGGGAGCCGCCGGATCCGCTGGCGGATAGTGGATCGGAAGAGAGAATTGTCTCACAATCTGCTCTCAAAATCTGCTATCTTCTAGCAGATCTGCTCACTCCCAAACATCCAATTAACCCACCTTTTAAGTGAGCGAAGCTCTGGCCCAGTAGCCCAACTTATTTTGATAGCTTTAGTGTTCATTGTCAAGGGCTTGCAGCAAGATTTTAGACTTTAGACAATTATAATAGTTTTTGTGCTTTTTTTATTTTTTTTATTTTATTTTTTAAAGAGTCTTTTGTGCATATTTATCTAAAATTGAATCAAATTTTTAAAAAAATATATATATATTGAAATTTAAAGATTTAGACATGATATAGTTTCAGTCTGTTTGAGGATTACAATTAAATTAATACTATTAATTAAGTGTTTGAAATTAAAATAACTATTACTTTTAGTTAAGGGATGCAAAATAAACTGTAGTAGAAAACAGAGGAATTTTTTAGAACATTAGCTTGAGAATTAATTGGCATTATTAGGGAATATTTGATATGGGAATTAATTGAGTTTTGGTAAGGTCTTGGCCCATTTGAATATTGTGCAACCATATGACTACTTTTTGCCTATTTTTTTAAATTGTGTCACTGTCAATTACCTACATCATACATTTTCATTTATTTAATACTGAAAATGATGAAGCATAAGTATATTATTGTCTCTTATGATAGCAACGCAACGATGAATATGGTTTACAAATGGTTCAATTTTGACGGCTTTTCGTTATTTCTTGTGGTAGTTTTGTTTGCATACCAAATTTATGTCACAAAAAAAGAGTACACACATTTTTTTCTGTCCGGCAAATATGCCTCTGACAAATCTAAAACATTAATATGTTTTTAAATTATTCTAGTAGAATTATGCTTTAATTCCAATGAAACCGTGCACACTCCAGTCATATCAACAGCACACAATGATTGAGCCTTATCAGGCGAAAAAACTCATTTGTAAAGAACTCAAGGGAGCGAGCCCATTTTGCCAAATTTAATTCCAATGAAACCATGCACACTCCAGTCATATCAGCTGCAAGCAATGATCGAGCCTTATCAGATGAAAAAACTCATTTGTAAAGAACTCAAGGGAGCGAGCCCATTTTGGCGGATTAAATGTGGAACCACTTAATACCTGGATGTGAGCCAACAAATCCTTAAATTGTTTTATTTTTATTTTTGGCGAAGGCGTATCCTTAATTTGATTACATGATATAATATCCAAAATTTAAAACATCAAAATGTACGTGTTTAAAAATGTGATGCCCCATGAGATTGATGGCACTCGGTGTTTTGTTTTTCAAGTGCTTTTGGTTTGTGAACACATAGGCCCCGTTTGGAACAAGCGGTCCAAACGCTAAAAGTCCATTCCCAACTCTACGAGATTCATATCTGTTTATTTTCCCAAAAATATAAGATTTGGAATCGCTGATTTTCTCCACAAATCATGGTTTTGAGAATTCTAACATCTGAAGCTAAACTCTAATCTCTGAAACCAAATTTTAAACTCTAAACTCTATTTATTTACCAAACGAATCCATATTCAAGATCCAAAAAGCAGATAACTAGTATCTATATATAGAATAACTTTGAATTGTGGTATGGGAGAAATAGTAGTCAACTTGCAAACAGGCAGACCCTCCCTCCTTACCAGTTCCATTAAAATGTGTATTAATTTTTATAGTAATAATTACAAAAGGGACAAAACCAGAGGCAAAAAAAAAAAAAAAAAAAGAAATCCTGTAGTATTTTATTTGGTTGAAGTTGATGGAATCATGGAAGGGTAGGGCATCTCATATACCCTCATATTTGGTCCACACACATGACACATTACAACAGCAAGGGGCATTTTGGTCCACACATATTATTATTATACTATAATTATTACAGGTAATTTCGTTAGAGGGACATGCACGGAATAGTACATATATTTTGTTCTTCGGCTGTACTATATCTATCTTTCTTTTCTTTCATCCTAAAGTCCTATGCTCCTCTTGTCCCATTAATTGTCTCTCTCTATTTCTTCCCCCGAAATTTTAATTAAGGTAAAACAAAAGAGAAAAAGTATGCTGGGAAAGAGAGAGCCTCAATTTTAGGCAAAAACCTCCCTGCCTCTTCCGTCTCCTGTCTCCTCCACAAATTGATTCTCTCAATTCCCTTTTTCGAATTTTGACCAATTCCTCTTTCGGCCTCGCGAAAAGGTAAAACAGAATTTTAATGGTCTATTTTTGCGTCTACTGTGTCACCATCCCTTCCTGTTTCGCCAAATTCTCTTGTTCTTGGTTCTTTCTTTTAAAGAAAAATTGAATTTTGAGGGATTTTGATTTCTGGGAACTCTTTCTTGATGTACAATATATTAAAGTTTCGTTCTTTAGGGTTTGGGGTTTTTGGGTGGTCGTTTTCTTGGGAGGTTTACTTTTCCTGTATGGAGCGGAATAAATCGTCTGGTGTTATTTAGCCAGAGCCCATTTAGTGACGTGAAATTATGAGGTGGTTGAATTCATAAAAGTCAATCCAATTTTTTTCCCCTTCTTTTTAAAACTTGAATTATTGGGGGAGTTTTAATATTAGATAGATCTTTCCATTAGGGATTTATATTGTTTGCCTCCTCAAATCCTTTTTGTATTGGAATTCTTTTTGTTGGAGGTTTTTGTTTGTGAATTCAGGTAAAAGGATTTGAATCTTTTGCATATATATCCGCGTAAAAACATATATATATATATATATATATATATATATATATATATATATATCCGGTGTTGATCTTTTTATGGATTTGATTTCATCTTTTTCGTTATATGTTTGATTAGGATTACAAAAATCTGAGTTGCCCACAACATGGATGCGAAAACAGGAGAGGAAACCAAAATCGAAGAATCGGTAAATCAGCAGCAGGGAATGGGAGATTCGAAATTGAAGGGGACAGGTGTTTTGGATGGTGAAGGGACAGCAAAGGACGCAGGGAGCATTGGCAGCAAAGATATGATCTTTAGGGCTGATAAGATTGATCTCAAGAGCTTGGATGTGCAGCTGGAAAAGCATTTGAGTCGGGTTTGGTCAAAAAACGTGGAATCCCAAAATAAGCAGAATCCTCAGGAAGTGTGGGAAATCGATCCTTCGAACTTGGAGATTCGGTATCATCTGGCTCGGGGAACGTATGGGACGGTTTATCGTGGCACTTATAACAACCTGGATGTGGCAGGTGATTGATTCTCTGCTTTTATTGGATTTGTTGTTTGTTTTTGAGGCACTTTACATTTGATTGTGAGGATTTAATGGCATGCTTGGCTTATTGTTATGGTATAGTTTTAGAATTGGTTCTTATTTTGATGTGTATTAACTCTTTCATTGAATGTATGATGTGTAGAATCTTGGGCGTTGAAAAGATTATGTTATTCCAACGGTTAGATAGTTGTGTACTTGTGTATTTGATTGGAGCTGTGTAATCTGTATATTGATGTTCGTTGTGGCGTTAAAAAGTGTAATATTGGCGTTACGTGCTTTTCACTCGTAAGAGTGAAAAAAGTTGGTTAGATAAATTGTTCCCATTGAGTTCACTTGGCTTTCCTTTTATGGTGTTGTACGAATCGGGCGAATCAGAAATTTGTCCCATTTGTTTGGGAGACATTTATGACACAATTTTAAAGGCCCCTACTTAAATCTATTCTTCTCAATGCATAGCGAACTATTTTTCTTTTTCTTTCCATTAGCAGTAAGTTTGATTGTTTCCATTTATACTGCTGCAGTAGATAGAAGCCTTACGAAAATTTTCTTGTCAACACATTTACAGAAAGAAATTTAATGGTCATGTTTTGTTATACAGTGTTATATTTTGGTTCAGATGAATGCATACAAAAATGCAGATGATTTTTGGAAATTTTTGTCAATGTTAAAATCAGAAACTGTTGCAATGATAACTCTTCTAGTTAAAATGTTGTTTTGGATACTGTTTTTCCAGTTGCGATCATGTTTTTCTTTTTTCCCCCTTGTTTCTGTGATTTCTGAAATCATATTGTTGTTGTCGACAGTTAAAGTGTTGGACTGGGGAGAAGACAACATGTCTACAGCTGCTGAAACTGCAGCACTTCGGACATCATTTAAACAAGAGGTAACTGTTTGGCACAAGCTCGATCATCCAAACGTTACCAAGGTAAATTCCTAAACCTGACTTGTTCAGTGAGGTGTCATATCATCTCAATAGTTTCATTACTCATTGTTGATTTTGTTTGCAGTTCATCGGTGCTTCAATGGGGACTTCACAACTCAAAATCCCTTCCAAAAATCCGTCAGATGGATATACGAACTTCCCATCCAGAGCATGTTGTGTCGTTGTGGAATTTCTTCCTGGAGGCACCCTGAAGAATTTATTGTACAAGAATCGGAAGAAGAAGCTTGCCTACAAAGTTGTGATCCAACTTGCTTTAGACCTATCAAGAGGGTAAATATCATTTGAAGTTTTCAATGGTTTTTTTTTTTTTGTTTTGTTTTTTCTTGGATTAGTGTATGTGGTGTATTCCTGATGCTTTAATATTTTGCAGGCTAAGCTATCTACATTCGAAAAAGATAGTGCACCGTGATGTCAAAGCTGAAAATATGTTGTTAGACAATCAAAGGACGCTGAAAATTGCTGATTTTGGCGTTGCTAGAGTTGAAGCACAAAATCCCCGGGATATGACGGGAGAGACAGGAACCCTTGGCTATATGGCGCCAGAGGTATTCTTCATGTGTGACTTTGGGCATGAATAAATAGTTATCTATTTATTTATTTATTTTCTGTATGAATATAATGCCTGATAGATTCCCCTTTCATCTCAGGTATTGGATGGAAAACCGTATAATAGAAAATGTGATGTCTATAGCTTCGGGGTTTGTTTATGGGAAATCTATTGCTGTGATCTTCCTTATCCAGACCTCAGTTTTGCTGAAGTTTCATCTGCTGTTGTTAGACAGGTAAAAAGCTCTTCTAATATCCAAATTGAACCCTATTTATTTGATCTATTTGTTCTGCACAAGTTTTGATCATAAACTTGCTTGATTGTTTTGTTGATTTACTACATCAATGCGGTTAATTTCTGGTTCAAATTTTATATGAAGACAAAGTTCCCCATATGGTTGCTGCAGCAAAATTTGACATCCTTTCATGTATTGCTTCGTTTTTACCAGAATTTACGACCAGAAATCCCCCGGTGCTGCCCAAGTGCTCTTGCAAACATCATGAAAAAATGTTGGGATGCAAACCCAGACAAAAGGCCTGATATGGATGAAGTTGTGAGAATGTTGGAGGCCATCGACACAAGCAAAGGGGGTGGCATGATACCCGAGGATCAAGCCACAAGCTGTTTTTGCTTTCGACCGACTCGCGGACCATGAAAACTTTGTCACCCATGGGTCCTTGTTTTGCCCCTGTATTTGGCTTTCACTCAGCTCGTTGGCATGCTTGCATATAATTCATACATTGAGTGAACAAAGAAAAAAAAAAAGTAAATTGAAAAACGTTGTGTTCAAGTTAGGAGACGAAATCATCATTTTATGATTGATAATAAAGGTATGGATTTCCTTAATGAATTATTTTTTTTTTTTTTTTTTGGTAGTAGTGAACCCTATCAATTGTTTGATTAGGGAGGATACAAGAGCCTTTTGTAATTGGTTTTCTTTCCAGCTTTGGACAATGAAAATACAGACATTATCATGCTTCCTAGTACAGGGTGTATTCATGTCCGCAATTTCATCTTGTCTTATTCGTGGCTAAAACTGCATTCGAAAGTAGGTTAAATAACCCCAACAAAAACCCTTTAGCAGCAATATTACGATCTATTTAAAACAAACTCCACCGGTAAAATGTTAAATTTTGTCCATCAAGTGCACAACACAGCCATCATGGCCTCTAAAACAGTGGCTTCTTGCTCGGTGGTTTTGCCCCGAGATTCAGTTTTGGGAAAGAGGAGCCGGCTGAAGCATGGTGAATCCTGCTTGGTGGCTTTGCCGCTTGATTTGTTTTGGGGAAAGTTGAGTCAATTGAGGCATGATACATTGGGTCAGCAGTCCACAGTTTTGCTAGATGATGAGGCGAAGAAGTAAGCCGGTGAACTTCTTCCATGAGCCAGATGCTGGCTTCAGCTTTGTAAGGATGGATGATCATATCCAGTGGGATGTCCGCGTCTTCTGCACCAAGCCTCTCTTGGTCCATACGCTTTAAGTGAATATTGGTGAGGTAGTGCAGGGGCTGCTCGTATATCTGCTTAATTGAGCTGCCCAAACCGACCCATGAGGTGAAGGGTATGAGAGTCCCACGCTTCATAGGGACGGGGATCAGCTTCATGGACTCTTGGTAGCTTTTTGCTCTTCTGAACAACCATGCTGCATTCAAGGACAACGCATTGATAAGGATTTAAAATAGAACGAACAAGACAATTTATAAATTCATAGCTGATCATCCACCACTGGATTTGAGAAATGTGTTGCTTTAAATAAGCCGCATCAGCAAAAACTGCTAGTAAAGTATCAGAATCATACAAACTTGTTAAAACTTAAGATTACTGTTGCTGGATCAAGATGATATAAGACAAGAAGACTAGGATTTCCCATAAAATAAGAATGCTCTGCAACCGAAAGATAGAAAAGGCTGTATATATTTGCATGGACAATTGAATGGCATGCCATACTTCAATATAGAGATTGGGTGGCAAAAGTTCATCACACCCCCTTGTGAAATCACAAGTAGCAAATTATTCCCAGAAATGAGTATAACAAAAAGAAAACATTAATTACTCAGTGTATTTGAGAAGACAACAAACTTGCTTAAAGTCATAAAGTGTTTAATTTTTCACAGGGAGGAAGTTGGCGTATGTTGATTTTAGAGGGCAATTTCACTTCTTTATCTACACTGGGAACTATTTTCTGGTCAGAGGATAAAATGATTTCTTGTCCATTTCATTACCTTCACATGATAGTTCTTCATACTGCTGTTTTCCCTTCGAGGTTAGAAAATTTTCATCTGACGAATCATCTGACAAAATCTCTACATGTTCATTGGACGGCACATGCTTCTTCATGCCTACACATGAGTTGCATTACAGAGTACAAGTAGATTAAAGCATTGGAAGCAAAATTAATTGAAATGGACACGTGATGAAATGTTAAAAAGCGGTCTCCAAACTAATAGACAGGATGAATAAACATGAGACCACCAAAAATCCAAATCCAACATAGACCATTATGTGTCAGGATGTAAGATGCTTGAGGGAGCCATGAATTGCAGGGAAAATAAACAAGGCAGTTGTTTTATATCATCGCATAAAGTAAACATAGAAATATGAACAAGCAAACAGCGAAGGCACTCAAGCAAAGACAAAAGCCTACATAGAAGTTTTCAGCAAATGGAAAAATTGTAACAAAAGCAGTGTCAGAAATTGGGATAACCTTCACCAACCAAACATAAGCATTTTTGTTCCCCTCATATACTTAAACCCTAAAATTACGGTCGATGATACTCTATGTTGAAACCAGGGGAAACACATCTCTTGATGGGGAATGACATAGACTCATGCGGAAATTAGCTATTTTTTCACAGCACAAATCCAACTTAATACACAGTAACAACTTCAAATAACAGATTACTAGAGGATGCATATGGGTCTAGTCTTGAGTGTATTGAAGGGCAAAGAAAAGAGAGTTCAGATCTAATATACATACTGTGTGAGATGTGGATAAGTAATCTCACATTTGAGGTTACATCAAGCACGTGCAAATGATGTGCATTAGGATGGATCGCGAGTCGAAACAAATTGAGTATCAGAAAGGAAGCGCTGTACCTTGTAAATGATATGGCATACTTGGAAACATGAGTGATCGACAATAGGAGTACTAGAAGAAAATGAGAGAAGATAGCTCGATTGAGGGGACAGCACAGAAAGAGAAACCTAAAAGACCTAGGCCTGGAAAATTGAGATGTCAATGGCGCCGCCAATGATATTTTTGTTTCTAGAATTGTCTATTCTAAATTACTTACCTAATTAGCTGGACATTGTGGAGAAATTGGTAGGTAAAATGCTTTCCTTATAAGGCATCATATTCTATTGCTACAAAAAACAAAATGTTGGGCTTCTGTTGCCCAATCGAGGATCAATTTTAAAGCATAGGTAGCTGATACAACAATCAGAAGGGAAAAGAATCACATCTATCTTAGGATAAGCCTCAGACATCTGCTCTCATATTATTTCTTCATCTTCTCCAATCACCAAATAATTTTGAAGGAAAAATCTTCTTAAATGGAAGGAACTATAGACTATTCCCTCTAGTTCTTGAGAAAACAGATATGGAATTGACTGAATTTACACAAGCGAATCATATAAGCATGTACATCTGACTATAATAGTCATTTACGCACTAAAAACACAGGGAAAGATCCTCACAGCCAGTGAGGATTCTCGATAGGGAACTCATTCATTTGGTAAACTGACATATCTCTCTATACTCACCATTTTTATCCATTCTAGGCAAAAAAAGATACTCCATTTTTTTAATACTTTTATTTATTTGTTTATTCTTTTTCAGGATGCTTATAGTATGAAACATGTATCCAGATAATACATATATATTGCTTTGTTATTAAGTGAACCTCATATCTTACGATAATGCAAATCAACAAGATGTCTTGCAGGATCACATTTGTCCAACTGTCCTTGTACCACTACCAATTTATCCTAACAAGTAACTGATTAAATTGGCTACATCCAAAATTAAAGCAGCAGGCCAGCAGCAACAAAGTTCCTGATTCAATGATTAATTTAAGGGTTATTAGAGATTGAAGCTAGTGTTACACTTACACACATATATGTATTCGAGTCATTTTATACAAACATATTATTTCATTGATGAGCAGATTCAACTCTCAAGGGGATTCTAAACCATATAGCATAATCCTACTACATGAGTTGCATTAAAAGTAAAGATCAAAGAAAGCAGTTAATCCACACACAACACCATGTTACATGATCAAGTTGAAGCCTAGACCATAGTGAATGAATTCTAGGGCAGACACTGAGAATTTAAAGGAACATTTCAAGCATTCCATATCATTAGGAATAACGAAAACAGGTTACCACGAATCAACTAATTCCATCAATGTTGCTCCCCGGCAAGCAATGTTATGCTAAGTTGCAAAGACCAAGGGATGTTCAACACATCTACATCCCTACTTTGTAAGCACCGAAACTATATATTCAGTAGAAGAAATAAATAGTACTGACATAAAAATGCTTCCTCTGCGTTAAATTCTCGCAAAAACAAAAATAGTTTCCACTCAACTTCAAGTTTCACTAGCACGAGAAAAATAGAGATTCCATACCTTGATGAGAGCTTTAATGAAGCGTCGATAGCACCTTGAATCGTTCTATTCCACTGTCTCCTCTCTTCCTCCAAGTCACGGGTTTCATTCTATAAGTGCCCTAGCTTTTTCTTCTCTAGAGAAGAAGATGTTCAGGTTCTTGTCCAAATCTGAAATCATAGACGTGGGTATGGGCCGGGTCACGGTTCGGTTTCCTGGGTCATGGGTTACTGGTTTTTGGGCTTGGGTTGTGGGCTAAGACCATTGGGCTTAATGCTTAATGTGTTGGATAGCGTTGTTGGGCTTGGGTTTTCTCTTCTTTCTCCTCCTCCTCTCTTATGTGCTTGATAGTATTTGTTGAGCTCCAATTTTCTTTTTGAGATAAAGAATTTTTTAGGCCATCAATAGGCAGGTAATTCACTTTTGGGCCACTAAAGATTGAATTATGAAATTAGGCCACCAATAGGCATTCGGGCCGGTTTTATAGGCCAAATTGACCAAGTCAATGCCACAATTAGGGGTGTAAACGAGCCGAGCCGAGCTCGAGCCTGGCTCGGCTCGGCTCGGCTCGATTAAGGAAAAATTCGGCTCGGCTCGAGCTCGAAGCTCGACGAGCTTTAAAAAATTGAGCTCGGCTCGAGCTCGACATAAAAAAGCCGAGTTCGAGCTCGGCTCGAGGCTCGAATAAAGCTCGAGTTTTTTCTTTTTTTTTTTGTTTTTTTTTGTTTTTTTTTTTGTTTTTTTAACATTGACACTCATATGTTAATAAATATGCGTAGGGACTCAAATCACACAAGTTAAAAAGATGGATATATGGGACATTACCACTGGACCAGGTCTCCATTCCCAAACTAAGCTCGATATAAAATAAGAATAATCGTCAAATTATTAAATAGTGAAATTAAAAACTTGAATGATTGAAGTTTAATAGATTTAATATATTAAACTATTCCTAGTTCTTACTTCTAACCATAAGAAACAAAAAATAGAAAAGAAAATTTATAGGATTAATAAATAGATTATACATTTACTATGTATAATTGATATGTGTATATATATATATATATATATATATATATAATCGAGCCTATTATCGAGCTTTCGAGCCGAGTATTGGTTAGCTCGGCTCGGGCTCATTAACCTTCCGAGCCGATCTCGAATTCGAGTCGAGCCTTTTCGAGTCGAGCTTTGGTCGAGTTTTGATCGAGTCGAGCCCGAATATTTTACGAGCCTATCAGTCTCATTTACACCCCTAGCCACAATGGGCCGCGTGTGCGTCACGCGCTACCACTCTTCACGCGATGGCCTAAAAGCGGAAATTGTCTCCTGTTAGTGGCCTATTTTAGTTTTTTTATTTTTATTTTTATTTTTTTACTTTTTTTAAAATTAAAATAAATATTACTCTATCGGACAATTATCCAACCATGATCTCGAGACCAACTACTAAAATAAAGCTGCTCATTTTGGCACACAATATGTGCATTTCCATCGGAGACCCAAATTTCTTCTGATCTTCAATTTTATTTCACTTTCCTGGGTGGGTAGAGAACACCTATTTATCTGTTTCCATTTATTTTTTATTAAATTTTTACTACTTATTTTATTATATTTCATTTAATATAAATATGATAAATGGTGGGTAGAGAACCCTTTCTTTTTTGCCGAACAACCTATAAAGGGTGGTGGGAGCCCATGCCAGAAAAAAGGAAGGGATAAGGGCGGGGTGGAGAATCGAACCCCCAACCTATAAGTTGAGAGTCGAGGGACTTGACCACTATGGTAAGTTTCCATCCCTTTAATATAAATGAATTCATTCAAATTAATTTATTTTTTAGATTTAATTTATTTAATTTTATTTTATGTTATACTATAATTTAATTCTTGAAGTTATTATTAATATTAATACAAATAATTTTATTTATTATTTTATCTTTTTTTTACATTTTCAATATATATTTATTTTATTTTTATTTTAATGAATATTTATTTCGTGTTGGGGTATTTTGAACATGGTATTTTATGTGGTCATAGACAGTATTTAATGTAGGATATATTAGTATTTGATGTGGTAGATTTGGTGATTAATATTTATTATTACTATAATGAAAACGAGACAAAAACGTTGGAACAGAGAAAAATGGAAAGTGAGGCAAAAATAATGGAACGGATGGAGTAATATTTATTTAAATTACAAAAAAGTAAAACAGGCCACCAAAAGGAGATAATTTCCACATTTGAGCCATCGCGTGGCGAGTGGGTTACACGCGGCCCGTTTTAGTGTGGTATTGGTCAAATTGACCCTAAATTAGGCCCGAATGCGTATTGGTGGCCTAATTTCATAATTCAATCTTTAGTGGCTCAAAAGTGAATTACCTGCCTATTGATGGCCTAAAAAATTATTTATCTCTTTCTTTTTAGAGGGTGTTTGGATGTGCGTTTTAAAAAGTGCTGAAGCGTTTAGAAAGCGGATAATCAGATAATTGTTGTAACAAAACGTGCTGTAAAAAATTAAGTGTTTGGATGAGTTTATGCTGTTTCAAATCGCAATAATCAGATAATCATTAAAAAGTGTTTGGATTTGCGTTTTTCATTACCTCAAAATGTAACAATATAGTAAAATCTATTTTTAGCTAAACGCAATTTTCTTGCAGCTGCAAGAAAAATTGATTATTAGATTATTAGAAGTTAGTACACAAACAGGATTAACTGATTATTTGCGTTTTGCAAACGTAATAATCAGATAATCTGTCTCAAAACCCACAAACAAACACCTTTTTATATTGGTCAAGCTCTTATTCCCTCCTCTTATACTTATTTGTTAGGCTTCCAATAATTTTAAAATTTTGCAATAGAGTGAAAACATTACATTGTAAAACAAAAAAGAAGCTTATAATGTATGTTTATGAATTTATCATTTATAAAAACAATTTTATAAAAAATATATAAAAAATACGGAGTATATATATATTTAATAAAAATTAAAATCACTTGAAAAAACGTCCAAACACCTAATTAAAATAGGTCAGTGATGAATGTGCATAAGATTAAGATATACCTACGCTACAACATAGGAGTTAAAGTGTAGTGGTGAGGGTAACACATGAAGTAGTAGTACATGTTATGTCAATCTCATACTATAGTATCGGAAAATCGTGCATCCTTAATAATCCCTCCGTCCCACCCCAAGTGTCTTGTTACTGTTGGACACGGGAATTAAGGTAGAGTTGGTTTGTGAGTATATGGGGGGTCCACATAGTTATTGGAGGAGAAAATTATTTCTATTTATAGAAAGAATACATTTGTAATGGGACATTAAAAAATAGTAAGTAGGACATTTAGAATGGGACAGATGGCGTATGTCTTATTATTTATTTTAAGATTCTTTCTATGATTACACAATGCTGTGGGGAATTATTTGTAGAACAGATTCTTATAACACTCCCAAAAACATATTCAAAAAACATATTCGAAAATTTTTCCATAGTTATACAATTTAAAATATAATCAATTGAGATCTTGTTAAATTTATCTCGTATTATAGTTTTTAAATATCGAACTTTTAGAATTTTTACATGTACCGAATTTGAGTTATTAATGATTTAAAATGTGCATTGAATTGCGTGCGCAGTGGGTCCGTAGCAAAAAAAAAAACGGAGGAAGTATCAAATTATGTTGCAACTCGCAAGAGCCAATTTTCGATTGTTGTGGAATTTGCAACGAAAATTAGTTCCATCACAGTTTATTTTGTAGCAAATATATTTTCAACTGCGGTGGAATTTTTGGGACAAAAAATTCTTGTAACAAAATTCGTTCGTAAAAATAAAATAAAGTAAAAATATGTTGGTGAAAGTGATCGAACCCTTACTACCTCATAAGTTACCGCCCTCTTTGACAAATAAGCTAAATAAAATTAACTACTTATTATAGTCAATTTAAGATAAATTAGTTTATTTAAAAAAATAAAATAACTTAAAATAGTATTCAATCAGCTTTTCACTCCGGGTTTTTTCTTCCATCGCTCCTTCAAATTAATCTTTTATGTTATTTTTAAATTAATCATTATATTTATGTACTATAAAATAAACTATAAATAATTTACATCAATTACGAAATAAAAGAAATAAATACAATAACATATGTTAATTGAAATGAATTAAAAAAAATTACTTGAATGGAATTGTATAATAAACATTAAAATACAATAAAATAAAATAATTTAAATTATATTAAATAAAATTATATTCATTTTTGTGGCGAAATTTCTTTATTGTAAATTATTACAGAACAAAAATCAATCGCAAAATCGGTCACAAACCCCGTATTTTCTTGTAGCGAATGGTTTTCATTATTACTGTTGGACGATCTTGTCATTCCATAAGCACCTTTAAGATTGGATTCTTATTATGTAAATTTGTAATAATTTATTCCATAGAATGCAATAAGAACCCCAGATTAATGAACTAACGAAGAAGTGAGTGAAAATGAAATATAATTAATTGAAAAAAAAGCAGGTCAATTAAAGTATGTTTTACTACGTACATTAATCTTCCGACTATTCTTCGCCAAAAAAAAAAAAAAAAAAACTTCGCCAAAAAAAAAATCTTCCGACTATTGAAGAATGGGATTTTACTATAATGGTTTGGCTGAATATTGGTGGATAGCAAACCCATGTCCCACATAGAAAGAATAGGAAAATAGAACACTGAGTATAAGAGTCCATTTAACTACAATGTTCTATTAGTATAAGGCCTTTTGGAAGGTGCCCAAAAATAAAATCGTGAGGGCTCGGTTTAAAGCAGACAATATCATACTAATTTCGGATTTAGCGGGGCGGTAACACTCCCGAAAAAAAAATATATATATATATATATATATATATATATGATGTAAATCCAAACCTAATTTAATTGTGGTGTACTCTATAATGGAATCTGTTGTCATGAGAGTTTTTACCACTGTTGTTATTCTTTGAAAGAGATAAAGCTAAGCAAGGGCCATATCGAATACTACATCTACACTAATGTCTAAATCAGTCTGAATTGTAGAAAAGGAAGTGGAAAAATGATGACCCCATGAAACGCAGACGCATTCAACTATGTAGGGATCTGAGTCATCTGTCAAATTAGAGACCACCGCTGATCATCAGTGGAACTAATCCCCAATGCAATCATTGACTTCATTAATCAGTTGAAAATATATATTATGTAGTGTCGTAGTGCCATTAGATTTAGATATGTTACATTTATATATTATGGCTTTATGCAAATTCTCAATGATCACAAAGTAGGGTTTTGTTTGGGTCCCAAAATCAGCCCTAAATATGATGGCAGTGGCTGCTTCACTTATTATTGTTTCAATCAATTTTATTCTCTATGTACTGAATTCTAACATAATCTCCTTATTACAATGGTTTATGGGACCAGAGCAACCACTTCCGCCGTCAGCTTTCATTTATATATAAATCCATCACTTGTTTTTGCCTCAAAATGATCATTACCAAAGCAGTACTATTTCTTAATGAGAATTAATAAGCCAGTTAAGATCATTGCAATTTTATTATCTAATTTGAGGATGGCTGAGCCATTCAGAAATGTCTTTTTCCGAAATAACCCCAAAATGGAAACACTGCTAGCTGAGCCCACACTGAATTCATTGCAAGAATTACCTGGCCTGTCTTGAAAATAATGAATTAAAAAATCCAATCCCACAAGGTTAATTCTGATCATATATCCATCCATCCATCCATCAATCAGTCAGTGCTGAGGCAATCAATCAGGTTATAAATATGAAAGAGGGCACAGAATTGGTAGCTTCTGATAGGAACTCTTGTAGTGTGCATTGAAGAAGGAAAAGGACCACAACTTCCCTTAATTGAGACAGCATGGTTCTGTCCCATGACTTGGCTTCTCCCGTCCTCAAATTCATCAACTCTCCAGTCCCCACAAATTTCCTTCCACCTCACCTCACATCATGACAGCATTTATCCGATTTCTTCTATAGCCAACAATTTCATTCGTGCCAAAATCAGCAGATCATTATTTGGTCATCCAGCATTTTAATAAAAATAGCAGCACAGATTGTAGTTGTCCCATTGAGTTTAATTTTACGCGTACTTATTGTCTGAATTTTGCAATGGGAAAAAATAAACATGAAATTAATGAATGGGAGCTTAGTAGCTTACTGGTGTATAGTAGGGTAATAATTTGATGAAATGATTCATAGTAGATTAGGGGTCTACTTCTAATAATAGTCCAAGATGGGGAAGTTCCTTAATCCAAACAGTGTCGAATTTCTCAGACAAGAAAATCCAGAGTCCAAGAAAAAAAAAGCAACAAATGACTGTTTAAAGGGGCGGAATTAACAAGAATTAAAAGCAAGTACTATGAAGTTTGAAAGATTGATGTAATAATGGGCACATAATAAAAATTGAATCTTTCTATGCGGTGGTATGGTACTATAGGGTGCTGAGGACTAAATTCAGTCTTTATTTGCGTTTCTTTATCGTCTCCTCATTCTTGCTTTAACTTTGGTTGAAAGACCAAATGGCAAAGGGGGAACAAATCTACATTTAATCTTTATTATTTTTGGAACCAAATCTTACATTTACTGCACTTTTGCTGACCAATAAAGACAGGTCTTTGGACAAACAGTATTGTCGTTTTATGTGTTGAACCACGGCAAAACGACGCGCCCGGGTTTGGCCAATCAATCATGGTGGGGCCCGGCACGCCTTGGGCTTTGGGGTTTGGGGGTTGTGAAAGTAAAGCAGGAGCACACACACATAGACACCAACGTGGGTGTGTGGGGTGGGATTATGAGGGGGGGCTGGCTGCCGCTGCACTTTTTTCTGTTTCAAATTCGATGCTTTAATTCGCTGTTGTTGTTTTGCTGCTGAGAACGAGGCAGTGGTGAAGAAAAAAGGTAAAAAAAACAAAAAGAAAGAACACACACACACACTCTCTCTCTCTCTCTCTCTCTCTCTCTCCCCAATTGTACTGTCTTCTTCTTAAGTTAGTCTCTGTCTCATTTCGGACATAGCTTCGAGCTCTGCTACGGCGTTGCAAGGGAAAAGGTCAAATCTTGTGAAGGATGAAATGGCAAACTAGAATGCTGCAGGGAAACGGAAGATTTTGATATTTTGAGAAATTAGGGAAAGCCCATTAGCAAAATTTCATCTCTTTTTTTTTTGGCCGAGACTGGGAAGGTTGTATTTTGAAGAATTCTGTGTGGAACAATGAACAATGGAAATTCCAGGGACAGCAAGGTATTAATAATATTTCTTCGTTTCTTGCGAAAAAATGTAGTGTAATCTGTGTTTTCGTTAAAATTTTTGTGCTGATATGAGTTTTATTCGTGATGTTTGTCTGAAAGCTTTCATGGACCAAGAAACTGGTCAGAAAATTCTTCAATTTCATGTCCAAAAGTGAAGAATTTAGGGATGATGAAGCTGCTAATGGAGGTGAGTTCAATCCTTATGAGCATTCTATAATTTCCGTGGGTTTTTCTGTGGCTTAAAATTTCTGGGTTTTTGGCCCCTTAATCAATGCAAGACAATTTTTACGGGTTTTTAGTTATCTCCTCTTTAGCTTGTCTGAAACAATGAAAATCGGATTCTCACAAGGGATTTTATTAAGATTACCAGTTAGGCAAATTTATAAATGGCTAATTGAATCGAGATCACTTGCTAGATGAATTTTGCAAATTGAAAATTAACAAGTTGTATAATTATATTCCCTCAGCTGTTGATTGGAAGAACAGCTTTTCTGAGAGGCATCACTCCACAGTCAAGAAAAGTAAAATTGGTTAGTAGTTAGTACATCAGAGTACTTTCCCACAGTTTTCCTCTATTGTTTGGCATTGATTTTGAAATTTCACCTTACTTGGTTATTCAGACAAATCAGGAAAGAAAATAGAGCGCTCTTTTTCACGATCAAGATCGCGGTCAAGGCGGAGCAGGGGCTATCTCGATCACCCTCAGATTATAAACATTCAGAACTATAGGTTAGTTTACTTCATTGATGAATGCATACTTCACTTTGTTTCAGCATTATTTTGTTGTTCCTAAATGTATATAAATTCTTCGATTTAGTGTCTTTGTATCGACTTGGAACGTCGGTGGAAAATTGCCATCAAACCATATGAACTTGGATGACTGGTTGCATTCTGCACCCCCTGCTGACATATACGTGCTGGGGTACGTTCGACATTTGTGATTCGAATGATCGAACACTGCCCGATTCGAGCTTTTTAATGACTGTGTTATAATGCTGCAGGTTTCAAGAAATAGTTCCACTGAATGCAGGTAACATTTTGGGAGGCGAGGACAACGGCCCTGCCAAAAAATGGCTCGGTTTGATTAAGCGAACATTGAACAATGATCCGAGTTCCAGTGTAGGCAGTGGCAGCGGGTGTTACACCCCGTCTCCCGTCCCCATCCCTGTTGCTGAGTGGAATGCGGATTTTGGGGCATCCACGAGGCACAATGCCTCGACATTCTTCCCACGTCGATCATTCCAGTCGCCACAACAGCCTCCACTGGACAGGAGATACAGTGCTTGTGAAAGAGTGAGTTTTGGTCATAGGCCGAGTGATTTTGACCTGCACATGAAATGGGGATACAGACCGAGCGACAGTTCGTCCAGTCAGAGGCCGAGCGATTCTTCCTCAGCTTGTCCTCGGACAAGTGACTATTCCTCAAGCCGTAGGCCAAGTGACTACTCATGGGGACAGAGGGCGAGTGATTGTTCCCGATGGGGTTCAGATGAGGATTATTATATGCAGGGGGAGTCGCCTAGTACGGTTCTGCAATCGCCAATGTCTTATAGTGCATATGTTCCGGGGGAAGATGCCTGCAGTGTGCCTGGACGCTCAAAATACGCCTTAGTTGCCAGTAAGCAAATGGTTGGTGTTTTTCTCACAGTATGGGTTCGGAGTGAGCTGGAAGAGCACGTGGAGAACGTTAAAGTTTCGTGTGTTGGCAGAGGATTAATGGGCTACCTCGGTAACAAGGTGACTTGTCGTTTATATGGATAATAATTTACAATGGCTTCTAGCTGTGCAATGCTTACAATTATACTGTTCTGTTCGTTTACTACAGGGATCCATTTCGATAAGCATGTTATTGCATCGAACCAGTCTCTGCTTCGTGTGCAGTCACTTGACATCCGGTCAGAAGGAGGGCGATGAACTACGTAGAAATGCTGATTTTATGGAGATTCTGAGGAAAACTAGGTTCCCGCACGTTAATGGCCTCAATAGTGAGAAATCCCCCGAGACAATCCTTCAACACGAGTAAGTTTCCTTTTCGACACTAGGATGAGTTGAATTCACAAAGTGGTTTCTGATATCGAATTTTTTGTATGTGTAGTCGGATTATCTGGCTGGGAGATCTGAACTATCGAATATCACTGCCATACCGATCAGCCAAAGCACTAATAGAAATGCAAAACTGGAGGGCTTTGTTAGAGAAAGACCAAGTAGGATGCTTCTTTTCTTCTTCTTTTGTTACTGACAAATTGATCTATTCTATTCTTTGACAAATCCTTTGCCAGTAATGATACTAATCCGCCGTCTTATTTCACAACAGCTGCGGATGGAACAGAGACGAGGTAGAGTTTTTGATGGTTGGAGAGAAGGGAAGATATACTTCCCACCTACGTACAAGTACTCGAACAACTCAGACAGATATGCTGGCGACGATATGCACCCTAAAGAGAAACGAAGGACCCCTGCGTGGTAAGAGCTCACGAATCAACTAGAAATATGTTTTTAGCTCTGAATTAGTATAATTTTTTTTCACCAACACATGATAGGGGTGCCCGGATAGTGTCACCGGGCTATTTTATTAGGTCAATTTATTGATGATGAATTTAAACTTGGTTTGCTAAATGAAGGTGTGACCGGATTTTGTGGTACGGGAGTGGGATCCAGCAACTGTCGTATGCCCGGGGAGAGTCAAGATTTTCGGATCACAGACCAGTTTCCAGCATGTTTTGGGCCGAAGTCGAGTCAGTTCCTGACCTGTCGAGGAAAAGCATGAGGCGATCGAGCTCCTGCAGAATTGAGGCGGACGAGCTCTTTCCCTACGCACACGCATACACAGAACTCTGCTTCTTTTAAGGAAGATATCATGATCGATGACTTCAGAATATGCACAATGGCGGCGTCTATTCGATCCATAAATTCATTACTTACATACATACATAGATAGATCTTTCCCTTTTTTCTTTTTTTCTCTTTTTGGATGTGTGTGTGTGTGTGTACAGATCAAGAAAGGCAAGTGAGATCTTGAGATGCTTTGGCACAGCCTTGGCAACCTCTTCCTAGATAGTTTTTGTATACACATCTTTGTCAGAGATGTAGATATTTTTGGACAGCTAACTTTAGACAGAGATAGAGATACACCTATGACCACCGTGTCATTTTGTCGTCGTGATTACGTACATTTCGAATTTTTGGGGTTGATGCTGATCTCTCTGGACCATACATCGGCTGCAGTATCATACCAGAAAGGCACCACCAAGATTCATAAGCGATGAGGTATTGCCCTTTTGATATACTGCTGCATTGAAGAACATCTGAAAGGTGTGCAATGGATAGTCTGACATAATGTCGTGCGTGCAGTAGAATTTGGTGTGTCTAAATGCTGGATTGACTGAACTCGTTATTCATTCGTGCAGGTTCATGGTGTGTCTGGAATTGCAGGATGAACTGGTTAGAAATGGGAAGACGACAACCTACTTGGGCTAGTTCTTCAATTTGTGTGTGTGTGTTTTTTTTCTCTCTTTTTCAAAGTGTGAAATTATTTTGTTCGTTAGGACACAGATTCTTGACATGAACAGGATCAGAAATGGTCAAATATAATGAATGATTCCCAATTTTATTTGCAGATGTTTTTTTTTTTTTTTTTACTAGTTTTATGCTGGATGTATTTGATGAATTTGAAAGGAATGGAGGGTGCTTGAGGAATATTTTTTGGGGGATGCAATATTACTATGGTTTAATTGAGAAATATTGCCGAGACTAAAGGCTATAAACGAATTGAGTCTATACAAATTTAAAGTTAAATGACTAGATAAGATTAATATTAAAATAGGCCAGGTATATTTTTTTTTTATTTTAGACTACAACAAATATAAATCATTAAAATAGGCTACTACAATGGTGGTGTATTGTAAAAAAATGTCAAAATGACCTTGTTGAGACCTATATGTGTATTGTAAAAATATGTCACTATAAAATTATTTGGCCTATTTTTACAATAGGCCGCTTTTATAATGACCTATTTTTGTAATAGATGTTTGTCGTGACCTAAAGTTAAAAGTAGACATTTGTAGTAATCTATTTTAATATTTATCTCTAATTAGATTGACACAATTTTTTTTAGAGTTCAAGGGAATAGATCATTTAAAGTTTTAAACTTGCAATCTAGCATGTGAATGACTCGAAAGTTGCTCATTAATGCTCAGATTATTTTAAAATATATATTTTTTTTTTCTCAAAATTTCCACCCAAATTTATAACGAATACTTATAATTCAGTAATTCGCAATAACGTACTTCATCCGTCTCACAAATATTGTTACATTTGACTTTTTGACACTATTCACTGTTTAACTTTGATTCAAATTTTTATCATAGTTATGTAAGAAAAAACATAGTCATGTGAGATCTTGTTAGATTCGTCTAATCTTTAGACAATTAACCTTTTATAACTTTTCGTTGTACAAAATTTAAGTTATTAATCGTTAAAAATGTGCATCGGCATGCGTGTCAGAAGGGTGCGTAACAATTACACTGAGACGGAGGTAGTATGAGTAAAATATATTTCACATTTATATACTTAAACTAATGTCTTGATTTCGAATTTTTGTGTATACATAATTCCATTTTTAAATTTTGAAAAATACAACCTTTTAATGCCCGCTCCTACACCTAAAAAATACTACTTCCTCCATTTTTTAAAGATAGCTACAGACCCACTCAGCACGCAGTCCAATGCACATTTTAAACCATTAATAATTCAAATTCGATACATGTAAAAATTCTAAAAGCTCGATATTTAAAATCTACAAGACGAGACGAATCTAACAAGATCACACTTGGCTATATTTTAACTTGTATAACCATGAGAAAACTTTAAGTCAAAGTATATAAGTGAACAGTACTCATTAGTCAATAGTAGCTAACAAAAAAAAATGGAGGGAGTATAATCTATAGCATAATTTAGCTCAACACCTCCCACCTCCGGAGTCCCCCTAGTCAATATTGAGCATAATAGGCCTCCATGTAATTGTAAATGGGCCGACAATATTGAGCATAGCCCAATTCTAAATTTGATGGGCTATTTATCTTACGGGCCAGGCCGAATCCTAAAGATAAATGTGTAATTAAAGCGGGTTTTGGTTTATTCTCCATTATCATAAAACACGCTTTAGCCTTCTTGTTCCCCAAGACGCTTTCCTTTGAATCAAGCGATTCGAGCAACCATATAAAAGTAAAGCCCTCACTCAAAATCCCCCCTCAACAAAACATCGATCGCTATTGACGTTCGCAAGGCCAAATCCAGTGCAGATCTAAGCAGGAACAGTGTTGGATAATCGATTGTGGATGCCCGTTGAGTGACGGCCAAAAATGGAATCGGTTTTTGGACTGGTGGGTAAGGATTTCGCGATAGTGGCGGCCGACACGTCGGCGGTTCACAGCATCCTCGTGCACAAGACTAACGAGGATAAGATCATGATTCTGGATTCTCACAAGCTCATGGGCGCCTCCGGGGAGACCGGGGACAGGTAATTCCTCTTTTATCGATTGCCTCTCAAAGCTTTAATTTTTTATTTTTGTTTTGAATATTTCTGACTTAGATTGTGTTATTGGAGGAACATTGAATTGCATAGTATGCTTTGGCGTGTTCGGTAATGAGTTTTTAAATTTTAATTCAGTGGACTTTCATTGTGCCATTTGTGGTGATTATTGTTGATTGAGGTGGAAGTTAGGGCATTTCTTGAGGATTTACGGTTGAATTTTTGATAAGGTACAGTATGGGTGAGACTGAATAGGTGAATGCTCAGAATATATATTCTTTTATTAATTCTACAAGTTTGTTATTTGATGTGATTTTAAAAGAACTTCACATGCTAGTGGATGATGCATCCTTCTGATATAGTAGTAGAAAATAACAGTTTTGCTTGAATTTGCCTGATCTCATTATAACGGTGAAAGGATTCTTGGGAAAAGCAAACTTAAACGACAGTATTATGTTTCCTTTCTGTGGCTTTAATATACTTCTGTTTGAAGTGATTTGTACCTTTGTTCTTTACTTTGTCTTAGTTTAGTTGTGGATATTGTGTTGTGTTTCACCTATCTGTTTTCTGTTTTCAATAACTGTAGCTTCATCCTATGTTTATTTAAGAGTGTTGTGTTTACTTTTTCATGGAATGGTGTTTTAGGGCTCAGTTTACAGAATACATACAGAAGAATGTAGCCCTGTACCAATTCCGTAATGGCATTCCATTGACAACTGCAGCTGCTGCAAACTTCACAAGGGGTGAGCTTGCCACAGCTTTGCGAAAGGTAATGAAGTTTCTAAGAATTTTACTTGTTTAAGTTCATTCAAATTTGAGGAAGCTAGCTGGAAGTTAATCAAGCAAAGCTCAAATAGACTATTTGGTTCGTTATCAAACGGGGACAAAATACACTTTCAAATAAGTCAGAATTCATCATTTAGTAATTATATTTATATAGTATTTAAGTAGTTCGTTTAGCTCTGTTACTGTGCACCTTTGGTACTCTAGAATGAACCAAGCTCAAACGTCATTTCCAGCTCTCAACTTACTGAGATTGGCTTTTCATTCATTTAGTAATTAAGTTGGGTTTAAATATTGTACATGCGGCTCAACTTTTCTCATTTACAGCTCTAGAGGCATACTGGGATGTTATAATTCCAGCATTAGTGCTCTTCATACTTGTTTTTGTTATTTTTGTTATCCAACTGAATTGCATTCTTCTAATTGTCATGGAAAACAAACTCACTATCTAAACATATAATTGTATCATCACATACTAAAGGAAACAATTGAAGGACATGCTTATCAGAATATGTATTTATCACAATGAGTCAATGACAGAATAGGCACACACCAAGTCTTAATTTTTAATTTTTTTAATTGCTGAATATGCTTGAGTTCTTGTGCCTATTGCCTTATTTTTAATATGACCCTTCTAATCCTATGGATGTAATTTGCATTTAAGAGAAAAATAACCACATATGACTGTGTTTCACTGTTTACTGTTATCCTGTGAAAGTATCATCAACTATATTGCTTGTGTGATTTCTCAGAATCCATACATGGTGAATATCATTCTAGCTGGATACGATAAGGAGACAGGCCCTTCCCTCTTCTTCATTGACTATATTGCTTCTCTCCACAAGCTTGACAAAGCAGCATTCGGCTACGGATCCTACTTTGCGCTCTCCACAATGGACAGGCACTACCGTCACGACATGACTGTCGACGAGGCTATCGAGCTTGTTGACAAGTGCATACTTGAGATACGTACTAGGCTGGTTGTAGCCCCACCAAACTTTGTAATCAAAATCGTGGACAAGGATGGGGCAAGGGAATACGCATGGCGCGAATCGATCAAGGACAAACCCGTTGCACCAGCTTCCTGAGGATGATGATGCCCTTCTGGTAAAGTTTGCTGCCGAACTTTAAGTGGGGAGGGACACTCATATCACTATATTCTGGAATTTGCTTTTATTTTAAATTTGTAACGTGGAAGAGCTTTTTGAAGCTTGTGGAAACTTATTTAGACTGATCGACTTTGGAAGTAAGATTTCTTCTTTGCGGTAGCTTTGAAGCAACAGAATTCCTTTCATCACATTTGAATTGCAAATGATCATTAAAATGTTTCGAGTGGATCCGGATATTAGAAAAATACTACTACTAATTAATTATTGTTTGTGATTTATTTTAAAATTTATAATCTCGTAATAGGAATAGAGGGAAGACAAAGACAATAGTGTGGAGTGTGGACTCTCCCCAGGATGATTTGAAACGGTGCGGATATGATATGACCGGTGTTGTCATATTTGCTCGCTCGCTATTAGCTTTCTTTTTTTCTTCATTTTTCATTTTCGTTCCCCCTTATTTTCTGTAGTTTTTTTTCCCACTTTTTCTTTGGTTGAGATTGGTGCATACTTGCAATTAGCTTTCCAGCTTTTCGTTCATTTTTCATTCTCTCCTCCATATTTTCTATACTGTTTTTTTCCTTTTTGGTCGAGGTGCTTACATATAACACAAAATTTATATTGAAACTTCATGCTTACTTTTTTTTTTCTTTTTTTTTTGTTGAATAACCTATACAGACTGAAAAATTGATGGTGATGGGAGTTCATTCCACATAATTATGTAAATTATAAAGGGACAAAGAGGAATGATAAGGGACCAGGTGGAGAATATAATCATGTTTATCACTATATTTATTCTATTTTTTCTTTAAAAACCATTGAGTTAAACATAGTACTTCCTCCGTTTTGATATAATTGCACAATTTGTATAGTGTTTACTATTGATTGAGTAACTTTGATTAATTTTTTTGACATAGTTATACAAAATAAAACATAGTCAAGTGAGATTTTGTTGGATTCGTCTAATAATTTAGCTTTATATCAAATTTTTATAATTTTTATTTGTATACAATTTGAGTTACTATGATTTAAATACGTGTATTGGATTGCGTGGAATACAGAAATGAAGCAGTTATTAAAAAAAAGTAGTACTATTTAATATCAATAATTTTAGTAGACATACCTGCTATGCACCAAAAAAATAATTTCGTACACTCTCTAATAAAGTTATTATTGAATTACATTCTATCCCATTCCATTATCATTTTTTTTTTAACATTCCCTTATCGAATTGATCATGAAATTCTTGATAATTAATGATTTGCAAATTTAATTAATAACCCCATTTATGTTGGATTTCAATAAAGACAACACTAATGTTAAAATCAGTTTTGACCAAATTAAATACTATCTATCTACACCATTTAACAATAATGCCTGATGGGATGTGGACTTATCCCAATGGTTAAGTCATCCGATTTCCAATTAGGAATGGCAATGGGTCGGTTTTGGGGCGGGGAGTAGCGTTCCCATCCCAAAACTGTTAGCATTTCTTCCCTGATCCCAATCGGGAATCTTATCGGGGAGTTACTTACAAGTCAATTTTCATTTTTTTCCGTAACTGGGATGACCAAATCCATATTATTCAAGCCAATTTTTAATTTCATAAATTATAATGTTAAAACACACAAATGTATTGTTTAACAATAAACCATAATCCACATTAAAATTTTATATTTGTTTCTAATATATAATCAACTCATTAAATAAATGAGTTTTAGTAATTATTTTTTATTCCGTGAAGCCAAAAAGCCAAATAAATTGGTGGTGAGAGTTCATGTTATACAAATTACAGAGATATAGATCTCATACAATTTTTAACTATTTTGGATTGGATAGGAAATTTATAAAATAAGTATGTTGTATAAAATATTAACTATAATATATAAAATATATAATAAATAATATATTAAATATATCGGGGATGGGCCGGGGCGGGATCACTTCCCCCATCACCATCCCCGTCCCCCAAAGAATCCCCGAAAAAATTCCCAATCCCCGGCCCATCCCCGATAATCCTCCCCCAAAACCGTACAGAAAATTCGGTTTTAGGTTTTCCCCATTGAGTGGCTTTTTTGCCATCCCTATTTCCAACCTATAGGTTAGAGATTCGATTCCCCACTTGGTCATTTATCCCTCCCCTTTGTCCCATTTTGTAATTTGTGTGGCTTGGGCTCCCACACATATTTGCCGACATATAAGTAACAGTATTTACCCAAAAAGAAAACAATAATGCATGATTAAATTAATTAATATTATAAACCGTAATTACAGAATTTAGTTAAAAATTTTCATAACATCAAAACTACATAATCACAAAACCATCACACATTTAGTTCTACACTAAAGTCTAAATATTCAGCCTAAGCTGATCAGTCCCTATCTTATTATTCCCCATTTTCTTCTACTGCTTAACTTTTAGTTAATTAATAATAATTATATAATCATTTTGATTGCATAGTCTTTATGTGGACCTTATTATAAATTATATTAGTATATAGATTATATTTTGTCTCGCAAATAAAACTACTAATATTTATGGAATGAGACTTGACCAAGTGGTTATGTTCCCTGCCTTCCGTAGGTGTCAATGTTTTTTTTTTTTTAAAAAAAACTACTATTATTTATTAGTTTTAATAGTAGATGATATGTTAGTGACTATTTGTGCTCATCAAAAATACATATTGTCTTTGTATTTATATAAGCTTGACATTTTTATATTTTATAAGACTTACAATCTAAAATAATGGAATATTAAGCGTTTATGAATGTAGAATTATACTACTACTACTACTATATTTCAATATGTTTTCTTTTTTAGGAGAATTATATTTCAAATAGGTGTTGAAAATGGTTAAGTGAAATTTTAAACATGAATGAAAGGGTTTAGTTCCAACTTCCAATGCCGAATTTCAGGACACAGGTACTTCTTTTTTGGGTGAAAGTTGACTGTGGCCTGTCAGACCTCGCCAGTTACTTTTCTGCCCGCCGCTTTACTGCCATTAGTTTTTTACCCGAAAAGACTGAAAACCCTTTGGCCCGGATGCTTGGCCCGGGCCGGGCCAAGCAGATAGAACCGGGCCAAGAGTAATCCAGGCTTATCCAAAATTGTTCTTGATTAGAGGTGCTTGACCCGGAACGATTAAGCTTGGCCCGTCGGGCCAAGTTGTTGAGTGTCCCGGCCAAGACCTTGGCCAGTGCCTATTTGCTTGGCCGGTGTCATTTTGCTTGGCCCGTGACATAATGTGTCCGGGCCAAGCGCTTGGTCAGTGCCTGTTTGCTTGGCAGGTGGCCTTGTCTCTTGGCCCGCGCCTAAATTGTTCCGGGCCAAGCCTCGGGAAGGCCGAAAGCTAGTCAATTGTCATTACGTGCAGCATTTATTCCCGTCCTGTGAGTGCATGGAATATATTCTTCTCCATAACCTCCCCCACCACGCACATTCATTGTTCAACTTCCTCTCCACCATTTTCGTTCAAATTTTTTGGACAGATCTAGATATTTTCAAAACACTGCCACCAAGGAGATACCCCGACGGTGATATACCACCATTCGCACTGCCACCATTTTCGCCGTCCGACGTGCATGCTCCTCCGGTTGAGCTCGGGTTCGTTGAAAAATTTTTCTCGTTCGTATTATTTTGGTTGCACTATAATTTTTTTGTCGCACATTTGCTTTCTATTGATTAATCTCTTGTTATTATTTCAGATCCGACGTGTAGGGCTAGCGAAAGTTTGAGTTTGGGCGAAGATCCGAACGACTAAATATCTATTGTAAGTTTTTTTTTTTTTTTCTGATTAATTGTTTAAATGAATATGTTTCATTTTCCGTGTTCATCAAAGAGATAACCTAAAAGATTTTTCGTGTGAAGTCATGAATTTCTGTCTAAACTACTATAACAATAATTAACTCGAGGGTTTTATGCTATAATATCGAGAAATGTTAGTGTTTTATGCGATTTTGTTCATGCAACGCCCGTGGGCCAAGCACTGTCGAGCAACCAGTGTTTGGTTCTGCATCCTGGTGCTTGGCCCGGACTCCCACCTTGGCCTGGCCAAGGAGCCGGGCCAAGCGGGAAGTGTGCTGTAGGGCTCAGGGTTCAGGGTTGTAAGTTGTTGCTCTGGATTCATGCAAATTGAGTGGACCAGGCACTGTCGAGCAACCAGTGTTTGGTTCTGCAGACTGGTGCTTGGCCCGGATTCCCATCATGGCCGGGCCAAGTTCCCTGGCCAAGCTGATTTTTTTTTTTTTTTTTTTTTTTTTTTTTTTGTTATTTTGGGTGAAATGTTTAATTTTTTTTGGAACTGTGTTTGGTGCAGTTGCACTATTGCGCGAAAGTAATGTCCTCTTGGCTGTTTGGTTCGGGAGGGCTGTTTGGAGGGGACGGGAACACCGGAAATGACATTGAGCACAATGATAATCGTAAGTATTTATACGTGCTGTATATACCTACAAATATATATTCAAAATATTTTTTTTAGCTGCATAATGTTTTCAATTAAGCGAAATTTCAATCCTTGGATGCATGTTAGTTAGATATGTTAGACTTAATTCTTTAAGTTGTTATGCACATGGTTAATTTGTTAATTTTGTGGGGAGTTTGGCTTACCATTCTTATGGTGTTGTTGACTATGTGTAAGAGATTTAATAAGGCTTCATTACTTGTATTATTATTATTATTATTAGTATTATTATTATTATTATTATTATTATTATTATTATTATATAAGTATAACATACAAAGAATTTTGTGGAAATATTTAAAAATTAAAGTAATATATAACAAATTATAATAAGAATTTTACATCGTTATTTATATTATAGAGATAAGATTAAGCGATGAAATGTTGGACTTTATCTGAAAAATAGAATATAAGACTGTACGAAAAAATGAGATTACAAGAAAATTGTGTTTACTTACATTATTTTTATCTAGTATTATTATTTTATTACATTTTTCTTAGAGCAGAATAGTTGAAGAAATTGTATTATGAATTTAATAAAAAAATTTTAAATAAAATAATGCAAATATGAAAATAATAAAAAAATTATTAATTAAAATAATGCAAATATAAAAATACTTAAAAAGCAACGAAGAGAATATTATTATTTTAATAATTGAAATAATGCAAATATAAAAATAAAAAAATATAAAAATAATGCAAATTTAAAAATAATAAAAAGATATTATTATTATAATAATTAAAATAATGCAAATATAAAAATAATTAAAAAAATATTATTAATTAAAGAATAATTGGTCTATTTTTGTATTACTATTCATTTTAATTATAATTATTTTGTAAGTATAAATGAAAAGAAATAGTTTAACAATGTTTTTTAAAAAAAAGATCAAGATTGTAAATTGAAAATTGTATTTTCATAGATCCGTGTGTACTATAATTATAATTATATAATTAAATTTTATACAATTTAAAAATAATGTATTTTATTAATTAAATTTTTCTTTTTAACTTGAATAGAATAAAAGTATAATTAACTAGTAAAGTTAAATTAAACAATTAAATGAAATAAAATAACATAAAATTGAATGAGAAATCAAATTCTATTTATTTTATTTTCGTTTACTTTAACAATTAATTTAAAAATTATTTTATATCATATTTACTTTATTATTTTATTTTATGTGACAATTTTTACTTCATTATTTCTAATTAATTATATTAATTATTTTATTTAAATTTATTCATTTTCGTTTGTATTTGTAAGACTATTTTATTTTTCTTAGTTTTATCTTATTTAAAAATTGCTCAGACAAAGATTATAGTTATCCAACTAGGAAAAATAGTTT